>CM053611.1:85496779-85565587 GCA_028646535.1 Procyon lotor
TAAAAGAGACGATGAGCAGCTAAAAACACTTTTTAAAAAAATTGTGCATTTAGTACTTAGTATTCATCAAATGAATACGATGCTTATCTACTTAAATATACAAGTAAAGCAGCCTAAGTAAAGGAGGACTCTTGCAAAGCAAATTATCCAATGCTATATAAAATATTGCATAAAATTAAGTATCAAGATGATTATCCGTCGTCACCCCACAATCTCCTTAGGATGGTCAATGTTCTGCTAAAATGATCCAATCTTTTAAAGGTTGGAGAACTGGAGGAAAACCACTGAAATAAGCGTTTATGTGCATTGTGCAAGAACTGAAATTCAGGTAGCTTCACTGTTATTACAGAATCTGAAGAAATAAACATCAAAGGGAGATGAGATCACTATCTCCAGAAATAAAGGTTTCCACAAGAGAAACAATGTGGAAGAAAATTACCCTCTTTGCTAACAATATGGTGATCAGCCTTTCCTGCTTTCTCCTGATGATGAGGTGATGTCACTGGTCAGAAGCGCTGGCCTATTTTCTGTTCTGCCTATGGTGGGTTGAACTGGATGAAAATAAACATCTTACATAACAGGCCGGCTGTGCACTTCATCTTTTTTTTTTTCCCAAGGAGATTTTCCCAGTGTGAATTCTGCATGTACAATTAACACTGGCGAAATTTCAGCTAAAAAATCTGTTAGGTTTATAAGCAGATTGACAATACAGCCCATGTACACTGCCTCTCATTCCCCGCAACCATCCTACCTCCTACATGCGCGTGCGCACACGCACCGTCTCCACCACCATCACCTCCACCACCATCACTGCCACTCCTCTGGTAATCAAACCAGCTTTGTACTGAGAGAGAAGGGAAAATAGGCAAGTTAAAATTGAAATTGGTCTTCAAAGAGATGTAACAAAATAGAAAACAAACACGGTATTGCAGATTAGAGCCATTGTCTTACTCAGGTGATGTAAATCAGTGTATCAGAACCCCTCCCTCCCCCCACCAGGGGGTTTGCTTTCTCAAAATTGAAGATGATGAATCAAAGATTACAAGCCTAACCAAAATGATGCAGCCCAATGTTAGTAGCCCGCATGGTCATGAAAAGAGCAAACCCAGGAGAGAGAACTTTCAATTGTAATTTTAATAAATAACACAAATTCTGGAGATTTCTGTCATAAATCCCGTTTTGTATGGAGGGGTTCATGAATTTTTAGTCTCTGGCATTTATTGTGGAGGCTGCATATGGAGTGAATATGTTAAACTGAGCATTCAAGTTGGTTTCCCTAATTCCTGAAGATACAATAAAATCAGAAGTGCCAAAGAGCTGAAGCAAACACACACTGGAACAGGCCTGGATGGAATGCATTTGAAATCAGCAATATAATTCGCAGTGGGTTGGATGGAGCCCATCAACGGACGTAGTGGTCTTACTTCCAGAGAAAATAATCACAGTCTTTACTCAGTAAAGTAAATATTTGAATACCTATCATATGCCTAACACTCAACAAATATTAAATTACCCAAATAGTATAGAGTTGAACTTAGACTACGATATAATATTTTTATATGCTAAGCACTAAATATAAATGTTACGAATCTATAGTTCAAGAGAGGAAAACTATTAAAAGTAAATGCAAACGAACAGATGATGAATATGGTCCTTCCTGGCGCAAAAAATAATCACCAGTTTTCTGTTCCAAGTAGAAGCCAGTTTGGGAAGGGCCAAAATGCAACTCTCTTTTGTTGGGCGCATATACATGTCAACTCAAGAAAACCAGTCCTATATTTATATGTGCATCACTGTGTATCCATTTAGAGGTGCTGACCTAAGTGGTCAGCTGACAGGTCAATTCTGTCTTTTTTTTTTAATACAAATATATAATTGACATACAATAGCCTGTTGGTTTCAGGTGTACATCACAGGGATTCAGAATTCTTATCCATTATGAAATGATCCCTATGATAAATCTAGTTACCATCTGTCTTCTATAATGTGCACTAGTATGTTACATACATGCTTAATATACACCAGCAATAATGGACAGAGAATATATATATATATAATGTGCCATCTATGTTACTCTGGAGAGATTACTGCATTTACATTCTAAAGATTTGTATTTAAATATCAACTCTTTTCCTGCCAGTAAGACCTTAAACAATTAATTATATTTCTCTAAGCCTCGGCTTTCTTGTCAATAATGTGAAGACAACGATGCTTTTAAGAAATGCTTTAGAATAAGAAAGAAAACATGTGCTAAAGGATCTGACAGTGCACAGCAAATAACTGGATATACATATATATGATACATGTATATGATTGAGTGATCAAAGTCATAGATAGTCATTCAGTAATTTTACAAAATGCAAAACTGAATTACTTAATATATATCAAATTTTGGTTTCTTGGAGCAATTATTTATTTACTTGGCTCATATTTTATATAAAGATATATAATTATGTATGCTGCATGGGTTGTATTCAAATTAATTTCCAATTGTTGAGCCAGTCAAATATATTTTCATGCCTATTTTATGTTTAATAATAGAAGAGAGTAAGAATAAATTATTTCAGTCTTCCAGGAGATTTCAACATTCTTGGGAAGATGATAAATTAAAGAAACAATTACAAAATGTTAAGTAATTATTATATTATATAAGATACAGTATAAGTGCTCTAGGAACTGAGTATTTAACTGAATTAAAAAATTATTATTTTCATGTGCATTTTCAAGATGGTAAGATGAAAAAATTTTATGAAGGTTTAATATAATATTATGATCTTTTCAAGTATTTCCATGAATTTTGGAAGAAAAATATTTCTGGACATAGAGTTTCTTGACAATGTTAAAGAACTTAAATATGGAAAAGTTTAAAGCTGATAATACTTGTTTTAAAAAAAGATAAACATCTAAGATAAATATTTATGTACAAATGCATAATTTTAGCAAATACATGTACAATACAAGAACTTAGAGATTTATTGAAATATTTTCATGTTTTCATGTTTTCAACATAAAAAAAAAACTATGGAATTGCAGTCCTTAGTCATAAGCTCTGAATTACCAATGTAAAAATTGGTAGTTAAGGCTTACTGACTTAGAGTATAGGGTTTTATTTTACTATTTCTGAGGAAATTCTAACGAAGGACATTTAGGTTTCCTGGGTTCTGAAAAAGGAGGAAGAAACTCGGCCTTCCTTTTGTGTAAAATCTTAAGTCCAGATGCTGGCTTTTTTTTCTTCATGAAAATTCATAATGTATCTGTTATAGCTTCCTAATTAAAGTCACACATGTATGAATAATGTTTTGAAAATCAGTCACCATCCACTTTACATATGTTAACATATATTATGTTTCAGAGTCATTTTCTCCCAAAAAGCTCAGTGTACTAGATACCTTACAGTAAAGTAGTAGTACAATACTAATTTTTTTACTCATTGATTGGGTTTGGGGATTTTATAATATTGAAAAGTGAAAAAAAGCCAGAATTATTTCTTTTCTAAAACTCAAACTTTTGGGGACTAAAAAGTGTTTTATTTTCTTGTGCTTCTAAAAAGCTGTAACTTTTAATTCATTCAATAAATAATTTTTAAACATCTACTTAGTGCCAGTTGCTTTTGAAAGCATTGGGAATATATTCCCAAACAAGGCAGAAAAAAAGTATGTGTAGCTCAACTCTAGATCATATTCTGAATCAAGAGTAAGCTAAAACCACAACTAATTCTATAACAGAAGGTAATAAGTGCTATGAATAGCAACAGAATCATCTTGGTGAATGAATGGTCAGAGGAGGGAATGTAGTTTTGAATGGAGTGGTCATGATTGGCTTTATTGAGAAAGTGACATTTGAACAAAGATGTGAAGGGTATGGGGGAGGTAAGATTTGTGTGTCTGTCTATCACTAAATACAGCATAGTACCAATTATCAGGAGTCCGGGCTCTGGTATTAACTTCACTTGATGATCCTGGCCAACTCTTTTATTTCTTTAGCTATAAAAATAAGAACAGTGAAAATACCTACTCAAGATTGTGATGAGAAACACTAAAACCATTTATTCCACAAATACACTGTTCAAGGCCAACTGAGGGCTAGGCACTCAAAAGGAGTAGCATAGAATCTTGAGCCCTAGAGAAACTTGCCTTCTAATTATGATTACATTGTAGAAATGAACAATGACCACGCATTTCAAGGCTTTTAGAGGACTGCCCTGTATTTTGTAATTGAATAGATATACTAAAAACAGAATCCCCTTTCTCATTCATCATCCTCAGACTTCTAAATTTCCAAACCTGTCTGTCTTGATCTTCCTGAAGCTTTACTAGAACTTTTTCCGTAGCTTCTCTTACCTGTCAACCACCCGTTCTCCCTGAATTCACTGACTCCTTTTCTTCTTTCAGATCCTTTAAAAACAGTATGTTGTAAGAGAACATTCTCTTTCCTCTTAGTTTTTCTCTGCTCATTCTTTCCACGGATAATTTAAGCATTACTGATTTTAAATATCACCTCTAAAAAAACCATCTACTTCTCCACTGTACCTAAATTCTGAGCAAACACGTTAGACAGAAGTCTACAAATGAAGAAAAAAAAAAATGACTTCTATTTCTAAAGGCTAAGAAGGAGAATGCAACTTTACATGGGAACCCAATGGGCTGGCTAACTGAACCTCGTAATTCCTTGCCCACATGGAAAGGCAAACTTCACCTCTACCCTCCTTAGGATCTCCTCTGAGATAATTAAATTGACATAAGACAGATGAACAGGAGAAAAGCATACAGATTTTACAGGTACAGTGAGCGTTCCTAAGAAAATTAAGACCTAAAAAAGTGGCAAAACCTAAATGCTTATACACTATGTTGATCAAAGAGAGGTAACTGTGGGCAAGTAACTAAAATATATAAGAAGACTAAGGGAAGATAAAAGTTATTGTAACAAGGTCTGCACAGAATTCTGTGAGCCTCAATGCCTCATCTCTGGTGATGAGAAAGTTTCTTCCCTTGTGGACTGGGGGGAGGGAGAATCTTTCACATGGGAGTTTTACCTCCTGCTTTCAGGAAGAAAAGGCAAAGTTAGAGCATCCTTCTTGCACCTGCTGTTTTTCAAGTGCCTTTAGCTTAAAATAATCCTATGCCACTCACCGCAGTCGTAGACTATGGAAATCTCCCCACGTGGAGTGCCCTCCTGGGATTTTTGCAGGCAGAGTAAAGTGTGATCAGAAGGCTCTATATGTACAGCTGAAATTCTGCCCCTCTTCTTTTTTTTCTCATTCCAAACTGTATCCAGCCATATTGCCCAACATAGCATGTCCGTTCTGCAATAGAATAAAAATTAGCGTTAGGATACTCATATAATAAAAAGTATAAAGATCCCTTAGCTTAAAAAACAAAACAAAACAAAACAAAAAACTAATTACAACAATATGTAGATGTCCCAAATGTGAATGTAAGCTCCTTGGCGTTATCAAATGTCAGAAAGATGTTAAAGATTAAATGAACTTTCAAACTAAATTCTAACAATCAGTGGCATTGAATTCAAAGTAAACTTTTATGTGAATTACAAGTTCACAGAAAGAAGAGTCAAACATTCATTTTCAACCTTTCGTAATCTTATCTGTCTCTGCCAGAGAAGTCCTCTATGCCCAGGCAGGGTGAAGCTCGGTTAGCAGTTCTAAGCCTCAGCTATCATTTGCTAGAATGGTTACAGTTTTTTTAAAACCTCAACATTTTAATTATTTTTAAAGTAGGTCTTAAAATTTTATTTTTGGGCGTGCCTGGTGGCTCAGTCAGGTGGATGTCCATCTCTTGGTTTCAGCTCAGCTCATGATCTCATGGGTCATAGGGTTGAGCCTAGTGTTGAGCCCCACCTTGGGCTCCACACTCAGCAGGGAGTCTGCTTGAAGATTTTCTCCCTCTCCCTTCCCCCTACACCTATGCATGTGCTCTCTCTCTCTCAAATAAACAAATCTTATAAAAATTATTTTTTATGGTTTTTTTATTGAGGCACAACGTACAAGGAGTGAAATGTGCAGATCTGAAACACACAGTTCAATTAGTTTTTACAAATATACACACTTTCCAGTGAATTCCTATCCCTCAAGAAGCAGTCATTCTGATTTACGTTAGCATACATCAGTTTTACCTGATCCAGAAATGCATATACATAGAATCACAAATATATACTCTTCAGTGTCTGGCTTCTCTCACTCCAGATATTTTTGAAATTTACCTTTGTTGTTATGTGTATCAATAGCCCATTCCTTTTTTACTACTGAGTGGCATTCTACTGTAGGAATACACCACAGTTAAAAAAGAAAAAAATCCAGGGATGCCTGGGTGGCTCAGTGGGTTAAAGTGGTTAAAGCCTCTGCCTTTGGTTCAGGTAGTGATCCCAGGCTCCTGGGATCAAGCCCTGAGTGGGGGCTCCCTGCTCAGCAGGGAGCCTGCTTCTCCGTCTCCTCCTGGCTGTGCTCTCTGTCAGATATCTCTGTCTCTCTCTCAAAAAAAAAAAAAAAAAAAAGTGCCAGTCTAATCAACTGACCATCCACAATAAAAGAAAATCTTAACCTCAACTGGAAAAAATCTACCAGCAAGGGGTTAAATTGAATCTTTTTTTTTTTTTTGAAGATTTTATTTATTTACTTGACACAGAGAGAGCACAAGCAGGGGGAGCAGCAGAGAGAGAGGGAGAAACAGGCCCACCCAATGCAGGCCGATGCAGGGCTTGATTCCAGTACCCTGGGATCATGACCAGAGCCAAAGGCAGATGTTTAACTGGCTGAGCCACCTAGCCAGCCCAAATTAAATCTCATGCGTTTATTATTTCTGAGGAGGAAGGATCCACAAACATGTTACCTCTTAATTTTAATTTTTCTCTTTAGTCCCGTCATCTCCCTTACACAGTTTCCAAGATCCCCTTGTTCATCTGACTACGCTGATGAAAGGGAATAAAGCAGAGAGGATGACATGAGGAAGGTTTACAGGAGCCACGCCCGGAAAGAGTATACTGTCATTTCCACTTACATTGTATTGGCTAAAACGAAATCACGTGGACAGAGTTAAGGGCAAGAGAGACTGGAAAATGAGATCTAGTTGTACCTGGAAGGAGAGAAAATGGGTTGAGAACAGACAGCCTCTCTGCACACCTCAACCTAGCCCGCAATGTTAGGTCATACGGTGCTTGTATAGGCAGTGCCCATGACTGCTAAAAGCAGGCAGTGACACTATCGAAGAGGTCCCCAGAGCTTTTCTGAGCCTCCTATATGCACCTTCACCACCTGGGCCCTTCTGATAGGCCCCAAGCACCTTCATGGTGGTCTGAAAGCCTTTGTTTAAACCTCATGGTTTTTCATGTCTCTGTCTCTATAGAGACATCCCATTTGCCTGTGGAAAAAGTTACCCTATCATCAGACACCAAAGTCAAAACACCCTTGACCCAAGTTTTAAGCTTTGGTTCCGGCTACAGCTGTTGAAATCTGCCTCAGTATAAGCTTCCAGAGCCATCAAGGTTAAAACATCTTGCCCACAACATAAATTAATGCCTGTATATCTTTCAGGTCTCAGCTCAAATGTCACTTCCTCAGAAAAGCCTTCTTTGACACCTGAGAAGGTGCCAAGCTTTTCTGTTATACATCTAAACATCATTTTAAAAATTTTTCCTAAAAGGAACTTGCCACAACTAAAACCAATTATTTGTAGAGTTTTTGCTTGCAGTCTCTTTCCCACTAAAATTTTAGCTTCATGATGAACTGTCTTATTCATCATGGTTTCCTGTAGAAACCTTCAGTATTTAGTAGATGTTCAATAAGTATTTGTCAAATTAATATATCTAACCTTCAATACTCTTCAAAGTATGACCTCCAACATACACCGCCACTTATACTTTCAAAAAAAGACTGAGAGTTTGTTCAAAACCCCTTCACAGTCCCCCTGCAATAATGTGGTTCACAATTAACCTAGTATTTGGAATATCTTTGTTACCTTATCTAGGTCTAAAAGTGCCCTAACTAACCCTCTATGCCACCTTTTAAAATGATTATTTTTCCATAAATTCATTCTGATATCCCTCATGAATTATCACCTCTGCCTTCCTCCTTTAAACTCAAACTGAATGACATTATAATGTATTGTTTATTGCAATACATGATTTGTGTTCCTGCCTTAAGCCTCAACACTAGATTTCTTTTGGACAAACAATTCTCTATAGCTCTACCAAGGCCTCCTACAGTGCCTAGACAAAGCCACTGTTCAACCAATGCTAACTGAACTTAGGAAATAAAGCTAAATTTACTCATAGACCTAAACACCAATTGTTGACCACCATGATACAAAAGCCACGGCCTGAAGATTTGACATACATCAGTTCATTGATTGTGCGCTGAGCCCCTTCCCTTGTAAGGTCTCTCTTCTTTTTTTTAAAATATTTTTATTTATTTGAGAGAGAGAGAGAGATCACAAGCAGGCAGAGAGGCAGGCAGAGAGAGAGGGGGAAGCAGGCTCCCCACTGAGCAGAGAGCCTGATGTGGGGCTTGATCCCAAGACCCTGAGACCCTGAGCTGAAGGCAGAGGCTTTAACCCACTGAGCCACCCAGGCACCCCAAGGTCTTTCTTCTTTCCTTGTCTTCCCCAAGCCCTTCATGTTCTCTCAGAGGATAGACAACAGTGATGCGATTAAATAAGCACTATACTTGAAGTTAGGAAAGTCTGGATTAATGTGAGCCCTGCTCCTTACGAACTCTTTACTGGGAACTCTTACCTACTCAGTTCCAATCAGAAGCTTTAAATTCACTATCTCTTGCATTTGTAAAGGACTCTAGAGCTCATAGACTATTTTCATTGACATTTAATGAATTATCCCCTATATCCTATGAGGATGCTTTAAAAAGATCAAATTGTCTTTACCTCAAAACCAGCTGCCTGCACTTATTAACCTATTTTCTCTTTCAATTATTTCATCGTCTCTCAGGCATTTGATGAAGGAAAACGGGTGGATTGTGTCTAAGGAGTGCTCAAGTCCTAGAAACTGCTTCTTTCTAATTCTCCTATTTCCACTTTGACTGTCACTCCTCCTGTTTGAGGCTTTGCTCACTCAAATCGGGATTGATATAAATATTCTCAACCGAACTCTTCTCTTATCTCCTGGGAAAAAATTCTAGCACAGTTATTTTAATATCCTAATACACAGTCTTCCTTTGACCAATCCTAATTGAAAAGTATTTAGTGCCTCTTCTCTGAGAATTATCTATAAGCTGTGCTGTCTAATATGGACGGCATGTGTAGCATATGATTACTTTGAGTTAAATTAATTAACATTAAAAATAAAAATTCAGTTCCTCAGTTGCATGGGCCTCATTTCAAGTGTTCATTCAAGACCTGAAGTAGCTACCATGTAGACACGTGTGGCTAGTGGCTACCATGCTATCCAGTGCAGACACAGAATATTTCCATAACGGTAGAAAATTATATTAGAGAGTAGTTTTTTCTCACCTCTAAATAGCTATTGGACCTATAAGTATCTTCTTCAAGCACTTGACGACCTTGACCACGCATTGTTATTTGATCAGCTGTGTGGTGTCACAGGAAAAAAGCATAGGATTTTCATTCAGAAAATGTTTTTGCATCTTGGCTCCACCACTTTCTAACCACACGGCCTTCGGCAAATCACTCTAGTTTCCACATCTGTGAAACGGAGTTAAAAATAGGATCAATCGTATTTCTTTCTCTGAGTTGTTCTAAATTTAAGTTCATGTATCTGTGAATGCTGTAAAACCAAATGCAAATAGCAGTGATAACAGAAGTCATAAATGTTGTTCTTAATATGATATCGTTTCTTCTCATCATTTTTAATAATAAGACCACATCAGACTGTGTATTCGAGTTCCAACAGTGCCATGCAGAAAGCAAGTTCTCTGGAACATCAATATTTTGTTGAATTTGAACATTATAAAGTACTTCTGTAGAGAACATACAAAATATGTGTAAGCATATTATACATCAAACATTATATATTATATATATAATATTAATTATATATTATACATTATATATTTTATATATATACATTATACATTTACTTTTTTCTTCAGCTAAAATTAGGACTATAAATATTTTAAGTATAAACTATTGAGAATTAGAGCCTATATTTAGATTAGTGAATTTTTCATTAAATGTGAGTTTTTGTCTCTGTGGTGATAAGAAAATATAAAACTAACTTCTCCGGGTAATTCTGTCAATTCTCCTCAACTCTGTCCTTATTCCAAAATATCTAAACCGAGTGATGTGAGAGAAACTGCACCCAAAATAGCTTTAGTTGGAGTTAGCCAAATAGTTAATTCCAGGTGCCTTTCTGTTCATTTGTAGTCATTTCTATTCATTAATCGGGAATGATCATGCTTATTATAGTTTTTCATTCCTTTTCTTAATTTTGAAAGATTTGACTTACCAACTAAGGGTTAACGATCCCCCCAGCTTCCTTAGCAGCTGTTCTTTTGCAGTTGTGGAGATTTGCAGAGCCTGAATGAGGAAAGTGTTAAAATGGACTCTGCTAGGGTCAGAGCAGAAGGGCACATGGCTTGCATACAGGTGCTCACTGAAGATGTGCGGTCTTTTACAGCAATATGACTTTATAGGGCTTTCCTGGCTAACAGTGAAGCCCACAGACACATGCAAGCCCGGAATGAAGGCTTGCAACTCGAAGTAATACTCAGATTAAGAAAAAGAATCATAGGGGCGCCTGGGTGGCTCAGTGGGTTAAAGCCTCTGCCTTCAGCTCAGGTCATGATCTCGGGGTCCTGGGATTGAGCCCCACATTAGGCTCTCTGCTTAGCAGGGAGCCTGCTTCCCTCTCTCTCTCTGCCTGCCTCTCTGCCTACTTGTGATCTCTCTCTCTCTCTCTGTCAAATAAACAAATAATATTTTTTTTGAAGATTTTTATTTATTTGACAGAGAGAGATCACAAGTAGGCAGAGAGGCAGGCAGAGAGAGAGGGGGAAGCAGGTTCCCTGCTGAGCAGAGAGCCCGATGCGGGGCTCCATCCCAGGACCCCGAGATCACGACCTGAGCCGAAGGCAGAGGCTTAACCCACTGAGTCACTCAGGCGCCCCTACTATCCTATTCCTTAGCAAAAAAACAGTTTTGAGAACTAGAGTGAACAAAAATCTCTGGCGTAATCTAGTAGGCTCAAAAAGTTGTGAAGGGGAGTAAAATTACAAAACCTCACATTTTTTGTCTTTTTTTTTAAGTTTTATTTAAATTCCAGTTAGTTTCACCTTTTTCTTGATGCAAACCTCTTTTTGATGAATCTTGAGCAACCATGATCTCATGATTGGGGAATAAATACTGACCAGAAGAAGGAGAAAAGTTAGACCCTCAAGAAATTCCTCATCTGTTGGCTCCCCGGCAGCCAGCTGAGCTCACAGAGAGCTCGAAAGGGCTGCCTTTGTGAAGTGCGTAATGTCTACTTGTGTGTGAGACTGCAGATACTCCTCAAAGAAATACTTCTGTAGAAATGGAGACTGGGATATCAGTTTTGACGGTGAAAGTACAGTCTGATAGCTCTATAGCTTTATGAAAAGAGAGAATATAATTCTTCCCAGGAAGTAGAGGGAAGAAATAAAACCATTTTTCCTCGTCTCTGGGGAAAATGTGCTTTTTTTTTAATTCCTGAGAACAAGTGACACAAAAGCTGAAACAGCATTTAGTTTGTTGTGGGCGGTGATCCCAAAGATATCGCAGGATTGCTTGACATGTGACTAAATGAGTGGCAGTGAAGCAAATTAACTAGGGCATGCAGATACGTCTGCTGGATGCTTAACAATCTGTTTTGCTCCAGGTAAACAAAGTGTTCAGAGATGGAGTTAAGAGGGTGACTTAGCCAAGCAATGGTTGGCAAATACTCCCCATATAGAAAGGAAACACCAAACATTTCTACCCGGTAATTTGATTTCTTTTCCTACACGCACACGCGCACACACACAGTATCTATCTATATATACACACACACGGGCATCTATACACATGTATGTATATATACAGAGCATGTGTACATACACATATGTACATTTGTATTTGTATTACTCAAGTGAACACCCTATTTGTAGATATTTGAAACGCCTGTCATTTAAACAATTCAAATTCAAATGCTGCAGACACAGTGGGGGCCAGGGTAAAGATATCATAGAACAGGGGTTTAAGATTAACTTTAGACTTGGGGCTTTAAGAAGGGACAGTAAAAAAGGAAAGGAGTTTGGCTCCACTTAGTAAGATAGGAGACTTACATCAAGAATTAGTGAAACATTATTTTAGATGTATTATTTTAGATGTATTATTTTGCAAGTAATTAAAATATGGCAAACTTAAACCACAAAAAGGAATATACTAGAAACAAGCTTGGATAGCTCACAGAGTTAAAATAAATACTGAGTGAAATCCCTGGTATAAACTAATACAGTTCAAGAGTCTTAGCAGTGGAAGCATGTAAAACTTTTCTCTAGAGAGCTGGCATTTAGATGAATGAGCTGTTGCTTTTCCATTCCAAACTCCAAATTCTTGGGAGAATGAACTTAGCTTTAGAGTGATGGCAGGAGGTCACCGTGGACCTACCTTTGGGCATCAGAGATGGTTGCATATGTAAGAAATTTTAAACAGGGAAAAATGGCTTACATTACAAGGGAGAAATTTTGACTTCAACAACAACAACAACAACAACAACAACAACAACAACAACAAAACATACATACATCTGGCCAGAACAATCCTATTTTTTATCTGGGAAACTTGAGTGAATCTGTGGGTTGATGGGTTGCAAAACCAGGTAGAAAAGAACAACCCACCCCATTCCCACCGAAAGTGAAAATTAAAATACCCATATGCTGATCTTCAGGGTTACAAACGAATGGGGAGATGCTAGGTTGATCATGACTAACCCCAGAAGCATTTTTGAGTAGAAAAAGCATGCAAAGGGTAAAAAAAAAAAAGTTTAAAGAGGAAAACAAATAAAACTCTTAGTTCTTAAGTATAGCAGAAATAAGGGAAAAAGGGCACAGGACATGTCAGGGACTTTGTATTAAGCAGGGATTTCATAAATTAAAAGCTCTGATTCAGTTATGATTATGTTGATTACAACATTTTTTTTAAAGATTTTATTTATTTATTTGACAGAGAAGAGAGATCACAAGTAGGCAGAGAGGCAGGCAGAGAGAGAGGGGGAAGCAGGCTCCCCCTGAGCAGAGAGCCCGATGTTGGGCTCTACCCCAGGACCCTGAGATCATGACCTGAGCCGAAGGCAGAGGCTTTAACCCACTGAGCCACCCAGGCGCCCTACAACATCTTAATACATGGAGAAAGCCACTGGGATTTTATAGACATGTTGGTGGAATCGTACCTAAAGATCATCTGGATCTTTTTCCTCTATTCCTATGTTCACCTCAAACCTTCAGATGATGAGTTTTATTTATCTTGAGACAAGAGTAGAATAGAGACAACATTGGCCTTTTTAACACATAATAGCTGCATTCTGATCTGCACTGTATTAATTGCTTGATAATTCAATGAGATGACAATGAGATAACGTGTAAAATTCTGGGAGCACAGCAGGTTCTCAGCAAGTAAAATTCCATTTTTCTTTACTTTCTCCTGGTACTATGAAAGAGATGCCCAGTAGAACAGATCTTACTATTCTGGTCTCTGGAAAGGGACAGTGTCTGTTGTGGTCTAGTAAATTTGGGGGTGAGTCTGTAGAAAAATCCTTCCAAATTTGCAAGACCGTGGGTCAGTCTTGCAATATATCTCAGGATCTGATGAAATAGGAGTATCTAGTTTCTGCATGCTTAGCAAAACTAAGGTCATCCATCATCTGTGGTTGCAGAAAGGTACTACCCTTCTTTAAATAGCTTTTAATAAGACACTGTCTATTTATCAAGAATGTCCACTTACCAAGCATACTCCCAGATTATTTATTCACTGCAATCACTGATGAGACCATTCCAAAGCTAAGGAAGGTAGCTCTCTAGTGCAATGTTTGATTGTTCTTAGCTCAAGTCAGAAATGATCTGGCTTCTATCAAATGGTTAGTTGTAAACAATACTGGAGGGAATTCCTAGGTACTGAAGTACCTAAATATGTGTGTGTGTGTGTGTGTGTGTGTGTGCGCGTGCATACCACACAATACACAGTTGATATGTGCTGAAATTTTTGCCAGTAAAATATGGGTGGTAGTAGTAGTAATAAATCAACTCATTTGAAATGCACCATGGAATTTTGTCATTTGAAGCCAACCAAAAATAAATCCCTTTGTCAAATGATGCTTGTAAATATTGATTTTTTAAATATTAGATTTGCTAAAAGACATAACTCACACTCTATATGAATCTATAAAATCTAGTATCAAGGGGAGAGTGTCTCCCTAGTGATGATCAGCATGTACACACACACACACACACACACACACACTCATTCACCCTCCCTAAATATCCATATATAATTAACTAATGAATGAATTGAAAGCTACAGCAGTTTGTGTGGCCACTGGTGAAGAAGCTCTATTCTGCTACTTCAAATAAATACAACTGAAGCCTGCCAGAGATTGTATCAGGCAGACAATAGTAACACTGTCTCTTGACTATACACTCTGCCAGGGCTTTGAGCCTTTAGGAATCAAGCAGAAGGAATTCTTCACCAAACCATGGCTCTGCCCCCAGAAAGCATCTTTGTTATGACAAATGGCAGCTTGCATTCATCTATCCCCACTACCAGTAGGAAGGGAAAAGAGACAGTGCCCAACACCGAAAAAAAAAAACAAAACTTAAAACTGGGGAGAATTTTTAGATTCTCATCCAGTCTCACCCAGTGTTTTCAGACATCTGAATCACGAAATAGCAACATCTGAAAACATAACTAGAATTTTTAGAAAATAAAATAACTAGGGAGAAGGAGGTCAGATATTGATGTAAGATTTTTACAAAACAAAAAAAGTTTTGAACGACCACCGCCAGTTTGAAGATAGCAACTTAGATTTAATATCCCCCTCATTTCTTCTTAGAAATCCTAGAAAGCAGAAAGGAGACCAGGAAACAGCATTACAAAACACAATGTCAGTAAAACCAAGAGACAGCTGTAACCCCCAATTTTGGAGTAAGCGAAGGGTTTCCAAGAACAGTGGCAATGGAATAGAAGTGTGACAGGGACTATGGGAGCTGTAGGGCTCAAGATATCAGAGGACTTTTCAAGAGCCGCTTTCTGAACTAAAAGTCTGAAAAGTACAGGGAGATATCCCATAGTTGTAGGAAGTAGTCTGTTTCCCTGGAAGCGAAAGAGAAAAAAAAATATATATATATATATATATATATTTTTTTTTTCCTCTGTGTGTGTGTGTGTGTGTGTGAAATGCCACAGGTTGTGTGTGTGTGTGTGTGTGTGTGTGTGTGTGTGTGTGTGTGTGTGTGAAATGCCACACAGGTACCATCGCTTTGAGCACAAGAAGAATACAGAGTAAAGAAACTTTCACCCCAAATCCTGCATCCAAGGGAAATGTAGGCAAATTGTGATTCCTCCTCATGAACCCCCTCAAAATAAATGGCATGTAAAAATACACAACTTCAAAATTAAATACTCAAAATATAACCCAAAAATGATGGATAAAAATATGCTATAAGAATCAAAAGAAAGTAACAGAAAAACAGATTAAACTCACAAGAAAATTGTTTTCATGGAGTATATTAAAACTGAGACCAGGTATTTCTTCATCATTAAAAAAAGATCCTGGGGCAGCCTGGGTGGCTCAGTTGGTTAAGTGTCTGCCTTTGACTCAGGTAATGGTCCCAGGGTCCTGGGATTGAGCCCCACATAGGGCTCCCTGCTCAGTGGGGAGCCTGCTTTTCCCTTTCCCTCTGCCCCTCTGCCCTGCTTGTGCTCTTTCTCTTGCTCTATCTCAAATAAAAAATAAAATCTTAAAAAAGAAATAAAAAGATCCTGAAGTATTTCTCTTTGTAAAGTCATGCAAAGAAGAGAGGTAATAGCTTAAGGAGAATATTCCAATAAAGGAGGAGAATGTAAAATAGAAGTTAGCAGATCTTCAGGAATAAAAAAATAGAAACGGATATAAAGGTGAACTTGAAAGATCCAATATACACATAATTGGAGCACTGCAGAAAAAATATAGTTGTACACAGAACAAATATGTAAACATAATGTCTAATTCTACATGAAAAGGTACTCAGTATTATTAGTTACCAGGAAAATAGAAGCTAAATTTTCTATTAGATACCACTACACACACAGTAGGATGGCCAAAATTAAAAGACTGACAAGTCCACACATTGGGGGGATGTGGAGCAACCTGAGTCTCATACATTGCTGGTAGAATGTATATTCAGCAACTTTGAGAAAGGGTTTGGTGGTATTTTTGTTTTTGTTGTTAAAAGATAAACATATGCATCTTAGACACAGAGATTCTACTTCTAGATGTTTATCCAACAGAAGGGAAAACAAATGTCCATTAAACTCATGGTTTCTATAGAAGAATATTTACGCCACCTTTATTCATAAAAACCAAAAGCTGGAAAGGACCCAAATATGCATCAACAGAAGAAAGGATATACAAAGAATACTTATTCTGTGCAGTGATAGATACTGAACCATCAAAAGGAATCAATTATTCACATGTCCAAATCAGAAATAAAATATCACAGAAACATGTTGAGTGAAAAAAAGGTGAATGTAAAATACCATATACTTCGTGATTTATGTGAAGCTCATTCTTATATTCACAAACCTTGTTATGTTAAAACAAAAACAAACCTCAAATACAGGTTGCCTCGGGGGGGAGTGGAGAGGGGAAGGTAAAAAAAAAAAACTTTCTGGAGTGATGGAAATATTCTCTATCTTGATGGGATGTGGGTTCAATAAATGTATCCATTTTTCAAAATTATATGGTCAAGATTTGTGAATTTAAGGATATGTATATTGAATTTTAAAAAAGACAACCCATAGTCATGAATAATCAGGCAGGAGTCAGAGAGTGGGTGGAAGTACAGGTAAAATAAAAGTGACGGAACTTTGTTGTTGAGCAAATTTCTTTTGTTGATCATTTCCAAAGCTGAGCAGTGGCTGCATGTCAACTCAGTCATTCTGCTTTCTTCATAGAGACCTGAGTTCTTCTCAAATAGTTAAAAATTCTGAAATAAGAGAAGGTTTCATTCAACATATAGAATTGGCATAATGCTCCAAAGGAAACTGCTTTTTTTGGCCTGAATTCTATTTTATTGGTTATTAACATCAGGACTCGTGTTTTCTTTATACTTAGATTTGCCTGTTATTTCTTTGCTAATCCTTTTCATTTAACCATCTACATTTCTTTAAATGTGTCACTATAGGGAACCTTGGGTCAGATTTTGTTGTTAGCCGATCTGAAAAAATTTCTTTTGATATGTGCCATAAACTCATATTATTGATATGACTAATAATACATTGTGTCCTCATTCTACAGTATTGCTTCATGTTATTTTTTCATTTCTTTTACTTTGTGGTTTCATGTCTCTATGGTTTTGTTATTTCATGTAATATTTAGAACGAATTTTTTTTAAAGGATTTTATTTATTTATTTGACACAGAGAGAGGGAGATCACAAGTAGGCCGAGAGGCAGGCAGAGAGAGGGGATAAGCAGGCTCCCTGCTGAGCAGAGAGCCCAATGTGGGGCTCAATCCCAGGACCCTGAGATCATGACCTGAGCTAAAGGCAGAGGCTTAACCTACTGAGCCACCCAGGCATCCCTAGAATGAATATATTTTTGCTCTATGATTACCTTTGTGTATTTTTTTTTAAAGATTTATTTATTTACTTTGGAGACTGAGAGAGTGCAAGCCCACACACACGTGGTAGGGAGAGGAGTAGAGGGAAAGGGAGAGAAAATCCCAAGCAGACTCCCCGCTGAGTGCAGAGTCCAACTGTGGAGCATGATCTCAAGACCCTGAGATCCTGACTTGAGCCAGAACCAAGCGTTGGATGCTTAACTAACTGAGCCACCTAGGCACCCTGATTACTTTTGTGTTAATAGTTCAATTCTAAACACAACCTTAAGTCAACTCTTCTTTTGGAAATTTAGTTTTTAGTACGAAAAATGTTGAGATTAGGCAATACTTGCTCCTTTCTTCACTTCTCTTTCTTATTCCCTCTCATTTTCCAATTTTAATCATTGTCAGTTTTTATGCTTTTATTCCTAAGCATATAGAATTTATACTTGATTCGTGACTCTCAGGTTATACCATTACACTACCAACTAGTATCTATGAAAATATCAGGGAGCTTATTTTACTTTCCATTAATTCTCTTCCTTCTCTCTTTTTTAAGATTTGTTTATTTATTTTAGAAAGAGAGAGCGTGTGCAGGAGCAGGAGGAGAAGCTTTAAGCAGACTCCCTGATGAGCATGGAGCCAAGTGCAGGGCTGATCCCAGGACCCTGAGATCATGACCTGAGCCAAAATCAAGAGTCTGCTGCTCAACCAGCTGAGCATATTATATTTGCACACTATTCTGTCACAATTCATCTTTATTTTCTCTTGGTTCTACAATTAAATATATTCACTTCAAACCCCCACAAACCTTATGATGAACTAGTTCTGGTCATTTTGTAGTGGCAGATGCTCACTTGCTAGTAGGTTTCTCAGGAAGTGCTCATGGGAATGACATTCCTAGATACCAGCTTGTTTATAACTTCATTTGACTGGTTGGCAGTGGCCTTGAATTTGAAAGATACAAAAATCCATGTCTCCTATTTCCTTCCTGGAGTGTTATAAAAAATATTCTATCACTTCCTAACTCAAAAATATATTTTTGTGTGTCCCTGTTTTGTTTTTATTGACGTAAAACTTACATACATTAAAATTCACCAAATTCGGGGCGCCTGGGTGGCTCAGTCGTTAAGCGGCTGCCTTCGGCTCAGGTCATGATCCCAGAGTCCTGGGATCGAGCCCCACATCGGGTTCCTTGCTCGGCAGGAAGCCTGCTTCTCCCGCTACCATTCCCTCTGCTTGTGTTCCCTCTCTCGCTGTGTTTCTCTCTGTCAAATAAATAAAATCTTAAAAAAAAAAAAAAAATTAAAAAAAAAAAATTCACCAAATTCATCCTTTTTAGCGTATGCCTCTGAAGCTTCCAGATACATTCAGGTTGTTGTCAGAATTCAGCTCCATGTGTTTAGAGGACTGAGGCCCCATTTCCTTGCAGGCTAAGAGCTGGGATTGTTCTCAGATCCTAGAGGCCATCTATGTCCCTTGGTTAATGCCCTGGTACTCCATCCCCAAAGCCAGCCATGCTGGATGGAGCCCTTTCCAGGCTTTGAAGCTTCCTGAGCTCCCCTTCTGCCTTGTCTGCCCTGCCTTCCTCTTTTGCTGCATCTCTCTTCCACTTTCCTCTTCTTTTTTCAAGGACCTCTGTGACTAAATTGGGCCCACTCAGATAATCTAGGATAATCTCCTTTTTTAAGGTCACCTGATAATTAACTTTAATTACATCTGCCAAGCCCTTTCACAGTGGTACATAAATCAGTATTTGATTAGATTATCTTTATGGGAAGATTGAGAATATTAGGGGGACATCCTTAGAATTCTGCCTACCACAAAGAGACATGGAAAAATCTCACTCAATTTCACTCATAAGGGAAATATAAATTAAGCATACACTGAGATACCATTTTTCACTACTACATAGGCAAAGATCAAAGTGTGTCATAACCATATTGATGAAGGAGAGAGGTAACAGGAATTTGGATATATTGCTAGGAGGAGTTTTAATTGTTAGAACATCTATAAAAGTAACATGAGAAAATCTATCAAAATTATAAACATCAATAGATGTTTATGTAGAAATTCTACTTCTAGAAATGTTTCCTATAGACATCACATACATACGAAATGATCTATGTTCAAGATGGTTATTACAGATTGATTTTTGCAGCAAAATAGTGAAAGTAACCTAAAGGCCCAGAGGACTAATCAGTTAATATAATTTGATATCAGTAGACTGCAAGACATAGAATATAACAGAATACATAAACACAATGATGAACCTCTTTATATACTGTTAATAAAATTATAAGCAAGATATATTATTCTAAAAGGTTACAGAACAGTGGACATTGAATGCAGCCAGTTGTGCAGAAAGCAATGCAGAACATTTATCTATATGTATTAGTTTACACTTGCCTGAAATACCTCTGAAACTATATGAGAAAACATAACAATGGGTGCCTTCAGGGAAAAGAAATTGGTGCCAGCTGGTGTCAGAGATGGGACCCTTGGAGCTTTTCGAATCGTGGACCATATGGATGTATAACCTATAACCTATTCAGTAGTTAAATCAATAAATAAATCGTGTAAAGTTTTTTTACTATCATTTCCTAGAGTAATTATATATATATATATATATATATGGTATATATATATACCATATATATATTTTTTTTTGAGAAGTAGGCATTTAATGAGCATGTACTACGTACCAAACAGCCACAGAGCACCTTCTAGACATCATCTCTTTCAATTCTTAAAACAGCCTGTATGGTTAGGACTATTATCCTCTTTTTACAGTTGAAAAAACTGAGGTTCCGAAAGATACATTATTGCCCAAGATTTCACAGATGCTAGGACACTGGCCAGGACTTGACCAGGGCAAATTTATATCACAAATTTCATCATTGCATGACAGTAATATTCTACTATTAAAAAAGAAAGAGGAACATAAACTTAGAATGAATAAAGAATATTCTTTTAAATAAATTATTTATATAAAATTAAATGTGTTGCCCTTCTAGTTCCCATTTTCTGTGCACAGTGGCATTAGTCTCAAATTCGAGTTTAAGAGATACCGATGGAGTCCAATCTGTAGTCAGATGCAGAAGTCTCTTGGGTGACACCTGCCACAGAGAGTCACAGTGCTTCTCCTGAACATTTCCACAAAGTGACTTGCTCACAAAACAGTCCACTCCACGTATATTAAGGCTCACTTACGTGCTAGAAAATGTGTGCTACGTTGGTGTGACACCTTGCACCCTTCATGCCTTTGTCCTCAGTTTGCCTTGTGGAGCCACCACAGAAGTTCTAATTGATCCCTTCTCTGTGTGACAGCTCTACAAACATTCAAAGTATTTCCCTTTTAATACTAACCCCTCCAAGATTCTGTTTCTCATACAACAAGATTTCAAGTCTCCCTCTCATATGCATAAACAGCTAATTCTCCTCTGAGGCACTCCAGTTTGCCCATGTTTTTGATAGAATATTTTACAAGAGAATATTGACCAGCAGAAAGCAGACAAAGGTTATCATCTTGAGTTGCTGAATATCATCCTATTAACACAGACAAAAATAGATTATCTTTATGACAAGAGGATCAGTCTGGTAACTTGTTTTGAGCAGGCAGGCATATACAATTCTTAATTATTTTTCACATTTGGAACTCAGGGGTTTCTCACCCCACCAGAGAGAGTGCCTTGTCTTAAGGACAAGACTTTAATATCATACTCATTCCATTTAATTTTTTTCCGAGTCAGCCTGTTGAAACATGTAGAAGTTAAATTCAGAGGGATACAATGGAGAATGTAGAAAGAACTTAAAAATGGAAAAAAATAAACATTTTTTAAAAAGCTAAAATACAGCAGTACAAATGAAGGGTTTTTATTAATTAGTGACGTATTTACTGAAGCGCTAGTATTTTCATTTTAAATTTTTGAAATATTTTATTAGCATTGAGATTTTAGATCATTAATAAAATTGCATTAAGTTAAACAGCTAACATTTATAACTGTTTACTGTGTATCAGGAATGATTATAAGGGCTTTCAGTGAAATACATTCTTTTATTTCACAACAACCCTACTATATAGATCTCATATTCTCTCCACTTTTGAAGATGAGAGGGGTAAGCAAACTAATTTGCCTAAGGTTATAGAACAAATGATCAGTAAAACTGGCATTCGAAACCAAGAAGTTCAGTTTTGAAATAAATGACATACTGATAATTACAAAATCATACTGTAAAGGGCCAAGCTTGCTTGAATTTCTTCCAGAAACAAGTAAAAATACAGAAATTCAGGAATATGCAGAATCAGTAATGGCTACGGACTAGGGAAAAGTTGCATTCGAAAGAGAGGGCAACTCAATGATGATAGAAAGGAAGTAATTGGTGCAGTGATCGGGTGTGCATCACACACACTGGGTTTGAAATCAACTCGGCTACTCACCAGGGCTGAGGACATGAGCAAGTGACCTGTCCTGGGTGAGCTCCAGTTTCATCATCTACGAAATGAAGGTAATGATACCTCCTTCAAAAAAGCGTCTTACCAAGAGCAAATGTGATAATATATGTAAATCACTTCACAGTGCTGGACACATAGTATGCACTTAATAAATGATGGCTATTATATTATTATTATAGCCAAGTTTGAGTCATGACACTGGAAGGAGCTTATGCCTGGTAAATTCAATTTTCTCCCTCAGTGAAGTTGCTCATGTCCCTAACCTCTAGTAGGGCCTAATTCAGGAATGTGTGTGCTCAATAATTAATCACAGATTATATTTTATTGCATTAGCTAATGTTGCTTTCTACTTTTAGCTGTTTCATAACTTCATGGAGCATTGGTAATTTTTTTTTCATTAACTGAAAGCAAATGTAAAGTAAGAAATCTAGAGAACACTGTTTTCTACATTTCTAAATTAAAGAGTATTTTCCTTCCCTGGTGGAACATTTTTCTTTTATTAAAAAGTCCACCACAATGTCTCTAATAATGGCAGTTTCTTTAACTGGAGAGCAAATACAGTTTAGGGTAAAAATTCAGCAGAACATATATAGCTGAGTGCCTGGGACAGTCACTGGACTTTTATCAACACAGAATTATCACACATGGAAAGGAAATACTTTTGTTTAAAATGGAGTTATCATTTGATTATTTACTTGGATTTTAGTGCTCACTTATTTTTCACACTATTTGCAACATTGTTTATCGTTGACATTTTTAGACCCATTCCTGAGGATATCTTCAGGTTTCCAGGAACTTGTCTCTTCCAGGAAAAGTACCTCCAGGCACGAATGACTGACAACTCTAGAAACTACGAACCCATAACCAGTTTTATGTCTCTTCAGGAAGACTGATAAATTGTATTCAATATTTTTTTAAGTCATAACACAATACAATTTTATCAGCGGAGACTACAACATTGGATAGTGAAGTTAAAACTGAAACCCGATCCTGTGACTGACTTCTCTGTCTTAACCTGGATTATGTTCCTAGCAAAAGCAGGATATGAACCAGACTCACTCCCCAAATCTTTCAGACCCTCTGTGGGTTCATCCTCACCTAGCTCGATGACCAGCTGTCTTATGCATCTTCTTGCATGTTCTTCTCTAGCTATCCTGGCATTCTCATGACTCTGACTTCCCTGTCTTTCTGCCTTCCTCAAGAGTTCCTCTTGCAAGGCCCACCTCTCCTCAGACCTTCCCCTGAATGGTCCTTCTCATCGTTCAGGGCTCAGCTTGAGGCCTTTCCTCAGAGATGCCTACCTTGATCTTCCAACGTAAACTCAATCCCCCACTCCAGTCATCATACACCGAACAAACTCTGCTACGTTTTAGTTAGAAGGATCACTATTCAAAAATATCTTGGTTATTCATTTGTGAATGTATATTTCCTACCAGAATATGAGCATCAGGAGAGAAGTAAATGTGTCTCCTTTGATCACTGCTGAATCTTCAGGGTCTAGCAAGTGCCTTGTACATTAACAGATCCTCTAAACATATTTGGTCAATGAATAAGTTGTGGGAGGTTTAATTGTGGTTTTCTCTATGTTTGAATTATCTCAATGGCATGGTGGCTGCACCTACTTTGGAATTGAGTCCCAAGCTTTCATTCTCCAGCTCTGCCACTTACAGCTCTTTACTACCTTCATGTGTCAGATAGGACTCATCTCACAGGCACAGTGAAAGGACCGTCTGCAATAATGAATATCAAGTACTCAGCACAGTAAGCTCTCGATAAATACTGTCTATGATTATGCATTTTTTTATTCAGAAGGCCTTGTTATTTTAAAGGTTGCATCATATACAAATTTAAAGAACTACTAAGATTCATCTGGCGAATGAATGTATTTTTTCTTAACGCCAATTTGTATTTGCTTTCTGCTGTGCTTAGCAAACAGAAGTTGGCATCCTCTTTTGTCTTCGCAGTTGTCATATTCTAGAGGTGCTCCTCCGCTTCATGGTTGTGAGTCTTATTTTCTGTGTGAACAATTCTTGCTGCTTCATATATACACCAAATATATCTGAATTTCTCTATAAGATAGTTAGTTTTATACTAGAAACTAGCCATCCAGAAGCGCAGGTAAATTAAATACATTAACATTTGTATAATTACAATCTGAGGTAAGTTTATGAAGGCAATATAAAGGTGCTATGAAATACATAATCCTATGTGTCATAAGAAGAACCAATTTAGATTAGAGGTGGGAAACAGTGAGAAAAGGCACATTGGTAGAAATGATACCAGAGCTTAAATTAAAGGCCGAGCCCAGGTAAGCTGGGCAAACACTGAAAGGTATGCTGTTCTCACAGAAAATTTGCTAAGTTCCAGAGAAATAAAAAGATTGCAAACTTAAGGAAAAAGGGGAAAAAATGGTATAGGGTACCAAGTGGGGAAGAGAGGGTTACAGATGAGGCTGAAGAGGAGATTGAGGTCAACTCCGAGTATCTCATAGACAACATTAGGAATTTAGGATTTTGTTTTTTATTCAGTGGAAATTCATGAAGATTTTTATTAGATGTATATCCAGATTGTATTTGCTTATTTAGAGTCTCACTTTGGCCACACTGTTGAAGACGGGTAGGATGGAAAGAGAAGAGGTTACTTCATTAATCTGTGGCAGAGAGATGGTGCTTTAGAGCAGGGCAGAGGTGCTTTGAGAAAGAGAATGAATTCAAGAAATAGTCAAGACACTTTCAGTCTTGATATATCAGAAAGAGCATGAAAACTGCTGAGTGCCAAATGCTTTTGTTAAATAGCTATGAGACTAAAAAATCACCTGGCTAAAATCATTCGTCAATCCATGGACAGTTATCATTGTTGACGACTGTCAGGTCTGAACAAGACCAAAACAGCCCTTATGAACTCCAGTTAAAACATGATGGAAGGAGTCACATGAAGTCGCTGACCTCTCTGAGAAAGTTTTAACTGAAGTCTGAAACACGTTTTGATTGGTACTTTTTCTGAGATTTAAAATATGCTGTGTCTGAAACCTGTTTCTTTCCAATTTATATATAAATAAATTGCCAACACTGCTGCATAAGTTGAATGTGTATTCTCTAGCTATAATAGGATGACAGTTCCTTTCGACAAACATATTTAACATTGCCTCCATGCCAGCCACTGTGATATGCAGTAGCAATACAAAGATCAAAAGACATGACTTGACGAAGGAATGCAGCAGATGTGCCTTCATCCTGAGACTTGCAATGGTTTATTATCTTAAACTGGTTTTAAGGAAGAGCTAAAGCTGCTGGCTAACTATTGTCAGAATGGAATTTTTACAGCGAGTGTGCTAACAAAGGAATTTTTATAGCAATTGTGCTAACAAATAAAAATCATACTTGAGTATTCTCTAACATTTATATGAAGAAAATAAAAGATGAGTAGATATTTAGATCAAATATCCTGAGTTCCATGAGAGCAGGGGCCATGTCCATTTTATTCAATACTGTAATCTCAAAATTTAGCTCATTGTCTAGGACATGGTACCCATCTGTAAAATTAATGAATGGCAGAATAAATTAATGCCTGAATTGTGCTATGTGAGAGTAGAATTTAAAACCCCTATACTGGAAGGGCCCATCAGGATACATATCTATTCAAAATGAGATCGTTCATAGGGACTAATTAATTGTTAAGAGTTGCCCTTTGCCTTTTCCAGATAAAACTGCCTTTCCATTCTTTTCAGCCCAAGATCCCTAGGGTCTTGACGAAGAGTTCATTGAATTGATCAACACACACACACACACACACACACACACACACACACACACACACACGTGAGGGAAATGTCCTGCTCATCGGTTTTGCTAAGGTCCACTTCTTTGTAGAATTAGCTCACTTTCTGTCAGGAAAAGAATGAAGTTAATTTCTCTTTCCCACGTCTAGTATTTAATATAATTCAATTGTTAAATTATTTCTTTACTTCTACTATGCATTGATTACTCTGTCTATTGGAAAACAAAACGAATAAAATGAGGCCCTCAAATATTTCACAATTTAGTTGGCGAGAAAGAGAAGTAAACAAATAATTATAATGTAGCACACTAAGGACTATACTAGAGTAAAACAAAGGATGCCATCAAAGTCTTAGAGGCATGTACTAGTCAGCTTGAGTTGCC
Organism: Procyon lotor; assembly: GCA_028646535.1. NCBI lineage: Eukaryota > Metazoa > Chordata > Mammalia > Carnivora > Procyonidae > Procyon > Procyon lotor. Next base: position 85,523,167 of record CM053611.1, read on the forward strand.
ATGACAAAATACCGTAGACTGAGTGGATTCAATGACAGAAACTTATTTTCTCACAGCTTTGGAGGCTGGAAAATCTAAGTTGAAGGTTCTGGTAGAGCTTAGTGTCTGGTGAGGCTCTCTTCTCAGCTGTGTTCTAATGTGGCAGTGAGAGCAAGGCCTAGTCTCTCAGGGTGTCCTTGTAAGGACATCACTCCTAGATCTCTAAAGAACTTATGAAACTCAACACCCCCAAAACAAATAATCCAGTCAAGAAAAGGACAGAAGACATGAACAGACATTTCTCCGAAGAAGAAATACAAATGGCCAATAGACATATGAAAAAATGTTCCACATCACTTGCCATCAGGGAAATACAAATCAAAACCACAATGAGATACCATGTCATATTGGTCAGAATGATTAAAATTAACAAGACAGGAAACAAAAAATGTTGGTGAGGATATGGATAAAAGGGAACACTCTTACACTGTTGGTGGGAATGGAAAGTGGTACAGCCACTCTGGAAAATGGTGTGGAGGTTCCTAAAGAAGTTAAAAATAGGGGCACCTGGATGGCTCAGTGGGTTAAAGCCTCTGCCTTCGGCTCAGGTCATGATCTCAGAGTCCTGGGATAGAGCCCCGCATCGGGCTCTCTGCTCAGCAGGGAGCCTGCCTCCTCCTCTTTCTCTGCCTGCCTCTCTGCCTACTTGTGATCTCTCTGTCAAATAAATAAATAAAATCTTAAAAAAAAAAAGAAGTTAAAAATAGAGCTATCCTACGACCCAACAACTGTGCTACTAGGATTTACTCCAAAGATACAAATGTAGTCATCTGAAGGGGTATTTGCACCCCAATGTTCATACCAGCAATGTCCACAATAGCCAAACCAGGGAAGGAACTGAGATGTTTATCAGCAGATGAATACATAAAGAAGATGTGGTTCATATATATAATGGAATATTACCAGCCATCAGAAAGAATGAATACTTACCATTTACATTGATGTGGATGGAACTGGAGGGTATTACACTGAGGGATAAGTCAATCAGAAGAAGACAATTATCATGTGGTTTCACTCATATGTGGAAGATAAGAAAAAGGGGAGAGGACCATCAGGAAAGGGAGGGAAAATAAAATGGGAAGTCATCAAAAAGGGAGAAAAACCATGAGAGACTCTTAACTACAGGAAAGAAACTGAGGGTTTCTGGAGGGGAGACAGGGGGAATGGGGTAACTAGGTGATGGGCATTAAGGAGGGCACATGATGTAAAGAACATTGGGTGTTATATGAAACTGATAAATTACTGAACACTACATCTGAAATTAATGATGTACTATAAGTTGGCTAATTGAATTTAAATTAAAAAAAAAAAGGCTACCACTTTTATCATATTAGAGTCCCACCTTTATGACCTTAGTTAATTTTATGACCTTCTTATCTCCACATATGAAAACATTGGGGTTAGGGTTTCAACAAATGAATTTTGGAGAGACACAACTCAGTCCATAACGAAGCATCTAAGGCAGAGAAAGGCTGACAAACATTATGGAGAAAGAGCAGCTGGGGAGCAGTCCTATGCATTAGGGAAATGGTTAGGACCTTCCAGAGAGAGCAGGCAGTGTAAGCACATATGGGAGTAGGAAACTGAATAATGAGTACTGGTAGCATATGAAAAGTGAATCAGAGAGAGTGAGGCCACTGCTGGGGTCTGGAGATCTAAATTCAATAGTCACCAGAATGTTAGACTAAATGAGATCAGAAGAGTAGCGAGTGTAGATAAAGGAAAGGTCAATGATTAAGCCTTGGATGCCATGTCAACAGGTCAAGTTGACCAAGAGGTGAAAGGTCCAGCCAAGGACACTGAAGGAGGGACCAGTGATTTAGGGGACAGGAAACCCACCAGTGTGTGTGTGTCCTGGATACCAAGGGAAGCCTGAGTTTCCAGGAGAAGGGCATGGTCAAGGGTATTAAACACTATACTATCAGTAGGTCTTGTAAGATGTGCACTGAGGACTGACATTAACTTAGCAAAGTAGAGGTTGTTATTAGAGAACTGGCCCAGAGCAGTTTGCCTACAGTTGTAGAGTAGAGGGGCCGGCTTGGCTGAAGTGGGTTCAAGAAAGAAGAGGATAAGCAGTAGAGAGAGAGCATGTAGGTAAGCCTTCAGTGACCTTTGCTATGAAGAAAAACAGAGGTGAGCTATATGACCCGGGGGCAGCTCCAGATAGAAATAGGCCCCCAAAGCATAGGCTTGCTCTAAAATCACACACTCTGCCCTGCAAGTGTCAGTTTACATTTATGTCCAACACCACCTGGGATGTATTTGACTGTAATAAAAACAAAAAGGTTAACTGAAAACAACTGAACGAACCCACATTTTGAAATATAAATGATGTATAGTTTACTAAACCGTCTGAAGTTTGACTATCTGTTTGGCTAATAGAAAATGACATATTTTGAGGTTTGGTTTTGAATTTCAATCCCTCCTATAGAATAAAATCATATTTTGGCTCCCCAGCCATTTAAGTTAGAGGAAGTGTCTCTGCTCTGGCTCTATTAAAATCTGTATGTTATATATTTGGAGGCTCCAGCATACTCTTTGTTTTTTGTATTTATTTGAATCTCTTACCTTATGAATTAGAATGTTCACTTTTTATAATAGTTACCTCCTTTTCTCTATTTGTCTGTTTTTCTTTTTTTTCTTTCACTGGCTTTGGATAATTCTTATCACTTTGCATATAGTGTAAAGGTTTAACTAAATACTACACCTTCATCAGGTATAGTCCTCAGGTTTGTTTTCCATCCGTATGCTCTCTGATAAGTTATGAGTTTCCCTGAGTATGGCTTCCTTGGATCTGCATGTGCTTCTTGTGGAATTATGCATTTTTATTTTATCTGCAAGTGTGGCAGAGACATCCCGGAGTGGCTCCCAATGATCCACACACTCTCCCCTTGGGTGTGAATCTCTTCCCTTGGGTGCAGATGAGATCTGTGATTTGCTTCTATCCATGAAGATATCAAAGGTGACAGAATGTTGCTCCTGTAATGTCATCTTATATGACTCAGACTAGAGAGGGATTCTCCCGCTGGCCTTGAAAAAGCCAGCAGCCATGTTGTGAAGTGCTTATGGAGAGGTCCACATGGCATGGAATTATAGATGACCCAAGGGTGGCCCCGGCCACAGTCAATAAGAAGCCAGCACCCTCAGCCTTACAACCACAAGGAAATGAATCCTACCAATTTAAATGAGCTTGCAAGTGGATTCTTCCCTGGTACGCTTCCAGACAGGCTTGTGAAGCTCTGATCAGTAGACCCAGTGACACCATTCCCAGACTCCTGACCAATAGAAACTCTGAGATAATAGATGCTGTGATGTTTTAAGCCACTGTTTGAGCTAATTTGTTATGATGCCAGAGAAAATGAATACACAGAGCTTTCTGTGTTTTTGTTAAGAGTTTGTATTTTTTTATATGCACATCCCTGACTGTTATTTGGACCCAATCTGGTAGTCTCTGTCATTAAGGTGTAATTTCCACAAATTTAAACTTATATCTATAGTTATATCAAATTATTTCTAATATATTTTGTATTATTCATTTTTTAAAAGATTTTATTTTTTTTTATTTGAGAGAGAGAGAGAGAGAGGGAGGGAGAGTATAGAGGAAGAAGCAAACTCCCTGCCATGGGGTTCGATCCAGGGACTCTGAGATCATGCGTGACTGAGCCAAAAGTGGATGCTTAACCAACTGAGTTACCCAGGTGCCCCTGTATTATTCATTTTTGCTATTTTCTGTTTCTCTCCCCTCTTCCTCCCCATTTCTGGTTTTTGATTGAATAACTTGAGTACCTTTCTGCTTGCTTAAAAATTATACATTCTTGGGGCACCTGGGTGGCTCAGTCGTTAAGCGTCTGCCTTCGGCTCAGGTCATGGTCCCAGGGTTCTGGGATCGAGCCCCACATCAGGCTCCTTGCTCAGCAGGGAGCCTGCTTCTCCAGCTACCATTCCCTCTGCTTGTGTTCCCTCTCTAGCTGTGTTTCTCTCTGTCAAATAAATAAAATCTTTAAAAAAAAAATTATACATTCTATTTTTGTTTTTTTAATATTATAATTGTTTAACCCTATTTATTTCCTAAACTTACTACTATCTACATTTTGCCTTTAACAAGGCAAGTATTTCAGCATCCTATTATCTCACTTTGGTCTGTTGCCTACTATTACATTATCTAGAATTTGGAAAGCATTATATACATATTATCTAGAGTTAAACTGCACTACCTCAACCCTGCATGTTTCTAAAGCATCATTTGGACTGTTTTCATAATGAGAACGTTCCTAAAAAGTATTTCAGTTTGTGTCTTTGGTAAATCCTATGAGATCTATGCCTCAGAAAATTTCTATCTTGTCTTCACTTTGGAATGACAATTGTGTTGGTTACAAATTTGGTTCATGGCTTCTTTTCCTTCAAAACTTACAATTTGTTGGGGCACCTCGGTGGCTCAGTGGGTTAAAGCCTCTGCCTTCAGCTCAGGTCATGATCTCAGGGTCCTGGGATTGAGCCCCGCATCAGGCTCTCTGCTCGGCAGGGGTCCTGCTTCCCCCCCTCCCCCGCCTGCCTCTCTGCCTACTTGTGATCTCTCTCTGTGTGTCAAATAAATAAATAAAATCTTAAAAAAAAAAAACCAAAAACAAAACCTTACAACTTGTTGCTCCATTATTGTTTATGTTTCATTGCTTCTGTTGAGAAGAGAGAATTGAATCTAATTCTTATCCTTCCATAGATAATGCACTTTTCTTCTCTGAAAACTGTTAGGTTTTTCTTTTGGACTTTGACCTTCACTGTCACTCTCTTGCATTTGGATGTAGATTTTTTTTTTCCCTTCTTACTCAGCACTCCAGGAACTTTCAACCCTATGTTTTAAGTCATTAATTCTAGATTTACCTCCAGAATTTCTCCAAATATTTCCTTGTCTTATTTCTCTTCCTAAAATCCTGCTACTCCTACCCTCCGTATCTATTAACTTTGATCTCTCCTTTCCTGAGGACCCTTCTCTGATCTGATCTTCCAACTTACCATGTCCTCTCAAGTTAGGTTCATTTTAAAAATCTCATCTATGAGTTTCTCTGTTTCAAACTATCACAGTATTCATACCTACATTCACCCTTGCCTCTTTTCTATGCCCTTATTTTTTGCATTTGTTGAATATTGTTAATATTATCCCATATATGTTTCAATATATTTGTCATAACTATTTTTAATTTGGGGTCCATCTGTTCTAATGGGTCTGCTTCAGAATGTATGCCAGTTCTACTATAAAGAGTATAGATATTATATGTTGTTCAGTGGTTGCCCTTCTTTTACGGTAATAAATACTGTAAATAATTATTTACAGTAATTATTTCTCAAGACTCAATTGATTTTGTCTTATGACCTCATATTTAGCTTTTGTTTTTGGATCCCATGTTCTGGGGAGGGGCCTATGGCAGGTCTTTGCCTATGATGGCAGCAATGAGTTTAGAGAGATGAGTAAGGACGAAGCCCAACTGCCGAGACCTTTTAGCACCGCAGACCTGCTCTCCAGGGAAATCCTCTGGTCCCAACTTTATCCTTGAACACTGTAGGAGAAGCAGCACGGGAAGATGAAAAAGCACTAGGTTATATGACTTATCAGTCTGAGAGGTATGGAGGGAGGGAGTACAGGAAGGAATGCTTGGGGAAGTTGTTCATTCTGCAATTATATTATCAACTCCTTGCCTCAGAAGTGCTTTATGTTGCCTGCATGTTACCCCATGGACACCATCAGTAGCAGAATGGCCCATGTGTATCTAAGGTTGTGGGATAATTAATAACTGTGCCAAGCACCATGTGCCAGATGCCAAGAAGCAAGAGCAGATCATCCAACAAGAGGTCTGCCTGCAGCCTACAACAGCCTTCTCCTTCTCCACCACAATCAATGTCCTTCCTCCTCAATCTAGATCATCAGAAAACATCAGCTCAAGCAAATTTCAGGGCTGGCTTTTAGGGAGAGTCAGCAGCCTAAGCTAGCTCACCATTTTCACTGCATTTTCTCTACATAATCTTGGGTCTATTCCTGCATTATCCCTGAGTTTCAGCAGAGAGATGACATTTTTGGCAAGAAGAAAAAAATCTATGTTCAATAAAACTGAAAAGTGCTACCAATCCCACAGAACTCCTGAGCTCTAATATTTCTGTTATTAAAGAAAGCATTAAACTCTTTCTGGTAGCTGGAACCACCTGGAATGTTATTGTTTAATCAGTTTATTTACTGTGTAATTAGTTAATACAACTGAACATTTATATCCAGTCTCCACAACATATATGAGAATGAGAAAGTCCTAGAAAGTGGTGACACATCTCATTCATTCATTTAGTTAAAAAACGTTAATTGAACAATTTCCATGTGCCAGTCTCTAGGCTATGGAAACAAGTAACCAAGATTAAGTACTTGTTTTGAAGGAGATCTTCACTAAAATATTATAAGGGGGATAAACAGAGTCTTAGATAATTATAATTAAATGAATTCACAGATATTGTACAAATCCCTAATGGAGCATAGAGAAACGTATTCCTAATTCACCAGTGAAGGGTAGGAAGATTTCCTGAAGAAAATTTCCCACCCAATAACATGGCACAATATCAAGGTCATGTGCTTCTGGACTCTCGGAAAACTTAACAAGGTACACCCTCAACTGCTCCAAAATCTCCACACAAGGATTCTGCTTGCCATTGCAGAAAAGCAAAATCAAAATAGTCTGATCTGGGGCACCTGGGTGGCTCAGTGGGTTGAGCCTCTGCCTTTGGCTCAGGTCATGATCTCGGGGTCCTGGGATCGAGCCCCGCATCGGGCTCTCTGCTCAGCAGGGAGCCTGCTTCCCCTCTCTCTCTGCCAGCCCCTCTGCCTACTTGTGATCTCTTTCTCTGTCAGATAAATAAAATCTTTAAAAAAAAATTTAAAAAACCAAAAACAAAAAAACCAAAATAGTCTGATCTATTATTTCCTGAGTCTACAAGTTGTTTGCTATACCAGTTTGGTAGAACACCAGTTCTAACTTCTTGGAAGTGTGGTTTGTGGTAAGCCAGCACCTACCTCTCCAAACATGGGCCTTCTGGTACACCAAGTGATGAGCACCTGTGCTTCTGAAACCCTGACATCTGGCCATATATACGTTCCAGATGAGGATGTGAAAACCATGTTCTGTTATTATTTTTCACTATTTCCTCTATCGAGAATCACTGAATAAGTCAGTTCTGTGAGCCGTTAGAAGTCACAACTCAAACCTTGAACATGTGCCTTAATATTAAATCTACATGAGCTCTATAATGACAGGTAAGTCTCACTTTCTCTTACTCCAACCATATGAAAATATTTTGCAAATGAAATACACCAATTATTTATTCAATGGACCTGCATGTGATGTTACTGTTTCCTAGTACTGGGGCAGGTGCAAGGGACATAAAACTAGCCAACACACAGAATTCCTTCTTCCTGGAATCTGCAGTCTCAAGGAACAGACTGATACTGAACAAGTAATTATAAATGCAGTGAATGCTACAAAGAGGAAGTACAGGGTGCCGTGGAAGCACAGAAAGGGTGCTTTAAAGAAGGGGCTTCCTCTGTAGAACAACTGTGGGAAATTGAGATTTCACATTAAAATCAATAGGGCTAGAATCATATGCTTCGTTTTTCAGAGGCCCCATTGTAAATGGCCGGGCTTATTATACCAGGATACCCATGCGGGACCCAGAAGCCACAGAATAAACACAATGCATATTTCTGGGGCTTGGGTTTCACTTGAAGATTTGGGAAAACAAACATTTTTTATTAAAACAAATATAGATATATTACAGAGTAGACTGTATGCATGTTAAAGATAAAAGATGAGACTTCAAAGAAATTTCACACTTGCTGTGATTCCCTTTGAACTACACCCCCAGACTCCCTAGGGGTGTATATTCATTCTCCTCTGCCTTTAGGGGTACATCATAAAAAAAAGTAATGTTTAGCAAGCAGTAGAAAGAGTGTGGGGCCTGGCACCACTAGGAATAGCTGGGCAGACTTTGCTAAGCCAGCTGTGACTCAGTTTCCTTGGGGATAACATAGAAATACTGCCTTACCTCTCGATATTGCTGTGAAGATTTAATCACAGAGCAAATGAAAAATTTTCAGGGCAACGTTTGCTATGAAATAGGCACTCTAGAAATATTAGTTACCTCTTCCAATAGCAGTGAAACAAATAGTTATCTAAGATTCTTACTGCTTCAACTCAGCACAGCTAGAACCACAGAAGGGAAAAACAAAGATAGCAGGTTTTAGGAAGCCCCGTGTTATGTTCCCATCTGCTTATCCATTAGCATAATAGCTACAGTAATAACAGCTAACAAATGTGAGTGTATGTGTGATGAATCTGAAATGCTTGTAAACTGTAATTTAAGGAAACAAAACAAACAAACCTACCCATTTTCCATATGTTAATATATTTTTACTCTGTAGTGCTATTTTTAACCATTTTATATTATGACCAAACAACAACAACAACAACAAACCACAAAAAACCACATAGGACTGCATCTACTCCTTTTGTGAATGGAGTAGAGGATTAAAGAATATAAGAACTCTTGGCAAACTCTAAATCAGTAAACAATTATAAAGAGTGATTATGGCTATGATTATAAAGATGTGCTAACAAAGGGCTCTGCAACTCTCAACACTAGGTACCTCTCTATCCAGACAACCGGCATATTTATTTCTTCTTAAACTCAATTTTGACTGAATTTTGCTCTTTCCTTAAATGTCTTAAGCCTCAGTGAATGAGGCAAACTGCAAAGTTTAGGAAATTTAGCCATGGTAAGAGAGGAAAATCCAATTATATCTTGTTCTTTTTCCAGTAAAGAAGTAGATAGGTAGACATGATTTATTTTAATTTTGCCAAATGTTTTATATCTAAAATAGAATTGGATGTCTTGATATTACAGCAGACTAGTTAAATAAAACTTGTATTTGTTTCACCTAACAGAACTAAGTGAAAAGAAAACATATCAAGATTGTGTTTATTCTCAAATCCTTGTTACTTAAAATATATTATTATATAATTACAGAGCGATGACAGACACTTGAGTAGTAGAGTAAAGGACTGCTTATCAGGATCTGCAGTGAAGCAAATAGAAGTTTCATTAGGAAAATGGGGGGTCTGAGCTATGCTGCCATTGCAGAAGGTCAAGGTCAGTTCATTAGGTATAAATCATGCAGTGCTCATGACCTGTATCAAAGAAGATCCAGGGAAGTGATTCAAGAATGGAGTCATATAATTATGGTCTTCCCAGTGCTAAAAGAGCTAAGAATTCTAGTTGTCTTCAAGAAAGGTAGTCAATAACTGTCATTAAACTATCAATAAGTGGATGGATGTCTGGTGTTTTCTTAAGGTCTCTGATAGTAGCTACTGCACATTATTGCTTTAATGTAGGACTGAATACTCTAACAGCTGGGCATAGGGCAGAAATCATTGCCCACTTACCACATGGGCAATGATACCAAATACATTAACTTCTGACCACAACTTAGCCAATGTTGGCAAACAGAAGTTACAGCCCATATTTCCTTCATTACAATGTCTTATGGTCAGTGTCCTCTGATGCGGCTTTTCTTCTATCTGGGCTTCAGGGAAAGGTGTCATTTCACACCAAATGTCCTACCAATTTCTGTATTTGCAATGAGTCGTGCTAATCCTAATCCCATGCAGTGAAATCTGGCTCCTCCCCTTGACTAGAAAGGTCCCCACTGGGGCCTCAGGCCTATTGGCCTATGAAGAACAGCATAGTTTTCTTTGTTGAAAGTAAGGAGAAAGAAATGCTACATTACACATGTCTGTGGCCTTTTTTCCTACCAATCCTTTTTTATGGATATGTAAGGAACCAAGTTCTTTTTACCAGACTTTCTGGGCTTTTGGAAGTTCTTGAACTCATCTGACAACTTCAGGAGTCTACAATGAAGACTCAAAGTTACAAAGGAGGTACTTAATATGTATCTTTAGTGATGCAGAGATTCTTGATTAATGTGCCTTTCTTTACTGAATAAAAATACCTGATCTCCATTATTTGATCCTTTTGTGTGTTTCTCAAAGTAAAATTGGTCTCCAGGAATAAAAGATAAGTATGTTCTAATTCTGAAGCCTAAATATTAAACATGTATCTTTCAGGAAGACTTAGTATAAAAATCAGTTAGGGTTCCTTGCTTGTGAACAACAAAAACTGACTCTAGGTCACTTAAGCTAAAAAGTACATCAGGAATCTAATGCAATCAAAGAGAAAACTGAAGAACAAGTCTTAGAAATAAGAAGAGGCAGTCACTCGTGGGGAAGGCCCCTGGATATGTCATCTCACCAAGAGAACTTTCCCGAAAGAAATCAGGATGGCACTGGGAAGCAAGAATGGCTGAAAGATTAGTTGCACATTCTTCGTTTTCTGTTAGAAGTTACAATATTCCATGGGGCACCTGGGTGGCTCAGTCGTTAAGCGTCTGCCTTCGGCCCAGGTCATGATCCCAGGGTCCTGGGATCGAGCCCCACATCGGGCTCTCTGCTCAGCAGGAAGCCTGCTTCTCCCGCTGCCATTTCCTCTGCTTGTGTTCCCTCTCTCGCTGTGTTTCTCTCTGTCAAATAAATAAAATCTTCAAAAAAAAAAAAAAAAAAAAAGAAGTTACAATATTCCTGAAAGGTTGTATTAGAGACTTATTAGCACCCTCAATCACTCCATAAAACTGGTGCTGAATAAACAGTTACTGATATTTAGAGTGACCGAGATTGCTTAAGCACTAACCTTAAGTGTAGTTTTCACTAGAATTGGGATCTTTGGTGTCTGTGGCAGCTCTATTACTCTCACTTTTGTGAAGTCCCTACTTTCTTTACCAGAGTAGTATTTCCAAGAGGAAAAAAAAAATATTGTGAAGAGAACCAAGAACTTTTGTTTTCTTATAATCATAGCAACAGATTCACTAAAGCTCAAGATGTCGATCACGGAATTAGAATAATGGATTAAATGAATGCTTGTCTATTACTTTAATTGAGAGATTTGATACAATTTCACAAAGATTTTTAAAGTGAACAACCTGCTGCATGTGTAAGTCCAAAAGTTATAGCAGCACCTTTCCCCTACCTAATGTAGTTTTCTGTCTTATAATGATGGACAACTCCTTTCTTGAATGTTCATCATCTCCAGGCTCTGAAATTCTCCAACTGTGACTGGTGCATGCCTACATTTTCCATTATGTTTGCTGTATATCCCAGATGAAGGCTGTTCCTTTTCACTTATATTTTCTCCCCATTTATTTTCTCATTGAGGGAAGGGCTCTGGATAACAGGATATCCATAACTATGTCTGGTTAATTTACAGTTCTTGGGTCATTCTTATTCTGCACTGGCCGTAAAAAAATCTTCAAGTCTTTGTCCTCACAGAGATTGATCTTTAAGGCATATGGAAGTTAGCTTCTTTTTAAGGTGGGTTGGGACAGTATCGAGTGATAGAGTTTAATTTGAACATCAACTCACCTATCTGTTCACTGTGGAGAAACTTTTGAGAGGAAACCTCATTGACTAGAATGAATCTAGAGATTGTGTCAAGAGTCCTGGGTGTAACCAGATATGATTTCAGAAAGATAATCTGCAGCCCTTACTTCATTGGTGATGCCACTAATCCTACAAGGTGGTCATGCATATTATCTGATACGATTTATTTACTCCAGTCATCCATTCAACAAATATTTGTGCTCCTACTATGTAGCAATCCCCATATGGGCACTGGGAGCACAGAAGTAAATAAAACAGACCAGGGCACCAGTCCATTAACAACAGTTAACAACAGTTAACTAAGCATCTGACTCTTGATTTTGGCTCAGGTCATGATCTCAGGGTCCTGGGATTGAGACCCACTGTGCTGGGCTCGTGCTCAGTGCAGTCTGCTTGTCCCTCTCCCTCCCCTGGCCTGCTCTTGCTCTCACTCTCTCAAATAATTAAATAAATAAAATCTTAAACACACACACATACATACACAGACTTCACCTCATGAAGCTTACATTTTATTGAGAGAAGAAAGCTATTAAACACATAAGTGCACATATAAATAGGATAATTCCAGATAATTATAGGTGACTTGAAGAAAATATAGCAGGGTAATGAAAAAGGAGTAGTGATAGCTAACTTAATTAGAATGGTTAAAGAAGACCTCTCTGAGTAGAAAATATTTGAATGGAGACATAGATGACGAAAATAAGCTAGCCAGGCAAAGGGCTGGGAGAATAGCTTTCTGGGCAGAAAGAACAGCTAGTGAAAAATCTTAGGACAAAGAGTTCAGCATGTTGGAAGATGATCTTCATGGAGTAGGGTGAGCAGGACAGGCTCGTGGGACACATGCTCATTTTCCTGCAGAGACAGTGCCCCAGGGGGCAGGCCAGGCCCCGTGTACGGAGCTGCAGGATCAGGCCCAGAGGCCTCTGGAAAGCCAAGGGCACCCCCCGGGGGTCCACAACCAGGCCCCAGCTCGACGGGGCCGGGGGCACCGGGAACAACGGCATCCTGGCGGGGAGGGCCGGCTGGTTGTCAGGGAGCGTCAGCGGAGCTGAAGGCAGCAGCCGCACCCCCTGGCCAAGATGCTCAGCGCTGGGCACTGGTGGCACCAGCAGGGATTGCCGGTGCCCGGGCCTCCCGGCTGGCCAAGTGCCGGCCCGTCATACCAGCCCACCTCGGAGCTCGGGGTGCTGGGACAGCGCAGGGGGAAGGTCCCGTCCCGACTCCACGCCGCGGCGCCCTCCTTGATCTGCTCGTCCACAGGCTGCAGCTGGACCGACCAGGCGGGCTCCACGCAGGCCTCCTCCTCGGGCTTCTCTCTCAGCTTAGGGTCGACCAGCCGCAGCTGGGACGCGATCTGGACCAGCAGGCTGATGAGCACGGGCGAGTACTTGTGGGGCTGCAGCAGGATGCTCTTGGCAATCACCTCGCAGTAGTGGAAGGCCTGTGTGGCCATCCCCATCTCAGCCAGGCGGCAGGAGTAGATGAACTTGAACACCTGGAAATTGGGGAAGGAGCAGGTTTGTGCCCCGAGAGACTGGGCATATTTATACGCTTCTGTCCTCTGGATGGCTTCATTGGTTGCAAACTTTAAAAATGGCAAACTGTGGTTCGATCCAATTAAGACAAGTTTCGTGGTTTTCTTTGTATAAACCCCCAGTCCGACCTGGGCCATGAGGTAGCAGAAGTGCACAGCCTCTAAGAGACCAGCCACTGGACATCATGAGAAATTTAGATTTTTTTCTAATTGCAAAAGAAAACCACTGAAGCATTTCAATCAAGGGAATAATAAGATTTAAATCTTAAAACCCTATTTTCTGCTGTTTTAAATTGGTCATAGAAGAGGTGAATAGAGACTGGGAAATAATAGGATGTTTTTGCTCAGGTATAGGTTGGCCAGTGATTTGAATAAACGGTCATGGAAACAGTGAGAAGTGGAGGGATTTAATATGTATTTTGGGGTAGAGCACGCAGGATTTTCTGATATATTGGATATCAGGAAATTGTGCCGAAGAAAGGCATTCCGGATGAGCCATTCACTTTTGAACTGGGAAGCTAATTGGACGAGCAGTGATGCGGATAACTGTAATGTGGAATACTGGGGAAGGAGTAGCTTGGGAGGTCAGGGAGAGGGGAATGAAAGAGACAAGCGGAGTAAAAAATTAAAGACTTTGGACATGTTAAGTTTGTGACACCTTTTAACCATTCAAGTGGAAATTCCTATATGAATCTGGAGCTCAGGTTAAGAAATGAGGGAGACGGGATACATCGTCCTTGCTGTACATATAACCAGTGCTGAATCGAGCCAGCCAGCCACCTGCCTGTAATATTTTCTAAGTATCTGCTTTCTTCCTATCTACCTATATAGTAATTGGTTATACAGATACTCAGTAAATGTGAGTAGGATGCAAATCACAGAATTTTATAAAATATAAATTCTATCATTCTTTTTACATGGAATCCTTCTGCTTTATGAAATCTGGAGCCAACATTGTAAAACACAATTTCATGTTCCTTAATATTTAATTTGGTAAAGGACATGGTTGAGTATCACATAAGCTTTTTTTTCCCATTCAAATAACCCCAACTCAGTTTTTTCTTAATATTTTCAGAGAATCCATATATAAGCAACAACTGAGAAATGGTCAAAATCTGGACCTCATTTAAAAAGTTAATTTATCTGAAGAATGCTTAGGGTTAGTGGGTTTTATCATTAGCTTAAATTTGTTTCTTTCTGTCAGGCTTTCTTTAATGTATTTTTGGTATTAACATTTTGGAAAATAAATTTAAAAACCTGCTCAGGAAAGAGGAGAAAAAGTTTCAAAATAGCAAAATTTACAATGCCTGAAATTTATGCCTGAAAAACCTAAAGATTTGCCATCAGGTTCACATTATAGATTTATAGGGAGAGAATGAGGAAATTGATGGTACCTTACAATAGACACTTTGCAATTTGCTTTGAAATACCTTTTACTCCTGAGACGGAATACTGGAGGCTGGGAAAGAATACATATGAAATGACTGAGAAGTAACAGAAGACTAAAAGAATAATAGGATCCTATACAGATAAGCTGGGAAGATTGCTGTTAACAAAACATGTCGTACTTGGTGGAATTTTATTCATCTACAAAATTTCAGGCTTCTTGGATTCGGAGAATGTAGTACTTGCTAATCATTTGAACCATAAGATAACGTTTTAATGAGGATTATGTGATTTCACTGGAAGGGAAAATGTTCTAAATCCTTCCACTCAAAATTGACGACTTGTATTTAAAACTGTCTGACACTTTCTAAAGTCTGAATATAGATTTAACACTAGGCAAGCAATGCTGGGTCCCATTTTGCCGGAACCGTTGTCTTCTAGAATTATATTGTTTGATGTTCGAACACTGGGTGCTAGACACAAACAACGAATCATGGAACGCTATATCAAAAACTAATGATGTACTCTATGGTGACTAACATAATGTAATAAAAAAAATTTCGGAATCAGTGGGTGTAATTCTCCTTCCTTACACTAGGGCAAGAGAGTCTCAATCATTGGAATCCATGGAATCTGAAATAATCTTTTACACTTTGTTCACAGCCTGAGCCCCATGGGCAAAAGCTGTTCTTGTGCTGCCTGCGCAGTGCTTCCCAGGCTGCCCATCAGACTGTGAAAAGCCTTTCTGGAAGAGAGAGCAGGAGCGAAGAGCATCACGGAATGAGAACGCACGGGACAAGCCATATCAAGGGCAAAAATGTAGACAGACATAGAACTGCAGAGACCGAACACAATGTGGTCAGAAGCAGCCACACTCCCCGCTGACGTGGTGAAAATGAAAAACCCAAGGATGTTCAAAGGCAGTGTGAATGGCAAAGATGAAGAGCTCGCGCTCTGAGAACCAGGTTGCCCCCTGTCCTTCCGCCCTGGCTCTGTGTACCTGTGTCACTCTGAGCAAGTGGCTCCAACACCTCTGTGTCTTGCTTCCCCATTATTAACACAACGAAGATAATAAGAGCACGTATCTCATAAGCTACTACTGTGAGATTAAATGAGTTGGTCTGTTTAATAGATTTAGAATGGTACCAAGTGAGTAATAAGGTCCCTGATCAATATTTAGTTTTTATTTTCATATAGTGAGCTTAAGAATGAGTTCAAAAAAGATTATATGAGGCAAAGTTTGGAGTAATTCACAATTGGTTTTTATCCTTACCCGAGGACACACACACACACCCCCCCCAGAGTCAATCCAGTCCAATCATAGGGTAGGGTAAGGGGGATGCTTAACAGGAAGACTATCATGTTTCAAACTAAAAATTATAACAAGAAATTAAAGAACTCTGGGGGTAGCTCCAGAGCAAAAAGAAAAAAAAAACTAGAAAATTCTTCAGGGCATGTTATTGATATTTTATGAGAATTTGATAAAGCAGAGCATTCAAGAGTGAGTGCTAAATTTGTGCAGGGTAATAAAGGCTTCAGAAGGTAATAAGAATCTTGGACCCTGCACACATAAGGTGCTCTAAGAGGTTTAGTAATTACCTAAATGAAAGAACAGCACTATTTTCATAATCACAATTCAAATCCAGGGGTCACTTATGGTTGATAATGTTACAGATGCTATTCCATCTTCTGCAGCACAGAGGCTTTTAGCATGAAGCAGTTTACAGCCATTTCCTGTACCTTGTTCATTTCCACGTCATTTCAGTGAGATATTCTAGCCTCGTACATAAAACATTTTCAATACTAGAGCCTGTTCATGGAAAAGCTTTGCAGTCTGAATATAACATCGAACACATAAATGTGAGCAACAAAGAAACCTTAATAAAACAGGGTTCAAAGGACTTAAGTTAATGATAGTTTTATTTTAGTGAAGATGTTCGCATGCAAAATTATGATGTCTAATCTTACTTCTATCTTCTTTAGGTGATTCTGGTAAATTTGAGATATATTAGGGGGATTCTTTTATATTTGAGATTGTCCTAAATAACCTCGATGAAAATTACATAACGAGATAATTATTCTCATGAATTATTATTATATTGATAATCCATGCCCAAAGTCTGCTTATAGGAGTAACTTAGATAATAGCAAGGTAATATTCTCCAGTGATTTTTTGTGTCAGAGGTCGCCAAGACCACTTCCGTTTTGATGATTCCTTATAAGGACTCATAGGACTCAGCCTATAGTCATGCTCATGGCCATGATTTGTTACAGTGAAAAGATACAAAGCAAAATCAGCAAAGGGAAAAGGCACACGAGGCAAAGTTCAAAGGAAACCAGACACAGCTACCAAGAATTATCTCTCAGTGGAGTCAGAAAGAATGTGCTTAATTCCCTCAGCCTATGAGTTGTAACAACATGTGTGAAGTGTTACCGACCAGGGACACTTGTTAGAGACTCAGTGGCAGGGATTTCTTAGGGGCTGGCCACATGGGTACCCTCTGCAGAGCATATACCAAAATTTCAGACTTCAGAAAGAAAAGCAGGTGTTCAACAAAGACAAGATTATTTATACAAACAGTTTAGGCACAATGAACCACTTTTACCATCTAGGAAAAGTTTTATATCAGTTTGGGAACTATCTGCCAGTCAACTTCCTGACACCAGCTAAGGGACAACTTTGTAAGCAGACCTTTCTAAGGAGAGCAATCCCAAGCTCTTTCCCACACACGTACCAAGGCAGACTTTCAGACCAATTTTTAAACCAGAGAAAAAGGGAGCTTAGCTTTCTTGACAACCCCGAACCTGACTTGCCTAATGAAACTGTCAGAAATGGTAGCACGGTTCCACAATATAGGTCACTGCCAAGTGACAAGTGTATAGGCTCTATTAACGCATTTTATCACTGCCATCTAACCACTGCTTCTCCAATTTTTTTTTCTCTAAGGAACCATCAAACATGGTTTGACACTCCCAACTCACCCTAAAGAAAAGAATCTGATGTAACCCTTAGAAAGATCAGAGGCCTCGCTACCAGGGAGTATGTCTATCTAATTTTACTAGAGAGCATCTTCACAACTATCAAAATGAAGAGACAAATTTCTGTGTCAGAGATTCAGAAATCTTGAAGAAATCTCAGTCAATTCTTGTTTTTCTTCGAAATTGTGAATTCTACAATGAGAGACAAGAAACATAGAAGTCATTTTGACACTCCCCCTTCTCACTATATTGCCGATTATTAAACCATGCCAACATCAGTTCCTAGAATACTTTCCAAATCTGTCTACCTCTTTCCATATCTACCGTGTCACTCTCATCTGAGCTACCAATATTGCTTTACGGTTTTACTAATACAAACTCCTAACCAGTCCTCCTGCCCTCCATTTTGATCCTATCTTTTCCATGATCTATCTTACAGGCAGAGTGATCTATCAAAAATATTGGTCATCCCAGGTTACTTATCAACATCTTTCCATATATTGGTGACAAAAAACCCACCCAAATCATTAGCAGGCCCCGCATTATCTGGTCCATGCCAACCTTTATGGCCTAACTTCACATCTTGATGACTCAGCCTTCTGAGTTCCATCCACAGAGACCTTATAGAACCATAATGTCTGCTCACCAGTTACTTTTCTTCTTAGTTAAGTTCTATTCATTGTAGTCTCTACTCAAAATATTACCTCCTTAGGGGATCCTTTCCAATCTGTCCCTTTGCCCTAAAGCACACTCATGCTCTCTCTCTTTCTCTCAAACACACACACACACACACACACACACACACACACACACACACACACACATTCTTGGTCATATTCTCCTTCTGGATATTCTTTAGCATCCTGTAATCTTCCTTCATATCAGAATTATAATTAATTATCTGTATAATAAGTGGTATGCTATATACTGTACATGGAGAAACATAAGGTACATGAGGGCAAGGATTCCTTTTACCTTGTTTATTCCTCTATCTGCAGACTCTCTCACAGTGCCTTGTACACACTTGATGCTGAATAAATACAGATGGAATGGATGAATCACTTGCTATCTCTTCATTACCTATGCTTCACTGTCCTTAGCATGGCACCAAGCATAACCAAAACAGACCTAACAAATATACAAGTACATTAGTTGCTATGTATATGAGTGCAATCTCACAAAATTTCAAAATTATTTACTCAGAATGTAGCATTTTTGACTTGTTCTTGTCATTGTGTTGGTTTTATATTTTAGTAGTCAAGAAGAAAGAGTTCCCAGAAAGACGTGAAAGAGGTAATAGAATATAATCATTAGAGAATAAAAGAAAGGACCATTTTTATCACCTAAGTCCTGTCATGTGCAAAGCCTAAAATATTTGTTTTCCACATTTTCTACCAGATCTTTAGATGACTTTTATCTTTCTTCCTCAGTGAGCTACTTCTGCCACCTGAATCAGACATCCAGTATGCACCTGTGGGTCCTTCTCAGTTCCATTCTAAAAGGATATAGAAGACATAATTCTAGTCTTTGATTATCATTCAGGATTTCATTTCATTTAAGACTTACTCAGAGATGTTGAAGTATGAATATTGTCTTTGTTTTCTTGTCTGTATCATCTTCCTGCTTATTCAGTCTTAAGACTGACATTCAGAATCTCTCCCTATTGAACTGAATAGAGCTGGATTAAAAACCAGCTTTGAAGTGACATCACCAAGACAGTTACATAGGTTATTTCTGACTTCATTTCTCCACAGAAGAAGAATGACTAACAACTATTCAAAAAGAAGATATTGCTGAGAGAATCCTAGAATACAGGGATGAGGCTGAAACACCCCTTGTACCTCAGAGCCCAAGAGAGACTGAATTGAAGGGTAGGAGAGGTGACTACATATTGACTGCTTTCACCCTCCCCGCAGGCCAGTGCAGCTCCGTGCAGAGAGGTGTCCTTTGAGCCTCTGGTTCCTCCAGTGGGAAAAGAGAACCCCAGGGGACAACCAGCCCCCCATCAGCATTGGGGGTTACTCTGCTGTTGCTGCTACACTCATCTCCCACCATGGGGACTGGGGTGGGGGGGAATCTATGGGGCCCAGCCACTGGGAATCTGACTGTGATGAACAGTGTGAAGGAGCTTACAATAACCAACCCAGGGATCTTGGCCGACTGAGTTCTTACCTGCAATTCCCAACCAGTGATTATGCTCATCTGCAGAACCAAGTTGGAATGTACTCTGACCAGAGAACTTAGTGGGGTGCAGATCTGCCCAATTCAGATCCTGGAATGAGGAGTTTTGCTGGCTCTAGTTTGCCTCCCCCTGCGCCCCATCAGGCAAGGAGCTGAATCACAGCCCCACCACCTATGGAGAGTGTCTTCTGGCTCCATCTGACCAGACAACTAATGACAACTCCTGGAAGCTGTGTGGCTCAGCAGTGCTTGAGCTGAGAAGTAGGCAGGCAGAACTGATCTCCCCCACAGCAAAGCCAATACTAGCATGGAGCATTCCCTTGCCACACAGGCAGGGGCCAATTAATAGCCAAGACTGAGGGTAGCCCTGGGCCCCTCCCAGACACAAAGCCTGTTTAGGAATTTGAGATAGCACGGAGTATCCCCTTCCCCTTCCACACAGGCAAGGGAGCTGAGGCATACCCCTGACTGCTGTGGACAATCTCTTCTGGCCTCATCGGACCAGAAGAGCTGGTGACAACCTATGGAAGTTGTGTGGCCCCAGGGGTGCTCGAACTGAAAGGTAGGTCTGAAGAGCTGGTAATCTGCAGAGCAAAGCCAGTGGCCCTGTTTGGTCAAGGACCTTGGGGTGCAGATTAGCTAAGACAACAAATAAAGAGCTTTACAAACTTTAGAGCTCTTTTTCCTGGTGGGGCCCAGGCAGGGTATCTTGTAGCCCTGCTCATTGCTGAAAATATCCTTCAGCCTGTCCACCCAAGGAACCTAACCAGAGCATACCGGAAGCTTCACAGCCTAGTCAACAATCCAATATACAGTGGCACTTGAATAGAGAGCACAGCCCTTGGCTTTTCCTGTCTGTAGAGAAAAACCAGTGGCCTCACTTGACCAGAGAATTCAGCGTATACCATGGCCTGATTTGAGTCCTCAAACAATGAGCTCTACAGGCCATGGTCCTGTCCTGCTGACCTGTCAGAGCTGAGAAGTTAATTCATAGTCACATCCACTATGTATCCCGTCATGACCATCTAGCGAGCCTGACCAGGGAATCTAGGCAAGTGCGGAGCCCATCCTACAGCCCTACTTGGGTAGGGAACCAAGCCAGCAGTTCTATCCAGCTGTTCTCAGCCAGTGAGGCACACCCCCATCCCCATCCTCTGAGCTTGAACAGTTGCCTTGCCCCCAAATAAACCAGAATGGCAGGCCCCACTTTCCATTACCAGCAAATGTACCAGAAATCCAAACTGAGTTGACTAATGAAGAGCTGTCTCTGCCAAAGTAAACCTATAAAGTTTAGAGGAGGGGCCTGATTGCCCAAATACGCAGATACTAATGTAAGGAATCAAGGATTACAAAAAATCAGGATCAGGTAAATATACCACCAAAGGAAACTAATAAAGCTACAATAACTGACCCTAAAAAAAATGGAGTTCTATAAAGAGTCAGACAAAGAACACAGAATAATCCTCCTAATTCAGTTTATTGAACTATAAGAAAATACAGAGAGACAACTAAACAAAATTACGAAAACAATGCAAAAAAAAAGAGAAGTTTGACAAGGAAATACCAGCCATCAAATAAACCAAATAAAAATTCTAGAGTTGAAAAATACAATAAGGTGAGTTTTAGGAATCCCACTGAAACTGCAGTCTTGGGGACTGTGAATTTAGACTTTGCAGTTTGCCTATGTTAGATAGCATCTAAAAGCAAAACAAAACAGAAATCCACCAACCAACATAGATAGTATAAACATAGGGAAACATGTATTAGGAGTCACACATCAGGGGCGCCTGGGAGGCTCAGTGGGTTAAACCTCTGCCTTCGGCTCAGGTCATGATCCCAGGGTCCTGGGATCGGGTCCCGCATCAGGCTCCCTGCTCAGCAGGAAGCCTGCTTCTCCCCCTACCATTCCCTCTGCTTGTGTTCCCTCTCTCGCTGTGTTTCTCTCTGTCAAATAAATAAAATCTTAAAAAAAAAAAAAAAGATTTTGTTTACAGCTGTCTCTAATTCTTAGCGTGTTGACTGGTACAGTGATTAATAAATACTGACTGAATGAATAAATACCAGTTATAAAGGCACACCAGGCTAATAATCTCCCATGGAAGAGGGGTGGAGAAGGCTGTGAGCTGTGAGAGGCTGTGAGCAAAAAATCTCCAACACATATGGAAAATCCCTACTAAATCTGAAGGGATAGGACAGATAGTCAAGCCTGGGTACCTTACTGTAGTAGGTACCTTGCTAGTTATGATATAACTTATTCATGTTATGTTTTCTTTAAGCTGTAATCATGTCTTTTGGGGCTGTAGACTGTGGGTTCATGTTAATTGTCCTGGTTACCAATTAGTAAAGCATTATCTCATTTTTATAGTATACTACCAAAAGAAGAAAGTCTGCCAGGTGGAAATAAGTAAATTTAATTAATTCCACTAAACAAAATCAGATGATCCAGAAAAAGCCATAATTTGAAAGAGGTTGAATATATATTAAAGAAATAAATTGCCCTATAAACACAATGTTGGAAATAGAAGAAAAAGAAAAGACCACACGAGTGCATATTAAGTTAGATGATTTTAAATCATGTCTTTTCAAAAGAACTGGGCTAAAAGTGTGGAATAAACTTGGCCCTCTTATTATTTTGTTTTTCTTGAGTAACCTTATATCAAATATCTGCATTAGTTACCCTGTTATATAAGACTCATTAATCTCTACCAACATTGGTGAACAGCCAGTAGTGGGCGCGCCTAATGGAGCACTACCTTTTGTCAGTAGGGATGCCATCTAACTTTGTTACTGCTCTAGATTAGTTTTTAACTGAAATTGCTTATATATAACTGTTACTGTTAATGGGAAAGGATATTAAATATGGATTATGTCTTTCATAGTCTAGCTAGCTGGGCATCTTGGACTTAATACTCCCCATCTGTGACCCTTTACAATACATTAAGCACACCTTTTTAGCAGCATCCCTATTATAGTTAATCATGCTGAGGAGGAGATCGTACTAAACGTATTAGCAAGACACTGACATTAACTAAATGCTAGTCAGATGTGTCCAGGAACAAAGAGCTAAATCTAGGCTCTGTCTTTTCAATGGACTTTGAGCTTTTAAATCAATGGTATCTAAGTCTTTCCTTTCATCAGTGGGAAGATTGCTGGTCTCTTGGATTACACTGACATGTGGCCACATGTAAGATTATCGTAGTCAACTTATCCACTTCCTTAGGAAATTTAGATGCAAATTTTACCATTTACTTCTATGCAATGTGCATATTCTTTCAATGAAAAGCAAAACACTTTAAGTACATGGAGTTACAGGAAATAACATAAGGCTTTTAAACTCTTCAGGAAAAACAAAACGAGTCAAAAGGTAAGTACTGTGATAATCTTAGCAACACATAAAATGCACTATAATGATACATTTCATTTTGGAAACTACATTGCCTTCTATAAAAAAAAGCAGATAAATGGCACAGCCTTATGATATGAAATGTAAATGTTAATGGGAGATATCAAATGTCTGGGAAGAATATGCTTCTGAAAGCCTTGGAACAATTGGGGCGCCTGGCTGGCTCAGTAGGTAGAGCATGTGACTCTTGATCTTAAGGTCATGAGTTCAAGCCCTATGTTTGGT
Organism: Procyon lotor; assembly: GCA_028646535.1. NCBI lineage: Eukaryota > Metazoa > Chordata > Mammalia > Carnivora > Procyonidae > Procyon > Procyon lotor. Next base: position 85,546,430 of record CM053611.1, read on the forward strand.
ATAGAGCTTACTTTAAAAAAAAAAAATGCAAACCTTGGAACAGAAAGAACAGGAGACTGAGACAAAGCCACTGTACAGGAACAGGGAACTGAGACCTGCATGTGTCAAGAATGATCGTTAAATTGAATTGGATCTTTCTCAGCTTTATACAGTGAAATTATAAAGGTCTGAAGGTGGGGCTGATGGGTGGACCTGCCCCATTAGGATGAAGCTGAGATTCAGAAATAAGCTTTTTAACAAAGAACAGATATTCCTATGGTTCAGCATGGGGCATAGGCCAGAATGTAACCAGAAGATGATAAAAGGAGATTGCAGATTCAGGGCTATTTAGGAAGAAAATAGTATTGAAAAGATTCTGACCTATCCACATGTAACTTCAGGTTACAACAGTTCCCTATACTTTATTAGTAAACTATGTATACTCTGCCCCATAGAGTAGCTTTAGGTCTTCTCAGGGAATCCCTATTATATTTTAAGGTCCTAAATTAAAAAAAAACAAAAAACAAACAAACAAAAAAACTCATTCTAATTTTGTTTTATATATTTAAAGCCCTAATATTTGTATAATCTTTCACTCAAAAATTCTATTCCTAAGTAGTATTACTTTTTACTCATAAATTACTAGCTAATACATATGGTATCTACCATGAGTCAGCCATGGTCTACATACTTTATGTACAACCTCAGTAAATTCACACAGCTAGCCTATGAGACAGGTACAATTACATTTCACAGACGAAGTGAGGCACAGGAAGTTCGAGCAGCTTACCTCAATGGCTCACACAGCTATTGGCACACAAGGCTTGTGAACCCAAAGGTTCTGGTTCCTGGGGACTGTGCTCTTAGCCACTAGAGAATACTACTTATCATGAGGATAGAAATACCAGCTCACTAAAATGGCAAAATCATCCCAGATGAAATAATTGGGGATTTGTTAAAAAAAAAAAAAAAAGCCAGGACATACCTACATAACAGATGACATAAAATGTTATTCTATCACATGAAAACTGACCATGTTATACTGATTAACCAGAAAAGTAACCTTAGTCATGGAGTCTGGATATTGTGAAGCAGAATCCCTAGCCAGCCAGTGAGGGACACGCAGCATGAACAGCAATAAATCCCTGTTGCTTTAGGTCATTGCAATTGTGAGTTTCTTGTTACTGGAGCCTAATATAGCCCATTCTAAATAATACAATTAATAATAAAAGCATATGCTCTAGATACAGAGAATCTAAAGAAAAAAACAAAACAAAAAAAAACCCTAATCACAGTGGTGAAGATGAATTGTAACCATCCAAATGGATTATACTGGAACAGAAAAGGGCCCAGAAACACTTTAATTTAGTTGTCATGACCTTTGGTATTAGATATATCCATTTTTAAACACTATTCAACTGTTAGATACTTAAATCTTCTTTTCTGAAAATGTGAATAATTTGCTATGAGAATTCAATGAAACCATAAAGAGTGCTTAACATAAAGCCTAGCACACAATAATAACTCAAACTACAGTCGCTTTTATTATTCGTGCGGCGCCCATTACAGCAACATGATAAAGCAACAAGTTGGAGCTCAAGATGCCCTGAGAGGAGATCCAATTTCTATTTCCAGACAAGGACTCACTTGACTTTCTCTTTTAGCAACTTTTAGATTCTGAGCAGAAGAGGTGGCAGGGGGAGGACCTTGCTCTCCATTCCATTCATTATTTAAGATAAAATGACTGTAACCTTTCACATAATCTACATTCAAAAATAAAGAAACCAAAGTTCATAGACAGAGTCAAAAGCTGGTAAACCAGAATTCCCAGTTTCTCTCTGTAAAATATTTCACATTATGGGACATTTTCATTTGATGCTTAATCTCTTTAACTGAGACACAAAGAGAGAGAGAGAGAGAGAGAGAATCTCAATAACCTACCTGAGAGACTAGTGCCCCCAGGACCTAAGTGAAAAATTGTGAACAACATTCCCAGTCCACGTAGCTCCACCAGTGTGGCCACAGATGTTCTGCCCATCGGGAAAAAAGCCAATATTGAATAATGACCTGTCTTCTTTGATTGGACTCTCCCATAATGTGTAGGTTATAAAAGAAGAGATTAAATCAAGTCTGAACAATACTAAATTCTTGGATTGTTGTTGACTTCACTATTCCTTACAACTAAAAGAGAGCACCCTTTACCAATGAAAAGAATCAGGAAGTGTGAGGAAGGATAAATACTGTTTGTAACAATGAAAAATAGCAACAAATAGGTGAGAACCTATGTTAATAAAAACCTAAAATTGATACCATAATATTAGAATACACTCTCACAAAATTATCAAGTTTTAATATGAAATCTGAACAATCTGATAAAGATATCTTTAAATTGTATATGGCAAGAAATAAAATGCTGTTGGCAAATTCTGCTTTTACCAAGATTTATATTAGCATCCTTCCTCTTGAAAAATTGTTTACCTCAAGTGTTCATTTCTCACCAAAAATTAATAAAGAGAATATTTACATATTGTAATTTTTAGATAGATCTGCCATAGAAGTATTTAGATCCCTCAATATTTAGGAAGAGAAAGAAAAGATCAATATTGATATATTCCCAGCTACTAAAAAAAAAACCCATTTTCTTACTTCTCAAAGGATCCTTTATAACCACTATTTCAAGCTCAGTAGCTTGTGTCCCCATAAAATACAATTAACTTTGCCACTAGAAATTTAAAGAGATCAAGTCCTTACTTGGTATATTTACAAAGCAGAACCCAGATATTCCTAGTGTCTTTTAAAAAACGGTTATATACAAAGAAAAAAATTATTAGCAAAATGAGTACATTTAAAATTAGATATTAAAATTAGTATGCAAAGTGATACAAATTACTTGACCTCTCCATATTTTTATACTGAAATTAAGCTGAATTTGTATATATAATTCTAATATTATTATAGGTCTAGTTCTTTATTACAGAAAACAGATTTCATAAGTGGCATATTCAGATTTTATTAGTATATAAAAAGCACAGATTCTTCCCTACTGCCTAGAATCTTGAATACTCCAATTTTTTTTTATGTCCTATAAATTTTAAACTTTGCTCCCTCCCTCCCTTGGAGGGGAGGGAGGAGGTGAGAGGGGGTAGCTGGGTGATGGGCATTAAGGAGGGCACAGGATGTAATGATCGTTGGGTATTGTATGCAACTGATGAATCACTGAACTCTACCTCTGAAACTAGTAATACACTATATGTTAATTAATTGAATTCTAAAAAAAATAAATAAAAGAGAAAACATATGGGGCACCTGGTAGGCTCAGTTGGCTAAGCAACTGTCTTTGGCTCAGCTTATGATCTCAGGGTCCTGGGATGAGCTCTGCATTGGGCTCCCTGCTCAGTGGGGAGTCTGCTTCTCCCTCTCCCTCTCCCCAACCCCACTTATGCTCTCTTTCTCTCTCTCAAATAAAATTTTTTAGAAAAATTAAAAAAAGAAAACTTACATACATGTATGCAGACCATAGGTATACACAAATTTCTATTAAATAGGATTTTCAAATTAACAATTATACCTAGTGTTTTTTATCTGCATCCATGTATTTTATTGTATAGAAACAGAGTATTAATGGTAACAGAGAAACAGAAATGCCATCACGCAGTTAAGAGCTATAATTCTAGTCTGAAAAACTTGCCTCTTTGTCTTTCCAGTATACTGGAAAACAATAGCAAGAAGAGTGAAACTACTTCCAAGATGGCCTCTGTAAGGGAAAAAAACACTCCTCCTGAGTCTCCTTTTTACTCTTGGGTCACTACTAAACTCACAACACTTCTAAAGCCATACATGTGGGGTTTATCTCTATACCAAGCAATTCTCTACAACATCAGTTGAGTGTCCTACAATTTAAATAAAGTTATGACACAATCTACCTAGAGACAGCATCAGATGCCACAGGTTAAGGGCTCCCATCCTGCAAGACTGCCACCCACCTCTACTTGAGATTCCAATTTGAAGCATATATATGTATATAAAAACTGTGAAATATACATAAGCTTCAAACTAGCACATGTAGAATGCATAAATCATGCTATATTTACTAGTAAATAAATTAGCACACCCCAAAATTTTATATTATATATTTAAATTAAAAGTATATGTTATATAGTATTAGATATTAAAATTATACACACACACAAGTGCTATGTGCTTCAAATTAGCACTTTTTTTTTTTTTTTGCTCATTCTTTGACACTCTAATCTACATTAAAGTTAATTTGGAAAACCCCAAGTTATACACTTAGCCATCCATTTGTGTCTCCAACCTTTAGTATGCATTCCTTCATTCAAGCCATTGTTCTAAATAACCAAAGGTAGCATATTGTAAAGACAAAGAAACAATTTGAGTTACCAGGGTCTTATAATTTTACTATAATCAACAGTAGTGACAGCAATCCTTTAAAATCCTTTAAAATACCTACAAAACAATTTTTTGGAGGCGCCTGGGTGGCTCAGTGGGTTAAAGCCTCTGCCTTCAGCTCAGGTCATGATCTCAGGGTCCTGGGATTGAGTCTCGCATTAGGCTCTCTGCTCAGCAGGGAGACTGACTCTCTCTTTGCCTGCCTCTCTGCCTACCTGTGATCTCTCTCTGTCAAATAAATAAATAAAAATCTTTAAAAAACAAACAAACAACAATTTTTTGGGGGGTAGGCTGTTTCCTTACTAACTTTGTTAGCACTGGCCAATATGTGGTAGTAACAGAAGAAGACCAACTTTAGTTGCCTTTACTACTGTTCTCAAATTCTCTGTGACTGTGCAACTCCTAACTGCCTGCACCTGAGGCAGGTAAGTCTCAGCACCCTGCCCCCTATACACCACTGACTGCTCTTAGTCCCAGTGTCTAGAAATCTCCATTATATCATAGACGCTAAATGAATTTTTGATGAGTTACTGAGAAATTGTTAAGCTATTAAGAAGTATCTGTAAATCTATTATTTTATGTTTCTGTACACTTTCGAGAAATACTATCAGGCATAAATATCTGATTCTGGTTCTTTATACAATTGTTCTCCATCACCACTAAGAGCCACTAAGCCACACATTTTACTTCTAATAGTTTGAGAATGTAACGAGCATATGACACCAAGTATGAACCATTTCTTATCTTACTGTAGTTTGCATAGCAGTTTTTGGCATCCCAAATAATATGTTTCAAAATAAAAGTATATGGGATAATATTATTATACAATTAGCAGAATGTCTGAAACACAGTGAGCATAGAAAGCATGTAAATCCCTTCCATAATTGTTTTCCTGCTTGATTTATGATGCTGGGCATTTGGAAGTTGGGGAGGGAAAGAGACTAATAAAGGAAGTGAAAAATCACCAATGATTACTGCCAGACTTATAGTCTATTATTAAAATTGTCTTTACTCACATTATTGGGACAATGGAAACTCACAATTTTTTTTTCTTATCTGTATTCACATTTTAACTGTTTACAATAAATTAGAAAAACATAAATGTTTACTCTCAGATTGGTGATGTAGTATTTTTCAGTGGCTATCCCCTCATATCTATTTTACAAGACAAAAACAAAACTGCTATTTGAGCTTTCCAATAACAGTTTGAAAATTTTATATTCCTATACCTTCTTAAGGTATAAATCAAGAAAAAGTAGTGCAATACTAAATTGTTTGGGACTTGCCAAGAAGATATCGAAAAATGTATTTGACTGCTATTCTTTTTTTCTTCTCACCCAGAACAGCCTATTTTAATTTGATTTTTGTATTATGAACTACAAAAAGGAGAGTACGAAGGGAGAAAAAAAGACAGGGTAACTGGTGAAGAGTCAGTGCGATAGAATTTTTTAAAATAAATAGTAAGATGGCCATAATTATTCACTCTTTTAAGCAAATTATCTTATTTGCCCTTGTAAAAAAAACATTAAGATATTGACTAGTTCCAATAAGCACAGCATTGTACATTTGTGGTTCATTTTTTTGCAAAATAGATGCAATCATTCCATTTCCTATATTCATGGCTCAGAATAGGAAGGCAGTAACTTTTTTTTTTTAAGATTTTATTTATTTTATTTGACACAGAGAGAGAGATCACAAACAGGCAGAGAGGCAGGCAGAGAGAGAGGAGGAAGCAGGCTCCCTGCTGAGCAGAGAGCCCGATGTGGGGCTCGATCCCAGGACCCTGAAATCATAACCTGAGCGAAGGGCAGAGGCCTAACCCACAGAGCCACCCAGGTGCCCTGGAAGGCAGTAAATTCTTACATTGACTCTAGCCTTAACCACCTAACTAGCTTTGGCCAGTGGAATAATAGTGAATGTGACATGAGAATTGGCAGTTCTGTAGATGCACTGGGGATTACCTTCTCTTACTGCTTTGATGAGAATGCAATCACCACTGTGTGAAGAAGCCCAAACAAGTCTGTTGAATTATAAGAGAGCAAGGCCCTGTCACCCCAAATACTTTGGCTGCCCTGATCAACAGTCTGCCAAATGCCAAATGTTCCAGCCATCATCTGACTCATCAGCTAGACAGAGACATATTATTAGAGGGCCTAACAGAGATCAGCCCGCCTGCTCAGACCAGAAAAACTGCCGGGACAACCCAAAGTGCCGGGACAACCCAAAGAGCAGTGGACTCAATAAAGTGATTGTTGTTTTAGGTCACCAAGTTTTAGAAGTAGTTTGTTATACAGTAAAACCTAGCAAATACTGTATTTTCAGAAAATTTCCAAATACCCAGACAATACTGGTAGAACTAGTACCAGTTCAATTTCATTCAAAGAGGAAGTTGGTTTTAAATTCAAAAATACTGCCATATAGGCACACATTTTCCTTCCAACACCACCTCTAATTACCTGTCTTTTTTCATAATAAACCTACAGAAACCATTTCCTACTTAGCAATGTGATGAGTGCAGTGATGGTCAAATTCTATCAGAAATCTTTTGGAAAATATGAAGCATAACACGCAGATAAAGAACACTGAATTTTTGTTAAGTGTTGGGCATTGAGCTAAGTACTTCCCATGTGTTGCCTCATTTATCCTTCAAGGAATGCCATTTTTAAAGGAAAAAAATGAGACAAAGATAACCCAACTAGTAAGTTGATGAATAAAGATCCAAATTCACATTTGTCTGACTCAGAAAGTATTTAAATACCTCCCAACCTGCAAAAGATCTCATAGTTTGTATGAATACTTGACTACTAGAACTTAGAGGGGCTTTTTAAGATTTTATCTTTAAGTAATCTCTACACCCAATGTGGGGCTCGAACTCACAATCCTGAGATCAAGAGTCACATGCTCTACTGACTGAGCTAGCCAGGCATTCCAAAGAGATTTTTAAAAATATGTAGCATTTTTAAAGATGAAGAAACAATAATCTACAGAAGATAAATTCAAGATCTTGCAGCTAGAGAGTGGTATAAGGAGAACTAGAAGGTTTACTACAGGAAATTAGAGTCTTTAGTCTAACCTGGGTAACTATGATCCTATCATTTTATACTATGGATCTCAGGTTTTGTCTTACCAGGATGGAAGGTGACAGTGGGTGATTTGCATGTGGGGATGGCAGTGATAAAGAAAAGATCTCATCTAAACTTTATAGATTGGCAACTGCCAGTTTCCCAGTTAATATTTCAGCTTGAGGTCATTGTTTAGAAATGGAAATTTCAAAATTTGTGCTTTTCTAATTTAAGAAATTTTCAAAGAGACCATTATATGAGTAATTCCTTAAATCTAGCAATATACTTTTTCTTTTTTGGGGGGTTGGGGGTAGCAATGAAAATACAATTGTTATTTTGGCTTGCAAGATTAAAGCAAATTCAAGTAAGATTCTCTTTAATCAATTCAAGAAGAACTAGGGCCAGAATTAGCTACTTTAAAGAAAACATTTGAAAAGATTCCTTTAGTGTAAAGGAAAATGAAATATCAGTAACAGAATCTCTAATTAAAGAGCAAATGTAAGCTGTTTCTTATCTGACTTTCAATCACTTATTCCAGATTTCTACATTACCTCTGATACTCTGTGTCCTCAAATTTTTTTCATTGTATGATCTCTATTGGCAATATTATGTTTGGTAGTATAGTTCAATTCAAGTAGGTAGAAGAATTGTATGATTTAAAAATTTCAACACTTGGAAGAGAATTTTTTTCCTGATCTTTTTCACAACTTAGATTATTTTACATGCTATGTGGAGTAGACCATGAATGAGGCAATGCTGTGATCAAAAGGTTACATTGTCTTGCTTTGGAAAAAAAAAGATTACATTGTCTCTAGAACCATAAATTTGTAACAAGCACAAGTTATGCTTGGGTACTGGGGTATTAGGTGTTTATCAGTCACATTAATTCAGATTTTGGCTCAATAACCTTATTAGTCCATTTAACATTGAGAACTTCACTGATAGAAAATAACATGATTTGTCCTATCCTGTTGTCTTCCATTCTCAATTATTCTAACTTTGTTCCAATTTCTTCTGTATTACCTGTCATTATCTAATATACCTATATATCTAATATTTACTTGTTAATTGTTATTTCATGTAAGTTCTTTGAGATCAGCGATGTCATCTGCCACCCCTGTATCCTTAGTGTCTAATATGCTGCCTATCTCATAGTCAGTGCTCGATAAATATTTTTAGTGGATATATTAATACCCATTCTACTTTTTCTAGTTATATAAAATACTGAAAAATTATTTAACCTTTTAAATTTTTAGTTTCTCGAATAACTGACTAGAAGTGTAAATTGTGTTCCCTAGCTTCTGTTGCATGTTATCCAATCATATCACCATCTTCTCATCCCCTGGCCCTTCCCACTTCTCTGTGGGCTTTTTATGGTATCTTGTATACGTAGTATGAATATGTCTATTACATATATATATATATATATATATATATATATATATATATATAGTGATTTTGAAATATCCATCAGTGTGTGTGTGCGTGTGTGTTTACTTTCTTGCAGTTTTCATCTACCCTGAGATTCTTCCTTCCATTTAGTCAGCAACACACGCACCAAGAGAGGAAACATTCAACACATTCAAAAAAGGAATAAATTTATTAAAAAATTTATAGCATTTGTGTTTTAGAAGCCTCAAGATTAGGCCCAGGGAATGGGGACCTAGGTGTTTAGGCAAGAATGTGCCTAAACATAAGAAAGAATTGCACATAAGAAAGAATGTGCAATGAGTAAAAGAATACATCATCTCTCCTAAAACTAGAAAGATGTTTTTGGCTGCACAGGAAGATTGCGAGACCAGAGACTTAGCCTCAGGATAGAGAAGTAGGGTGGTCCCAGGTTGAGGGAACAGGAGCTGTGGGGCTACACCATCAGGAGTGGCTTCAGCATCTAGAGATGGAGAAAGCATCACCTCCCACACATCCCAGCACCCCTATGGAGGAAATGCCCTCAAACTCCCAATGGGCATCAGAAATGTCTGGCTCAGGACCTACCTTGGTTGTCCTTCCCATTGGCATCTAGATTCAACTGTAGACTTTGACCATTGACCATTAGTAGTTACGGCCCTTGATTCTGCTCTTTCCCTGAATGTCTACATCCAATCATTCAGAAGAAGTGTCAGTCCTAGCTCTCAAGCTCACCCTCACTATGTCCACTTTCCTCCATCTTATAGTACAATTATATTTGTCTAATCCATCTACATATCTCACCCGGAATTCTGTAGAACCTTCTAATTTCTCAGGAGTCTCTTTTTCCTTTTGTCCTGCCCAACAGTAGCCAGGATCACTGAAAAGGATACTCCCTTCAATGGTTTCTCATATACTCATCCTAGCATATCAAGCTCTCTTTAACTGGGCCCCCACCTACTCTTTTGAATTTATTTCCTACCTCAAGACTCCTTATCTATGGACCCCTCCCATACTAGCTTTTTTTCAGTCCACAAACATAGCAAGTTTTTCTTATATAAGTTCATTATCTGTTTCCTCTTCCCAGATTGCACTTTCCTAAAATCTTGTCAGAGTTGCTTCCTCTTTTTTTTTTTTTTTGCCATTCAGATCTTATTCTAAATGTTCAGATTTAAAGTCATTTTCTATCACACACAGTCTAGCTTTACACACTAATAAATGTTATGGTTTACTATCTGTCTTCCCCTTTAGTTTTAGCTCTTACGAGCTTACAGTGTGGTTTTTTGTTTGTTTGTTTGTTTGTTTATTTGTTTTCTGTTTTTTTCAGTACTGGCCCCTCAAGTCTTGAACAATGTCTGGTAGGTAGTAAATATTCAAATATTCAGTTTGATAATAAATAAATGGATGAATAAATGTAGATGGATGAATGAATGGATCCTATCTGGCTTACCATTTTCAGTGTTCTGGGATGCTCAAAAGTACTTGCAAAGTATGTTCCTGGAGTGGTGGTAGAGGTTTTGAAGGAACCTTCCCTCCCTATCCATTGCCCTCCTACACACACACACACACACACACACACACACACACACACACAAAACCCTGCATGTTGATACTGAAAGAGAAACATGGAAAGAACATGGAAGGAACTCAGTAAATGCTCATTGCCTTATTAAGTGTTTTTGACCTATTTGCTTATGTTCAGAGGTAGACACATGAAATGCTCACATTTTGGAGGCGAACAGACAACTTCTGCACAGTGTTGTCAATTGACTGTTGACAATGTTGGTCATATGACTGCTGGTAATTTTTTTTTTTCTTTTTGGGCTTTGTATGGTTAAGCAGCTATCAGAGGAAACTAGCATCGGAGCTAAGAAGATTTTTAAATTAGACGAGATAATGCCTAAGAAATAATGAAATTTTAAAAAAAAGAAGTAATGAAATTTATATATTATCACTAGTTATCATAGTTACAACCAATCATGTTATTACTAATGACAAAAGTTATCACTGATTAAATAGTTTATTATTTATTTATAAAATAGTTAAAAATAGTTATTAATGCTAAGAGTTGTTACTAGTGCAAAGAGTTGTTAATAGTTATCATAGTTAACACTAATGATGAGTTATTTTCTGAGTACTTAGGATGTGCTAGACAGTATTCTATGCATGACACATGCAATAATTCTTCACAACAGCTCCAAGCAGTTAATTTTATGCCAATTATATACGTGAGGGAAGAGAGCCCCAGAGAGGTGAAGGATCTTCTCTAAAGTTCTCCTCATAATTTACCAGAGTTGGAATTTGAATCCAGAAATTCCATTCCTAAAATCTGTATTTTTAGTAGAGAGCCTGGCATATAAGAAATATTAAGTTAGTTTTGAGTGCTATTATATCCTCACTTTATTTTTAATTTGGATCCTTTTTATTATTTATATGAGCTCCTCACATAGCTTTTGTCATATTTGCTACCAAGCAAGATCTTTGTAACATCCTACATGATAAGTGTAAAACTGAAGCACCTAAGAAATGTCCCAAGTCCCTTAGTTACTTAAAACTAAAAAGAAGCATTGGCATAGCTCAGCTGGCTGAGTGTCTAACACTCGATTTCAGGTCATGATCTCAGGGTCATCAGACTGGGCTCTGTGCTCACTGATGAATCGGCTTGTCCCTCTCCCTCTCCCTCTACACCCCCCTTCCACATGCATGCTCTTTCTCTAAAATAGATAGATAGATAGATAGATAGATAGATAGATAGATAGATAGATAGATAAAATCTTAAAACAAAAAACAAAACTAAGGCACCTTGGTAGCTCACTTGGTTAAATGTCTGACTTAGGCTTGGCTCATGATCCCAGGCTCCTGGGATCCAGCCCCTTGGTCAGGCTTGCTGCTCAATGGGGAGTCTGCTTGTCCCTCTGCCCCTCCTGCCACTCAGGCTTGCTCTCACTCTCTCTCTCTCTCAAATAAATTAAATAAAATCTTTAAAAAAAAAAAAACAAAAAACAAAACACTAAAAAGAAGTAATATTGTGGTTGGTGGGGTGGGGCTGAGGGAGGTTTAAATCTAAATCCTCCACAGTCATGTGAACAATCTCACCTGTATAAGTAGCTAGCCTCCCTCAGTTCTTCTGCCATCCATGAACAAAGCCACATTGCCACTTGAAATTTGAAAATGGCGGTTTGGTTGTAGAACGCAATTTTGGATCTGTGCGTTGGCATCTACTAAATCTGAGAGGCCCAGGGATCCAGGTTGCAAAGTGTGGGAGGCTAAACTAGCTGCAGCCTCTGGACAAATTAATTCTCTCCCACAAGCTTACACTCAGTGGTCCCTGTCAGAAGCATGTTGTGTCCAGTATTTGTCTCATTATCTTCAAATTGCGCTGGAGAAACACATCTGGGGTGATATGGCTCCTCATGAGGGGGAAAGATACAATTTGCTGGGCTGATGCGACACAGTGGGAAGATGGGCCACATTCTTCACCAATTTCAAAGGACAATGGCAGTGAGCTTTTTATGAGCTTTGGTTATGCTGCACTGAAATGATTTGCTTCCATCCCAGTAAAGATCTGCAGTGCATATGGTTCTGATAAAAAATAAGAGCTAGAGATAATCCAAGGTCAGGGTAGAGGTGGGGCTTACAGAAGAGAAAAGAAACAATTTTCTGAATTTAACAGATAACAGTTGAAATGTAAAATCCTGAAAGAGAAAACCCTAAGAATTTTATCTTATTCTTTATTCACTAGTGTAATTAGGGATATGGATACTTAATGGACCTTAGGATTGTGACTGATTTTCCAGGATACACTGGTTCCAAAGAGCTGAATATTCTTACCAATTGTCTCCATTTTTTAGCCACATCTTGATTTTCTTTTCTTCCAAAACTATGGTCACATAACTAGTACACATATTTCTCATTTCAGACATATAAGGCTTCCCCCACTCTCCCAAAAAAAAAAGTTTGAAACTTTTTGTAAGCCAAAAGGGCATAAAGCAAAGAAGCAATTACTATTAATTTGTACAGAAAAATATTTTAGCATTCCCAGACTCAAAAATAACCTCTCCTTGGCTTTTCTGATACCTTAGAAAAGGTATCAGAAAGCAACACATCTTGCTAATGGATGCACGAAATAAATCAAGATAAAGCACAGATGCTCACAAACAATGTTCAAAGCTAAGGAGGCTGGGTGAGTTGCCAGGGAAGGAACTGAGCAGGGCCATTCTCACTGCTCAGGTGCACACTGTCTCTATGAGGCTCTCTGCAAAGCAAATGTTGCATGCTATTTTTGCTCTTGCCTTTTTTTGTAAGAGCAAAAATCCTCTTTGGATTTCTTTCAGTTAGTGAAAATGGGTACTAAGGTAGGTCTTTTGTAAGAGCGAAGTGGCGTTAACACAAATGTTTGAAAAGCAGGAGATACCTGTACTTGGTTTGAAAGCATCACCGTTCTGTATCTAATTGAATGGCCAAACATAAATATAAAGAAATAAGCTTATCTTTACACAGTAGCCCCCACCCCCACTATGTAAAGATATGTAGAGAAAAACTACATTCATATAACTTTTATTATAGTATATAGTAATTGCTCTATTTTGTTATTAGTTATTATTCTTAATCTCTTACTGTGACTAACTCATAAATTAAATTTTATCATGTTGTGTATGTATAGGAAAAACATATAGTATATATAGTGTTGGCTATTATTGGCAGTTTCAGGCATCCACTGGAGGTCTTGGAATGTGTGCCCCACAGATAAGAAGAGACTACTGGAATTGAAAATGAAGAATCAGAAGGTGAATATTATTTACTTTCTTGACTATTGCTCTTTAAAAACAGAGATATAACTCTAAAACTTTGGAAGGTGGAAGGGATAAAGAAACTAAGTTTGTAACACACTAGGAGAAAAAGCAAAAATATGATTCCTAAGTTATGCAATACAGACTTTACAACAATACAAACTGACAAGACAGTACACAGATTTTAAAACAGAAAGTACGCTTGACATTTTACATAATGATTATATCTTTAAAGACATGAAAATATTTTTCAATAATGAATATGTTCAAAATGCACTTTATGGGGTGCTTGGGTGGCTCAGTCGGGTGGGCATCTGTCTTTGGCTCAGGTCGTGATCCCAAGATCCTGGAATTGAGCCTCACATTGGGCTCCCTGCTCAGTAGGGAGCCTGCTTCTCCCTCTGACGCTTTCTCCTGCTCATGCTCTCTCTCCCTCTCTCAAATAAATAAATAAAATCTTTTTTAAAAATGTACTTTACTCCTGTCTAATGAATTATTTGTGTAATTCATTATCTTTGGTTTCAGACCTTACGGTGCTAATGAGAACTTGAGGTGTTTGTTTAAAATGTAGACTCCTGGGTCCCTGTTCCAGAATATCTTTCTTAGTATGGCTAGGTAAGAACCTAGGAGTCTGCTTTTTTCTTTCTTTTAAAGATTTTATTTATTTATTTGACACAGAGATTGAGAGAGAGACAGCAAGAGAGGGAATACAAGCAGGGGGTGTGGGAGAGGGACAAGCAGGCTTCCCGCTGAGCAGGGAGCCCAATGTGGGGCTCGATCCCAGGACCTCGGGATCATGACCTGAGCTGAAGGCAGATGCTTAACGACTGAGCCACCCAGGGTCTGTTTTTTTAACAAGTATTTATTAAATACTTGGAAGACACTATCTGTAATTTCAACCTGTGGAAAAAAAATCTTATTTTCACTGAATGCCTACTATGTGCCACTTTTACGAATGATTTATTTCTTACTCTTTACACTAGTCTTTTGAGTTAAATATTGTTATCTGCATTTTAATGACAGGTGAACTGAGATGGAAGAAAGAAGTTTCTTATGATCATACAACATATGAAGAGTGGTGTCAAAACTCAAACAGAAACTGATGATTCCAAAGATTTTTGCTCTATTTACTATTTACTGACCACAATAGAGACACACTCATAATCAATAGTAGGAATAAAGATGGGGGGTTTGGGGGGTGGGGGGCCATTACAAAAGGATAAAATGAAATGTCAAGAGAATGACAACCTTTTTAATGATGTCTCCTAAATTCTCCTCATGAAATCATAACTCATAGAAAGAAAATGATAAAAATAGGCATTGGATTGAGAGAGCAGTTTAAAATGAGAAACAAAATTACATTTTCTAATTGAAGGTTACTCAGTTATGAACAAGCATGCCTGTAAATTGGTGGCCAAATTTTGCTTAATCACATTTGTGAGTTTAACAAATGTCAGTGGCTCAAAATTTAGTTATAGGAAGGTACATACAGCATTTGATGAAAACAAAGAAACAACAAAAATCTTTAGTATAAAAAAAAACTTATTTACTATCTTCGTTTTTGCAACCTGACAAATATGTTGTAGATGTGGTGACACCACTTTTTAAGCTCAGAATTTATTGAGCATATGGTTGGCAGAATTCTAGGATGCTTCCCAAGATACCCCTTACCTCCGAGGTGCACACCTTGCACAATACCCTGCCCCCTTGAGTGTGGGCGGGCCTGAATTAATTAGGTGATGGCTACCAGGTACAGAAGTCAGAACAGGTTCAAAGCATGATAGGGCCTACGAAGGGGGGCTACATGCAGGGAACTACAGAAAGCCTCAGGAGAGAGCAGCCACTGGTACAGCCAGCAAGAGAAAAGAGGCCTCAGTGCTACAATGATATACAATTGAATTCTGCCAAAAGCTATATAACCTTGAAAAAAAGAACTCCAAGCTCCAGAAAATGATGCACCTCAGCTGATAGCTTGATTTTATCCTTAAGAAAGGCTGAGGAGAGAACCTACCTTAACTAGCCTTGGACTTCTGACCTATGAAACCATGAAATAGTGTATCTGACTTGCCTTAAGCCTCTACATCTAGTAATTTGCTAGAGAGGAATAAGAAATAAGAAAATAATATAAGTGCTTGCTATATAGGCCAGTACTTAACTAGCAACCATGAACATAATGGACCAAATTTTCTGCCCTAATGAACCTAAGACAGTAATGGAGAAAAACTGACAGTACACTGGTAAAATAGAATAAACACACGTATAGATATTCAAAAGTGGCACATTCTATGAAGAAAGTAAAATAGGGCAAGAGTGAGAGACTGACTGATGGGGACTGGGGTGGGACTTCACCCAGGGCAGTCAGGGAACAACTATCAAAATTGATAAGAGATGCATCATGGCCAAAGTGATGAAAAGAGGGCATCACATAAAAATTGGAGTTTGGATCTTTGTTTAATCCCTTTAAAAAGTGGTAGGCATGGGGTAGGCTGATTACCTGAATGAGTCTTTGAGAAGATGTCTCAGTGGTGAATGTACTTAACTGGGGGTAGGGAGAGAATGGAGAGATGCAATGGAGGAATCATCATCCAAAAGAGAGTTTGCCCGTTGCAAAGATTTCACCATCACCCAGGACAGATATGAAGAATCAGCCTGGAATGATAATCCTCAGGCTTGAAAGGGGGATTTCACATAACATTGTCATGGATCATATATTAAAGACATTTTCTTTCATAATTTTCAGCAAATAAATTTTTCTCTAGGGTATTTCCAAATCCAGATAACACAGACCTCTAACACGAGAAGAGTGGGAGGAAAGCAATTACAGTGGGGGTAAGATGGATGTGGAAATTCTGGTAACCTAGTTCAAAAGCCAAAAGATGGCCTGAGGTTCTCAACAAATTAGTAGCTCAGAGAAAACTGAACACTAAACTTTTACATACCTATAATATTTCTTCAGATTATCTCAAGTCACATCCAAAGTCTGACAATCATCCTTTTTCCTAGTTACAAAGCATAGAAATTCAGTTAACATTTGTTTTTTTTTTTTAGCCAAAAACATAAATGTTGAAACTATCTAGTGAATGCTCCTTTGCTCAAAATTAACTTATTATGATCAGTATAAGTGTTAGACTTCCAAAAATTTAGAAGCTTCTTCACACATTCTTCATAATAACATGGCACATGGCATATATTTATGTATATTTTTAAATATGAGCATTTTCCTCTGCATATCTAAGTCTTGGACTAATAGGAAAGAAAAACATTATGCACAGAAAAGTAAATCTAAGGAATTTTCTTCAGAAATAATTTACAACAACATGTAAAATTTAAAACATGTTTTCAAATAAAATTCCCAACTCTAATTAGTCCCAAAGAGAGCATGAGATTACAATGGAGTAGAATACAATTTTCCTCTCTCACTTCTTGCCTTCATCTTTCTATTTTCATCCCTTGAGCAAGCTGTTATAGACAGAATTGTGTCCCCTCAAAAGCTCAAAGCAACTATATTTAGAGACTAGAGGGTCTCTGAAGAGGTAACAAGGTTAAAGGAAGGTGGGTCATTAGGGTGGGGCCCTAATGGGATAAGACTTGGGTCACTATAGGAAGAGACAACAGAGATCTCTCAGAAAAGGGCCATGTATGGACACAGAGAAGCCAAGAAAAGCGCTCTCATCAGAAACCAACCCTGAAGATCCTTTGATCCTGGATTTCCGGCCTCCAGAACTGTGACAAAATAAAGTTCTCTTATTTAAGCTACTCAGTCTGTGGAATTTTGTTGTGGCAAGCCAGGGAAGACAAATACACAAACTGAATTCAAAAATCAGAAAAAAAAATACCATATAGCCACATAATTAGAACATTAGTGAACTTGGTAACTCCAAAGAAGTTCAGATTTACAAAGCAAGTCAACATCCTTAATCTACCAGCTAGTGGACATGTTTGCTTTTGATTAGTGGCACAAAGATGGGGTTCCTGAGCCTTGGGAATGTTAATGTTGAATTGATCACTGAATATCATTTTTGCTTTAATACCTAAGATTTTGATTAGCTTTCACTGTATTCTTGACAAAGTTGGCTCTGTCCTATTCTGAATTAAGGATGAATTTAGTAAATGTATTATCCATAGGAAACAATTTGTGTATCAAAATAATAGACACTGACTAAATTTCCTTTATTTACAATAGTTTCTCTTGTAATTAATGAGAAGGAATGGTCTAATCTCCATATGCAAATAAATTAAAAAATCAGTAGGAACACCAATCATAATGAAAAAGAAAATACTGAACCTGTATGACATTACTCAGGAGGAGCTTATGATCTTACATTTCTGGACGTCAGAAGTCCCAAAATGGGTCCAATCTATAGAACCAAAAGCAAAGTATCAGGAAAGCTATGTTCACTTTGGGAACTCTGGAGGAGAACGTGTCCTTTGTTATTTCCAGCTTTTAGAAATTACCTCCATTTTTTGGCTCGTGGTCCCCTTTTCAGCTATGGTACCCTACTGAGTCTGCTTGCTCTGTCACACCTTCTCTTATAACCTCTTGCTCTCTCACACCTTGTTCCGTCTTGCCCTTCTGCCTTCTCTTATAACCCCTGTGTTTACACTGGACCTGGCCAGGTAATCCAGGATAATCTTTCCATCTCAAAATCCTTCACTTAATCACATTCACAAAATGCCATATAAGGTAATATATTGACAGGTTTGGGGGATTAGGACATGGACTTCTTGGCAAGGAGCATTACTTTGCTGATCATAACACAGCTGCCGTAGTATTTCTATTTATTACGTGTGTTGGCAGGTAGACTTTGAATATTAATTTAACTGTGTGTAGTTCATGTTAAAGGAGGCAATATGAAAACCTAAAAATGGTGATGAAGAAAATTAATGGGCAAGTTTTTAAGTAAGTCTTCTTTTAATTTGTTGTGAAAAATGCTTGTTCTAGCAAAGGCAACAATCTCACACAGAGTGTCTGGGAACCCAAAAATCTCTTCAAGCCATTATAAAAGTACTTTGCCATATTTATACCTTGCAGAAAAGAAGTTCTGAAAATATTGGTAGAAGATGTGTCAACAAGGAACTCAAACAACTGAGGAGTAGGTTCTTTTTATTTCGGCAAAGTACAATTGTGCTCTGAGCTGTGAGGAATCAAGATTGCCAGCTAGTGCGTTAGTAATAAAAATCATTAACTAACAGGGGTTCCTGGGTGGCTCAGTGGGTTAAGGCCTCTGCTTTCGGCTCAGGTCATGATCTCAGGGTCCTGGGATCAATCCCCGCATTGGGCTCTCTGCTCAGCAGGGAGGCTGCTTCCCTCTCTCTGCCTGCTTCTCTGCCTGCTTGTGATCTCTCTCTCTCTGTCAAATAAATAAACAAAATCTTAAAAAAAAAAAAAAAAAAGATATTCTAAAGCCTTTGGGGTTGTGGGTAGAGAAAAGCCACTTTTCCCTTACTGGATTGAGTGAATCTTTTATCAAATACTGTTTTGTTTTCATTTTTGTTTTTTGTTTTGTTTT
>CM053611.1:85566087-85690193 GCA_028646535.1 Procyon lotor
AAAAAAAAAGAGTATGCTCATCTTAGTCTTACCTAAAACACTGGCTCTCTGGTAAATACAAAATGCATACAGGGGCACCTGGGTGGCTCTGTGGGTTAAAACCTCTGCCTTTGGCTCAGGTCATGATCTCAGGGTCCTGGGATCGAGCCCCATGTTGGACTCTCTGCTCAGCAGGGAGCCTGCTTCCCCCTCTCTCTCTGCCTGCCTCTCTGCCTACTTGTGATCTCTCTCCTCTCTTTCTGTCAAATAAATAAATAAAATCTTAAAAAAAAAAAAAATACAAAATGCATACAATGGAGTGAGAGCACCAAAACACAGGTCCCCGTCCTTTAGAGGCAGGTCCCAGAGGAGGAGCTCTGCAGGGGACCTGATGGGAGACAGGTACCCAACTGTGAGCCCACACAGAGTCAGATGGGCAGATGCTTCTGTTTGCAGGTCTAATTTTTAGGGTTAATTTTTAATTTTAGGGTTCCTGCTGCTCATATGAGCTGCTTCTAATAACTGTGCTCTAATATTGAGCAGCTACAAGTGGTTCATTATCTAACAGGGGATTAATAATTCCTCAGCGCAATTGCAGGTAGGTCATCTTCAAGAGTGATAAAAATATTTGGTCCTATATTGGAAATGGTCCAGAAAATGAAAGGCAACAGTTAGTTTTGCTGGTGGTTATGACAAAAGGTAAAATAAAATGTGTAATATTCAAGCAGTAGTAGCTCACCTCTCTGATGGGATGAATTGCTTTAACAGTGATAGCAGAAATTTAAAAATGGTGTTATTTGTTAGTTTAGAGACTTTTCTGAAGTCTTAGGGTATAATCACCCAGAATATCAAGGGCCAACCATAGCATAAACAAGACTTGGAAGGGATCATTTAGTCACTTTAAGGATCAAATGGATCTCAGATACTCCCAAGCACCAGAATGAACAGACCTGAACTGTACCAGTCAGATCCTCAGCATTCCAGCCTATTACCATGAGCTACTTATTTAATATCTGATCCCCAATGCTTTGTCAGTAATACAGGACTCAAAATACATTCCCTACCTACCTTACAAGGCTGTTCAGAGTATTAAATAGAAAATAATATTCAAGAAACTTCTCCATCTCTATCACTGTAAAAAATAGTGAGCTAGTATTATTTCATGATGGATTCATATGCTAATTTCTAACTATCCCCTATAATTTCTAACTATTGTATCTATTCCCTAAAACAAATTTATCAACAATGTCTACTAGGCCATTTTCAGTCAGCTAGGTTCTAGTTTATTCCTTGGTACTCCATGCAAAAATACTGCTTTTACAAACAAAATTCTATAATTCACACTACTGTTTGGCTTTTCCCAATGAATCCTAACAGAATTTATTATATCCATTGAAAGATAATGTCATGTTCATTCATTGCCTTAGCATGGTCTATTTCCTGCCATCCCAACTAATTCCTGAAAATTTAAACATATTTCAGATTTTGTTTCATCTTCCTATGCTATTGAGACTATGCTTTAGTCTCCCAAAGATATACAAGGCTTAATCCCTAGAACTTGCGAATATGTTATTTTACATGGTAAAAAGAGGTTTGCAGACATAAATTAAGGATGTTGAGATGTGAGAATATCTTGAGCTGTCAAGTGAACCTATGGTAATCACAAGGGGCCTTATAATGGGGAGGCAGGAGAATCAGAATCACAGAAGACAATGTGACAACAGAAGCAGTTGAGTGATATGGGGCCATGAGCCAAGGAATGTGGGTGGTCTCTGGGAGGTAGAAAAGGCAAGAAAACAGAATCTCCTTCAGAGCTTCTGAAAGGAACACATCTCTGCTGACCTATTTTAAACTCTAGGCCTCCAGAATTGTAGGTGAATAAATTGGTGCACTTTAAGCTACCAGGTTTGTGGTAAATTTGTTACAGCAGCAATAGGAAACTAATACAGCTATTTCTATGGGTTGGTTTTTGTTGTTGTTGTTGTTGCTGGTGGTGGTGGTGGTGGTGGTGCAGGGATGTGGGTATTAGTAGTGTAGGTTTTATAACTGGGTCAGGAAGTCAAAGCCAAAGAAAATGTCAGAGTAGGAAGAGTCCACCAAACCAAGACGGCTATAATGGCTTCCCTACTCCCCATCTAAATTAATAACAATTATTATTAGGAATATAGCAATCTTAGACTCAAAATGAGAAATAATTAAATTAATATTTAAATGGTTGCTAAAATATTTATCAGCTGAGAAATTTGGGGAAGGATATAAATGGTATCTAAATATGGTGAAC
The DNA here is from genome assembly GCA_028646535.1 of Procyon lotor. NCBI lineage: Eukaryota > Metazoa > Chordata > Mammalia > Carnivora > Procyonidae > Procyon > Procyon lotor. The sequence goes on from CM053611.1 coordinate 85,568,348, forward strand.
TCAAGTTATTCAAAACTATAGTTTTTTTGTTTTTGTTTACTGTTTTTGTACCAGGCAGTTATATCCCATTTCACTTTTCTGTCACTCTGGAGGCATATATGGTTACTACCCCCATCTTAATAGAGAAATTGGGGCTGAAACAGAATAAGTAACTTATCTAGGCCACACAGCTCATAAGTATTAGATCTTCACCATCCCACTGGTTACAGGAAGTTGAAATAGTACTTTTAAATGTCAGTCACTTCCTTATCTTCATGAACCCTCTTTTTTTTTAATTTTTTGTGTCCTCAACACCTAGCATAGTGACTACTACATAAGAGATACTTAATTTCTTGGTAGAATAAATTAATAGGTGGCATTGCTATTCTGTGGCTAAGTCTTAGGTTGAGGAGAACCATTCATTTGGTTTAGGGCCCTGGCTAGAGCATCTCATCTAATAAATATGACCCTTGACCTACACTCCATGATATCTGTGGGAATATGAAAAGACTTTTGTTGAGATATTTTTTTAAATGAATCACCTAAAATATAAAAAAAAAAAATGTAGCTGTGGGTTTAAAATGAATTTCTGGATTATTCAGAAGTCATTATTAAGTGAAATAATTTAATAATAATGACTCAAAAAGAAAATAAACAGGATCTTCAACAATGTGCTAAGAAGTTCACAGGAATTAAATATTCAATTTAAAATATTCAATAGAAGTGGAATTGTTCCTAAAAGCTAGGCTGTATTTTTTGGTGGATTAACTGGACAGATTCCACAAACATTTGTCTAAGCCATTGTCTGGAAAATCACTTTCAATACCAATACAATGAAAATATATTATCCATGCTAATAACAATGTCCCATCTGTTGAAGCACTTTACAACCTACTGAAAGCCATACCTGCAGAGAGCCTTATGGTTCTGAATTCAAAAACAGTTGCAAGTTGAACGCATGGGATAGTACTACTTGGTAGGTGAGCCAGGAGCTTCCTTTTAGTGTATTTCTATGGTACCGTGAACCAACCTTTCTAAATAAACTGCCCTGATTCAGCCAGGAGCAAATTTTACTAAATGACAATCCATCTCTAGACAGTGATGGGACTGTTCAGTTTTGAAGATATTATAATATAACTGCTCTTTAAGATGAAAGTTATCTCATATGAACACCTAAAGGATAAGCAAACAGTACAACCCCAAATTAAGTATATTATAAGCCATGAGCTTTTACTCAACAAATTGAGAATATTTATCATTCAGTTAATCAAAGAATATAAAATTTTGAAAGTAAAGGTGCAAATTTCCTTATAATAAAGGCCATTATTTCAGATTTAAATCACTTAAGCAAAGCAGGTAGGCATGTTGGATGGTGATATTCCTTCTGGTAGAATCAAATTGAGCCCTGAGTAATTCTCCAAAACCAGCTTAGAGAAAGCATTAGAAAGGAGACAAGCCAGAGTGTTTAATCACTCCCAAGTCATTAAATGTATGTACACAAATGCAGTGACTTTTGATGATGTGAATGAACAATCAAACACACCTGAGTATAAATATTGGCAAATACTATCACTTTTTTAAATACTGAATAACAAGGAAAGTGAAAAATCAAAGAAAAAAGTTTCAGAGTGAGCAAAGAATACTTTGATTGTAGCAGGAGGAATACTAGTGGATTCCTAGAGCTCAAAGGGAAGCACTAAGCACTGAACCACAGGCACCTAATTACTTCCCAAAATGTGGGCTTTCTCCACAATATTTAAGGTGATGAGCCAGCCAGTGGAGAATTCTTCAAGAAATGAAAAGGCCCATGTAAACTGTCCAATCTAGTTTATGACCCAAAGACCATTATAAGCCCACCTTCAAGTCAAATTTTCAGCAAAAATTTTGGAACAGATGATCATATCTTTAAATGCAGTTTTAAGAATCTGGGACCCTGAAAATCTCAGGGATTACCCTAGGGAGATTCTGAACAATTTGGTGCATTTAGCCCAACTTTACTGGATCTGTATTAAAAAACAAAGCAAAACAAAACAGCAAAATCTATGGCTGGTCCATCTCAGCCAGAATGTTTCCCCAAAGAGGACATCTAAATACAATATTTATTTACATTGTTTAGTTTTTTATTTGATTAATTTTCTCATGTATTTTTGTTATCAGTTATATTTTCATAATATGAAATGTTTTTTAAGAAAAGAATATCCTAAGTACAACAGTGTGTTGGTAGAAAATACAGTTAGCAAATGACAACATGGAAAAGCTGGGTCATTAGTTGGATGATATACATATGATTAAGGCCACAGTGAACCTCTCTTTCAGCAAGAGTTATAGGAGTACAGAAAAGTGAATAAAATGGTGTGATCTGAGCCAAAATGATAAAAAGGATTTCATGGAAGAGACAGACTTAAAAAGAACTTTGAAGAATGAGTAGGAGTTGGCTACCTGGACAGGGGGTCAGAAGTTTTTCCAGGTTAGAGGAAGCTAAGTAAAGGTTTTGAGTCAGAAAGGAGCATGATCTAAAACCACTATGATGGTTTTATACATGTAATCATATGACATGATCCAGTCAGTCTGGAACAAGGAGTTGTTTACTTCTTTTCATTTATTAAATAAATACTTACTGAATAACTATTAAGTTCCTAGCAGCATACTAGGTAAAAGAAGCACGATGAATAATGTATTGTTCTGCTCTCAGTAACTCACTGTCTAGCTAGAGAAATTCTGTTAGTAAGACATTGTGTTCAGCTTCCTGTAAAAGCAGTATGACTAGTGTGGCTTAGTCAGAGATTCCCAACAGGTGTACTATATAGTTGACATTTCTGTTTCACCAATGGGTTATATATAAGTGTGACAAGAAAATGAAGCCCTCATTCCTCCACTTGAGAGCAAAGAAATCATTTTAAATGTCCAACTTTGTCTATGAGTTGCCTTTTACTTGAAAGCTTGAAAAATTATTATTTTTCTATATGTTTCATTAAATTAAAAAAATCAGGAAATTTGCTTTACCAAATATGTTGATATTTTGTCACATTCAAAAAATCCATAATACACAGCCAGACATGGCACAGAAGTCCATAATGTCATTATGGATTCCTTTCTTTTTTTTTTTTTCATCATCCTTCATATATAGTTTTTATTTTCATGGCTGCTCCGTGTCTAGCCTCTCATTATACTCCAGTTATGAAGAAGGGAACTATACCCATGTTAGGAAACCAAAACTCATCCAGAAATCACCAATGTTCCATTGTTCTCAATGAGTAGAACTATGTCATATGAGTGGCTTAGGTTTCAGAGAGTATGGGAAATAGAGGTTGTTAGTTGGATATACACTATTCAAAAGAAAATCATAGTTGTTATACCAAGAACAAAAAGGAGAAATGGTAATTGAGTCTGTTAGATCTGCTCCACAGACAAATATAAAAGCAAACAATCATAATGTAATGTATGAACTCAAGCAATATACAGAATATATTGAAAAAAAGATGGAGAGATATATTAATTTTGTCTGAGGAGGTAATTAATATTTTATAAATGGCAGGAAAATTGAATACAGAGTCTTGAGTCTAAAGAATTAACTTTAGCCCAGATGAAGATAGGACAAAAATCCTGAGACAGTGAAGTGTAGAGCTAGAAATTTAAGTTTGGTAGCCAAAAAGTGAAAAACATCTGCAAATTTGTTTTTTGGTTTTTTGGTTTTGTTTGTTTGTTTGTTTGGGGCCTAGAAGCTTATATTAAACTCCCTTTGTGTTTTTAGACCTGCTCTTTGTGGGTAGGGAGCCAGTACTTCCTGGGAGAAAGATTACTAAGAAAAGTAATGGTAGACCCCAATAAGAATGTGGAAGATACTCAGTAGAATGGCTACTATTAAAACAAAACAAAATAAGACAAAACAAAACAAAACAACAGAAAATAACAAGCGCTGGTGAGGATGTGGAGAAATTGGCACCTCTGTGCACTGTTGGTGAGAATGTAAAATGATACAACTGCTGCTATGGGAAAGAGTATGGCAGTTCCTCAAAAAATTAAAAATGTAATAAATTAAATACCCATTCTACTTTCGGGTTATATACCCAAAAGAATGGAAAACAGAGTCTCAAAGAGATATCTGTATGCCCATGTTCATAGCAACATACTCACAAAAACCAAAAGATGGAAGCACCCTGTGTCCATCAGCAGAAGAATGAATAAACAAAACATGATACAGACATACAGTGGAATACTATTCAGTTTAAGGGAGGAAATTCTGATACATGCTATGACATGGATGAAACTTGAAGACATTATACTAAGTAAAATAAGCTAATCACAAAAAGAGAAACACTGCAGATTCCCCTTATATGAGGTACCTAGAGAAATAAAATTTATTGGGACAGAAAATAGAAGGTGGTTGCCAGGGGCTGAGGGGAGAGAGAAATAGGGACTTATTGTTCAATATATTGCTGCACAGCAATATGAATGTACTTAACACTACTGAACTGTATACTTGAAAATGTTTAAGACGGTAAAAAAAGAAAAAAGGCAATTTAAAGTTGAACGCTTCACACTTCAACAGTTTTCCATCATTCTAGAGCTTTGTGCTCCTAGGATGTTTGTAGCAGGGTAAGTCTAACTATGATTTTTACACATCACTTTATTTTTTTGATGGTGCTTTCCCACATGTTTCTATAACATTGGCACTATAAAAGAGAAGTTCCAGACTAGGGTGAAAATAGTGGCAGATATTATGCGATGTCCTACCTTGTCTATAATTTTTAAAACCATAGTGAAAATAGTGCTCACACAGCCAAGTGCTCCTTTTGAATTAAAGTTATTATTCTAGAGATAGATTCAAAACACAAATTCCAGGGCACCTGGGTGGCCCAATGAGTTAAAGCCTCTGCCTTCAGCTCAGGTCATGATCTCGGGGTCCTGGGATCGAGCCCCACATCGGGCTCTCTGCTCAGCAGGGAGCCTACTTCCCCCTCTCTGCCTGCCTCTCTGCCTACTTGTGATCTCTGTCTCTGTCAAATAAATAAATAAAATCTTTAAACACAAACACACACACACACACACAAATTCCCTCTTTAAATAGTTTTTGCTATGGGAATTGAGAGAGGAATTTGTGAGAATTTATGCTCACTATGGCCTTTATCTTTTTCATACCATAGGGTGTGAAAGGCACCAGATAAGTTTATTTGTTGAGAGTAACAATCATGTTGGTGGGCACAGAAGTCAGAGAATCGTTGGGAACCAAAGGGAAGATGTGAGGTAGGTTTTAAAAAGTAAGATTTACATCAAGATGACAAGAGAATTAGTCTGTGTCTATTCCTTAAAAACTGGATCTGTGGACTCTGAGTGCATAGGCTGCAGTGTTTTCCAATATACTATCTAGTACACTCTGCCTAGGAGCAAGGAGTTCTTTGTTCCATGTGCCACAGGATTCCTGTTCCAGTAAAGCTGTATTCTCTCCAATATTAATGCAAAAAGCCTGAGCTGCACAATTCCCAGACACTGAGAGCACACTTTGACACACAGACACATGTATGATACAGGGAAGCATCTACTTGAAATTATCAAAAATAAGTGTACATGCCAATCTCTCCAGATGGCTGAAAAACCTTTCAAAGTCAACTGATGGGACTACAGAACTCTTTTTTAAATGAGGTGAAGGATTCATTTAAAGCAATTTTATCAGACCTATTTGATCTCAGAACCCTCCCAGAATAAATGCGTTCATTCATTGGTGCCAACTACCAGGCCCCAACTCGGTAACGGTGATATGTTCCATGACCCAAGAATTGTCTCTAATCTGCCCTTGGAAATGCACCAGAGCACTACAAAGACTCAAACTGAAATTAAATTGTCTTCAAGCCTGCAGTGCAGACCAAAGTATGAGCTGGGAAAGCCATGTTAATACAAGCCTATTCTTTTAAATACTAGCCTAGACTAGAATTGCCCATTGTGGGTTTTCTGAGCATTTATAACATGATCTCCAGCTATTTAAATGTAGCCTTAGTCCACCAACAAACACTTTTCTTCCCATACGAGTATATCACGCCATCATTTGTGAACTACAAACCTCTGTCATTCAGAACATTGTACCAGACAGTCTGCTCTTCCACTCTCCCTTGTAAAATTGCCACAGATGACGTCAAATTGTAATTCCCCTCTGCCCACCAGATAATGAGCTGGCACATGCTGGAAAGATCGATGTCAAACAGAAGGGGAAGATAGTTTTGAGGCTAACACTTTCAGTTGCCATTTGATTCCATTTTCAGAAATCAATCTCCTTCTCCTTGACAACTCTGAATGTGTAATCACCGAGACTTCAGTGCATTGAATGACCAAGTGCTCCCTTTCACTTGGGAACATTTTACATCAGAGTCAAATGCAAATGGAATATTTTTGCAGTGGGGGAGAAAAAAGGTAGAATAAAAAAGTAATCTACTGTATGTATGAAAATGGGTCATGCACGAGTGTGTGTGTGTGTGTGTGTATGGACATGTGTGGCTATCTGTACATACAAACTGACGACAAGGTTGATGCCATCAACAGTGACTCCTAAAAAACTCCATAGACTTGGAGACCGAAGGCAACTATAACTGGGTCACAGCCTATTGTGTAAATGTTCACGGTCATGCTCATGTGGATAATGGATGTTAACTTTTAATTCACTGAGTTAATCCGAGGAGAAAACAAAACAAAACAAAACAAAAATAACAACAAAAACACAAAACCTAATGCCTATTACTCAGGCTTGATTTATGGTGGAGTTTTTATGTTTTTAGAAGGCAAGTTGCCTAGTGATCTAAAAATGGATAATACTCCAAACAAAAAAACGAGACCACATGCAAGCATCCTAACTACTGAACTTGGCAGGAGTTGATGACCAAAGAATAGAATCCAATCAAAACTTGAAGGATCACAGTTGTAGAAGCCAAGGGCCAAAAGAGGATGAAAAGTGTTTGCTTTCACAGAAGTCCTACTTCTGAATACCCAGCATAGCATGGTATGAGAAGGCAGAAAGGAAAAGTATAATTAGAAAAAGAACCAATCCATGCAGAACTGAGACTTAAGGCAGACCAAACTGTGTTTTTGGAGGGTGAAGGCAAGGAGTCAGAAAGAAAGCATGAGCTGTAGACATGTAACATCAAGTTCCAAAAACACTTAGGAAAGGGTAGGATGGCAAGGAAAGGAAATTATTTCTTGTGGTTACATTGAAAATTAGCTGCCATCAACTCACACTTCTTAGAGTAAAACCATGCCCTTGTAGCTCCTGAAGTACTCTGTTCCTATCCAGGGCAAAGAGCTGCGTGTAGCCTAACACCAAATTGTTTTAATCACTTCTTATTCGCTCCATCCATGAATGAGAGATTCTGGCCCTAGGGTTGTGGTGATGGCCAAACACATAACATCTGACACTGGACAGATGCACTAGATGACAGTTTATTATACTCACAGCCCAGGGAAGGAAAACATCACAAGCAAAGGAGGGCGACATGGAGGCTGCACTTGGGAACAGAGTGAACAACTGGGGCCTGTGGGAGGCAGGCTTTGTAGTCTAAAGAGGGTGGGATGACACTGGGTTCTGTGGGAGGATGTGATTGGCTTGTTTGGGTAATCCCATGGACCAGCAGGGGACTGAAACCAGGTACTCAAGCAGAAGCAGGAACTTCACTTGGTCGCCTTGATAAGGAGAGTTGCTTGGTGAGGGGACCTTATCCATAGGAGCAGGACTGGGAGGGGAACCTGTGGTTAGGCCATTTGAGGTCCTCCCGGGTTTTCCAGAGGTCAAGGCAGTAAAGGCCCGAATCTGTAGGTTTTATACCATAAACCTGATGAGGGACCAGAAAACTGGCAAGTTCTGCTTCCTACATGTAGAGCTTCCTGTTTCTTAACCCTGTGCTAGGAAAATATAACCTGACTGAAGATAATGATCTACCTAATTGCCCATTTCTCCCTGTACACCCAGTTTCCAGGACAATGTAAAAAGCAATTAAACTTTTGATTTCTAGTACTTTGCCCGCTCCTTTCAAGGCTATATGTGAAGCAGGAACAGACAGAAGTAGGACGAGAAGTTGACAAAGTCCTTAATTAAGTAGATGATAATAGTAGCAAGCACTTGAAAATAAGATTTGATGTATACGTGATGTGGGCACTTGGTGCTATTCTTTAAAAATATACCTTCAAAAATTCTCACTTGTTTACACAATATTAAAGAAAATGGAGAAAAATGATACCCATTGAATTACTTTCATTGGATAATATGTTATCCAAAAAAAGTCATAAAACTAATCCAACAAAATGCAACACATGCAAAATGTTTTATTTTCAGTATATGTGGTGTGCTAATTCTTCCACTTGTCTCTATGTGTATTTGGGGTTAACCCCCATGGTATCTTTCTGAAGACATTAAGCTTAGCTTTAAAGATTTCATACACATTTACAAGATTACTTGCAGAAATTTTACTCTAGTAACTCAGCATCATTTTTATGCTAAAAATAAACTACTCTCAACTTCAAAATGTTAGCAACTTCTTTACGAATTCCCTCAAGCAGAAATTATTGTGCTATCATCTGATATTTAAAGTGCTTTGTTTCTATATTATAGTACTTGTCACACTGTATAGTAATTATGTATTTATACCTCTGTCTCCCCATCTACAAGGTAAACTATTTAAACTAAGTAATGATCTTACTTCTTCCTTCCATTACCATCCCCATCACTAGCACACTTACCTAACATATGTAATAGTCTCTTACGTTTTTCACAAAATGAGTGAATGAGTTAATGAATATCATCCCTCTCAACTCTGGGTTTATATATATGAATGCCTATTTGACATTTCCATCTTGAATATTTATTAGATACTTCAAACTCAAGATATCCAAAAATACAGCTTCATTTTCACTCTCTCAAAATGTCTTCTTTCTTAGCACTTCCTATCAGGAAATGAGAGCACCACACACAGTTGTCAAGGCCAAAAATGTGCAAGTTAGTTAGAGGGAAATGTTATCTAATTCCTTAATCCAATCCAGCAGCATACCCTGTCCACCTCCAAAGTTTAGCACATATCCATTTACTTGTCTCTATTCCTGCTATGATCATTCTAGCCCAAGCCTTCAGCATTCATTCACCTGATCTCCTCATTTACACTCTTGCCCATCTCTTCTCCATATAGCATTTGGGATGATCTTTTAAAAATAGAAATCACACACCACTATTCTGCTTGACACCCTCCATGAGCTTTCCATTGCCCCCGCACTAAAGTACCTTGGCCCAATGTGCCTTACATTTAGACCTTTTCCACTTGTGTTACTTCATTTCCCATTGATCACATTCCCTTCAGTCAGGCCCAGCTTTCCTGGCTTCAGAAATCCTCAGAGAGGCCCAGCCTCATCTATCAGGTTGTTTTATAAATGAATTGTTCCATTTTCATAAAGTATTTGTCCTTTAAATGTACTCTTGACAAGTCCCTTTTTGTCACTGAGGGGTCATCTTAAATTCCATCTCCTTTTTAATATCTCTCAATCTAAAGCAGCCCCTAGGTCATTCTCCTTCCCATCATTTGATTTTATTCTTATCACAGTATTAATGGTCATCTGAAATTCTGTTTACCTATGCTAGTCTTTATTTTCATAGCTAAATTTTCAGAGCTTCAAATAGTGCTTGGCACATTAAAGACCTTCAGTAAATGATGTTTGGGAATGAATAAGTTCATGGGTACACTAAGAAACTGAATGAATATGTATATAGTTTGTAAATAAGTACACACAGAAATTTTATTTCTTGACATTTATATTATCTTGATCATATCAGTACTAATAGGGAATATTATGTATTACTAATCATGAGCTATCCATCTCTATAAACTTTATATGATATATAAAAAATAATACAATTTGATAAGAACTAACCTTATAAACTTAGATATATTTAGATTAAGAAAACCCCTTGACATACTTTTTTTCCCATTGTCATAATTCATAAGGAAATTTTTTAAAGTTTCTTATTGCGATTAGCTTCATTCTATTTTCACCTTCTTTTCCTCTTTTACAAGTCTCTAATGTTGCAGAATTTACCTATTATCCTTTATTTTTTTTTTCAGAAAAAAATATCATTGGGCAGTATTATAATTTGAATATTTTCAGATAATCTAAATAGTCCTATATTTACTGAAGAAATTAAACATCAAGTTAAAATCTTCTCCAAAAGAACACATCAGGCCCAGATAATTTCACTGATGAAGACTGCTGCACATGTAAAAAAATAATAATAACACAAATTCTATACAAATTCTGCCAGAAATTATAGAGGAAAACTTTCCAACTCATTTATGAGGCAAATATTATTCTAATATTAAAATCAGTCAATGGTATTATCAGAAAAGAGAACTACAGACCAATACACCTTGTGAACAAAGTTACAAAATTCCTAACAAAATATTAGCAAATTGATCCAATAATATATGACAAAGGGGCTTTATTTCAAGAATGAAAGATTATTTCAACACTAGAAAACAAATAAATGTAATTCCCTATATCAATAGACCAAAAAAATCGCTCAGCTAGATACAGAAACATCATTTGACAAAATCCAACATCCCTTCCTTATTTAAAAAAAAAAAACAAAAAATCTGTCAATTGGGGCAAGTGGGTGGCTCAGTTGATTAAGCATCTGCCTTTGGTTCAGATCATTATCCTTGGGGTCCTGGGTTAGAGCCCCAGGTTGGGCTCCATGCTCAGCAGGGGAGTCTGTTACTCCCTCTCCCACTTTCCCGCCCCCATCCCTGCTCATGTTATCTCTCTCAAATAAATAAATAAAATCTTAAAAAAAAAAAAATGGCACCAAGCTAGGAATAGATTTTTTTTTTTTACTTTAATAAAGGGTATCTATAATAAACTTAACATCTACTATCATTCTTAATTGTGAAAGACTGAGTTTACTTCCTAAGAAGAAAAACTAGGCAAGAATATCCACTTTATCACTTCTTTCAACATTGTACTGCAGGTTGTAGCCAGAGCAATAAAGCAAGAAAAATAAATAAAATCACCCACAAATTTAAAAGCTTCCAAACAGTATGCTACTGGCATGAAGATAAATAACTCAAATTGAAAAATAGAGTCCAGAAATAAACCAACACCTATATAGAAACAGACCAACACATATATAGTCAATTAATTTTCAACAAAGGAGAGAAGAATATTCAGTAGAAAAAAGACTGCTTTTTCAACAGATGACACTGAAACAACTGGATTTCTATATGCAAAAAAATTATAAAATTTGATCCATACATCACATGATACATAAAAATTAACTCAAAATGTGAGATTGACCTAAATGTGAAACCATAAAAGCTTTAAAAGAAAATATAGAAAAAGTTTCTGTGACTTTGGGTTAACAACAGGAAAAATATATCAGCAAACACAGTTTTTACTTTTTACTAGAGAGTTTAAAATGGAGTCAATAAGAATGGATTATTCTATTCCTAATAGAATACATTTACAAATTTTAATAACTGACAGAAATAAATCATTGGAAACATTTTGATTTAGCATTAACAAGGACTCTGCTCTAAATTTGATGTGTTTTTTTCTTTCAATTTTCTGTTAGCATCATACAGCTAAAGTCAGTAGTGCATAAGTTAATTAAGGGAAGGAAAGCAGAACTAATTTATCAAGCAGAATAACTCTACTGTTTTCCAAATGATTCTGCCTACACCATTTTTTTTGCCCATCTTTGCTCTTTGTATTCACCAGGAATCCCTGGCTTCTTCTTATCCTATGTCTGTGACAAGTCCTCCTCAGCTTACAGCTTCTCCCAATGATAACCAGAATGACCCAACAGGGTTTTGTGGGAAAGCCCAGAGACACTTGGTTTTCCAAATCTCTAAGGAATGCACTATTGAAAAGGGCAGCAACATCACTAAGAAGCTTGCCATCTGGTGGTGAAAGAAGCTGCTACAGAACTGATATCAATGGAACATGATAAGATCTCAAAATAATAGATACCAGCTGGTGGTATTTAACTATGAGAAAGCAGGTGGCTGCAATTATAGAAATAAGCAACAAAGTCTGAATGGCAGCCAGAAAATGGGGGTGGTGCCGACCTACAGAGAACTATGGTGATGGTTATACAGAAAACAGTGCCCTAGAGGTTAGATGTATTGGCAACCCGAAAGGGTTTTTGCTCAATCTATAAAATCAAAATAATTCAAAGATGGATTATCAGGAAGCTGAGGGAATTCACTCCAATAAAAATCATGACCCCTTGCCACTTTACATATCTGAGCCAGATTTTAGACCCAGGACCCAATGCCTGAAGGAGAGGCCAGGTCCTCAGGAGGAAGGGCTCTATAATACCATTACACGCGTACATTTGTATTATTCCTTCAGAACTTCCAAAGGAAAGTATACTCATTGATGCTGGTAACTACGCTGGGAAAATGAGAGAATTCAGACAACTCAGACATCTGAAAATGTTTGACACAGGATCTAAGTGGATACTGATACTTGAGGACTTAAGCATAATCAGGATTCCTCTTTAAAAATAAGGATTACAAAGGCAACCAGAGGTATGTTTAGGTTCAGCTCACAGTAGGTCCATTAACTCATGGATCCACCCAGTGGTCATTTCTCCAGCCACCAAATGAATACTTAGAATAGACATGTTTACCAGTTGGCTGAACTATCACATTAGTTCCTTGTCTGTGAAGTAAGAGCTATCAGAGTGCAGAAAGCCCAAAGGAAGACTAAAAACTCTCCTCCTTCTCAATCTGGAAAAAATAGCAAAGGCAAAATAATATTGTATCTTGAGGATTGGTAGAGATTGGTTGAACCCTCAAGGAACTAAATGATGCAGAGGTGATGGTTCTGATCATATCTCCAAAAATAGTCTGGTATGTACAAAAAACAGATTTGGGGGTGTTATAGTAGACTATTTAAAACTACTGCAAACTACTACCAAACATTAGTAGTTGCTGTTAAAGATGTAGTGAAAGTTATTGGAACAGATTAACACAGTCTCAGCATATGGTCTACAGCCATCTATTTGTATATTCCTTCTTTTCCATTCTTACTGGGAACCAGGACCAGAAAAGCAAGGTCAGAAGCACATTGCTTTCATGTAGGATGGCAAACTTCCTGTCAACTCTTTTACTCTCTGTTATAAGAGAGGCTGAAGGAACTTGGACCATGTGGCCATTTTACCAAATTCCATAACGGTGCATCCCATCAATGATATTATCTTAATCAGACTGAATGAGTGAGAAATAGCAAGTTTAAGCTCTTCATAAGATAAATGTGCTATACAGGACAGAGGGGCTTACCACATCAGTGAAGTTTTAAGGGACATGCTAGTTTAGGGAATGTTTGGGCATCCCTTCCAATGTAAAAGATAATTTACTACATCTCCTATTTCCCATCAAATGACTCAATGTGAATAAATAAAAAGAAAGAAACACAAAAATCCAACAAATGATATGGAAGACTGTCGGGTTTAAATTGGGCCTAGAGTAGGATGGGCTTTGCAGCAAGTGCGAGCTACAGTGCAGAAGTCTCCCTTCTTGGGCGATGCAAACCAACAAAATCTATGTAATAGAGATATGTATGATGTAAAAGATGCCTTGTAGAGTTTATGGCAACCATCAGTATGAGTATCACAAGGTGAATTCTTGGGGTTCTGAAGCAAGACCTCAGAAAATTATAGCAGAAAATTACATGCTGTTTGAAAAACAGCTCCTGGAATGACCTTGTACTCCAGTAGAGCAGGAACAAGACCTCGCCTTGGGACATCAAGGGAACAACCAGCCCAATTGCCCACCATGAGGTGGGCTCTTTCAGAAACAAGTTCTAAGACCATGTGGACCTGATAGCAATCCACTGTCAAATGGAAGGGGAATCTTAGATGGAGTACTGACTGCAACAGAGAGCACAAGTAAGCTGTAGGAGCAGATGGCCTGGACACTTGTGGTGTAATGCACCACTGGCATCCTTCTAGCTCTTTCTCTACTTACACTAATTTCACATGGGTAAGGAAACCTTTATTACTAGTTGATAGACAAAAAAGGTTGGCCCTTAGATGGTTTGGCTTGATATGTTGATTAAAGCTAAAAAATGGACCACAGCTACATTATAGCCCAACTCCTGATAGCCCTGAAAAAGAAGTGGGGAGAAATCCTGCCATTGAGGAGAGCTTTGGACAATATTCATTTCGTGTGAAATGAAAATTGCCCTGAGGTTAAAATATAGATAGATATAGATAAAGATATAGATTTATGGACAGTGGTGAATGGCTTCAGGGCTTCATCAGAGGAATGAAGTGAAAAATATATTAGTATACTAAGACAGAGAAGCCTTGAGAAGAGGCACATGGATGAACACATAGGAGTTGTCAGAAAAGATGTGGATTTTTGTCTGATATATTAATGCCTACCACAGACTATCCATCGTGGAAGAGGCACTAATCACCTAAACAAGTTGGCCAGTCAAGATCAACTAGTCCCTGCATCAACTTCCTCAGTGTTGCCACAATGGTATACAGGGTAATAAGAATGGAAGCTATTTATGACCAAAAGTATAGGTTTTTCATCACCAAATATGATCTAGGCACTGCCACTGCAGAATATCTGCTTTCCAACAACTAAGCTCCTGATGTGGTACCATGCCTCAATGAAGCCAACCAGTTCCTGGTGGCAAAATAGATTGATTTCATTAGATCTCTTCTACCCTGAAAAAGGCAGAAAATCATGTAAATTACTGACACATATTTTCGGTATAAATTTGACACTGCTGCCCACAGGGCCTCAGTTCATATCACTATCTGAAGAAAACTTCAGTTCATTCTATCAACAAAGAATCCTACAAAATATCACGTCAGTCCAAGGAACTACTTTTAAGTAGCAGTGGAGGTATATCAGTGATACATTACCATGAGATCTACTGGCCCCACCAGAAGCTCTACCACTTATAAGCTGAGGCACCGACTTGGAAGTGATACCAAGAAAGGATAGATTCTCATCTTTCAGGTCACAGTATATGCTCTAAATTAACAACTGTTTGATGCTGTACCTCAACAAATAGAGTACATGAATCTAAGAGCCAAGGGATAGAAACAGATTATTATGTTTAGTAATCCATCTGGGGAATACATGATTTCCATCCCTGCAACTCCAAATTATGTGGATCTAGAAGTTGTGTTTCCTTCATGGTGAATGCCACAATATTTTCATGAAAGTTTAAGCTGTGACTGCTTCCTAGTCACTTCAGGTGTTTTGTGACAAAACACCAAGAGACCAGGAAAGGAGACACTATATTGATGAGGGTGTTTGACCTTGGTCGTCAGGAGGATAAGGAGCTGCTGTTATATCTGGAGGCAGAGAGATTATGTTTGACATCCAGTGATCTACAATGACTTTGCTTGATACTGCCCTCATCAATCTTGACAGCAAATGAAAAAGTGTAGCAGTCATATCCTGAACTAGGTACTCAGACTTCATATAGATGTTAGTGTTACAAGACCAACAGAGACACTAGATGAACTTGAGGGGTGACTAGAATGGATAGTTAGGGCAGGAAACTGATGAGCATCATTTGTGTTCCCAACGAAAACTATAGCCACAGGAGCTATGTAGTTATCCCATTAGCCTTTCTCTTAAGAGTTTTCCCAGAAAAAGAGATGTTCTAGAATTGTGGAGAAGCTGTTACTAGGTTGCTGAAGGTATTTCATGAAGCAAGTTGAGCTGAGTGACTAAAGGTGTGGACTATACAGTAAACTGTGCTGCACCCCTCTCTTTCCCTCTTCAGGACTGAGAAACCCATTGTTTCAGTCACTGGCAGTGTTGCCTGTCTATGACTAACAGCCAAGTCTCTGTCTAGGAATTACTTATGGCCAAAGGGAGCTGCTTCACTCAAGGTTATGTCACCTTGGAATTAGCCCACACCCAATATCTTTCTGGTCAGTGTGTTGGTATTAAGTCCCAACACCACTGCCACAATTTTAGACATACCTGAAAGGTCATCCCAGCTTCAGAGCTCCCTGTGAATTCAGCTGAGTGTGTTGTTGAAACTGTATCACAGTTCAACTTCTTCCTCTGCTCAATTTTCCTTCATTATCTACGACTCATTCATACAATTCATTCTTTGCAACTATTGTTCTTGAAAGCTCACCCCCAATACACCCCTTGCATACAAAGCTTGTTTCTTGGGGAACTGAAATTATGAGATTAACAGATAATTTTCATCTAATATGAAAAACTCTTAATAAATTTAACTTATTTACATTTATTGCATTTATGGCTATACTAGGACTCTCTTCAATCATTTTATTTCATATGACATATTTACCATATTTTCTATTTCTCTTTTCTTGCTTTTTGTTCATTTAAAAGTTATACACTATATTTTTATGTTTTTTTTAATTTGGACTTAAACACTTATGTTTATGTTTACTATATTACATCAATTTTCTAAATGTATTATTATTTATGGATTCTTCATGGAAAAGATAAGTACACAGGAATGTGCCTACTCCTACCTCCTGTTTGCAGTATACAATTTTCTGGTTTGTCATTCACAAACATTTTTAGACACATTTTTTAAAGAAAACAAATTCTAACTTATTATTTACTCATCCTTTTTTCTCACATATCTTTTAATATCCTCCAGGACTTCTAGCTGTTCTTTTTAATGAAGTACTTCCTCCGAGATTCCTTTTAAAATTAGTCTTTCTGTGGTAAGAGTTCTAAGGTCTTAGATGCCTGGGAAAAATTGTGCTTTACTCTCACATTTGTGTGAAGAGTTAGACAAATAAAAATTCTAAAGTTTCTTTTCTCTGAAAATATTATTTCATTATATTCTTTCTTAGTCTTTTTACGTTTTAAGTTTTTAAGAAGTCAGATACTAATCCAAAGCTATTTTTATAAGCTCTTAGAGTCTTTATCCCTTCTTTTATTAGTATTCCTAAAATTCAGTTGAGCTTTTTTAAGAGATTTTGTTTAACTTTGTTCTGGTTTGTTCTTTTTTGTTTCGCATTCTGTGCACTACTTCAAAATGATTTTTTTTTCCTTCTTTTAATTTGAAAAATTAGGGTAAATTATTTCTTCAACTATTTCCTCCCATTATTTCATTCTTAATTTTTTCTCTCTCTTACAGAAAATTCATTATATATCTGCTGAGACTTTTAGATACCATATGTCTTTACTTAGCATTTTTATTTTCCATCTCTTTCCCTGTTACTGATCTCTTCCTAGGATTTATTAAAATGGTTTCTAAATCTGACCTTTCAATTCAATAATTCATTCTTTGATTATTTTCTTTGTGTTATTAAACCCATTCATTGAGTTGCTTCAATTATTATATATTCACACCCACTATTTTGAATTAGTTCTTTACAAATTGCTTACTCCTGCTATACCAATATCTTTATCTCTTTAAAGATAATTTCTCTTCCTTTCTCTTTTAAATCCTTTCTCCATCTGGCCAAGGGATTCTGCTTCTTCTCGTACAAATTGTTGAACGTGTTGTCTTTCTTCTGTAGTGACTGCCTTCCTCAGAAAAGTTGCTAGCCTTCCCTGAGGCTAATTTTTCTCAGATGTATCAGACACTGAGTTAATGATGAGCATGAGGAGAGGTGGCTAAAGCAGCGCAGGATTTATTTAGTAGCTTCCCATAAGTTTAGGACTTGGGAATGGAAGTATCTCAAGGTAGGGAGCCTCTTTTTTACAAACTCCTCTAGACCGGATAAATCTATGTTATAAGAAAATACCTTCGACTTCCACCAATATTATCTAATATAATATAAGATGAGGGATATAATTTCACACCTTCAAGTTTAGAGGAAGAGGTGAGAAGAGGTAATAAATGGCAATAGCCAGCCAGTCTTCCTACATTTCCTGTTATCTGCACCTCGCCCCAGCTAGATGATATTATCATACCATTCCACCACCACACTCAATTGGCAATGCTATTCTGTCTTGCATTAATTACTGACTGGGCAATGAGCTTCCCAAAGGCAATACTGGTGAGAGGCAAGGACCAAGGAGATATCACAACAAAAAAACTTCTCTTCCCTCTCTCCCTCTGATTGCACCTGGTCCTCTTCCACTCTAGGGAACTATTTCTGTATGCTAATATGATCAACTTCTATTTCTCAAGGTTTTTTTCAGAGTAAATGTATACTCTTGCTAAGAAATGGAAAGTACTGAATATTTAATAAGGCTGTAATGCAACTATTCTACTTAAATCTATCAACCTCCCTCCTGCTTCTGTGCCTCTCTGGATTTGCACTAGAGAAAAAGGCATAGCAGCTTACGTTAGTTTGCCACCCTATCCACCAACACTTGATTGATGTCATTTAGACATATTCTTTAAAAAAAACATTTCTTAAAGATCTTTCAATTTCTGAAAATACATAAAGAACACCCACTTTCATTTGTGACTTTTTAGTTTTCTATCTGAAAATGACATAACATTAATCTATGTACCTTATTTAATAGGAATAGAGACCAAAAAAACAACCTGAGGCTAATTAAGCATAAGGTACCTCATCCTTTAATTCTGGCACTATTTCAATTTTCAGTTCCTTGTTTATGATTCATATAATAGTTTGCTTTAGACAAATTAATTAGTTGTATGTGTCAAGCTAGTTAAATGCACACTAAATATTTTCCCAAGAGAACTAAGTTGAAACTGGGTGCTATTAAAACCTTCAAATGAACAAAATGTGTTTTTAACAAGTCACACATTATTAATTGGAACTGGATAGTGAGGCATATTTTTGGACGCATGCCGAGAATAATTATGGTACTTCTTTTTTTATTGGAACAAGATGAGTTAATCAAGAGACGCTAATCCAGCTTACCATGACTGAGGCTTGAAAGCATTGTCACAAACTAACACACCTTATCAGTTTGTGTTAGGGTTGAAAAAGCAATGGGGGTCCAGGGATCATTCCTGTGCCATAGTTTATGCCTTAAAGAGATCTTTATCCAATTCCTTACTTTAAGTAGGTAAGAAATCAGATACCCAGGGGTGCCCGGGTGGCTCAGTGGGTTAAAGCCTCTGCCTTTGGCTAAGGTCATGATTTCAGGGTCCTGGGATCTAGCCCTGCATTGGGCTCTCTGCTCAGCGGGGAGCCTTCTTCCTCCTCTCTCTCTGCCTACCTGTGAGCTCTCTCTGTCAAATAAATAAATAAAATCTTTTAAAAAAATAAAAAAGTAAAAAGATCAGATACCCAAAAAATAATGTTATTGACTTAAACTCATAAAGCTGGTTGGCAGAAGGGCCAGAATTATGAAAAAAAAAATTGTATTCTTACCATAACTAAATATTGGCTTAAAAACATTGTACATTTAGAAAGTTTTATTATACATTGTTCTATATTAAATCTAAGCGTAAATGGTATTTTATCTTTGAAAAATGTTATAAAATCTGTACAAATTTCTTTTTATAAAAATATTCCCAAATAACTGACTCATTGCCAAGAAGAACTCATTATCTTCTATAGTGGGTTCCCCCCACTCCTCATCACTGATTTGTGGTTGGTTAGTATCTACTCATTCTTCTTTTCTTCTTTTGGTATTTTAAAAAATTTCTTGCCTCCAGGATGCACATAAGGACTCTTATTCAGTGTGCCCATTCTCTACCCCCTAAATCAAGCAAGTTAACTCAGATTCTCCCTCCTAAGACCTTAAATCTCAAGAAGTATGATGTCAGGGCAGGGAAAAGTACTAGATGAAGAAGTTCATTTTAAGTAGTTCTAGTTGTCTAGACTCCTAGATCTTCTGAGTCTCATCTTTATAGAACCTTGATTTTCTAGTCTTTCATCACTCTTCCCATTGTTCTATCATACAGCTAACTGATAACCTGTTTTCTCTGAATGAGTTAGCTATCATCAATTTGTGTTACTTGCCATCATTGGGGTCTAACTGACACAGTCTCTATCTCTGTGCCTGAGGCAAGATGAAACCTTAACCAGGTTGTTGTGTTTGGCCAGGAGTGGTATCATTCCAGTAAGAATTGAGTTGACACACATCATTTGTCCTAGTGTTTCATTTGCTTGATCTTTTGTAAAAAACACAAATGACATAAGAGTTGACATAAAAATTTCTCTTGTTAGCAAAATCTATGATTATTGGACAAATCTAGCCCTAACATCTTAACTCGGTACCCAAATTAAAAGAGGCAACTTCCTTATGCTTAAGGCTCAAGAGGAATACAGATATCTTAAGGCTCATAAGAATAAAAGTCTTAACCTAAAGGAATTTATTTTGTCTTTACTACTGAATTTTAAAATTTTGGTTTCCATAGTGATAGATATTTTAAAGAAATGACAAAATGAATACATGTGTTATAAGGGGATTCTTAAATAAGCCTAGACTGACCTGAGAGCAGTAGAAAGATCATACCAAGCTTATAAAAAGCACTCAGTGATTATTTTAGATGCTGGGAGTAACTGGTACAGAAGATTTGGGAGCAGCATGCCAATATGGGAGAGTGAACAATGTTTTTAGAAACTCTCAGGCATCCTGCTTTTTCTGTTCCAACTAGAGAAATTGAAAGCCACTGTGAAGAAAAAGAAGAATATGGAGAAGAGGAGAAGGGCAGAAATAAAAAGAAGAAAAAGAAACTAACATTTATTATAGATATTAGGGACCTTACTATATGTCAGTACATGCTAGGTGATTATAATAACCATTTCACTTACTCCTAACTTTCCTATAAGATAGGTATCATTATGTTTATTTGATAAAAAAATGAAGGTGGAAGAGATTCACTTCTCTAAGGTCACAAAACTTGAGTTTGGAAGATACAGTTTCTAGATTTGGATCTTCTGACTCTGAACTCCATGCTTATACTACTGCTAATGCTTTACTAGCAGCTCAGCTAGTACTGCTGCTATTATCATTACTAACACTACTGGTGCTATTAAGGCATAACTATAAAGACCCAAACAGTGATGGAAAAGTTGTTGGAAAGCTTCACTAAAAGGAATTAGCTTTCCCTCGATGTGTCTTAGGTGTTATTAAGTTCCACTCTTGTGCTAGAGTGTGATATACTTTGATTAAACTCTTCAGTATTCTTTCTCTTTTCTCTTCTCACTATTTTATCAAGCTAAAAATAATCTCTTTTTATTTAAAGAGTGTTGATTACAGCCTGTTTTTGAAAGGTAATTTTTGCTACCAAACCATACTCTGATCCAGTTGCAGAAACTATTGGTGACTTTTCTTGCTCTTCCTTCTGTTTCTCTCTCTCTCAACACAGAGAACTGAGTCCTAAGAGCAGCATATGATTGGCGGGGAGGAGGCATAACAAATATTCATGTCATTTAATTACACTTGTCTCCTGAAAACACAGTGAAAAGTAAACCCTCTATTACGTAAAACAAACTTCTTTCCACAGTATAACACAATGATTAAGAGAGGTGGATCAAGCTCTTTGGTTCAAGTCCATTTGATTTTAGGTAAGTTTTTTAGCCTGTCTATGCTTTAATTTTCTCATCTGAAAAGTAGGATGCATAAGATAAAGGAGATCCATACATGGAAAATATTTGGCATTGCACCTGGCAAACAGTACCCTTTAATAAGTATCAGCTACTACTTAAATTGTGATTGCATTAGAATGAGATCCATGATTCTTCTTCCTCTGGGGGTACTCACAGTAGATCTTTAGAACAGCTGGCCTCTACTTTTTCTACCTCTTCTGAGTTGTTTCATTGGACCGAGAATGAAATCCATTTTTTTTTTTTATTTGAGGCTACATGTTAGCTGGGCATCAAAAGATGGTAAAAAGAATTAAAATGGAAAAGATGGAATAGATTAAAATGAGAGAAAGTTTGGACTAATGTAATAAAGAAAGCATTTGAGTAAAAGAAATACAAATAAAATCTACATCTGTGTGAATGAAATTTTAAATGAGTCTTTAAAAATGGTTCCAAACTTTTATCCATTTTCCACATCAGAAGGTCTTGAAAGACAAAAGGACAGACTAGCAATTTACAAGTGTGCCTGGACTAGAGGGCCTTGATGATTCTATTAACATAGGCTTTGAAGTAGGTTAATATAAAGCATATACACTGTCCATAGCTATAGCTTATGGTTGGCAAATACTCTAATAAAATTGATTTTGCTTATACCAAGGGAAATGGCCTAATGATGGATCAAACAGCCTTTTAAAACACAGTAAGACATTTTAGTATCTATATCTGCTCTCACAAACTTCAAACTATCATCCAAAACAAGTCTAAGTCTTTGTACAACCAAATCTCTTTATCAAGTATATAAGAAGACCTATGATATTTTCATATGTCAAATCAAGTTGCTCAGGCAGAGCAAAATCAATGCCAATACAACATCAATTTTCCAAGATTTTTAAACATCTACTTGTGCTTTTAGGACAAAAAGTCAAATAACAGAAAAGTATCAGTTTTCTTAATTTGAGTAAAATAAGCACAGTGGGGAAAAAATGTACTGTGTCTGGCAACATTTTACACTATGATAATACAAGCCTAACAGATATAAGAAGAAATTGTGAAATCCAAGATTTCCTAGGTGTGAGGAAACAGAAAATCTTAGAAACTATTGGTGGAAAGGAAATAGATTAAAGTGTTTTTAAAAGAAACTCAAATCTTTAATGTATCTACCCTTTGACTTAGCAACTGTACTCCTGGGAATTTATTCCTCCAGGAGGCATTTGTGTAATGAATCAGCATAGAGTTCTCATAGAGACTTCCTGAATTCAACCCTGGCTCTACAACACAAGTTAAGGAAAACTACAGTACCGTAGCTGGCCATAAAATGCCTCACGATTAGAAAACGTTGCTCCCTCTGGATGAAGGGAGGCTAGGGACACAAGGTTTGACAACCAGAAGGTGTCTTTTGGGCATTTTAGCATAAAGCCCCCCTTCTTTCTGCTAACAGCAACCTTGGGCTGAGGCTTGGTGAAAACCTCAAGCTGGATGTCAGGCCCAACTTGCCACCTCAAGCAGGTAACCCAGGGCGAGGAACAACCTGCATAATCTGGGGAGAACGCAAAGAACATCAACTTCACAGGATTGGTGTGAAGTTCAAATGAGATTATCTACATAAAGTGTTCAGCTTGGTACATGGCACATAGTAAGTGGTCAAAAATTATATCTATTATTTTATTAACATAGACTACAGACAATGGGTGGTCAAAGAAAATTATTGTGATATTCATTACAGTATTGCTGTAAACATCCTTAATAAGAGAGGTTAAACAAAATTTAGTACGGGCCTTGAAATTATATAACCTTTACTTTCCTCCCAATTTTTTACTGCAGTAAAATATACATAACAGAATTTCCTACTGAGCCAGTTCAGTGGTATGAAGTACATTCTATCATCATGCAATCATCACTGCCATCCCTGTCCAGAACTCTCTTCATCTTTCAAAAATAAAGCTCTATAAACTTTAAAAATAATGCAATGGATCTGTAGGTAATAACATGTAAAAATGCCTATATATTATTAGAAAGAAAGTAGGAAAGTTGTAATATAATCGGAATCCATTTTTCAATATAAAAGAGGAAGGAAGGGAGGGAAGGAGGCTGGGAAGACACTAATGGGATTATCCTGTCAGCAATGGTTTTCTGGACCTTGCCTCTCCTCCATTCAATACTTAGTATAGAAGCTTCCCTGTTAGTACAATGTGACACAGTATAATAATAATAGTTGCTATCTCATTATTACTATGATAAATGAATTAATACTTGTATAGCAGTTAGATCACTGTTGGGCACTTGTTAAGGGCCACAGAGATGTTTCTATTCTTTTTTTTTTTTTTAAAGATTTTATTTACTTATTTGACAGAGAGAGAGAGAGAGAGATATCACAAGTAGGCAGAGGCAGGCAGAGAGAGGGGGGGAAGCAAGCTCCTTGCCAAGCAGAGAGCCTGTTGTGGGGCTCGATCCTGGGACCCTGAGATCATGACCTGAGCCAGAGGCAGAGGCTTTAACCCGCTGAGCCACCCAGGTGCCCCCAGAAATGTTTCTATTCTTGATAGAATGAAAGTTTGGGAAAGATCTCAGTATGTGTCCTCTGAAATAGATAGGAGAATAATAGTCACTGAAAAACCATTTTTTTAGGTACCTTGATTTTATAAATCTACTGCTACTACTAAGAATAAAAATAAAATAATGATACAAACAACAAAAGCAATAGCTAATATTTATTGAATACTCCCTGTGTCAAGCACTGATCAATGTTTAACCAGCATTATTTTATGCCATCTTCACAAGGATATGGGATAGATTCTAATATCTCTATTTCATATATGAGGAAATGAAAGCTCAGGGAAGTTAAGTGACTTTTCCAAAATCAAATGCCTAATAAGCATTAGAATAAGGTTATAAAGTCAGAGATCCTACTTCTATAAGGTCTTAATTATCCCTAAGCACTGTGATACCATAATATTTATACAAATGACTACGTTTACTGTACGTGTGTTTGTATACGTATGTATTGTAACATAACAAAGAATCAGATATAGATATATGCCGAGTTTTAGAATGCTAAATCATTGGCATTTTCTAGAATGTAGTCTGAAAATACAAAAGGTATACTATATACTTATTGTATTTTGATTATGTGTTTATATATAGTCTCTCCTGGACAGGTACAACTTTTTTCATCTGTGTATACATTTGGTTTAACAAGTAGTAAGTACATAATAAATTTCACTAAGTTTTATAGTATTGCAATAGAATTTAGAAATGTTTTAAAATAGCAAATCCTATAGTTTCCATTCTGCTTACATTTTTTGGAGATCTTTGTCATTGAGATGTGCCTCTCAAATTCAACTCCCTCTGTTTGCAACTTCCTTAGGATAACTTCCTTTATATTTTTCCTGCACTAGTCACATATGAGGTGACTTATCTGCTCTGTCCAATTAGAGTGAACAAGTCCTATGTAGAAAATTCCTAAGAAATTTCAACCCGCTAATTTGCTTTTCCAAAACTATGATATTAGGATTAACCCTTTACAATTAAGTTTCTATTTTTTAAAAAATTTATTATTGAGCTATAGTCTACATACAGTATTATATAAGTTTCAGGTGTATAACATAGTGATTTAACAAACCTATACATTAGTCACTGCTCACCATGATAAGTGTAGTCACAATCTGTCTCCATACAATGTAGTGGCAATAGTACTGACTATATTCCCTATATTGTATTTTTCATCTTGGTGATTTATTCATTTTATAATGAAGTTTGGGCCTCTTAATCCCTTTCATGAATATTTATTTTAAGAGTTGTCCTCCACTTTAAAATATCACTAGCCAAAACACAACTCTTACAAAAGAATATCATACAGTCATTCCTCCATTCACAGCCCCAATTTTTGTCTTTTTTTTAATTTATTTTTATTTTTTCCACAAATACTTTTATTTTTTCAGTGTTATAAGATTCATTGTTCATGCACCACACCCAGTGCTCCATGCAATATGTGCTCTCTTCAATACCCACCACCAGGCTTGCCCGACCTCCTACCACCTCCCCTCCAAAATCCTCAGTTTGTTGCTCAGAGTCCACAGTCTCTCTCATGGTTCATCTCCCCCTCTGATTTCCCCCAATTCACCCTTCCTTTCCTTCTCACAATGTCCTCCATGTTTTTTCTTATGCTCCACACGTGAGACCATATGATAATTGACTCTCTCCACTTGACTTTCACTCCACATAATCTCTTCCAGTCCTGTCCATACTGATACAAAAATTGGGTATTCATCCTTTCTGATGGAGGCATAATATTCCATTGTATATATGGACCATATCTTCTTTATCCACTCATCTGTTGAGGGGCATCTTGGTTCTTTCCACAGCTTGGCGATTGTGGCCATTGCCGCTATGAACATTGGGGTACATGTGGCCCTTCTTTGTACTACATCTGCTTCTTTAGGTTAATTATCCAGTAGTGCAATTGCAGGGTCATAGGGTAGCTCTATTTTTTTCTTGAGGAATCTCCACATTGTTTTCCAAAGTGGCTGCACCAACTTGCATTCCCACCAATAGTGTAAGAGGATTCCCCTTTCTCCATATCCTCTCCAACATTTGTTGTTTACTGTCCTGTTGATTTTGGCCATTCTAACTGGTGTAAGGGAGTATCTCAGTGTGGTTTTGATTTGAATCTCCCTGATGGCTAAAGATGAACATTTTTTAATGTGTGTTAGCCATTTGTATGTCTTCTTTGGAGAAGTGTCTGTTCACATCTTCTGCTCATTTTTTGTCTTTAAAAGATTCCTCATATCTTCATTGCTTCAGCTCTAATTTCAAAGCTTTACTACAAAGCTTTGGAGACAAATCTTTATGTCTTTGTTCTTTCTCTAGACTGATAGTTTCACAATCTACTTCTGAAACTTAATTGGAAAAAATGCTTCATATTCTCTTGTAATTTCTCTGCTTCCCCTCTCCTGCCTTAGTTCCTCTAATATACAGTGGAAAGATGCAAAGAAGAAAAAAACTATACACATAGCTGTATGGCAAGCTGGATTCTATATATCTTTGAATTGCCTTTTCCAATCCAGGAGGAAATCCACAAACACCTTCAAAACTATACTCTTTGGACATTCCTCTGGATAGGGTACTCAACTATTCTGTTGGTCCCCTCAGATAGCATATAAAATCAACTTTGTCACAATTCACCATTTTTAAGTTTATAGTAAGCTTATAGTTAAAAAAAAAAGTATTCTAAAGCAAGGAAGAGGGGCGTCTGGTTGGCTCAGTGGGTTAAGCCTCTGCCTTCAGCTTAGGTCATGATCTCAGGGTCCTAGGATTGAGCCACACATTGGGCTCTCTGCTCAGCAGGGAGCCTGATTCCATTTCTCTCTGTCTGCCTCTCTGCCTACTTGTGATCTCTCTCTGTCAAATAAATAAATAAAATATTTAAGAATAAATAAATAAGGCAAGGAAGAAAGTTATTTTATCTAATAGCAGTAAGTTTAATTGTAGTGATAACAATAATTAATAATCTTCTATTTATTGAGAACTTATTCTATGACAAGCACTTAACATCTATCATCCCAATTAATTCTTACAATCTTAACTTAGTAAATATTATCACCATTTTATTGCTGAGAAAACTTAGGCACAGAGAGATTAATTGCCAAAGATCACACACCTAACTACTTACTAATACATGAACCCAGACCTCTTTGACTCTAACTCTTACATTAAGTACTTACTATAGTTTAAGATTTTATTTTTTTAATAACATGGGAATTCTACAGAAGTCACAAGTACATACATAATCTCTAAGATAGAGTTCATCATAAAGTTCACAGGAAATATGCCATTACGTAACATATCAATTGGTATTGAACTTTAAAGGTTGAAAATAATCTGAAGAGGCAAGCGCTGATACATGCAAGGCCAGTATTTGCTGCTATTTGCTCTACTTCTAAAATGAAATGCTAATAAGCTTACCAAGTTCTAAAGATCTTGCTTGCTTTCCAACCTCACCTGCTTCCATTTTTTTTCTCTTCTCTCCCCTGTCCACCACAAACATCTTAATCTTTCCCTAATGCACCTGTCCCAGGATGTTTACACACTGTTCCTTTTTCCAATATTAGATCACTCTCCCACATCCCCCAGTGTTTACACAGTTGACCTTTTTTTAATCCTTCAGATTTCAGTTTGTCACTTCCTCTGAAATGCTATTCTCAGTCACTTGACCTAAGCAAGTCCTATTTTTTTTACACCCTGTTTGTTTCCTTCATAAGCTGTGATTTTATATTTATATGTATAATACATAATATATAGAGAGAGACAGTAAACATATATATGGTTTGCTTATTTGGAAGCTTAATAGTAGACCTAGTGTCTATTTCTTCACATTATATATCTACAGCCTAATTAAAGCCTGCTCACTAGCTGGTGAATGAATAAATTATATGTTAAACATAAGCTTATAATGTGGAGTGAATAACAATAAAAAACATTTATATATAATGTCAAGTTAACCTCTAGCACCTCAGTTTATCATATCTCTGCTTGCAACTTGTTTTTTTTCAGATGCCATACAATAATGACCAAAACTCACAGTTATAATCTGACCATCACAGCAAAGTCCAATTGACATTGACATCACACTAAGCCAGAAGGCACTGGGTCAAAATAATTAGGGGTGATGAGAAAGTAAGAAAGGATGATTCAAAAAAAAAAAAAAAAAAGAAAGGATGATTCATACACTGGAAAATTGTAATTGCACAAATGCAGGATAAGACTTAGGGAATCAATGTGGATATGAAGAGTTAAAACATTTTAGAGCTTGAAGGACCAATGCAGCATCAAAGGAAACTATTTTGAAGACAAAAATGTTTTTGTTTTTCCTTAAAAAAGGAAGTGGGTTGGCATGCTGTAAGATTTTGACACAAGCTATAAGCACCCAAACAGGTGATACCCTCACTCATCAAAGTTGGGCTTGCATCCACCCTCCAGAAACCATTTATGTTGTAAGTCGCAGGCCTTATTTGACTTAATGTCTTCGAATACTCAGTGGACATCGGAAATGCTGAATCTCAGTTCCGAGAGGCAAAAGACCTTACAATTACATCACTGATTCAGCCAGTGAGAACTGCATGCCTCCCATGTACATGGTGCTGTGTAAAGTACCTCTTGCTCCAACCCGGCTGCACTGTCAGCAAAAATCAATGCTTCCAAGCCAAGAACCACAGGCCTGGTAAGATAGTGGAAGTAAGACCTAGAAACAGCCTGCTGCTTTGTGCATGAGTGTGTGTGGTAATAAGGACTCTATTCAATAAACCTCCAAGAGGATTAAGTTGTGTCCAACCTAAAATCCTCCACAGTAGATCTGCTTTTGTTTATACTATACTTTCCTAATGGATCTGTGTCTGGTGATACATCTAGCAATCCTCTCCCTCCATATGCTTGTATCTTCAATTTTGTTGGTCTATAGTCCACTCCTCCTCTGAACTTCACACTCATCTATACAAATGCCCATTCAACATTACTCCTTGGAGAGTTAACACTGAAATTAACATGTCTGGAATGAAACCTGGATTTCAGCATTCCCCCAAACTTTCACCCTCCCCATGTGCCTTCTTCCTTAGCAAATGCCTCAAGGAGGTTGCATTCTTGATGTCCTCTTTTTCACACATCCCATTTCATATTCCACATTCTATCATCAAATCACATAGGCTCTATCTTTGTGTTGTATTAGAAATACCCGCAGTTCTGTGCTACACACTGTGTGAGCCACCATTGTCTCCCCTACAACACTGGAATCACTTCCTACTTGGTTTCTCAATGCATCCTTTAGAGTGTTTTGCCATATAATAGACACAATTATCTTTTAAATCATGACTCATAGAAAGACACTCTTTTGCTAACCATAGTCCCTCACCCCATGGCTTCCTGTGTCATGCAGAAGTCAGTCCAAAGGCCTGACCATGGCCTTAAAACTGTCCGTGATATAACTCTTTCTCAGCACCATCAGCCTCTTGCTGTTCTTCAAACTAAACATGCTTTCCCTCTTCCACCACTTCCAGAATCTCAGTGTTTTCTACAGAAATTCAGAGGATCCTTTCCTAAATAGTCCCAAGGACACTTCCTCCATGTCATTCTCCCAGTCTCCTCTTCAGAGAAACCAATTCTTTCTATACCATAAAAAAATGAAAAAGAGCACCCTCCCTCTTGTCAGTTCTTGCTTTATTGTTTTCTACTTAACCCAATAATAATATTCACCAGATACTATGCAATGCTACATACTTACTTGTTTTGACTACCCATCTCTCTAAAATATACATTTCATGTCTGTTTTGTTTACCTTGGTAGCCCCAGCAACCTAAAATAATGCCAGGAACAAACTATAAATTCAGAAAATATTTATTGAATAAATACATTCGTTCAGAAATGAATCCTTAATCCAGTTGTCTCAGGGTTACCAGGTGGCCTTTATAGCAACTAAATGGGGATCCCTGAGAAAATCCTCAGACCACTACATAGTGTTGGAAGATCATGTTGGAATTGTATCCCAGCTCTGGCTTGTTCTTTGCTCCTTGCTGCTCTAATATGCTGGAGGACTAGGTGTGGACCTAGTGGCAATGAGAAAGTAACCAATTCCTTGCACTTAGGTTTTTATCCTCTATAAGTTTATGATATATCAAAGAACAAAGTAAGGTAAACATTCAGTAGAAAGCCTCCCAAAAAACAAGAGTCCTGGGCCAGTTGGCTTCCCAAGGGAATTCTACCAAACATTTAAAGAAGAAATAATACCTATTCTACTGAAGCTATTTCAAAAAATAGAAATGGAAGGAAAACTTCCAAACTAGTTTTATGAAGCCAGCATTACCTTGATCCCAAAACCACACAAAGACCCCATCAAAAAGGAGAATTACAGACCAATATCCCTGATGAACATGGATGCCAAAATTCTCACCAAGAAACTAGCCAATAGGATCCAACAGCACATTAAAAGGATATTCACTACGGCCAGGTGGGATTTATTCCTGGGATGCTAGGGTGGTTCAACATTCACAAATCAATCAACGTGATAGAGCACATTAATAAAAGAAAACACAAGAACCATTCGATCCTCTCAACTGATGCAGAAAAAGCATTTGACAAAAAAGCATGTCAACAAAAGGTTGACAGCAACCTTTCTTGATTAGGATATTACTGTAGAATTAGAAAGCAAATGGTAAGTCCTACCGATATATGTTAAAAGAGTTCTTCAGTGTTTTTCCACGCACTCTGGCAAGTTTCCTATTATTCAGCTGTCTTGAAGATTTTTCCACATCAACTTAATATTTCCTCTTTCCTTTTCTTGAAGACAATATTGGTTATGATGGTACTGACTTGAGGGGGAAAACACAATTCTGTTTGTTTGATTAATTTCAACATAAAAATACAGACCTTATTTGCTACACAAAGAATGTGCCATGCTTTTGCCAGCATAGCCACATTTCTCGTCTACTGAGAAAATGGCACTTAAGCCACATCTGAATAATCTATGTCAAAATTCTGCTTCATATTGTGGCAGCAATTAAATTCTATAACGTTTTGTTTTGCCCACCAATTGAGTAGGACAGTCTTGTGAAGAATTTTGAAAACTAATTAAGCCTGTGTTATTTGTATGGTACCTGCAAATATATCCACCTAAATTTTCCTTCAGATTGTCCTAATCTCTAACATTCCATAGTTCTTGATTTAAGGAATGAATACATTAACCCAAAACTGTACCCTATTTTTCTGACTCAAATTATCTTCAGGCAGTGCCTACACAAATAAAATAATATAGACCTCTGAGATATTTATATAGATAATTCAAGTTTAGGGCACACTTGTATGATTTGTTCTCATTTAACAACATAGCATTCATTTATACACACACACACACATCACACATGTTATTAATATGCATGTGTAAAAAAATGTATAAATTCATCAACTCAATAAATATTTATTGAGCATCTATAATATGCAAGGCAGTGTTATAAATCCTAAGGATGTTGTGGTAGAGAAAACAGACAGAAATACTCTTGGAACTTAGTTTCTATGAATGGAGATACTTTCTACGAATGGAGAATGGGGAAGGAGATAAGACACAAAAATAAATGGGTAAAATACAAAGCCTGTTAGATGGTAAGAAATGCCAAGGAGAAAACATAGGGCAGGGAAGAGAAATATGAAACATAAGTTTAGTGTAATTTTAGGAAGAATAACCAGATAATGTTTCACAAAGAAGGTGGATTTTGGTAAACACATGAACAAAACACAAGGGTTCTAGGTGTTCAAATATCTGGAGGAAATCCCCCTCGGCAGAGGAGAGCCTGCAAAGGCCCAAAAGGAGTGTGCCTAGGACTTCAAGGAGCAGGCAGGGGGTGAGTGGGGCTGAAGAAAATTGAGGTCAAAGAACAGGAGGTCAGAGAGTTGAAGCGAAGGGTGCTACAAATGATGAAGATCATGTAGGTCACTGTTAGGACTTGGACTGTTTTTCTAAGTGGAATGGGAAATCATCGGAAAGTCTCAAGCAAAGAAGTGGCATCCTTGAATTTAACATTTTGAAAGAATGCTTTAGCAGCTGTGCTGAGAACAGACCACAGAATAAGACAAGAGCAAAGCAAGAAGAGCAGGTAGGTTCTTGTGCAATCTAGATGCAAGAGAGGCTAGTTTTGATGGCAGCACTGGAACTGAGAACTGGTCAAATTATGAAAGTAGAGTCCAGTGAACTAGACCAAATGTGGTATTTGAGGGAAAGAAATGGGTCAAGGATTGAAAGTTACTGACCTGACCAACTAAAAGAAATGACACTTCATTAATTTAAATGAGAGAAAATTGAAGGACAAGTAGGAATGAGCAGCTGTCCTATCGCTAGTTCAGTCTGGGTCATGTTAGATTTGAGATGCTTTTTTGACATTCAAGCAGAGCTGTCAAATAGGCTGTTAGATATATGAGTGCGGAGATGAGGAGTGAAGTCTGTGCTGGAGATATAAATGTTCAAGGTCTAAATCGCATTGGAAACCACCAGTGTGGACGAGATCCCCAAAGGGGTGAATGTAGATTGAGAAGGAAGAGGTCTATGGCCTGACCCCTGAGGCAATATAGCCTTTGGAATACAGGGAGATGATGAGGAATCACTAAAAGAGATTTGAAGAGTGTCTATGAAGGTAGGAAAATGGAGTAAAAAATATGTTTCCTAACAGAGTGATCACTGTGTCAAAACTCTAGATCGGTAAGATGATGCCTGAGAAATGCCCGTTGAGTCTAGCAACATAAAGCTGTCTTCAGCATAAAATGTTATGTATCCAGATGATTCCATGTATTAGGACAAAAACGGTTCTCCAAAATACTATAACAAGGGAATATAATTATTCACTTAATTTTTTATTATGTCTACTGCTGCTTCAAATTTACCTGGGTTGGACTCTGAGCATGGAGGCTGGTAGATTAATAACTGGCATCTGACAATTTCATATAAATCACCACCTTTAAAATGAATTGCTGATATTGGTAGAACCTTTATTTTTTTTAAAAAGATTTATTTATTTATTTGACAGAGAGAGAGAGATCACAAGTAGGCAGAGAGAGAGGGGAAAGCAGACTCCCTTACTGAGCAGAAAGCCTGATGCAGGGCTCAATTCCAAGACCCTGAGATCATGACCTGAGCCAAAGGCAGAGGCTTGACCCACTGAGCCACCCAGACGCCCCATTGGTAGAACCTTTAATGCTTACCGTAACTTTCAAGTACATTACTGAGTGTGCAATATTCAACATATGGGAATATTAAGTGTTATCACTATTAATGTCATTTTATGGATGTGGAAAGTGAGGCTCTAAAGGATGCAGGGACCAGTTTCACTATAGACGTATTGGGAAATGGAATTTAAACCTTGTCATCTGGATCCATGTTTTTCTCTTATACCATACTGCTTATACCACTGACCCAAAAACAGCAGAATATGTATATGTATGTATGAACCATGTGTGTGGGTTTGTATAGGTATCTGTGTATATATGCAGGTATGTGTGTGCATGTTTGTGTGTATATACATAGATAGTTGTCATTGTTGCTGCTTTTTTATTGTCTACTCACACTCTATTAATCATTTTCCCCATGACCATCAGCAAGCAATCATCTGAGAATGAGACAGGGATTGTATTATCTGTTGTAGCAGATAAGTGCTTTGGAACCAGGGGTTAAAACTCTAGCTGTCCTGGGGCGCCTGGGTGGCTCAGTGGGTTGGGCCTCTGCCTTCAGCTCAGGTCATGATCTCAGGGTCCTGGGATAGAGCCCCACATCAGGCTCCCTGCTCAGTGGAGAGCCTGCTTCCTTCTCTCTCTCAGTCTGCCTCTCTGCCTACTTGTGATCTCTCTCTGTCATGTAAATAAATAAAAATCTTTAAAAAAAAAAACCTCTAGTTGTCCTAATTTTTATCTAGTTTCTGGCTTAATATCTTAATCTGTAAAATGCACATCATCATATCTACTTTAAAAGATTTAAGGCATTTAAAACACATAATGTATAAACTTGTCCACTAAATCTTTCTAAGGCTAGACTGGTTACATGAGTCTGTTCTTCCATGCCACCCCATTTTAGCATTTATCACAGTCCACTGTAACTGTGAGTCTTCCACATTAGCATTTTGAAGACAATGACTTTGCCAATTTTCCCATTTTTTTCGAAGACTATGGTGAAATGATGGCAATGCAATAAAAGAACAAAACCTATGGCATATGTTATGACAATGTTATTAATGTCATTATTATATTATCTCGAACCACAAAAATCAAACCCATAATTTCTGTCCCAATGATAAGGAAGTTGATTGACAGAATCTCATTGCCACAACAAGCATTTTGCATATAATTTGGATCTTTTATCTGTCACATGACCGTGTTAACTAATGATTCCTCGAAGTTAACCGACCAATGCTGCTAAAGCAAGTTACTTTTAAACTAATCCTACAGGTTGGCAAAACTTAGATTAAAGATATTGAACTTAACTAGACATTCACTTATCTTTTATGTAAAATCTCATGTCTTCTAAGCTTCTAGAGGTTTTATTATACATAATTTTGTATTCTTTTTCTTTTAATATACATAAGATGATTTGAAAGTTGAGTATATAAGGACTCTTAAACAAATGCTTCTTAAGAGAACTAAAGAATACAAAAATGAGTAAATAATTGTGCCAGTAATAATTATTACCAAAACCAAAGATTAAAAAAATAGAAATATTTTTCTAGGTTATCAAATACCAAAAGAATAAGGGTCCTGTTTTTTTGTTTCTTTTTTTGATAAAGAACATAATCCTTTTTTTTTTTTAACTGTACAGGCATGCTGTGAAATGTTTTCCCTTATTAATTTCTTTTTTACATTCAGTTTTTAGACAGCTGAAAATTATGAGTTTACAGAACAAGATGTACTTTCAGTTCTTATTTTATGGCTGAGTACTATGGTATGCACTACTATGAAAACAATTCTAAACTGCTTTATTATATAATATTGTGCAATTTATATTCAGAAGATACCATCAGCACCAGGGGACAGACAAATTTAATAAAAGACACAGTATTCCTGTTGTCCTAATAGTTATTAAAATGAAACTTCCCAGAAGACATTTACAGTGTCTTTTCAAAGATATTCTGCATACTTTGACAGATCAATTGGGGCCTCTAGATATGAAGAGCAACAGCATGATCTTAGAGACATACAGCACTATGCTGGAAGAAATCTATAAAATCATCTAGGCTGACTCCTTTATTTTACAGGTGAGGACACTGAGGCTGAGAGAGAATTCATGATTAAGCTGTGGCTAGACATATCATAGACATATTAAGACATTTAATCAAGGATTCCTGCCACTATGATTGTCAATAATGGTAATAATCTTATAGGGCACAGAGGCATTAACAAATATATCCATATCATCCCTTAAGTAGCTTCAAAGGCAGATGGGAACAATGTAATTTTCACTGTTTCTCAAAGGAAAAACCACAGTTGTGAGGGGATTACTAACTTAGTTAATATTATCTTGGTTATTTATCTGTTTACATATTTTTTTATCTGCCCCTTGATAGAATATAAGTACCATGGAAGCAGAAAGTATGTTCATTTGGGATACTGCTGAATTCCCTATGCTTAGAACATGTCTAACACACAGAATTAATTTAATAAATATTCATTAAATAAATGAATATAAATTTACTAGATATGCTAAGAACTACAAAAATCTATTAAAACTTAGGATCGACCCCTAAAATGTACAGTCAAGAACCATCCATACCTACATGCACGTATACAAGCAAGCACACGTGCATGTGCGTGGGCATGCACGCGCGCACGCGCACACACACACACACACACACTCACACTCTCACCATGAGGCAGAATATACTAAATGCCACCCAAATGGAATACATAAGTTATAAGAAAACTGAGATAGTCACTGTGACTCTTGTATCAAGGAGTGTACAAAAACTAAGTAGCTAGGAAGCTTTAGCAATGTTACAAAGCATGAAAAACATAAAGGATACATCAGAATTTTGTGACCCCTCTCCCACTATCCTTACTAGCCTTGGGTGTTGGAAGGTAAGGGCTGGCAGAGCTGATATAGGAAAGCCGAGCCTGTCTGAAGATTGTAGGGTGAATAGAAGTCATGCTAAATGGTGAGAGTATTTAGGAGACTAACAGGATGCAGCCTGAGAATGGTTAAAAGCAGTTTGAGAAATAAACCAACTCCTTTTTTTTTTTTTTTTTTAAGATTTTATTTATTTATTGGACAGAGAAAGACACAGCAAGAGAGGGAACACAAGTAGGGGGAGTGGGAGAGGGAGAAGGCTTCCTGGCGAGCAGAGAGCCCAATGTGGGACTCAATCCCAGGGCCCCGGGATCATAACCTGAGCCAAAGGCAGATGCTTAATGAGTGAGCCACCCCAGCGCCCCTAAACCAACTCTTTTTAGATATGTAGAATAAAAATAGTACACAAATATTAAACAAGAGACAATCGACAGTAAGAGATTGACTGTAACACATGACCATGTATGCAAAGAAGGGAATGGATGGGTAGGAGGAAGAGGGAAGGAAGGGAGAGGAGGGCAGGAAAGAGAAGGAAAGAAGAGAGGGCAGGAGGGAGAGAGAAGGGAGGGAGGATGAAGGAAGGGAGAATAAGTGAGGAAAAGAACTCTTGGGGGGACACTACTCTGTACTCAGCACTGGGTACACAAGGCTTTCATATACGTGTTCATTTAAACTTCATAATTTTCCCTTTTCAGATTTTCCCTTTTCAGATTTGAAAATAGTAATGCTCAGAGGAGTTGTCAGCCTTCCCGATATCCCTAGAGTGAAGTAAAGTCAAGATTCAATGGGAATCTATCAACCCCAAAGCCATTTGGCCACACATGTTTTCAATCCATTTTGTACAGTTACTCTGTACTTTTTCAGATTTTTAAATTTAATTTAGGCCTCCGTGATGACAGAGCACTTTTACACAGTAACTTATATTCTGTCTTCATAAGAACTCTATAAAGGAGTGTTCCTATCCCTATTTCATAGGTAAAGAAACTGAAGATCAAAGAGGTAGCTTAATTTATCTAAGGAAACCTGGAGGTCAAACCTGTGCTGTGGTTCTCGGCCTTTTACCGTTGGTCCTTTCTACCACGACATGTAGTGAAATCCATTACACAGTTCATAGCACATCTACACCCACAGAGGGACAGGAACTTTCCATATTTGATCCTTACAAAATACTTGGGAAAAACACATTTTCAAAATCATTTCATAGACGACAAACTGGCACATATCTCTGCTCATAGGTCCTCTATAAAAACAGGAACATACCAATTTTTAAATTCAAAGAGAGAGAAGATGAAGACAGAAAGGACAACATCTTACTTACCCAGAATGCTCCATCATGCTTCCTTCTCAAGTTAACTAGACATTACTTTAAACTTCCCTCCACCACCCATAACCATCTTTAGCTACATTCAGCAACTTAGAAAATCTTGAGGAGTCCCTTTAGACCAGTAATAAACCCAGAGTCAGTGAGTATAAGCTTAGGTCTTTCACTAGCTCATCAGATGGTTCTGAGATAATTCCTTGGCTTCCTTCTCTCTCATCAACCTCATGCTACTGGCCAAGGTGCCCAGGAAATATAAGGCAGAAGCAGAAAGACTATGAGACTCTTCATCTACAAGATACTCTTAGTGAGTCTGTACAGATGCCAACATTAGCACGACATTCTTTCAACAATGTGTTTTTCAAAGTTAAAAACAGAACTAAGTTGATTTCGCAAATTTAGAAGATAAGGTTTTTTCACAAACAATACTGACATTTTCCTGATCCCTCACTGAGGTTTCTCATAAATTCCCAGACATAAATTCTAAATATTCACAGACATTTGTCTGAGAGTGCTCTTCCTTCCCCCTTCTGCTTTCAAACTTCTCTTTAGTAAAACCTTCCCCAGCTTCCAAATCAGACTTAAGCATTTCCCTCTTCAGCTGCCAGAGAACTTTAAATTATCGCCTTCATAATATCTAAAATACATTCTGTATTTCCTTGCTGATGAATTTTCCATCTAGGATCACAAGTTCCTTCTGGTCAGAGTTCAAGTTCTTTTACGTGCAGGAAGTGTCAAATAATTGCTTAATGAAGAGATTAACTCCCTATCATTTCAGATGGTGAAAAGGAGTAGTGAATTCCAAAAAGAGCAGGAAGTAGAGGTGGGGAAATTGAATTTCTAAAAGTGGCTACCTGAGTATAAATTGGGAGAGCTTCAGGTTAACATGAGCATATAACAAAAATGTAAGAGCTTCGGTGACAGTAATAATACCTAACATATTTCGTGCTTGGCAAAGGCCTAAATTGTTGATAAGCAGTAACATTTATTTTTTAGAAGACCTTTATAATACCATTATTAGTATATTATTTTTAATTATTTTATTTACAATATATGCAAATTGATATTAATTTTATATTATATAATTGATATCTTAAGTACCTAATATAAAATATATTCTTAATATTATTTTTCTCATTTTATAGATGGGGAAGCTGAAGCACAGACAAGTTAAATAGCTTGTTCCAACATCCTAGCATGCCTAAGCCATGGTACAAACTGCCCCGGTGTTCGGTCTCTATGCTTCATTCATGCAGGCCCATCAGAGACCAGCATGTGGGAACGACTTGGGAACTGAAAAGGTTCCTGAACCATACCTTTTTTTAGAAACAAGAGAGCAGCAACTGAGGGCATCAAGAAGTTTTTCCCCATGTAATCCAGAGTTTTACCTTACTTGCAGTCTTCAACAACAAAAAGCTGGCTAGAGTCCACATTTTGTGGAAATTTTGTGAGTACTCAATTTCTTTATTCCATCTGGGGATGGGGAGGGGTAATGCAGCATAGACGGAGAGGTGACTAAATACATGTGCTCCACTCCAGCAGTCTAACCACAACATACTCATTATCTCTATCAAGCCTGCCAGGCCCCACTCATGGGAAGCCTTGGGACTGACCCCGTTCATTCCTACCTTGTCATTTATTTAGATGGAGGGTAAAAATTGAATTTCTTTATATGATCTCATCTCTGGTATAGGAGAGCAATATTCCATCATTCATTCTCTAATTCACTCTGCGTTCTATGTCCATACAGTTAGTAAAGAACATTCATTCATTGTTGATTAAGACCATTAATACACTCATTGTTCTCTGCTCCTTCAGTTGATTAAAAGCATTCATTCACTGTTGATTAAGAGCGTTTATTCGTTTTGGTTAAGAGCATTTATCATTTAGCATTCTCCATCCATACAGATGGCTAAAACTACATGCTTTACTATTAGACAGTTTCTAATTTTAGCTACACTGTTTCCTAGTTATTTCACCCTGAACAAATTCCTTTCTGCTTGCTTCTAAAACTTATTGTCTCACTGTAAAACCGAGGAAAATAATACTTTTCTCATAAGATGGCTTAAGAACTAAAGAAGATGATCCAAGTAAAACTCTTAACACTATCTGGGACCTAGATAACATTCAATAAAGTGTAGCTATAAATATTAATTGTAATCTACTTTTACAATAATGATAACAACAGTAAAGACACTCTATCAGATAAATCAAATAAAAGATAAATTGAGACACAGTCCTTGACTATAAGGAACCTGTGGTATAATGCCACCAGAAACCCAGTGGTTTTCAAAGCTGGAAGAAGTTGGGTGGGAGATTAACTAATTGTAGACCTTGAATATTAACCCAGATTGCAAGTATTTGACAGCAAAATACAAGACTATAAATAAAGATATAACATACTTTGACACAGAAAGAGATAGATATATATATAGTAATATTAAAAATGTTAATAAAGACTATTTTTGAAATTGCCTGATTATAGTAAAATGGAAATGGCAAAAACACAAAATATATTGCACATTAGATGTCATAACTCACTTGATTATAAAAAAACACATTCTTCATTAAAAATAAGTCATGTGAATTATCTGTCCACTGATGTGCAATGTCATTTAAGACATTCCATCATTCTCTGCTTGAGCACTCTTCTGTAATCTGATGAGGTGTCCGGGGAAGAGACAATGATAGCCAAGGCATTAAAATGTAATCAAGATATGCAAATTCATATCTAAATGTGATTTGCTGAGAAAAAGAAATTAATCTAGGCATGGTCAAATAAACAATGTGTAATATGGATAATTAATCACCAAATTAGCAGCTGCAGTCCCTTGAGGAAATTATGCAAATTGAAAAGGCCCCCATCCACTGACACAATTAGACCACTTAATGGCAAACTCTCAACAAAATAACCCTAGGGAACATCACAAAACAAATAGCCCAATCAACCTTAGTGTCCCAAACTCCACTGCAACATTTAATATTATTTAATATTGTTTCTTCTCAGTTTGAACTTATTCAGAAAGATTTCATCATATTTTGCTAAAAAATATTCTAAGATTCCACACTATAGATGTCCCATTAAGTGGTTCCCTCAATGTCTAGTTTTCCTCTATCAATCAAATATCTTATTGTTGAAATCTGAAATTGTACAAATGGTAAGACTTCATAAATGAAGGAAAGTTCTTGTCAGTAATAACAAAATCAAAGGAACGTTAATGCACCATGAAAACATGTGTCCTCTGTGGCCTGATGGCCCCTGGTCATTATACTAGCAGCAAAGAAAGAATCCCTACACTTCCCTGATAATAAATGTCATCTCTGACAAGAATATTTTATCTCCAGGAATGTTAGAGTG
The DNA here is from genome assembly GCA_028646535.1 of Procyon lotor. Classification (NCBI taxonomy): domain Eukaryota; kingdom Metazoa; phylum Chordata; class Mammalia; order Carnivora; family Procyonidae; genus Procyon; species Procyon lotor. Next base: position 85,609,035 of record CM053611.1, read on the forward strand.
TCCTTTGTCGGCCCCTAAAGTGTCGAAAAAGTAATCCTACCTTGGTTCCCTCTACTTCGCCTACACAAAGGTTGATGACAAAATCACTCCCACAAACCCCTTTGAGATTGAGCCTAACAGAACCCATGAGAATCTGCTATTCAATCCCTTCAAAATTTGATTTCACCTCTAGAGAGATGTCAAAACTTCCTGGATAAAAATAAGAGATCCTACTCCCCAAGAAAAAGGTTTATTAGGTATTTTGTTACTATAATTTTATAATTATAATTGCTGAGAAGACTAGTCACTAGGAAGAAATTGTATTAATACTAATTGCTGATGGTTTAGTTTTACCTGTCATTTATAGATACATAAGACTTCATGGCTCAGAGAATTTTACTAACGCTCTCCCTAGTCCAGCTTCCTCAGTTTACCTGAGAATCACCATATATAAATCAGTTTCCCAAGGTCATACCTGGGTGACCAGTGTTTCAGCACTCTGAGTTACCTACTTCCACCTTGGTATGAAGTCCTGTCTATGAATCAGCAGTGTCTCTGACTCCTTCTATACAAATTCCTTCTCTGAGTCACCATTAATACTCATTTCCTAATTTTTTATCTTTTAGAGTTTTGGAGCCAATCTGGATCAAACATCGATTTGACAAATGAATCTGATAACCAAGTTCTTCCTTTTACAGCCCAGAAATTTTATACAGAGGGGCAGCGTTGTCTATTCTGACCCTATACCTTTACACCAATATGACCTCTTGACTTCATACATTCCCAATTCATGGCCCCATAACACTTTTCCATAATGATCCAGGATTCTTCAGCTGGCTGGAACCACTCTAGCCTTAATTACTAGATCACACTGAACACTGGCTCCATTGCCCATGTGTGATCTCATCCTGGTCTTTTGGATCTCATCTATATACCTGATTTCTCCAGTTTTAAATCTCCTTTCTTACTAAAGAACTTTGACTAAGACTATTAGAATTCTAGTTTTATCCCTTACTAACTCTATGACTTTGTACCAACATCATTTGAAATATACCAGGTTAGATAATATCTGTCTTATCTTTCTTTAAAACTACGGTAAATACACACACACACACACACACACACACACACACACACACACGAATGTTCTTTGTAAACCATATATTATGCCAAAGAAATGTAATTTCTGAAACTTATCTCAGTTATTACATCCTATATGATAATATAAGGCTGCAAGAAACACCTGGTTATACAGAGCTGCATTACTCAAATGTTTCTTTTAAATTTTTCTAAACTTGATACCCTTGAATTTTTTTGTACACTAAGATATGAAATCCCAGGGTTTTGTGGCATTGCTTTGATCTGGGAGAAGAAAATAACACAAGAAATCCTATCTAAGGAAGGAGTCAGAAACATCAAAGCATATAAGTACAGTAGGAGAAAAAATGTTCATATCCCAAACATGTTGACTGAAAATTTGTATTGTCACAAAGTAATGGTATCAATCACATTCTTTCAGGACAAAATCTAAAGACAGGGTTATGAATCAAGAAAAAAGAAGCAGAGCAGAAAACTGTAAGAATGAATTGGATATTTGATTGCATACACTCTCCAGCTAATTTTAAAAATTGTTTTGCATCTGACTTACACACACATATATCCATACCAACACACGCACACGCATATATCCTATATGCTCTCCCATATGCCAAAGAAATCTTTATAATAAAGAATACAACTCAGTTTTCTTAATGAAAGGATATAAAATAAATAAGAACCAGACAGCTTACTTAATACCCCTACCTGACAGGAGTACGTTGTGATGTAGAGAAGCTCATTTTCCATGCTTATTGGGTCAAGGCCATATGTCCTCAATTCCAAGAGAAACTAGAAAAATGTTAAGCCAGAGAATATTTGTTGCTTTAGTCACATGATGACAAACATAAGTTTAATTTTTTCATTAACTGACTAAAGCTCTCACTTCTTTCAAAATAGTATCATGTAAAGAGACCAAACTAAAAGGTAATACTATAGTCAGACTATCAGAGAATAGAAAAATACTTAGGAAACCACTTGAGTAACTGGTAGCAAAACCTTTAGCATCATGCTTCCTAACTGTTCTTTCTTTCTTCATTTCTTCTGGATTTCTACCCATTCTCTCTGAAATATAGCTTTTCAGTAAATTGATGATGATGATGATGATGTCATGTTTGCTGTGGGAGAAGATAAATAAGAAATCTTCAAGCATGTCTAGTGTTTGTCTTAGTCTTGGGTAGAGCTCAAAGCTCAGGAAGGAAGAGTCTTTAAGGATAGAAAATACACTTGTTTCTTATGACTTTATTTCTGTAAGACAGATGCTTTGAATGGGAAGATAGTATAGCAGCACCATACTCTTGGAGGGTAAATAATAGAATAAATCCACTTAGCATGATTTCTGTGTGCTTATTTCTAAAAGGTACTTTTACAGAAAAAGGAATATATTTGGTAAAGAGGCTTGTCTACACCTCAAAAATGACTATATGATAGAAGTCTAATGTGAACTTTCAGCTTGCTTAATTAATTGCTCGGATAACTTCATAGGTCAGGATTACAGACTCTATAAGGCTAAGGAAATAGCCTGTGTGGATATGTCATCAGCATGAGGGCAAAAATCAATAGGAATTGTCTAGAACTGAGACATAAATACCGGCTTTTTTTTCACTTAGGCAGAGAACATAAGATCAATCCCCAAATAAAAAAATTGCCTCGTATGGTCCAAAAATACAAGTGTCTGGTTTTCTAGCTTTGGTACAATTGATTTTCACAGGCCATATACCTGTGTTTCACTGTATAAAGTTCAACTCTCATATTGGAAATATTTAGGGCTCACCAAATATCCCAAGTACTCCTCAGTATTTCCTAATACCCCCATCATATCCTCTACGAATGAGGGTTTGGGTCATCACCCTAGGTAAAGAATCATACCCAACTGAGGTGCTTACTGAAGCCAAAGAGAATATATAGAATGAGAAGTGGAAGAAGGTAGTTATAAATACTAGCTACAACCATGTAACCAGTTACAGAAACAAGAACTGGAATTGTCAAGAATATTTCTTCTTTATTTCGTTATGAATATGTTTGTGTGGTGTGTAAGTGTCCCATTTTAAGCAAGTATCTATTCTCTTTCCCCTCTGATTCCCTAATCATATAAGTTGTATTGATATTATACTACAGTGTTTAAGTATTGTTAACTTTATATCATATTCAAATTACAGCATACCAAGGAGAAAAGTAAGCATCATTCACAGATTTTACCTCCTTTTCTGGGGAAGAGGTTTAGCGTATTTTTGGTTATAAGCAGGATAGTTGTATTATATTAGGTATAATAATAATCTTGTTATTATACTTATTTGAAGGTTAAATATGGGTTAAAGAGATATAGATGAGTACCTAGAAGGCAAAGGGTAGACTTGTGATAGTTAATTTTATCTGTCAACTTAACTAGGACATGAGGTACCAGATTCAAACATTGTTCTGGGTGTTCCTATGAGGATATTTTTGGATGAGATTAACATTCAAATTGGTAGGTAGACTGAGTAAAGCTGATTGTTCTTCCTCATGTGAGTGGGCCTCATCTAATCAGTTGAAGGCCTAAATACAACAAAAGGGCTGACCCTCCTCTGAGTAAGAGAGAGAATTCTACCTATCTTCAAACTGGGACATCATTTGTTTGTTTTTCCTGTGTTTGGACTAGAACTAAACTATTAATTCTCCTGGTCTCCGGCTTGCTAAGTCAGCCTGCAGATCTTAGGACTTGCCTATCTCCATAACCAGGTGAGCCAATTCCTTATAATAAATCAAAAGATAGATAAATAAATAAATAGATATCTGTATCCTATTTTGGTACCAAGAGTGAGGTGCCTCCTCTATCCTCTGTTGCATGGATATAGAAGTTATGGCTTTCACATGGCATAACTCAAAATGGAAGATACCTGATCTGTAGCAGATTCACCTGAGTGAGAAACAAACCTTCATATGTCACATCAGGGAGACAGCTACCACCAAATCTCCTAATGCAATATTTTGAGATCTAGGCTTTATTCTGACTATGCCTAGGACCATGAGACTCAAACTAAAGTAGGCTAAAACATGTAATCCAAATATTAGTCTGTATCATTTGATAAGTACAAATAAATCTACACTGAAATCAGTAAACCAATAGTCTTATAATTGTTCTCATGCCTGCAGAACCACCAGGCCATAATCCCCACAAATTTTCCAGGACATCCCCCAAGGAATGTGACAATTGTGTCTGCAACCCAAGCCAAACAACAGCTGCAGTACACATGTTGTGCCCATCATGTTCTGCCTCTACTCTGGATCTTGCTTTGGAAGAATGATGCCCAAAAAATCACTTTGAAAGCCTGTTCAGTGCTGCTACCCCTGAAACATATGCACCAAGAGCGCTGCCTCTCAATGTTATCAAAGTAGTGTTGGGTTTTCAGCATAGGTCAATAAGAACTGACTTCTCCTTTTTGTTTGCTAATTTTTGCCTTCTGGATCCCCAGCAAAATGTGCTATACACAGATTTCCAAAGTATCTCATCAAAACAGTTTCTCTAACACTAAGTGATCAAAAACAATAATAAAGTCTGAAGGAACAAAAGCTATGTCATGCCCCTCCATTTATGTCCCTCTCTGCTCCAACAAAACTGCTTCTATTTTCTTGATTTATGAAACATAATCCCACATATAGTTCAATGAATTCACATATATATAGATGTATGGTACAGGTAAATATAAGAAAGAAAATCTCTCTTTTTTTAATATTAAAAAGTAATTTTTTAATTCACATGACTTGCAGAAGACATAATTCTTTCCCCCAATTTTTCTATATTTTATCTAATACTTCTTTATACCTGAATATTATGATGAGCTACTTCTCACCTTCCCTACAAGCACTCTATGACATGTAAGAGGTGCCAGATATTTGACATATGATATCTATATGACTGTCATCTAGTCATACAAATGAAGCTATCTAAGCACTGAAATAAGAGCAAATTATGAAAAAAAAATAAAAGAACCAGTGATATTTAATGCCCTCAAACATCAAAAAATAGCACAACTTTATTTTTTTTAGATTTTATTTGAGAGATAGAGACAAAGATGGCAGGAGAGAGCATGAGCAGGAGGCAGGGTGAGGGAGAGGGAGAAGCAAACTCCCCACTGAGCTGGGAGCCCAATGTGGGGCTTGATCCCAGGACCCTGGGATCATTATCTGAGCCGAAGGCAAATGCTTAACCAACCGAGCCATCCAGGCACTCCATAAAACAACACAACTTTAATTAGGTCCCTCAATAATTATTTGTAATAGTTCAGGTCACAGTAATTTCAGAAGAGAGATAAAAAGTGCAATAGAAGGAACTGGTTCTATATGCAACCTACAATAAATTTTCCCATGAAACAAGTACAATGATTACATTTTTGTCTAATTATTATTGAAAAGATAATGTCACCCAGTACTCAGGAACACTGAATTATGATGAATCCCTTCAGAAAAATATTTTAATTAAGATAAAATTGCTGTTTTTTCCCAAATTTCTAAATGATGCCATTATACACTAATGATATATAGAGAGCTATTTTCAAAACATGTATTTATATAAAAAAACACTGTTAACCCTCATTATTGCCAAGCATATGAAACTCATACTTAGAATATTAATGTTTTCCTTTATGTACTACTCTCCAGTTAACATATAGCAGTGTACCAGTGGGTACAGCAATGTGGAAATCAGCATTTTTTCAAATGGTGTTCTTCTCAAAGGACAGATGACTAAATGCACAATGAACATTTTTTCTTGGTTTTCTCTCATTTACTATCAAAAAGCATCAAGTACCAGCCCCTGCAGAAAGAGAGTAGGAAGGACAGAATATCTAGGAGCTCATTTCACAGGGAAGTACACATTGACAAGCCAATACAACTTATTTTTAATGTGGTTGCCTCATTACAGTGTCTCTAGATGACCCTCTCATGCTACCATGTGTCATCCTTCAAGCTTCCATCTTTTGATTTTCAGGAAAGGTGTGGGGCTTGAGGGCCCATGCCTGCATTTGGTTTTGATTATGCATTAATGTTGGAATGGGATATTCTAGAAAAATCTTGTTATTCCAACTGATTAAAGCCATCTCCAAGATACTATAAGTCGGTAACTGTATTATTGAATTAAAGCTTGAATATTCAGATTTTTAAAAAATTCCTTTACATGGTTTTGTGAAATTTCTTTCACTTTTAGAAATTATAACATTTCAGAGTAGCCTTTCAGGGTTGTTGTTGTTGTTGTTTTCCACATTCCAATAACACCTAGAATTTCTTTTCACTTGATTTTTTTTTTCCCTCTTTGCATTCACCAAGACAGGACAACCTAGAGTATATTTCTATTTATGCACTAAACTGATGATCTTGATTTTTATTCTGAACTGTACTGAAAGGCATAATTATCTCCACTGGGAAAACTAGTTACTGTTTTGAGACAAGCCATGCCCTTGTTTTACTTAAAATAGTTGTAGTATGATTTGCTTAAGATATGCTATAACATCCATGGCAGCAGAGTTTAGTATCTTTAAAATTAAGTGACAGTGGCTTAAGCATGTTATAGAAAAGTTGATGGCGATTTTTCAGAGGTAGACAGTAAAAGCAGAAATTAACAAAACAGGCAAATAACTGGAACACACATCATTTTCTCAAATCAGTCTTAGAAAAGAAAGGAGAATTGATATATATTAGTTTCCTTTTCTCAATATACTTTAAGAGAAAGGGACACAAAGAGATTTGGTTTTGTTTCCTTTATCAAATGAAAATAGGGTAGCTTTAGGTTGTCAGCTGAACAGCTTAATGAAAGAACTGAGATGGTAAAAATGCTAACTACTTTTTATTCAATTAAGAGGTATCTATATAAAAGCCTGCCTAGACTAGATATGTATTAAGCTTTCAAATACCACTAGCTCCTAGCACAGCATTGAAAGATTTATGAACTTAAAGAGTAGAATTCAGGACATAGAAATTAATTCTGAGAGAATACTAGAAGCCTAGTCTTATATACAGATGTATATATGCACAAGCATACACACATGCGCATGTTTATATATGCATATATGTATATTTGTACATTTTTTTTAAAGATTTTATTTATTTACTTGAGACAGAGTGAGAGCATGCACATGAGCAGGGGGGAGGGGCAGAAGGAGAAGCAGACTGCCTTGAGCACCAAGCCACACAAGGACTCTATCCTAGGACCCTGGGATCATGACTGAGCCAATGGCAGATGCTTAACTAACTGAGCCACTCAGGCGCCCCTACATGTACATGTTTAAGAGTAAATGCACTTATCTGTGCCTGTCCAACTGTAATTGCTTAAATTTTGCTCCATTTTACCTTTTTTTTCCTAGACCCTTCCTTTATAGCTTACTTTAATCAATATTTATACCAAATATTTTATTTAGAAGTTTTATGTTTATAGAAAAGCACACTTGGTTATGAAAACATTGATTTTATGTCTTGCTTCCTAATCTATGACTAGGCAGATGAACAGTGAAGTTAACTCCCTCTCCCAAATGGTTATAAAATTTGTATTTCAGGCAGAATTCCAAGAGGTCATGGCTTGTTTGAAGACTTAACATATTTTCATGCAGATATATCACAGAAACCACCCCCTACATCAGAGACTAACAAAATGTATGCTGGAAAAATTTACCATGCAGATGAGATGAAATAAATAGAGCTCTAATAGTATATCAATGGGACAGCTAATGCTGGGGAAGATATTGTCAAAAGGAAAATCCTCAAGAGGAACAACTCATGAATGAGTGGTCAGAAGCCCTGAAGAGCAGCAAGATAAGCTAATACCCTGGATCAAGGTCAACCTAAACTTCTAATATTAGAAAAATAAAATGAGGTAAGCATGAGATACATAGTATATGCATAGAGTAACAATCTGATATTATAGGAAGTTTTGTGCCTCATTTGGAAACATTGTGTTATTCCCTTAATGTGACTAATACAGAGCAATTAAAATTATAAAAGCGATGATACTACTGATAGTTTTGTTATATACTGATACAGATTATGCCTTATAGGAAAAGGATGACAAAGTTCCATCGTCTCTACTACCGAAATATATCTCTGTCCCAACTCCTCACCAACTTCAATACTACAACCCTACTCCACAGTCTCATCATCTTTTGTTTGGATTCATACAGTAGTCACCAAAGTGGTCTTCCTGATTCTGTTCTTATCCCTCTACAGTTTGCCCTACAGAATTCAGCCAGAGTGATGTTTCTAAAACTTATATTCAAATCATAGTCCTTAATAACCCCCTCAAGTAATTTCTAATGGAAAGAGTGATAAAAGCAAATCCTGTTATCCACTTATTTATTTAACATGTTTCTTTCCATTTTTCCTTTAGTTCATACACTTTAAGGAGAATGTCTTCCACTCCCTTTCTTGAAAATTCTACATTTATCCCCAACCAGGGGAAGGCTGTCTTTTTACTTAGAATCTCTGTTGCAAGCTCTTTGCATGGCTACCCCCTTCTAGTCACTCAGGTCTCATAAGCATCTGCCTTCGGCCCAGGTCATGATCCCAGGGTCCTGGGATCGAGCCCCGCATCGGGCTCTCTGCTCAGCAGGAAGCCTGCTTCTCCCGCCACCATTCCCTCTGCTTGTGTTCCCTCTTTCGCTGTTTCTCTATGTCAAATAAATAAAACTTAAAAAAAAAAAAAAAAAAGATGCCTACCCAGCCCCAGTCACTCATTGTCATATTTCCCTACTTCATCTTTTTCACAGCACATTTTGTTTTTTCATGCTGTAATTTTTAATATTTTTAAATTTAAATTCAATTAACATACAGTGTATTATTAGTTACAGAGGTAGAGTTGTTATTCATCAGTTGCATATAACACCCAGTGTTCATTACATCATGTGCCCTTAATGTCCATCACCCAGTCACCCATCCCTCCAACCCCCCCCCCAGCAACCCACAGATTGTTTCCTATGATTAAGAGTTTCTAATGGTTTGTCTCCCCTTCTAATTTCGTCTTGTTTTATTTTTCCCTCCCTTCATCTATGCTCCTCTGTTTTGTTTCTTAAATTCCATATATGAGTGAAATCATATGATAATTGTCTTTTTCTGACCAACTTACTTCATTTAGCATAATACCCTCTAGTTCCAACAATGTCATTGCAAATAGCTAGATTTTATTTTTTTTGATGGCTGAGTAATTTTCCACTGTGTGTGTGTGTGTGTGTGTGTGTGTGTGTGTGTGTGTACACACCACATCTTTATCCATTCATCTGTTCATGGACATCTCAGCTCTTTCCATGGTTTGCCTATTGTAGACATTGCTGCAAAAAAATTGGGGTGCAGGTCTCCCTTTGGGTTAACACATTTGTTGTATCTTTGGGGTAAATCCCTAGTAGTGTAATTGCTGGGTCATAGAGTAGCTCTATTTTTAAACTCTTGAGGAATCTCCACACTCCTCCAGAGTGGCTGTACCAGCTTGCATTCCCACCAGCAGAGTAAAAGGGTTCCCCTTTCTCTGCATCCTCGCCAACATCTGTTGTTTCCTGTCTTGTTAATTTTAGCCATTCTGACTGCTGTGAGGTGGTATCTCATTGTGGTTTTGATTTGTATTTCCCTGATGCCAAGTGATGTTGAGCATTTTTTCATGTGTCTGTTGGCCATTTGGATGACTTTTCTGCAGAAATGTCTGTTCATGTCTTCCACCTATTTCCTGATTAGATTATTTGTTCTTTGGGTATTGAGTTTGATAAGTTCTTTATAGATTTTGGATACTAGCCCTTTATCTGATATGTCATTTGCAAATATCTTCTCCCATTCTGTCAGTTGTCTTTTGGTTTTGTTGACTGTTTCCTTGGCTGTGCAAAAGCTTTTTATCTTAATGAAGTCCCCATAGTTCAATTTTGCCTTTGTTCTCTTGCCTTTGAAGATGTGTCTGGCATAGGAAAATGGTCCAATTTCATTCTTTTGCATGTGGCTGTCCAATTTTCCCAACACCACCTGCTGAAGAAACTATCTTTTTTCCATTGGATATTCTTTCCTATCTTGTCAAAGATTAGTTGACCGTAGAGTTGAGGGTCCATTTCTGAGTTCTCTATTCTGTTCCATTGATCTATGTGTCTGTTTTTGTGCCAGTACCATACTGTCTTGATGATTACAGCTTTGTAATAGAGCTTGAAGTCTGGAATTGTGATGCCAACAGCTTTGGTTTTCTTTTTCAATGCTCCTTTGGCTATTTGAGTATTTTTCTGATTCCATACAAATTTTAAGATTATCTGTTTAAGCTCTGTGAAAAAAGTTGATGATATCTAGATAGAGGTTGCACTAAATGTATAGATTGCTCTAGGCAGTATAGATATTTTAACAATATTTGTTCTTCTAATTAATAAGCATGGAACATTTTTCCATCTCTTTGTGTCTTCCTCAAGTTCTTTCATGAGTGTTCTATAGTTTTCAGAGTAAAGATCCTTTACCTCTTTGGTTAGGTTTATTCCTAGGTATCCTATGGTTTTTTGTTTGTTTGTTTGTTTTGTTTTGTTTTTTATCCTATGGTTTTTGATGCAATTGTAAATGGGATCAACTCCTTCTCTTTTGTCTCATTATTAGTAGATAGAAATGCAACTGATTTCTGTGCATTGATTTTAAAACCTGCCACTTTGCTGAATTCCTGTATGAGTTCTTGCAATTTTGGGGTGTAGACCTTTGGGTTTTCAACATAGAGTATTATCTCATCTGCAAAGAGTGAGAGTTTGACTTATTTACCAATTCAGATGCCTTTATTTCTTTTTGTTGTCTGACGGCTGAGGCAAGGACTTCTAGTACTATGTTGAACAACAGTTGTGAGAGTGAACATTGCTCTTATGCTCCTGACCTTAAGGGAAAAGCTCTCAGTTTTCTCCCCTTGAGAATGATATTCACTGTGGGCTTTACATGTATGGCTTTTATGATCATGAGTTATGTTCCCTTTATCCCTACATGGTGAAGTTTTAATCAAGAAAAGATGCTGTACTTTGTCAAATGCTTTTTCTGCATCTATTGAGAAGATAATATGGTTCTTTTCCTTTCTTTTATCAATGTATTGTATCACATTGATTGATTTGTGGATGTTGAATTGCCCTTGCAGTCCAGGAATAAATTCTACTTGGTCATGGTGAAGAATTCTTTTAATGTACTGTTGGATCCTATTGGCTAGTATCTTGGTGAGAATTTTTGCAACCATGTTCATCAGGGATATTGGTTTGTGATTATCCTTTTTGGTGGAGTTTTTGGTTTTAGGATCAAGGTGATGCTGGTCTCATCAAACCAGTTTGGAAGTTTCCCTTTCATTGCTAGTTTTTAAAACAACTTCAGAAGAATAGGTATTAATTATGCTTAAAATGTTTGGTAGAATTCCTCTAGAACGCTATCCAGCCCTGGACTCTTGTTTGGTGGAGGATTTTTATTGCTTCAAATTTCTTTGCTGGTTATGGGTCTGTTGAAGTTTTGTATTTCCTCCTGTTTCAGTCTTGGTAGTTTATACATCTCTATGAATGCATCCATGTCTTCCAGATTGCCTAATTTGTTGGCATATAGTTGCTCATAATATGTTCTTATAATTATTTGTATTTCTTCAGTGTTGGTTGTGATCTTTCCTCTTTAATTCATGATTTTATTTATTTAGGTCCTTCTTCTTTTCTTTTTGATATGTTTGGCCAGGGGTTTATGAATCTTATTCTTTGAAAGAACCAGCTTCTAGTTTCATTGATCAGTTCTACTGTTCTTTTGGTTTCTACTTCATTGATTTCTGCTCTAATCTATATTAATTCTCTTCTGCTGCTGGGTTTAGGCTTTATTTGCTGTTCTTCCTCCACATCCTTTAGGTGTAAGTTTAGGTTCTATATTTGAGAACTTTCTTGTTTCTTAAGCAAGGCTTTTATTGCTATGTACTTCCCTCTTAGCACCACTTTTGCTGCATCCCAAAGGTTTTTTTGGCATTGGTTGTTGTTTTTTAAAGATTTTATTTATTTGATAGAGAGAGAGAGACAGCAAGAGAGAGAACACAAGCGAGAGGAGTGGGAGAGGGAGAAGCAGGCTTCCCATTGAGCAGAGAGACTGATGCAGGGCTTGATCCCACCTGAGCCGAAGGTAGACACTTAAAAACTGAGCCACCCAGGGCCCCACAAAGGTTTTGAATAGTTGTTTTTCATTTGTTTACATGAATTTTTTAAATTCTTATTTAATTTCCTGTTTGACCCATTCATTCTTTAGTAGGATGCTCTTTAGCCTCCATGTATTTGAGGTCTTTCCAAATTTCCTCTCATGATTGAGTTCAAGTTTCAAAGCATTGTGGTCTGAAAATATGCAGGGAATGATCTCAATCTTTTGATACCTGAGGCCTCATTTGTGACACAGTATGTGATCTAGTCTAGAGAATGTTCCATGTGCACTCAAGAAGAATGTGTATTCTGTTGCTTTAGGATGGAATGCTGTGAATGTATCTGTGAAGTCCATCTGGTCCAGTGTGTCATTCAAAACCCTTGCTTCCTTGTTGATCTTCTACTTAGATGATCTGTCCATTGAGGTGAGTGGTGTGTTAAAGTCCCTTACTATTGTATTTTTTTGTTTTGTTTTTAAAGATTTATTTATTTATTTATTTATTTATTTATTTATTTATTTGAGAGAGAGAGAGAGACATCACAAGTAGGCAACGAGACAGGCAGAGAGACAGGGAAGCAGACTCCCTGATTTGGGGAGCAGAGAGTCTGATTTGGGGCTCAATTCCAGGACCCTGAGATCATGACCTGAGCTGACGGCAGAGGCTTTAACCCACTGAACCACCCAGGCACCCCTATTGTATTGTATCACTGTTTTCATTTAATTTTGTTATTAATTGTTTTATATAATTAGCTGTTCCCATTTTAGGAGACGAATATTTACAATTGTTAGATCTGGTTGGGTAGACATTTTAATTATGATATAGTGTCCTTCTTCATCTCTTATTACAATCTTTGGTTTAAAATGTAATTTGCCTGATATAAGGATTGATACCCTGGCTTTCTTTTGATGTCCATTAACATGATAAATGGTTTTCCATCCCCTCACTTTCAATCTGGAGGTGACTTTGAGTCTAAAATGAGTCACTTGTAGACAGCATATTGATGGGTCTCGCTTTTTATCCAATCTGATACCCTGTGTCTTTTGATTGGTGCATTAGACCATTTACATTCATAGTCACTATTGAAAGATATGAATTTAGTGTCACTGTATTACCTATAAAGTCACTCTGTATATTGTCTCCATTCCTTTCTGGCCTATGTTACTTTGGGGTTCTCTCTTTGCCTAAAGTATACCCTTTAAAATTTCTTGCAGGAGTTTTTTTAAAAAAACTCCCCACTATTCATTGCAGGGTTGGTTTGGTGATCACAAATTCTCTTAGTTTCTGTTTGTCCTGGAAGCTCTTTATCTCTCCTTCTATTTTGAATGACATCTGGCTGGATAAAATTTCCTTGGCTGCATATTTTTCTCATTTAGCTCCCTGAATATATCATGCCAATCCTTTCTGGCTGGCCAGGTCTCTGTGGATAAGTCTTCTGCCAGTCTAATGTTTCTACTCTTATAAGTTAAGGACCTCTTGTTTTGCACCGCTTTCAGGATTTTCTTTGTCTCAAATTTGCAAGCTTCACTATTATATGCTGAGGTGCTGAAGCAATTCTTTTCTTAGATCTCTGGTTGAGTTCACAAGTGTTCAGAATGATTTGATAGCTATCTAGCTGAATTCCCAGGACCAGACAAAATTAGGGTCTCCTACTCCTCTGCCACCTTCCTCTGCCTCCCACAGCACATTTTAGTATCAGAAACCATCATATCTGTTAATGTATTTATTTTCTATCTCTCTTAAAGATAAATTCCATAAGAACTGAGTCTATCTTATTCATTACTGTATTTCCAGTTCTTGGACCTGTGCCTGATAAACAGGAGGTGATTAATAAATATTTTGACTGAGTGGTAGTTTTTCTAGTTAACCACTCTTCCTTCAGTGGCTAGCAGAACACCAGATACATTTTAGATACATAAGAAATATTCATTGATTTAATTAGTGTTTTCTCTGAGAATAATCTTCTTGATAATATGTGATGTTATGGGTTGAAGTGTTTCCCAAAAAGGTATGCTAAATTCCTAAACCCTGGTAACCTGTGAATGTGATCTTATGGAATCAATGCCTTTACCAATATAGTCAAGTTAATATGAGGTCATTCTCTATTAAGTTGGCCCTTAACCCAGTATGACTAGTGTCCTTATAAAACCAGAAGAGATACAGAGACAGACAGAAAGGGACAATACCACATGACAATAGAAACAGAAACTGGAGTGATGTGTGTGCAAGCCAAGGACTGCCGCTAACACCAGAAGCTAAGAAAAAGGCATGGAACAGACTGCCCCTCAGAAATTTTTCAGGAGGAATCAATCTTGTCACCACCTTGATTTTTGACTTCTGGCCTCCACAATAGTGAGAGAATAAATTTCTGTTGTTGTTGTTGTTTTAAGATTTTATTTATTTACTCAAGAGAGAAAGAGAGCACAAGCGGGGGAGTGGCAGGCAGAGGGAGAGGGAGAGGCAGACTCCCCACTAAACAGGGAGCTCGATGCAAGGCTCAATCCCAGGACCCTGGGATCATGACCTGAGACAAAGGCAGATGCTTAACCAACTGAGCCATCCAGGAGCCCCTAAATTTGTTGTTTTAAGCCACGTAGCTTGTGATACTTGGTTAGGCCATCCCTAGGAAACTAATGCATGTGGCAAAGAGAAAAAGAAAAGGTTTTGGGAAGATGGATAAGGATTAAAATGTGAGGTGCCAATTTACTATCATTCCATTATGAAATGTAAGAGAACGTTCTAGTTTTCATTATTTACTAGAAATGTAACTATAGGTATACATTTTTTACCTCTCTGACCTGTTTTCTCATTTATAAAATATGGTTTATAATGCCCATCCTATAAGGTTGTGATATTAACAACGTTAATTTATGTAATACTCCCAGAATAGTGTCCAGTATGTAGTGAATATTCAAAAAATATTAGCCATTATTCTTCCTCAGGGGCTCAAAACTGTGACTGTGAATAAAGACTGGTGCTATAGCCATGAGCTATATAAATTCTGTTTGTCACTCAGCAATTTATTCCTCCAGCAAAGATTTATGAGTTCCAAGTATTGTACTTTTCTCTCTTTGTTCCAATGCCAGGTTGAGCTCTTAGCAGTGTTTCTTCAGAATCTTCTCTTTGAGGATTGAGGAATCTGGAGTCAGATTTCAACCTAATATAAGGTTCAACATAATATGAGTTATTTCTTTATAATGTACACAAAAATACCCATGAGTTTGCATTATCATTCTCCAGGAGGCTCTAGAGGAGATTCATATCTAGTTCCAGTAAAGTAGGTGTATTGCACTGTGTAGTGGATAACGTAATATGCTGCCCAGAGCCCCTTTCAGAACTGAGGGGGCATAATTCCTAATCAGCTCTAAGTGCATCTGGCTATCAGTCCATCCTGGAATCTGCTCTTATCTGAAGGGAGCTAATTCAACTAAAGCTATGTCCTCCTCCAGGGGCAGTGTATATCCAAGAGTGGTTGTTGTGGGGGTAAAAAGCCTCAGTCTCTTCTTCCCAACTCAGGACAACTCTGAAGGATCATTTCACTTTTTAATTCCCCTTGGGATCAGCCAAGAACTTTCCTCAGATAGATTAAGGTGACCTTTTCCCCCTGCACAATCCTATTTCCTTCTCTTACCCCAAAGGTATTGACCTCAAGAACATTCCTTAACAGCCTTCTTATATTCAAATCACTATCTCAGTCTTCTTCAGGAGGAGCCCAATTTATAACACCATCTGAAGCAATCCAACCAACATCATACAAATTAATTAGCTCAGAAGAGCTTTTAGAGCCTAAATACTTCCCAAAAATTTGAAACTTTGGTCTCAATATGAATAAGAGGAGCTCATTTGTCATGGGGTGGGGGTGGGAGTAAAAGAGAAAAACAGTTGCCCATAATTTATTCACATAAAAATAAAGTGTGAATGCATCCTCCTTTCATTGTGTCATTCAAGAGTTGAGGCTAACAGTAAAATTTGCAAGTCAAAAATTATTGCTTTTTATGTTGATAGACACATAAAAATGGATGAATGGAAAGAAAGCAGAAGATGTCATAACCCTTGCTAATACCACCTTTACATTTCTATGGCACATTGGTGTTTATAAAGCCTTTTATATGCCTGCTTTCATTTGAATTTTTTTCTAGTGCTGACAGAGGTGAAGAATGAGCATCATTATTCGCTTTTCAGAAATGAGAGAGCTGAACTTCTAAGATTTTTTTCTTTAAAGTCCAGTGGAGGAGCTAAGAATCCATTCTGATTTTCTAGGCAAGAGCTTGTTGGTCCATGGTTATCCCTGCATAAAACAACTGAGACAGTGGAGAGAACATATTCATTCATGAAATAATCCGTGACCAATGAAAAGGTTTCAATTACTTGTTAAATGGTACAGACTCTGAATGCATTAGCACTGAAGAGAGGTGAGGGGAATACTGCAAGGGGACTTGCATAAATAAATATTTATTTATAAATAAAGAAAGAAAATTACCTAAGAAGATTTTGTTTGTTGCTGTTGCTATATCCAGATGCTAAAGCTAGTACTGACTTTCAGATATTTGTGCTGTGTTTTATACACATTACATAAATTTTTCCCAGGAACAACCCAATGAGGTAGATACTAATTAGCCTACTGAAAATCCATTCTGTCGGGGTGCCTGGGTGGCTCAGTTGGTTAAGCAGCTGCCTTCAGCTCAACTCATGATTCCATGGTCCTGGGATCAAGCCCCCAGTCAGGCTCCCTGCTCAGTGGGGAGTGTGCTTCTGCCTCTGCCCTTCCTGACTGCTCATTCATTCTCTCTCTCCCTTTCTCTCTACTTCTCAAATAAATAATATCTTTAAAAAAAAAAAGAAGAAGAAGAAAGAAAAAGAAAATCCATTCTGTCATTAGACATTAGAGTCAAAGATTTGGAAAAGTTCCTTTCAAATCCTGCAGAATGCTTGCGTGACCCTGGGCAATACTTGACATCTCTAGGCATCAGTTATCCCCTCTGCAAAAGAATGAGTGGGTATATAAAGTTGCCTAATTCATAATGTTATCATGAAGACTGAGAGACATTAAATATGAAAAGTTCATAGCATATAATATGACTTCAATACAATACAGTTCTATCTATTTTACAGATGAAAGAATATGGGCACAGAATATTGATAACTTGCCCTAGATCATATAGCTAGCTAGTGGCAATGGATTTTCCAGACCATCAGATCTCCTTAGCCTAGTACTTTTGTGTGTGTATTTACCATCAGGCCTTTTTGCTGACATCTTTAAATGAGGCATCCTTAAGACACAAAGAAGGTGGTCCCTTTGGCCACGTTATAACTAGGAATTTGGTTCAATGGGAACTAGCGGATGGACTCTTCTGTTGTGACTTTCCTCTCCAACTCGGCAAAGAGCCCACATTCTATCGGCTCTCTCCCAGTGATGTTCTAGGAATCTGGCTGGCAGCCACTGTCCTAAGGTATTGATGTCACAGGTGTATCCAGAGACAAGGGAAGTCTGTGATGGAATGAAAAGGAACAGTCCTTTGAGGATTGACAGATGGATTCTAACTCAGAAAATATAGAACTCCAGTTTGTGAAGGATGAGTTGTTTAGGAGATATTTCATATATAATATATTCACTTTCCAAGCACTTTAGCTTCTCAGAATAGAAATGTGGTGCTCAAATGAAGCATTTTTTTAATCCTCCAAAAACACCATTATTAAACTGATCTTAATTAACACATTTTCTATTTACTAGAACGATCTAAAATTCCAAATCCATCATGCAAGATGTGAACAGAATTGGACTGCACACTAAAAATGTGCATACTTCAGTGTTGTACATCTGCCTGGGTCACCTTTAAAACAATTAAACGGTGAATGTGTGAGTAAATTGCCACACCGTGTTTTCTGTTTAATTTCAAGGTTGAAGTGTCTTTCCATCACGAATGTGGGTAAAACCCTAGAATGCTGGGGATAGAACAGGAATTAATGGCTCTTTCTGTTGTTTTGATTTCCACATATTTGATGGCTTTGTGTAATTTGAATAATTGTAAGCTTCCAGCATGCTGATAAGGTTCACCTACATTATTCATTTGCATGAAGTGCTGATCAATTAAAGCTTCTCTCTTAAAAAAAAAAAAAAAAAATCATCATCCCATCCTGTAGCAATAGAGCTTAGGTTACTCCTAGCTGTCTCTACTCTCTTCACTAGGGAATTTCTTCAGGAGATATTTATAATCTTTTTCTTTTTTAAACTTTTATCCTAACCAAGTTTGTGTTACTACCCTTGGTCTATTCTTTTTCACTTCACTCTTCTTATAGTCTGATTACTACACTTTTACCACTTATCTCAGGATAGCTTTTAGTAAACATGACCATTATTGGAAGGAGATTGTTAATTCCATGGTTACTGATTTACTGGCAGCATGAAAAGTGCATACATCTAAATCCATCTGTGATGAAATACAGAACTAGTTCTTAAAATGGGGAAATTGGTTTTCCTCCTTTATCTTATTTATCTCATAAATATGATGTTTAATTTTATGTGTCAGCTTGGTTGGGCCATGGTATCCAGATATGTAGTCAAATGTTATGCTGGATGTTTCTGTAAGTATGTTTTGGATGAGATTAACATTTAAACTGGTGAACTTCGAGTAAAGTACAGTGCCATCCCTAATGTGGGTGGGCTTCATCCAATCAGTTGAAAGCCTTACTAGAACAAAAAGACTGACCTCCCTGGAGCAAGAGAAAATTCTGCAGCAGATGGCCTTTGGACTTGAACTCCAGCAATGTCTACTCTGTGGGTCTCTAGCCCGACAGCCTAACCTGCAGATTTCAGACCTGTGAGCTTCCATAATAGCTGAACCAATTCCTTAAAGTAAACCTCTCTCTCTCTCTCATTCTCTCTACACACACACACACACACACACACACACACACACACACACTATTGGTTCTGCTTCTTTGGAGAACCCTAATATAAAAGGTAATCAACAGAGAATGATTATATCTATTTTACAATTGTGAAAAGGACTCAGCTAGCCTATATGTCTAGAATGCCTTCCCAAAGAAGGTAATAGATATTTCATGTAAAAGTCTGTGGTCAGATAAGTTTGAGAAACATGGAATTAAAATTAACCTTATTTTCTTTATAGTAGACCAAAGTCAAAAAGGAACAAGATGGGCTAGGAAAACTGGTGGACTTAAGTATAATAATCCAGGCAGGAAAATATCTCACACAAAGGCAAATGAGTGTCCATCAAGTAAGAGGAGACACAGTTTTGAGTTTTGTTTCCTTAGAACCTAGATGGGGAGGTTAGATCAGGGTCTTGCCTTTGGAACCCCCTTCTGTGGCTTCCACTGCACTTAGGATATACTTTATACTCCTTGCTGGAATCTATAAGAGCCAGAAGGCTCTTCCCCTTGCCCACCTCACTAACCTCTTCTCCCACTACTTTCCTTTTTGAGCTTATTTCTGTCCCCCCAGGACTTTAAGTTCATTCCCATCTGGGGGTCTTTTGTACACCTCTCGCTCATACACATACCACTGAAATGAGGTCACCTCATTGTTGGCTCCTTCTCATTATTCAAGTCATCCTCTCTCACAGAGATCATCCCTATCCATCCTACAGAGAGTGCAAGAACCTTCTTGTCTCTAACACTGTTCTGTTTTAGTTTCTTCATAGAGTGAATCAGTATCTTTATTTGTTCATTTTTAATGAAATCATTTGAGTTCTTAAAGCCATCTAAAAATATTACTCAGGATCTGAAACAATTTATGAATTGATTTATCAAACACTTTGCTAACACCATGTCATTAAGGGTCATTATCATTGAACACTATTCATAAGATAGTCACATCTAATAGGCAAAGAAAGAGAGGAGCTTGTTAGGACCACCAAAGGCAGAGAGATCTAAACTTCATGAGTAAAATTTGGTTAAAAATGAGAGTTGGAGGAGAGCTCATAAGCAAAATGGAAAGGTCAACTGGAGATACCAAAGAAAGAGGGTAACCCAGGCTGTGCCACTAGGAAAATGAGGCTGAATAAGCCAATACAGTAAAAATGATGGTTTGAAATTATGCAAACAGGTCCTAGACAATGGGGCACGAGGGAGAAAATGGAAGGAGGCATTAGTCTTGAGCAGAAGACAAAACTGATGAATGCACTACATCCAAAGTTAGGAGTATATGTAGTACCGTTACATATTATCATTATACGTAGTACCGCTGGCAAGATGATTTTTAGTATACAGATGAATTTCTTAAGAAAGTATTAGTTGAGTACTAGCTAATATACTCAACTGTGTGTGCTAGAATGCCTTAATTAACATCTCAAAATTATGGCTTAGAACCATGCTAAATTAAAAAAATATATCAATTTAACAAAAAAGATACATGTATGATTTTATAGTTAATATGCAACTATATACAAAAATATTCATGAAGGATGCAAATAAGAGTCTAGAATATTAGGTTAAAGAAAATGGAACATATTATCCTTTCCATATCATATTCTTTTTTTTTTTTAAAGATTTTATTTATTTGACAGAGAGAGATCACAAGTAGGCAGGGAGGCAGGCAGAGAGAGAGGGGGAAGCAGGCTCCCCACTAAGCAGAGAGCCCGATGCGGGGCTCGATCCCAGGACCCTGAGATCCTGACCTGAGCTGAAGGCAGAGGCTTTAACCCACTGAGCCACCCAGGCACCTGGCATCCCTCCATATCATATTCTTAAAAAGTATTCCTACCTCAATATATAACAAATTTAAGGCCTGGATCCCAAGCCATGTTGCCTTCTTCCTGTAACCTGCCATCCAAATTCTAGCATTTCCCTATTCTTATGAACTTAAACTTGGTACCAAGAGTCTTAAATTTACAAGTATAAACCATGGCCCTGCCACTTATCAGATGCAGAACTTACAGAAAGATATTTCACTGCTCTGGTTCACAGCCCCTTATGTGTGATCTGACCTCAAACTCACTCTCGCCCAGCTTCCCTCCCTGTTCAGTGACTACCATTCCATTCCTTTTACTTTCCACTTCTTCCTTCCTAGTCATTCTCAAACTCCAATGTCTATCAGAGTAAGTGCAGCTTCCTGGGACCATGCCCCCAAATTTTGATTTCCATAGGTCTGAGTAGGGTCTGATAATGTGCACTCTCGCAAGCACCCTTGTGTTTCTGAAGCAGAGGCAACATATTAAGAAATACTCCTCAGTTCACAGTATCAGCATGAAAACTAAAAAAGAAGAAGATGGCTGTCGAGTCATTATTATGAAGTCACCTCTGAACCAGTACCCTCTCCTTTCCCATCCTCTCTGTTTTACCTAACTCTCTATTCCTGCCTGTGAACTGTCTCACTTTTCTTTTTCTTTCCATGGTGGGTTAGTCCAGCCACACATCTTGGCCTCTCCAGCTCATCACACCATCCATCCTGTGGCTGTCTTTGCCATCCCTCCAGATCAACAGACCCACAAGAGAAAGAAAGGTCACTACTACTGAGAAAGCGACATAATGAGCTACACAGTCCACACCTGACCTTGGATGGAGAAAAAACAGACATCCCTGAACTCAAGAGCTCCAATCTACAGGCTTCTCTGATCCCAGAATCTGGAGCAAATCTGGCTAACCCCAGATAATTGTTCAGCTGCCCTGTGCAGCTGCTCCCAAAGCCTGTGTGTGGATAATCAGTGATGCACTGCTCAAAACGCTAATAAGGTTAATATCTACTTTTGGGGGGAAATATAAGAAGAGGAAAGCAGAGGAGTCATAATTAGGAAATGGGGGATGGCTACTTTTCTGTCCCCATGACATAACCTAAAACTAATTAGGGGCTCCTCGGCATGTGCAGGCTGAGGTGCTGGGTTCTGAACAGTTGTTACAACGCATCCCATAAAAGAGGACAGATAGCCTTCTGGTCCACCTCCCCTTTGTTGAGGCATGTTCTCCTCCCCCAAGTCCTCCCAGAAGATCGGAGCACAAGCTCTTTTTATGCACATGTATCCTGCTGAGGGCTGCAGAGTCACAAAACAGCTCGGAAAACAACATGCAGCATACAATATGCACGTTGTTTTGATTGAGACATTGCTATTTGAAATGCATTTATTTCTGCCTCTCGTAAATACTCCTCCACAGTAGAAGAAAAAAATAACAAATACATTGTAGAGGCCCAGACGTCTTACACTTAAATTACAGTCACGTCATCCCAGTCCTATCCGATCTTTCAATTATAGTCATTAATTGAGGATGTAACCAAGAAACAATTACACCCATGAAATTCTAATGAGTCTCCTGTAGTTAATAGAAAAAGAAAACAATGGGAAATGCATGCTGATGCTGGAGTCTAATCCAATTCTGTCGATTAAAATAAAGAACAGCATTTTGTAACATGTAAATCTGATTTTTTTTCCTCTACCCAGTTTCATTTCTCAGGGAGTGACAGACTCTCTGCATAGATTTGCTTATCTAACAAGCTTATCGAGCTGCCTTCTTTCAATTATGTCCAGAGCATATCTTGAAAACTCACCAGTGGGGAATATATTTTGCCAAAGGATCCATTTTTTAGAGTCTCAATTTCCACAGGAAAAGCCCATTCTTTATTTACCTGACCTAAGCAAGAATATCCTTCATATTTTCACTGCGACAAAAATAATTGTATTAATTATGATTCTGGAAGAGCATGATGGCTGCTTAATTCTGAATCTGTCTGCTTCTGCTAGAAATAGAGCAACAAGACAATGAAAAGAAAAGAACAAAAAAATCACAAACTCCATTTTCACTTAAAATAGGAGACAAAGAAAACCCACAAACTTCAAATTATGTGTTCATGCTGCCAAAAGCAACTGAAACCAGCAAAGCCTGGCAGGAAGGCCCCAGAACAGCCATGCTACAGTGGTAGGGAAGATTAGGGAGTGCTGACAGTGCAGAGGCTAATCTCAGAAACCAAGAGCAAAATAAATATCTACTCTCCAAAAGGTGAGGGCCCTAAACTGTGGGCAAGCTTCTTTGAGCAGTGTTGAAAGACAGTTGGGCATGAGCAACTAGGGGTAAAAGGAAGACTTAAAAATTACCTAGACAAGTGCAGAGGAGAATATATTCAGATAAATGTCAGTAAAAATCCATTTTATAAAAGTGAGTGGAAAGTAAGACCTATCCCTGGGTAGTGACAGCCAAGCAGAATAAGCAGAGGAGACACGGGAATGGACACGGAAGTTCTCCAGAGCCAAGTTAGGTTCTAAGAGGCAAAGGAAGGATGCCTACATAGAAGAGCCAGTATAACAAAATATTTTTTTTAACCCAGGGCTATTTTCAAGAAAAAGTCGTTCCTAAATATTTTAATTGTTTTCTCTAAACCTATCATGGTTGGCTTCCATACCTTATCAATGCCTATACTAATCTTTCTGGATTACACTGTGAATCAGGGAAGTTATTACTGTCCACTCTATTCTACCTCATATTCACATCTAGGAAAACACTATTCTCATTTATGCAAACCAGGAAGGGAAAGGGTAAAGACACACACAAAAAATTAAAATGGTGTCAGAAAAAAATGTGAAAAAAAGAAAAAAGAAAAAAATGTGAAAAAATGAGAGAAATTTTCCAACATAAAGAGATGCTCACTAAAAATATCTTACAAAAGAGCAGATAAAGATTTCAACACAATATTCCAATAAGAATTTTAAAAACAACAGATTATTTGCAGCTACAAAGGAAGATCACAAAGCAAAAATACAAGAGTTCTAAGATAACACAGAAAGTAAGAAGTGATGGCCAGAAAACCAGCAAAGGTAAAAAAGAATTGGCAGAACTTAGGGGGAAAAGGACAAAATTATTTTAAAACTAAAAGAGAATGATGACATGGAGACTATAACAAAGATTCTGACAAGTAGAAATAAGAATAAGAAACAAATGAGGAGATGGAAACAAATAAATATTAAATGATAGATATAGAAGACAAGTACAGGAAATGTAGTACATGTATAATTGAAGATTCCAAGAAAGAAAAACAATAAGAGAAAAAAAAAACAAGAATAAAATATTATTTTAAGAAGTTATTTGAACTAAAAGAAGAAATAAATCTATACACTAAATCTGTGTGCCAAGACAAATTGGCCCCAAGACATATCTTAATAAAATTACTGGACTTTAAGAGTAAAGACAACAATTCACTAGATAGGCAAAAATATCAACACCCTTATAAGGGGTGAAAATAAGATTAGTATCTGTTATGGGCTGATTGTTTGTGTCCCCTGCCCAAAAATTCATATGTTAAATCTTATGCCCAGTACAATGGTATTAAGAGGTGGAAACTTTGGGAAATAACTAGGTCATGAGGGTGACTTCTGAAGCTAAGTTATCAAAGGTGATAGAGCTCCCATCTGATTCTCTCAGGACACTTGCCTTTAAAACCCTGTGTACTAGATACTATATCCAAGGCTGCCATGCTGTGAGGCAGCCCAGGCAACATAGATCAGCCATATATAGGTATCTAAATGACAGCACCAGCTGAAATTCCTGAGAACAGTCAGTATCAATAGCCAGACATGTGAATGAAGATAACTCCAAATGATTTCTGCCCCAGCCATTGATTCACCTCCAGCCTTCAACTCTTCAAGTGATATCAGGGAGAAGAGAGAGAGTGCTGTCCTTATTTTTTCCTTTCCAAATTCCTGACCCACAGAATCCATGAGCATAACAAAATGTTATTTTACACCACTAACTTGGGTGTTTCTACAATGTAAATAACTGTTAGAAATACTTAGTAAGAAATATCCAAATCTTTTGTGAGGAAAATTTTTAAAAACAGTTCTAAAAGACAGAAGAGTGTACTTGACCAAGAAAAAGACAAATCTATTCTTTCTATTTTGTTTTGTTTTGTTTTGTTTTCAGGGGGAGGAGAGGGTTGTTTATTATTGCTGTTGTTTTGTTTTGGAACTAAGAAAGGTGATTCTAAAATGCCCACGGGAAAATTTTAAAAATAAAAATATTTTGAAGAACTATGAAAAAAAATGATAAATTATTGATACTAACCCTACTAGATATTGAAGCACATTACAGTTTTTATAATAAGCAGTAGATTCACTAATAGAAAGATCAATAAAATAGAATATGGAGTCCAGAAATAGAACCAAATATGTATAGAAATTTAGCATATGATACAGTTAGTATTTTCAAACAGAAGATTAAAAATACATGGTATCAAGGAAATTGCACAGCCATCTGGGAAAAAAAGACAAAATTGATCTATATCTAAAATCAAACACCAGAACACTTTCTAAAGGCATAAAAATAGTGTATCAGAAATAAAACCAGAAAAGTAATGGACTAAAACATAATAAATTCCTTCATAATGTGAAAGAAAAGCCTATTTGTGAATAAAAATACATAAAATTTAATTAAAAAATAAATTTAAGTACATAAAAATAAAATTTGCATGAAAAAATATCTGTGCAAAGACAAAGGTAAATAAAATGGAAAACAAAATTTACAATTTCTTTTTTTTTAAGATTTTATTTATTTGACAGAAAGAGAGAGAGAGAGAGAGAATGCATGCACACAAGTAGGCAGAGTGGCAGGGAGAGAAAGAGGGAGAAGCAGGCTCCCTGATGAGCAGAGAGCCTGATGTGGGGCTCCATTCCAGGACCTTGACCTGAGCCGAAGGCAGCTGATTAACCAACTGAGCCACCCAGATGGCCCTCAAATTTGCAATTTCTATCACAAACATAAGGTTAATCTCTCTAATGAAACATTTTCCAAAAAAATAGTATTGAGAGACTACAATCTGGTATTGGTGTGCCTGTAACTATGTCTGTCATTGATTCTAGGGCTTTTTATGGATGGAGCTAAAAATGTATTGGGCAAAAATGAAAATTAGTGATGATTTTATAGTAATATTATAGTTTATATTTCAAATTATAGATTTTAATTAATTTGATTTTATATGTTTCCCATGTCCTGAAAATACTGATTTGTATAAAACTGACAATATTTTTAAAATAATAATAGAACAATAGGGCACTTGGGTGGCTCAGTGAAGTGTCCAACTCTTGATTTCCACTCATGTCATGATCTCAGGGTCATGAAGTGGAGGTCCACATTGAGCTTCATGCTGGGCATGGAGCCTCTTAAGATTCTCTCTCTCTCTTCTTCTGTCCCTTTCTCTCACTCATACATTCTCTAAATAAATAAATAAACAAACAAACAAATAAATAACAAAAGAACTACTAAAACAAGTCTAATGAATTAAATTATTTTTTAAGTAGATATTTGTCTTTGAAATATTTATTAGAGTTATATAGTAGAAATACTGCATTTTAAATAACATGAAGTCATCTTTTTTTCTACGTGATTATTCAACACACAACATAAAATTTGAATTATTTGTTTAATCTTTATTCCATTTTAGCAATTATTTCTAAATGACTCCAAAATAAAAACACAATGCAATTTATATCCAGAGAAGTCTTTGTTTCCATCCTGATTCCTTCATCTTTTCTTATCTCTCCCACTCTATAGGTGGGGAGAATTTTCTGCATTTTTTTTCATCACTAAACAAATACTCTGAAATCACCTCCTATCATTATATAGAGGTCTTCCTCATTACATTTTACAGAGGACTGATGCTGTATTATGGGGAAATACAATTTACTTTAAACCAGTTCACTACAGGTAGACATAGAGGTGGTTTCTAGGCTTTTGCTATTTTAAATATTGTCAAAATCAATATCCTTGTATATACATCATTTTGTAGTTTTGCAAGGATATCTCCAGGTAGATTACTAGAAGAAATTGCCAGATAAAAGAATAAAGACATATATTTTACCGGGTATTTCCCAATTCCCTTAGAATGGCATTTTTCATTCCTACCCAACAATAAATGAAAGTGCCTGTTTCCCCAGAGCCTTGCCAAAACATTTATAAAGTTCTTGATGTATTATCTCACTGTGATTTTCACTTGAAATCTATCATTGTAAATGAATTTAAGCATCTTACTCATGTTTTGGGGCTATTTGCATTATTTTTGTTGAGTTGCCAATTATTTTTCTCCTCTTTTTAAAGAAATTATATATTAGGGTTTTAATCTTTGTGATATAAATTGAAAATATTTTTTTCTAATTTGTAACTAATAATGGTACTTTGCTTGTCGAATTCTCTTTCTCTTTTATGCAAAAAGTTTTTGAAACTATTTTGGGGGTGCATTTTCAACTTCTCACTAGGATGATGACTTCCACTGTGAATCTCCAATCTAGACTTCTACCCTGAACTTGAGATATGTAGATATGGCGGCCCACTCAAAATCCCCACTGGTCTGAAACAGTCCACCTAATTCCCATTTACCCTCTTCGGCCTTCCTAAATAGTTAAAAGCAACTCTATCTTTCCAGTAGCTCCAGATTTTTGAAAAAAGTGTCTCTCTGTACTTTTCTTCTTCACATCTCATTTACTTCAAACTAACTTCAGGATCTGTTAACTTTTCACAGTCCTCAGTGTCACACCTTGGTTCAAGAGCACATCCTCTCTTATTTACTTGGGTTACTGCAAAAGTCTTCATACTCTATTTCCACCTTTGTCCTCCCTATTGTATATTCTTAATAAATTAACCACAATAATCCTGTTATTGTAGATAATTTCATTCTCCTGCTAAAAAATTTCAGATTTACAAGTGAAAGTGAAATCATTCCATTGGCCTCTATGGTCCTACATGATCCAAGCCACTCCCACCTACCTCTCTGACTTCATGTCCTATGACTTT
Organism: Procyon lotor; assembly: GCA_028646535.1. Classification (NCBI taxonomy): domain Eukaryota; kingdom Metazoa; phylum Chordata; class Mammalia; order Carnivora; family Procyonidae; genus Procyon; species Procyon lotor. Next base: position 85,636,930 of record CM053611.1, read on the forward strand.
CCTCCTTTTAGAGCTTGCTAGCAAAAGACTGGCCTCCTTAAGGTTACTGGAATATACTGGCTAGCGTTCCTCACCAGGGTCTTTCTAATTGCTTCTCACTCTGACTGGCTGTCCTTTCCAAAGAAGGACACCAACATGTTTCACTCTCTCATTTCTGCTTAATCTTTACACTAAGTCCATCATATAAATGAGGGTTCTCCTGTCCACTCTGGGAAAATAGTACTGCCAAATGCCAAATTATCTCTCTCTGAGCTACCTTCTCCTAAACATAAATTATTATATGAATTTAACCTACTTATTTACTTATTTTGCTTATCACCTTTTTCTATACATACACACACAAACAACACTAAAAAACATACACGGTTGTAAGCACTGTTGAAGGCTATTATTTCTGTTTACTTGCTAACAACTGTCTATATTTACTACACCTAGAGTAGTCCCTGTCACAGAGACAGAGTTCAATATATATTGTTGGATGAATGAATGAATGAGTGAATGAATGGATGAAGTAAATAGACGGGTAGAGAAAACAAATTAACCTTTTTCTGTAAAGTTCTATTACAGAACTTTAATATTGAAGGGTTATTTTCCATCTCTACTCCTTGCCCTAAAGCACTTTTTTTCACATTTGCAACCTGACTGATGGATTCATAGCTTACAGCTCTTAAATTGCAATTACTGATTTTCTCGTTTTTAACTAATCAGAGAAATAAAAAGATCTCATTTGTTTCAAGAAAGAAAAAATAATATTATATGATAATAACTAACATTTGTTTTGAGTGTTACTAAGCCCTAGGTATTATAACTTTAAAAGTATCGACTTACCAAATTCTCACAAAAACCTTCAGCAAGGTCATATAACTATTAAGTGTAGCACATAAATTCAAATATAGGAAATCCATCCCCAGAGCCAATGTGGTTAGCACCATCAAAACATTGCCTTTATATCCTCATGTAGGAAGTATTGCTATTCCCATTTTAAAGATGAGAAAATTGAAGGGACTAGATTTTAAAACCTTCTACTTTTATAAGGCAAGTAAGTGTAACCAGAGCTAAAGCCAGACTTTTACTCATAATGTATACTAACTCTCACTATGTTTTTCTTTAAGAAAAAGTAAACATTATAATATGATTCAACACTAGATAAATCCATCCATCCATTTACCCACCTATTTATTCATCTAGAGAGTCATCCATTTATTACACACTGATTATGGCAACAGATTCCATGCTTACTGCTAGGAATTCAAAAGTGAACAAGACAGACATAATCCTCACCTTCAGGAAGTTTATAGTCTAGGAAGGAAATATATGGATATACAATGGTACTGAGGAAGCTAAGAACATGACAACCGTTGCAAGCAACCATGGTAAGCTACTTATTATGATAGCATATTTTGATGTCCAAGAGACTTATTTAAGTTTATAGCCATCCTACAAATCTTAGGGCTTTTTTTACACGAGTAGCTATACTAATAACACATTTTCCATATTATTAGTTGCCATTTTGATACTTAACCCTTAGAGATTAAGGGTTAACTTTCACAAAGAACCAAATAAATACTAATTAAGAAACAAAAAGGAAATAATAATTAGGAAAAACCATATATCATTTGATTTCTGGTCAAAAAATTCCTAACTGAAAACAACAGACTTCTGAGAAATGACATTTTCAAGCCCTGCGTAATCTATTTTCAGAGCATTTTCATAATGGAAAATTAGCTGCCTTTGTTTGGTAACCCCTGAGAATGGATATTATAAATATAGTAGAATGACCCTTATGATTCCAATGAAAAGAAAAACAAATAAATAACTCCCCTTCAGCTATGGAGACCAGTAAGTAAATAGTTCTCATAAAATCGTGTGCAATTATAGCTCTTCTGGTATTTTGGAACTCTTCTAAATGTTTATGCTCTTGTGGGGGTCAAGAGTTGAACAGAGATTCCATATGCTGCTTGCGTGCATAATCATATAGAGACAGTGTGATTTCTAATACTGTCCTATGGTTTGGTGAAATGTGGAGGCTAACCATCTGTCATCAATAATGCTGTCGAGAAGATTTGGAAAGTGTTTGATTGGGTTTTGGCAGTGAGTTATCTGTTAAAATATTGTTGGAGGCAAAACTGGGAAGATCTGATGTATTTTAAGGAGACACAAATGTCTCTGCACATGGGCACCCTGATACTGAGATGGTGGTGTGTCTTATTTAGTAGAGGCACAGATTTCAGTGCAAGTCAATAAAGAAAAGAAGTAGTTCTGTGTTTGTATATTTAAGCATATACGCTAGGCTCCACAATAGAGCACTTTTCGGTACTCAGAAAAGATGGCATTGGGAAGTAGCATCTGTTGAACACATTAAGGGAGACTTCTTTTGCACTGAAGGAGAAACTAGAGTATAAAAGAGATTCAAGGGAAGTCCTAGCTGAAAATTAGGCATGAAGAAACACAAGTCAGCTTCTGCTCATCAGACAAAAGGAAATGGGTTTGATAAAATTATGCCATTTCAGACTCCCAGGTGTTACTATTACATCAGAAGAGAGAAAAGATGGGAAGAGGTCAGGGTGGGGACAAAAAGCTGGAACACTAAGGAAGAAGGGTCCAATTAAAGATAAGATGTGGGTCATTTACAAGAAGGGCTTGATGGAAGTCTCAGGGAACATTTCTCATTCCAGGCTCTGGAAAGCAGCCAAACCAAACTGACCCATGGGTATCAACAACTACTGCAGGATCTAGTGTGCTCGACTTTCAAAGGGTTTCCGGGTTTGTTTCTCAAGTCCTTTGGAAGCTGTGAAAATCACCGGATGCATCTACATTACTCAGCAAGACTAATAAATACCCAAGCACAAAAACTTGAAACCAAACTGATTTTTATATATGGAAATATGGACAGTGAGGGAAAACTTAACCCATGGTTACTATATTTGATCAATGGAGTGTAATTTAAGCAGTTTTTATTAAAACATTAAGGAAGATTATTAGTGGAAAAGATAAGGTATAAGAGAGAAAAATTATGCCACCTCAGGATTTTCCTCCATTGATGAGAGTTTTGTAAGAGATGATCTAGACTTTAAAAAAGAAATAAGCTGGGTTGATGGAAAGAATTCCAGCATTAAGTAAAACAAAAACAAAAACCTCTTCTGAATTTTTAAAATTTTCTTTTATTAACTCAGCGGAATGTAGGCAAGTGTTTTCTCTTTTCTTTTTCTTTTTATAAAATAGGAATAAATCTGATTACCCTGGACTCTGAGAAGTTAAAAAGAAGCAAATATTTAATGCAAGGTCAAATCAAGTTAAACTTAACTTGAATTTTCTTAAATAGCGTATGTTTTATATCTAAATATATATGAATATATGTACATATATAGGTAATGATCACCCCTTAAATGAGGCATTTTCCTTCCTGGAAATTTACAAGAAAGAGATAAACACTCATCAATCTGTTTTGACTTAATGAAGCCTGATTGGAAGACGGATGATGATTTAAATGACTTCAGGAATACAGGCCTTTTAGTTATACTGCTCCATGCTCAGTATATCATTTATACTTATATGTCTTTTAGATAGTTAATATATTTCTGTGAAGTATGTATATGTTTCTTGATCCACTTGTAAATTAGAAAATCTTTTGCCACCGATAAAAAGAATAAAGATTGTTTCATCTACATCTTTTAAGTGTATTTGATTGCCAAATTATTAGGAATGATCTAAAGAGATAACTGCATGAGAGAAGATGGAAGTGTCTCCATAATCAATCTTTCACATACTCAAAGGGGAAAAAAAAAAAATGAATGTTTTCTTTCAACATTAGTATAAGCCTTAGGGACATTATGCTTTATCAAGAAAGGGCAAGAGGAATTCAATACAATCAGCAGAAAACAGAAAGTAATGAGGAAAAAAGCAAAGTCTTATGGGAATCCTATGTGAAATACACACATACACACACACACACACACACACACACACACACACACACACACACACCCTCTCTTTCTGATTGACTCCCCTAGCTGATTAACACGATTCTAAAACACCTTCTTAAATAATAAGCAGGAGCGTGCTAAGACATGAAGATTAATTTTTGTCGTATTTTAGATTAAGGGTTAAAACATACAGATATTCACAAAATAAATCCACTAATTCCACCTAAATCATGTGGTGCAATTCTAGACTGAACAAAATATACTTTGAGATTTATTTTTCTTTTGAACCACTGTCTTCTTTACGGGTAAGGAAAACCCAAATTTGGCTACAATTATGTATGTATTTGCATATGTTATAGCTAAAGAGAAAACTCGAGCAACCCCTCAGCAGGAAAAAAATAGCTCGCAAACTCAAAAACATTCTTATTCCCTTAAGTAATTACTTAGTTAATGCCTTCTGTCTTGATTATGGCTTTAATAAATGAAAATATCTTGCATTTTTACTGGTATATTTGAACTTTCCATATTTCTTATATCCTAGAATCAAAGTAGGCAGTATTGTTTGAACAATAAGCAACCAAAAAATATGACCCTGGGAATACACATATAATATCACTACATCAAGCAACATAAGCTAACCAAAAATTCTAATAATTGAATTTTCTAGTAATGAATACATTACTATGTATCAATTTGCAGACTAGAGGAACTACAGACAAACACAATCGCTCTTTGTAGTAAACTGATAAGGGAAAATAAGTGAACTGAAGCAATTAGGCAAACAGAAAGAGGCTTCATAAACATGACAGGTAAGATTCATTGAGTATTTACTATTTGCGAGGCAGTTTTAAGTACTTTATATGTTTTCATTGTAAGTCATTAATCCTCACAACAGCAATCATCTAAGGTCGGTAGAAGTCACAGAAAACCAAGAGCCTAAGTAACTTGACCCTGGTCACCTGGCTGCTAGAACCAGGATTCAAACTCGAGGACTGCTGGGCCATACCACAAATATATCTTCACAAATATTCCCAAATCTAAGTCTATAGATTGTTTTTATTACTTGTTTTGTGTTACTATATGCCAGAAACCTTGTCTGGAGATTGAATCAATGAAATGTTTCAGGTGAAAAGAGATATATGTTACTTATTGCATTCATCAGGATTCTACAGAGAAATAGAACCAACAGGATATGCATAAAGAGAGAGAGATTTATTTTAAGGAATTGGGTCACTTTATTTGTGGAAGCTGCCAAGTCGAAAAATCTTCAGATTAGACCAGCAGACTGAGGATCCAGAGAAGAGTTCCGGTTCATGTCCAAAGGTTGCCTCCTGGCATAATTTCCTCTTCCTCAAGGAGATCAGTCTTTTGCCTATTAAGGTCTTCAACTGATTGGATGAGGCCCACCTACACGAAGTATAATCTGCTTTAGTCAAAGTCTATTGATCTAAATGTTAATCTGACAGAAAAAAATACCTTCGCGGAGACATCTAGAATAACGTTTGACCAAATACCTGGATATTAAAGCCTGGCCAAGTTAACACATAAAATTAACCATAACTATACACACATATGTGTTTGCATATTTGTATGTTATGGCTGAAAACAAATTAGCAAACTTCTTAATTGGGAAAGAATTAGCCACCTTCGAAATAACATTTATTGAGTATATCAGGACTCTTTGCTTCCTCGCAGGACTATAAAGAAGGTCCCATGTTTCAAGGTTCTTATAATTTGGGTGTGTTGAGGAGAGAGAAACAGACAAGTAATGTACACAACAAGCTGTGTTACAATACACTGAGTTTTAATGAAGACATTGGGACAGAGTTCCACAGGAAGATAGGAAAAGCAGTAAGGTACTTCATGGCCAGCCCAGAGCTGAGAAGAATCTCAAAGAGGAGGAGACACTTGAACCCCACTAAGGAAGGAGAGGATTCCACCAGGAAGAAAAGCTGTAGAATAAAGATATGGAGCCACAAACATAAATGGAGTTTAAAGATTTGTAGGAAATCTAGTGAAAATGGAGCGCAGAATTCATGATGAACAGAGACTGGAACAACTTTATAAGCTGTAGCATAAAGTTTGTGATTTACACTAAAACTATTGGGATATTGTTGAAGCTTCCAGCTGAGGGGATGACATGATCACAGATAGGTTTCAGAAAGATTCTATTAATGACAAAAGAAGAAACAAAACTTAAAGACAATAATGGAAGCAGGAAAATCATTTAGAAGAGATGGATGAACTCTTGAACCAAGACAGCAAAGCAAGATGAGGGAGCAAATTAGGAAAAAAGACTCAAAAATAATTTTTTGAATTAAGGCAGACAGACATTTAATGATACGTAATTTATAAGAAAATAAATTCTTTTATTCAACAAGCATATATTGAAAATCTACTATGTGTTTGGCTCTCTGACACAAATATTGGACCATGTAGATAAATAAGAGAGTATAAACAAACAATTCTAATGTGTGATCAATATAATAATAGGAGAAAAGCAAGACATGAACATGACAAGGAAGAGTCAAGTGAAACACGGGCTGGACTGTGACAAATAACTAACAGCATGAGAAAGACACACTGGCAAGGGAACTGCAAGTAGAGAGGTAGCATTCAGAAAGGCACTTAGGTGTAGACAAAACCTTTCTTCAGGGAGCAGAGGTAGTCAAGATTATAAAGGGTGCAGAGGAGAATAAGAAAAGGATGTCAGGCTACATTGAAAAGAGCCTTGTTTGCATTTTATTGAAAGACAGTGATCAGAGACAGAATATGATCTGAGTTTTGACAGAAGCACAGAGGACAGGTTGATGGATAAAACTGGTAGGGAGGAGTATTAGTTTCTAAAACTGCCATAACAAATTGCCAAAAACTTTGTGACTTAAAGTAACAGAAAGGTAATCAAGCTGTGAACAGGGTCATGCTTCTTCTGAATTAGAAGAGAATCTTACTTGCTTCTTCCAGCTTCTGGTGGCCCTGGTATCCCTTAGTTGTGACAACACCATGCTGATCTCTGCCTCCATCTTCACATAGCCTCTTCCCTGCATGTGTCCATGTGCGCTTTTTTCTGTCTCTTTTTCTATTTCTTATAGGACACTGTCACCAAAGTCCAGTATGACCTCACCTGGATCCTACTCTTAGTGCATTTGCAAAGATTCTATTTCCAAATAAAGGCATATTCTGGCGTTCCAGGTAGGCGCGCATTTTGTGAAACACTATTTTCTTTTCACATTTTGTTGTGTTCACATTTTGTCAAACATAAGAGGCCATCACAATAGCACAGGCAAGGGAATGTGAGGATCTGAGATAAAGCAGGGAAGAAGAGATAAAGAGATAGGTAGAAAGGAGGTCACAGTGACAGGAAGTCACTGCTGAAGTGGAGGAAGAGGTGAAGTCACAAACTGAGGACAATTCCAGTATATCTGGCTGGAGAAACCAGGTGGATTTGGGTATCACTGGTTGGGATACTCCTGAGAACAGATTTGAGAGACGGGTTCCGAGGTGTGGAGAATGTAGAAAAGTTCAGTTTTACACAATGGAAAGTGCTTTGAGTGAGGGTATCCTCAAGGGAAAAGAAAATGATTAGAATGACTTAGATGGCCGGGTAGGTGGTAATGCCATTAGTTGTAACTGGATGTACAATGGAATAAAGATTTTTTTTTTTTTTAAGAAAATAGGGTTGGTTTTGAAAATCTTAAGTTTGAAGGATGTACACTATATGCAAGAGAAGAGGCAGAGCATGGAGTAGGAAGTCTACCTTTGGTGCTCTGAGAAAGAATTGGCGATGTGTTCAGCAGCTTAATGGCAGAAGGCAAACATTCTCACAAGAAACTAAGATGTGTGGAAAAGAACAATAAGAATAGCGTCAGTAAAGTTAAGAAAGGTGTATCAATAAGGGAAAGTCAGTAGTATTAAAAGCTTCAACAGGGAGGAGAACTGGGGATGATCTCATCTCATAGTCTTAGAGCTCATCAGTGCGCCCCGGACAAAGTGGCTGATGCGGGGCATTACTGCTTCAGTGTGGCACTGGTGCTGTGTGCTGCAGTAACGTGAAGGGAACAGACACTTAGGAAGTGGATACAAACGGTACAGGTAGATGGGAAATCAAGTTGTTAGACAATCTGTGCAGATCCCAAATAAAAATCTCCTGAAGTATATGCGCAATGAAAAGACCAGAAATACATCAACTTCAGAAATAAATAGTAACATTTATCACTTTTTTTTACTAGTGCCAATTATTATAGATATCTCACATGCACTTACATTAACTTGTCTAATTTCACAACAATTCCCTGAGAGGCTGCTATTATGTATTTTGCAGAAGGGGAAACAAAGGCACAGAGATGTGATGTGACTTGACTGTAGTCACACATCTCGTGTGTGACAGAGTCAGGATTCAAACCTTGAGTCTAACTCTGGAGGCTCCTCGCTTAAGCCAATGGTATACTGCTGTCCATTATCTCTATTTTCCTCTAAATGGTGGGATTATGAGTGGTGTTTATTTCTCTTCTTATAATTCTTAAATGTTTTCCTTCAATTTTCTATACTCATTTTATAATTTTAAAAGATCTAAGTAATATATTTTTAAAGAACGTATGGTTGATGAATGTATATCTCTCACAGATAAGGAGAGAGGACTGTAGTAATTTGATGAGTGAGTAATAAGTAATATTCAAGGAAAACTGTCTAAGCTTTTCACTTTTTTAGGAGAATTTACACATATTTGAAGGCTAAGGATGTAGACTCAGTGGAGAAAGAGAAATCAATGATACAAAAATAAAGAGGGAACAGGGTGTAAAAGGGAGCAGCAGATGGGTTATAAGAGTTGAGTAAGGGTGCCCCTGCAGGACAAGTGTGGAAGAATGTTCTAGGCTGAGGGGTGGAGTTTAGATACCCTAGGGTGTGAAACAGGCAGCTTTGTCCATGGATCTCAAGGAGTCTGGAGCATAAGTGTGAACGAGGAAATGTAAAAAATGAGTAATAGCTTTGCAAAGGAACAAGGATAGTATCAAAAGAAAGGAACTGAGTGCAGTTAGTCTAAGATAAATTTTGAAGTCTCTGCTTCTGCATGGCTATTTTTTTCAGGGGATAAAATAAGTTGCAAGATCTTCTGATAAAATTGAGGGGGCTTGGTTTGGTCGAAGGCAAACGAGTGCAAGATTTAGAGAACCTCCAGGTGGAATGAGGAAGTGACGTGCCTGGGGATGAATGAATGTGAACATCTGAGTGGAAAGAGGGTCCATTCTTACCACTGTGACAGTGACTTGTTCACTTCCCTCTCAGCTCCCTCCAAGCAGGCACTATGTCTTTTTCACCTCCGTGGTCCAACGCTTAAAACACAATTGGGAACATGGTAGTTGCTATTCGTTATAAAAGCTTGGAGAGGAATATGGATAAAATGGGAGCACAGAAGTGGCAGTGACTCTGAGTTCACTGGTTCTTGCTCCCACCTCATGAAGAGAGCTTCTCAGTCACTAAATTTTTAGGTTGTGGGAGTCATCAAGCACCCCCAAGAAATGGCATGATGCTTTCAAAAGATGCAAATCAAACCTGTGAGGTAGAATGAGCTCTGTCACTGTTCTCAGGGCAGAAGGCTGAGCTAGCATTTCTTGGTACTCTGACAACCAAACATGTCTGTTAAGTCTCCTAAACAGGATGACTGGCCTAATTTGATTTTCTACTTCTTTTCCACTGTATGTAACATAATCAGTTTCAAAGAAACTTGTCCACCTCTATCTGATCCCACTACCACCAGCATATCTAGAAATTGTTGAGAAGGCCAAAACAATGTTTTGATGGCAAGGCTGACTTGACATGAAGTCAAAACGAATGACTTAAAATATTTCTATTGTTTTATCCACACAATGTCAAACAGCCAATTCAACTGACTATGGAAGGAATCATGTCAGGGCTATGGGGTAGAAGAGGAAACCATCAAATACTTTCATTGTCCTTATCTTTAACTAAGTAGATGAAATTAATAGTCAAATCACTATTGGATGTCCTGGAAGGAGGAGCTACATGAGGAAATGGAATTCTATGACATCTGGACCATGTACCTTAGTGTCTTTAAAAGGCAATTGTGAGGCTAAAAACTATTTAAAGTTTGTAGGACAGTTTTCTCAGGAATGTGGAATGATAACTATAGATCAAGGTTCTTTTATTAGCAGAAGGCCCTAACAGCCTTCTGCTAATGAAGATTTATTAAATTTGACTTATTTGAGTTTGTAGCCAGGGCCCTGATCCTAAATTATAAGCCTTCAAGGAAAACACTGGAAAAGATATTCTAACTAAATATACCACTACAAAAACTCATCACATCACACTTCCAGGAATGCATGCTTCTGGTGCTCATGAGGTCCCAGAGATAACAGGAGCTACTTGAATGTGCCCTATCTCTATGTAAGTCATACATGATTCAGTCTCCAAAAAACAATTTAACTTTGAAAAAGTTACAATTTCCCTTAGAAAGAAAGATAAATGTTTTCCATAACGAAGTACAGAGACCTTGGACACTGATTTATGCCTTTTCCCTCAAAAAATTTATGGGGGTGAGTGGGGCTGAGGATGGAGGGTTTTATTTTGGAAATGTACCCAATTCCCATGTGTCACATCTGTTTCTTTCCCAGTCTGAATTTCTGTGACCAGTTGCAAAGGGTACAGTCAACCCTTCCTAAATAACTAATGCTAGGAACATTTATTATACCTAGCTCCTTATATTATGAAAATGACAAGTACATAAAATTTTCTATGCAAGAGCTTCTATGATTTACTTAGCAAGCATCCTGAGCTAAGTAGGAGCTGAATGAGTTCTGCTGCTGGGTTATACACATCAAAATTTAATTAAGCATCTGACCTAATATCCCCCTTGTTTCATCGATTAGGGAAGTCACGGGTGGACCACGTCATTCTCAGGACTGTGCAATTGTGAAATCTGAGTAGTCTATATATATTTTTTGCCCGAGTGTTCTTTTCAAATCTCATTAGATTATTATGAGTGTTACAGCTGTGCTAATCTTTTTCTAAGAAATGAACTTTTAAAATTGCACATTTTTTAAGTGACTTCTAGAGTTACCATGGCAGCTTCATTATAATGCACAGAGATGAACATTATCACAGCTATGCTGCTCTATCCAGGGTTGTCAGGAAATGAGAATTCCACATAAAGTGGATTCTCCAGGAGGGCTCATAAAACTTGCCAGATCAAGTGCCTAGACTTTCAGTTTAACAATTTTAAATGAAAAGCTTTCATCATATGCTGCACACATCTCTGTTTCCTTCAATGTATCCTTGATGACTCAGGGTCTGTTATCAATAGCTTATTGTACTTAGAGCTACACACAGTGCTGTTGGATTTTTTTTTTTTTTTTTTTTTTTTTTGGTCTTCTTTTTCATCTCAGTTTGCTAGCTGCTTATGATGACCAGGGACACTCAGAGTCATTTCAGACCCCAAGAGAGTAAGTTTTGTGTCCCTCACCTCCTAGCAAGAATAGACTTATATACATATGTTACCTAGAGAAGCCAGGTCCTTTGCGGGGACCTGGTAGCCAGAAATGGCAGCTTTGTACTGACATGCAATGTGGTTGGTTCTCAAGTCCTCTTTCCAGCAGAACTGGTATTTTGTACTGGTTTCCTGGCTCTCAGAGTCACTGTTTATCCAACCCTTAGACTTCACCACATTCTGATGGGCTATGATTTAACTTCCCTGCACCAAGTACCTTAAAGAGTCCCTTACACAGATGTTTCCAGAGCTCTGACAAGTGGCTAGGACATACCATTCACTATAGAACTTAGGGACACAAGGACACTGCTTGGGACACTGCTTGACCTCTGCAGAACTCTATTTCTCAGCTCTAAAATAATGTTATTCTAATGAAATGCAATTATATATTGGAAAAACGTAGAGCAATCCTTAACTCATAAGAAAAACTCAATCAATGGAAACAGCAATATATATGGAACATGACAGCAGTCATAGAGAGAGAAGACTGGTAAAAAGTATTACTGTAAAGACCACTTTAGGACCTTTAAGTTTTATTGGGTTTAAGTACTGAGATGCCATAAAGTGATTATTTAGCTGTGTGGCAACTTTATGTGTTTGTTGGTACTGTATTAAGTCTGTAGCAAGAAATTAGTGTAGTCCATCCTATAAGTAAACTTGTGATAAAATTAGAGATTACAGGTGTCCAACACGATGCTTTGAGAACAAATCGTGGTTGTGGCTTCGTAAAAAATTGTGACTTTGGCTTCTGAGAGAACTAAGTTAAATTCTTGTCTGAATCACTAACACAGCTCTCTAATCATGAGGCGTGACTCATCATCTCAGACCCTGGTTTATCTTGTCTCTAACGTAAGGAAAATAATACCTCCTTCTAAGATCAGAAAAAAAAAAAATGTACAAAGTTAAGCACGTGAGAAAGTTATTGCCATGTATTTAATTTCTAAATGTAACTATATTTAAAATAAGAATACGATTTTTGTACATTTAGATGCAATTGAAAAATAAATTCTGGGTTCACCCTGGATGAATTTTTGGTTCATCAGAAAGAATGATATATAAAATTGTAGAGTGGTGTTTTCCTCTATTGCAAAAGCAGTGGATTGTTGATCATATTAGTTAGGAGAAGAACAATTTCTTCCCCTATTCTTTCTTACATGCAGAATAGTAAATACATAGAAGATATTTATCATCCATTGGCCAAAATAATTGGGCCTTCCTCTACTTCTTCTGCTTTTTCAATTCCTTCAAGCTTTGCTCAAAGGTACTTTTACAACTGATACTCCTATTTGAAATTGCAACCCTCTATCCACTCCTCTCGGTACTTATCACTTCCAATCCACTACATAACCTTTATTTTGTGGGTTTGTTTGGTATTTATTGCCTATTTCCCCACAAGAATGTAACCTCTACAAAAGTAGACATATTTTTCTTGGTTGTTGTATTTTTTTTTTGCTTTGTGTTTTTCCCAGTGATGCATGTCAAATACCTAAAGCAGTATCTGGCACTGAATAGTGTTTATGGAAGTATGAATTAAAGTTTTAGTATTTCTTTTCAGAGACTGTATTTAGAAACAAAAAAGAGAACAAAAAATAGCATAATTATTTTGGAACTAAATTTATAAAAGTTATTAAAGACTAATTTTAATTGATATTAAATTAAATTAGCAATATGAACATATTACGCTAAAAATGAAGTGAGCCTGTTCTTATTGAGTCAACTTTTCTTGCAACTAAAAATTCTGGTTTTAGTTTATTCATATTCCTGTCTTCATTTGGTCATTCTGCAGTAACATTTTCTGCACATGGATCTTAACATAGCTATGAAGAATTTGTGTGTGTATTTAAATTTCCTTCTCTGATGAGATTTCCTCAAGGACACACTCTTCCATACCTCACCTGCTCAGATAATTAATGTAGAGTGTTGTAATCTTGAGGACTATGAACACAGTGGTCAACCCCTTATCCTTGGGGGCACTTTCTAAGACCACCAGTGCATGCCTGAAACCTCAGACAGTATTTTCTCTCTCAAAATACCTTTTTGAACTGTACTCACCCTTCTTCGTGCGATGATGAAATGATACAATGCCGAGGGGACAGATGAAATGTGGTGCATGACACAGGGCTTGTGACGCAGGCTTCCGTCTGACAGCGCATCACGAGGACCAGCTGCTTCCAGATCACAGTTCCCAGTGATAACTGAGTGCATGGAAAGCAAAACCGGAGATAAGGTCAAAATGCTGTACCTTTGGTAGCTGGTCTTAGTCACACAATGGTGTGTTTTAAGGGATAAATGTTTTTTATCTCTAGGCAGCTTACAACAGTGGTCCAGAACAATGTTTCTTAAACTTTAATGTATATGCAAATTACCTGGAGATACTGTAAAAATGCATCTCAGGAATAGGTAAATCTGGGGTAGGGCTCTAGGTTCTGTGTTTTTTTAAGATATTTATTTATTTAATTATTTATTTATTTGAGAGAGAGAGTGCATGCATGTAGGGGAAGAGCAGTGGGAGTGGTACAAGCAGACTCTGTGCTAAGCACAGAGCAGGCCATGGGGCTCCATGCAGGACTCCATCCCATGACCCAAATCATAGCCTGAGCCAAAATCAAGAGTCAGATGCTCATCCAATTGAGCCACCCAGGCACCCCTCTAGATTCTGCATTTCTTTCTTTTTTTTAAATACAGCCCTTACTCTTTCTTTTTTCTTGTTTTTTTAGATTTTTTTGTTTATTTATTTGACAGAGAGAGAGATCACAAGTAGGCAGAGAAGCAGGCAGAGAGAGAGGAGGAAGCAGGCTCCCCGTCAAGCAGAGACCCGATGTGGGGCTCGATCCCAGAACCCTGAGATTCATGACCTGAGCCGAAGGCAGAGGCTTTAACCCACTGAGCCACCCAGACGGGCCCTAGATTCTGCATTTCTAATCAGCTTGAAGGTGATGCTGATGCTATTGATGCAGAAAGCTCCCATTGTGTAACAAGGGTCTAGATTAAAATTTTGTATTGGCATTACTGTGTTTCCTCCTAAATTGAACTTCGGTTAGATTTCTTTAAGGGCAGTGAAGAGAGAATTTACACTTTTTTTCCTTTCATAATTTAAAACTCAAGTCTGGTAACATTTTTATTCAGTGATATTAATTATGGATCTCAAGTTTGCATACAGTACCATTTACTATAAAATGGGAGAGTGCTAGTTTTTATAATGCTCTCAAGACAGGTGTAGATTTTATTTTCTAATGAGGTTCAAATTTAGGACTATAATGAGCCTCACTAAAAAAGTGAAGCAGGAAATGGCAGATTTGTTTTGCTGGAGACCAAGAATTTTAAGTGTGTGTTGGCTTTACACTGTCTTTGAAACTCTGTGCTATGAAAACACAGGAGCCAGGAAATGAGCCCAGCCAAGTGATTCCGCTTTCTAAAGATGTCAAAGTCAGTTCTTTGCAATATCCAAATGTTCCTCTTTCAGAAGTAAAACGAGAAAAGACCTTTCTATCATTTGTAGCTAAGTAAACCAAGAGTTCTAATGTAAATCAGTCACAGTGCCTTAAATAAAAAACATCCTTCCTGGGGTGCCTGGGTGGCTTAGCTGGTTAAGCGACTGCGTTAGGCTCAGGTCATGATCCCAGAGTCCTGGGATCAAGTCCCAAATCGGGCTCCCAGCTCCATGGGTAGTCTGCTTCTCCCTCTGACCTTCTCCCCATTCATGCTCTCTCTCTCTCTCTCTCTTAAATAAATAAATAAATAAATAAATAAATAAATAAATAAATAAAATCTTCAAAACAAAACAAACCAAACATCCTTCCTCTTGAGGGCAACTGAAACTTACATCTTTTCCTCCAGCTCACACTTTGTTTTCTCTGAAAATGGACAGAAGGATTGATTAATTTTGTTGTTACTGCTGTTCCTTCAAGAAAAATGAATAAGCATAGAGAACTGAAGAATTGGGGTGTGTATGTGAAGGAGAGTTGGTGTCCCAGGTGCCTTAGAGTTTCTTCTTTTGATTTCAGCTCAGAATTATAAAACAGTAATTGCTTTCACCCAACTAGCCTGTGTTGGACAGGTATGAGTTGCTCCCTGGGAAGTCAGGTTCTACGAGTCTGCTGACCGAGCATCCCCCCCACTATTAGTAACTGTCTTCTTTTATGACTCAGTGTGACTCTCATGTTTGGGCTTTAAAGTTCTTACTTAATTCAACCTGATGCAATCTACCTGGAAACAGATTGTCGTTCTCCTTTTTCTTAAACATTTCGGTAGCATCACTGTGACGGAAGTAATTACGGAACTTAACACAAGAAATGAAATCATGACTTAACCTAGGATTTTAATGTGACAGAGTGTAGGAGACCTTATAGTCACACTACCGCATTGACACTGAAGTATTTTCTTTGAAATTGGGTAAACTGAGCTAAAAATCTGCATGAGACAAATGACATGTAATATCTCAAGACCTTATAAGTCCTTTTTCAGTGAATATCTATTTTCTGAAGGAAAGCTGGCAGACCATGTTGCAACAAAAAGCTGAGATCATTTATGACAAAATCAACCTCAGTAGTTGATGTAACACACTAAAAGAGAGGTTCTTAACCTAGGAGTTATGCCTAGACACTTCTGAAATTATACGAGGTATTTATATCATTTACTCAGAAAGGGTACATTGATTTTCATCCAATTGTCAAATGGTTCTGTGATTCTCCCAAGAAAGTAAAGAACCATTACACTTATGTCTATTAAAATTGATCACATTCATGACTTTGAGCTAAACATTTCATTTCCAGGGCTGCTTCCTACATAAATATCCATTCTAGTGAATTAAGATGATATACAATTTTTTTCTGATTTGTTCATAACAAATCAGTGAAAGAATAGGAAGGACCTAAATACTCATCAGTAGAAAATACTTTAAATTATTATAGCATATTTGGAATACTACATTACCATTAAAAATAATAAGGTTGATGTGGAAAACTCTATCTAAGATATATCGTTAATTTAAGAGTCTTTCAAAAAAAATAGAAGAAGAAAAAAGCCTTTCATTCATCAGATGACCAACTAAGGATCTACAGTGTATAAAAATACTGTTTGGTATTTTTGTTGTAGGGCTAAAACTGAGGAAATACTGACCCTCCTCTATTTTCATTTTACTTCAGGCATAGATGAGATCAGTATGTATTCATAATATGTGGATAAAAATAAGTGCTAGTTCTTGTTTCTAGCGGTATATTTGCATATATAGTTCTAAAGTTTGGAAGGATATAAGTCAAGAAACAAAATTTTAATATCTGGGACTTGGAAAGGAAAAAATGAGAAGAGATTTTCAATTTTTCCTTTTTTTTATTTGAATTTTATATAAAAGCATATATTACTTCTGTAATACTTAAAAATTTTAACTATTTACTTAAAACTCTGGAGTGAAAACATTGCTTTTAAGCTAAATGTGTAACTAGTTGTTATAGTCTGCATACAGTAACAACTGTAGGCTTCACTTTCTTAAAAAATCAATATTTTGACTGCTCTTAAACAGCCAGTTTGCCTATTGTTTTGTGTTTAAGATAATTTTTAAAACTGTCCACTGGCTTTCTATTCTATTCCCATGTAACAAGGATTACACATGAATCTTCTTCCTCTCCTTCTTCTTTCAGTATATGAGAGACATAGCAAATAGTTTCCCAATTCCCACGGTTATCTGACATACATGATACTTATATCAATTCTAGAAGAATTAACAGTCATTTGAGTTAAATATACAAGTCTTTTTGTAAAGTATGTAAGCATCAACTATACGCTCTTGTAGACTTTTCTATGTGCTCAGTTCACTAAGTACACTTTGTAACTCTAAAACTCGAGCCTTAGTACTCGAGTATTAGTTGAGTACAGTATTGAGTACTATATCATGCTTTACTAATGTAAGTCTTTGTGGGGATGTCTGCACAGATACATTGTGCCTATTATGTGATCTTGTCATGCACTGAGTCTTCCATAAAAGCAATGCATATGTATTGGTTGGGCTGTCCTGGAGGCCATGACGGGGGCTGGAGTTGAATAGTCCATGGATGGTATTTGAGCATTACCTAAAAAGTCACTTAAAAACCCATGAAAAAATGGCTCTTGTATGTTACTCCCTGAGACAGTGATCCCTAATTTTTGTCACTATCAGTTCTTTTCTTCTAGGTCACCTTGTAGTCTTGTAGGGCCACATGCTAGTTCTGGAGAATGCACTGAGCATAAACTAACTGTGTTAATTCTAAGGCAAAATCCACCTGAGACGTATTAGATCTTGTGTTTGGTACCAGGGATACAAAGATGAATAGCTCTAAGCTGAAGGAGCACTTATATTAGAACCACCTGAAATGCTGCTAAAAACAAAAAAAATTCCTGGAACCTAATTCAGACTTATTAGAATAGAAAAGCCTTGGCAAGTCTTGGATACCTTGATATTTGGGACTAATATAAGAGTAAATAGGGCACATAGATTATTTTCATTTATGCCTGTCCTATGAGAATCATACCTGTCCTATAAGAATTATGAGACACCCACTAGAGTTTTGCTTAACAGACTAGGTTATAATGGCACCATGAAGCCACGTGTCCTGGGCAGGACTACTACAGTGACCGTACAAAGACAGCTTTGCTTAAAACACAAGTCAGACTGCCATTTCTCAAATAAATGGAAGAACTGAATAGCTTTTCCTTGTCATGGACCTTTGCTAATTTATATTTAAGGAAACACTGATTTTTAAGTTACTGCAAATTTCTGATCTTAATTTAAAATTATACATTTTACACAACACCAAAAATGGGGTTGTGATACAGTGACTAAAAGGGTAATATGTATTTTCAAGGAACTTTCCAGAATCTGGATTTGGATGTGAAAACAGAAACCACTAATTTTTAAACATCCATGTGGTAAAAAGAATTGAAACAGAAGGAAATCTTACTTTTCCAGCAGGAACATTTAAACTCTGACACATGCTAGGGAGACGCTCTTGTCCACGTTGTTCTCAATATTATTATGAGTTCTCAGCATATTCATGTCTTTGTTCTAGTATCAGTCCAAATAGAATCTATGCAGATCAATAAATAATTATCATATACAGAATTTATGTGTACCATTCCCATCACTTAGCTGTCCGTGGTCTGTCAACTGCATTTGGGCAGAACTGAGATTTGAGTGAACATAATTGCAAATGGCTTGTCATGACCTATATAGGGTTTTATGAGATGGGAAAGTGGGGAAGCTCTCTTTTTACCATCCCGATGACAGCAGAAACTGGAGATATCTGGAAGGTAAACAGAAATTTAGCTCTACGGTCTCGATTTCCAGGCCCACTGTATATTGATTTTCTGTCAAGAAAATGTACAGCTCTTGGAACACGCTGCCTATATTCTTACTTATTTATATATTTATTTACTCATTCATTCATTTTGTGGTGGGGTTGCTGTGACTGCCAAATAAAATAAGCTTCTGGAGAAGTAAAATATATCAAAGCCTTTAAAATGTGCACCCAATATAGAAAAACACTCCTTTAGGAATGAGGTAAAACTCATTATGGGGGGTAGATGGTTTCTATCTACTGTGAACTTTGTGTGGAGATTAATATGTATCCCAAGAACTCACTTTTTAAAACGAAGGTTTTGGAATGAATCAGGATTGCACTGTGGATGAGACACACTGTCCAGTGGAAACAGAGCAAGAAATCATAGACTGCTACCTAAATTTCATTTGATCTCCTTCCTTACACTATTTTTTCCCTCCAGATTAAAAAGAAGGTGGGAGGTTGTCACAGCTCCAACTTCCTACAGAGAGCTAAAAAAGTGCTACAACAGTAAGATAGTGATTTATTTCAGGAACTCTAAACATTGGAGATTTGTGGTGCATATTAACACAGTAAAGGCTCTGAGAAGTCCTGTGGGGATGACACATGTTTCCTCAATTTATTTGACTATTTCTTATGCCACCTATTAACTTCCCACAGAATATAAGGAAAATAAGGTCTGATTAGCTCTCCAGTCTCCTCTCTTACTGTTCTGTTTCTTAAAATATAGGGCACAGACACACATCACTCAGTCCAGCTTTTACAAATGCTGTTCTTTGCAGCTAGATTCCGTTTTGTTTTGTTTGCTCCCCTCTCATCCTGCTATCCCAGCTTTAATGGGTTAAACCTTACCTACAGTCTAGCTCATAGCTTGGCTGTCACTTTGCCTGGGAAGATTTCCCTAACACCCCAATTATGCACACCTGTGCCCCGTTTCTCTACTTAATCCAGCATTTCTGTCATATCGACAATCACCTTTCATCGTAATTGTATGTTTAATGATCTCACTTCGCTGTTGGAGGATGAGCTCCATAGGCCTGTATGCTCTGTTGTCTTATTCAGTATTTTAGCTCTACCATCTCATATGGTTCTTGGCACATCATAAGTACTAAATAGATATTTATTATATTGAAATGAATATTTTGAACCACAGGTTTAGGGAAATGCTCTTGAGGCTGTTAGACCACGAGAGCCACAGGTTCTCAGTAAATTATTGTGCTTTTGAACTAAATGAGTTATAGGGGCACCTGGGTAGCTCAGCAGATTAAAGCCTCTGCCGGCTCAGGTCATGATCTCAGGGTCTTGGAATCAAGCCCCCGCATCGGGCTCTCTGCTCAGCAGGGAGCCTGCTTCCCCCTCTCTCTCTGCCCGCCTCTCTGCCTACTTGTGATCTCTCTCTCTCTGTCAAATAAATAAAATCTTTAAAAAATAAATGAGTTATATTAGCTCATATAAATTACTTCATTTTACTTTATTTTATGTTTTTGTCTTATTATTGAATTGAATTTTACTTTTGGATCTCTCTTGAGATCACAATATTGTTTACGAGTGAAAGCCAAAGTTTTCCAAACTTTGGGAGCCCCAACAATCTGTTTTTCTTGGTGTCATTCCATGATACGCTCATCTCCTCCTAAAACTTCCACATGATGCTTGTTTCTCATTTACATTTAAACACACTTTTATGGACATGCTTATGCAACGCAGCTATCTTCAAACCACTGAAATGTCCACTGGAATGCTGCCAAGCAACCATCTAGTAAATTTGAGGCTGACACCCAAGGAAAGTAGGTTTTCTTATATCCTAGGTGACTCTCCGAAGACACAGACACAAGAACTGAGTAGCATAATTCAATTAACTGATGTTTCTTAAATGTTTTAATGGAATTTCTATGAAGTGGGATCACAGCTGACATTCTGACCAGTCTCTGCTCTTAGAATAGTTTAGTAGTTCCGGCATCCTTGAACAGTCTGTCACCCTGCTTCAGTTTCTCTGGACAACTTTTAATTCTAAACCTCTGTGATGGTTAATTTTATATGTCATCTTGACTGGGCTATGAAATACCCAGAGAGCTGTCAAAACAGTTATTTCTAGTTTGGACAGTGAAGGTGTTTCCAGGAGAAATTAGCATTTGAACTGGTAGACTGAGTAAAAAGGATCACCCTCCCCAATGTGGCTGGGAATTATCAATTCCCTTGAGGGCTTGAATAAAACAGAAAGGTAGAGGAAGAATTTGTTGTCTCTACTAGAGTTGCGACATCGATCTTCTTTCTTCTGCTCTCTGACATTGACTCTCTTGGTTCTTGGGTCTTCTGACTCAGTGCGAACTAAACCATTGGCTCCCATCAGCTATCCTGGGCCTCCTCTTACAGAGAGCAAACTGCAGGACTTTTCAGTCCCTATAATCATATGAGCCAATCCTTCATAATAAACCTTTTACTTTCTCTCTTTCTTTCTTTCTCTCTCTCCTCCCTCTCATTGGTTCTGTTTCTATGAAGAACACTGACTAATACACCCTCCTTATAAACAGACTTATTCACCCAATAAACATTTTGACCTGTCATGGTGTTAGGGGTTGTACCTATAGGGTAAAGATGGATAAAGTCTGAGAAGTATGGATATAGATATAATGAAAAAAAAGAAAAGCTATAGCTCTAAGTGAAAATGGCATGGGTGAGAAGGGAGTTTATTTTCACGATCAAGCATTTTTAGATTGCACTTATAAAACAATACCTCCTTCAGTAGGGAACAAAGCAGAGCATGTGTCTGGGAGTCAGTAGAAACTTTCTATCTTTGGAACCATCTCTTCAATGCTTTCCAGTGTTTATATCTACATGGTTGCCTTTGCATAGTGAGAGGCATTTTCTAGAATATTTTTGTATGGTTTAAGAAAGATATAGCACTTATGTGGGCTATTTAAATCCCTTGTCTCATGACTGGATTGTGAAAAACAAAATGACTTCAAAAAAACCCCACAACAACATAAGAGAATTTAAAATAACTATAATAGACAATTTAGAAAAAAATGAATAAAACAAAATTGAAAGTAAAAGATAAGTTATTCAGAGTGGCTATCTATGATAAGTCATTTCTTCCTCCTATTACGAATTTTCAAAATTCTACAGAGTGGAAGGACTAAAAGATTTTAAAAAGTTTATTTTAGTAATTTTCAATTATAAAATTTAAATGTATACTTATAATTGTACACATGTATAAATATATACGTATTACATATACGTGTAAATATCGTGTTTTTAAAAAATCAGGATGAATTGTTCAGATTAAATACAGACCGTCACACACAATGGGAGGCCTTACCTCCACACTAACCATAGAAGCTGTTCCTTCACATGTAAGACTATTAGTCCACCAATGCCAGCATAAAGGTCCTAAAAGCATCGTATAACTGTTGCCCAACCCCCATTCACTCATCCTGTCCTTACTCTCTCACAAACACTCTGCACCTTATTTATCATAAAAACCTCCCTCTCTCAATTATCCTCTCCAGCATCTCCGAAGCCTTGCCCATAAAACTACCTTCCTCATCTTTGGAACCACTCTCTTGGCACATGTAAACATGCTCAGAAACATATAATTTTCACCCATCGTCATAAAGCACACTGCTGTTGGCAGCAGTACATATATGCATGTATGTTGTATCCTCTCACTAGAAAACAACCCGTGCATCTAGACTCCATAATAATGAAAAATGATGTACCCGGTTTATTCCCAATATACATATTTTATTTATTATCGTAATTAGCTCAATGCATATCAGAAAGACAGAGGGCCATTTCTATTTTCTGTGGGTAGGTTTCTGTTTTTCCCCTTTATCTTTCAGTTTCGCATTAATAAACTTCAGTAAAAAATAAGAGGAGGGCTCAGCAAAAGGTGGAATTCCTGTTCTATCCATGCAACTCATCTGTAAACCTAAAATTATTCCAAAATGAAATGTTTTGAAAAATGAGAGAAGGAGGAAGAGGAAAACCAGTAGCAAGTAGATGAGGAAGGAATGAGCAAGGGAGAAAGTGAAAAAAAAAACAGAGTGTGTGGTTTTAGGGACCAAGAGACATGGGGCCTTCATACATTAATGGTATAATCATTATGCCTGCATTTGCGTGTGTCTGCTGATTTGTGGCAATCAGTTTTTAGTATTGAGGTATGGTGTTAATTAGGGCTTATGCACCTCCAAGTCAATTAAATTTGGTTTATTAATGCATAATTCAATATTGTTATGTATAGCAGAACACTTAAAAGGGTTTTAAAATTCTATCTTCTGATGTGGCCTGAAATATTACAAGGAAACACCCACTGTCAAGTGAGTGAAAATGAATAATTATGGGAGCCCTAAAACCCCACAGTTGAGCAGACAAGACAGCTGCTATTATTAAGCCCTCCAAATTGAAAGTATGGATTCTATCATTATTAGAACAAAGCCAGTGCTGGGATAATTATGGAAACGCTATAGCTTCCATTTTTGCTAATGTTTTTAGTAGAACATTTAAAGCCACAAAAGGTTAAGATAGAGAGCTCAATTTTTGTATCTTGTTACTCACTTAGATGAATGCATTTTTCTACCAATTGTAGTCACAACAGAGCTTGCAATCCCTGAGACATCATGATAAGAAAGTGCCGATTTGGGCAAGAAATTAAATGATAATAAACATAGTGTAAGCTCAGTGGGGGTGATATTGTTTAACATCAGTGGTGATGGAAACTACCTTCTAGATGACTGAAGCTTTGTTGGCCTCGTCTGTTTATATTAATTTCTCCTTTTCAAAGGCCATTATCTTAAATTGCATGTTATATAACTTGTGCTGCCTCGCTCCAGCCCGCAGCACCGCTTCTAAAGCAGCTTGATGATGCATATTGTACAGAACAGTCTTTCCTAGTCTCAGCATCCAAGAAGATTACAATCTTGAGACTGTGATAGGAATGGATTAAACTTTGCACAATTTCCTTCTGCCACGTGAACTGAATTCTGTTGTGCTCTTTTCTATTCTCCTTTCAATCTTTGTCACAGAAATGATCTATGGGAGCGGAAGCGCTGCTTAGGTAATCCCGGCCGGGCTCTAACCCAGTCGGGATCTTAGAGTGTGATTACCTCCGGATTTTCCTTCTCTGAGAAAACAAAGCAAGAAGACTGGGACAAACCCACCCCATCGATGATAGAACACGGGAAAGCTCATTGTCCTTTGGCTCAGGCAGCCTTAATGGGGACAATCAATGATCTTCATGTTGATCTCATACGAAAAAAAAAAAAACTGAAAGGGACAAGGAAATGTCGCCACATCAATCCAACCCTGTGACAGCAATCGCACCCCTCTGCAAGAGGGGGGCTGAAACCATACAAAGGTCCTCCGTTCTGAGCACAGCTTCAGATTTTCAGATTCCAATCGCTGACTCTTCCTCAGAAGTCACTTTCCACAGTTTCGTTCATTTCCACTCCTACTTCTAATGTTAAGATGGAATCATTCAAATGTCGACTGTGTCCACAGATTTTTATATTGCCTTGAATTGACCCACACCCACGGACAAAACAAATCCATATATATTAAGAAGGAGAATAAGATAATCCCTTCCTCAGAACTTGATTTTGTTTTGATCTCGAGAGCGTCTTTGATGTGGGGCAAAGCTATATGCAATGCATGGTCTCCCAGACTTTGGTTGCATGCAAATTAGACTCACTTGGTGGAAGTTCAAACATAAAATATTTTTGCTATTTATTTTTGTGTTGAATTCATATAATCAAGAATCCATAAAATTTACCACTTAAGGTATGCAGTGATAAAGAATGATACACTTTAAGTTAGCTGCAACCTAAAGTTGTTCATCTTTTATTATATGAACCTAGGTGAATTGCTTGCTGAACTCCGTCTTGTCTTAGCATAATTCATTTGCAAGCACAGCTTTTTCAACTAGCATATAGTTTCCAAATAGCTCCACAGAACATGGGATTATGGATCAGGAAACCAAGGTTATAGGTGATAAAATTTTGGATGGGTGAGCTCTTTTTACCACATGATCATAGGTTTGGTCTATTCCCCTTTCTTAGGACTAACTCAGAAATGGTCTCACTGGTCTTTAGTTCTATCACAAATCACTAAAGGGACTGTTGAATCTTTCTGAAAAGATATTTACCAACAGAGAAACCACCCTTTAGACCCATCTTACCCTGTTTCACACTTATGTGTTGTGTGGATGCAAAAATCTTAAATAGACACAGGTTATACAATCATATGGTACCCCAACCAGAGTGGTCACGAACTGGCCTAAAGGGTATTCTATTCAAACTGTATCTTTTTTATCCTCCAAGATTTTGTCTAAAAATAAAACTTGATGCAACTGAGGAACTAACCAATAATATTAATTAATATTTACTGAGTGCTAGAAAAAGACAGGGATATCCATTCACCAATTTTATTTAGCATGGCACTGGAAGTACCCATCACAGAAATGAGACAAAAAAAGAAAAAAACAGGCATCAAAATCAGGAAGAAAGTAAAACTCACTATTCGCAGATGACATGATACTATATATAGAAAACCCAAAGACTCCATCAAAAAACTGCTAGGACTGATAAACTGATATCCTGCCATTAAGTCACAGGATATGAAATCAATGTATAGAAATCTGTTACATTTCTATACACCAATAATAAAGCAGCAGAAAGAGAAATTAAGGAATTCATCCCATTTACAACTGTACCAAAAACAATCAGATACTTAGGAATAAACTTAACCAAATAGGTGAAAGACTGGTACTCTGAAAACTATAGAACACTGATGAAAGAAATTGAAGATAATACAGAGAAACAGAAAGACATTCCACGCCCATGGATTGGAAGATGAAATATTGTTAAAATGTCTATACTACCCAAAGCAATCTACACATTGAATGCAGTCCCTATCAAAACATCAACAGCATTTTTCTTTTTTTTTTTTAAGATTTTATTTATTTACTTGACAGAGAGAGATAGATCACAAGTAGGCAGAGAGGCAGGCAGAGAGAGGGGGAAGCAGGCTCCCAGCTTAGCAGGGAGCCCGATGTGGGGCTCTATCCCAGGACCCTGAGATCATGACCTGAGCTGAAGGCAGAGGCTTTAACCCACTGAGCCACCCAGGTGCCCGAACAGCAGTTTTCACAGAGCTAGAACAAATGATCCTACAATTTGTATGGAATCACAAAAGACCCTGAACAGCCAAAGCAACCTTGAAAAAGAAAAACAGCGGTACCTGGGTGGCTCAGTTGGTTAAGTGTCTGCCTTTGGCCTGGTCATGATCCCAGAGTCCTGGGATCAAGCCCCACATCAGGCTCCTTGCTCAGTGGGGAATCTGCTCCTCCCTCTCCCTCTACGCCTCTTCTCCCTACTTGTGCTTGCTCTCTCTCTCAAATAAAAAAATCTCAAAAGGGAAAAAAAAAAAAGAGAGAGAAAGAAAAACAAAGCTGGAGGCATCACCATTCTGGACTTCAAGTTACATTACAAAGCTGTAGTAATCAAAAGAGAATGGTACTGGCACAAAAATAGACACATAGATCAGTAGAACAGAATAGAAAACCCACAAATGAACTCACAATTAGATGGTTAATTAATCTTTGACAAAGCAGGAAAGAACACCCAGTAGGAAAAAGACAGTCTCTTCAACAAAACTGAACAGCAACATGAAAAAAAATGAAACTGGACCACTTTCTTACACCATATACAAAAGAATATTCAAAATGGATGAAAGACCTAAAGGTGAGACCTGAAACCATAAAAATCCTAGAAGAGAACACAGGCAGTAACTGCTTTGACATTGTCTGTAGCAACGTCTTTCTAGATACATTTCCTGAGGCAAAGGAAACAAAAGCAAAAATAAACTATTTGAACTACATCAAAATAAAATGTTCCTGCATACCCAAGAAAACAATTAATAAAACTAAAAGACAGCCTATGGAATGGGAGAAGATATTTGCAAATGACATATCCGATAAAGGGTAGTATGCAAAATACATAAAGAACCTATAAAACTCAATACCCACAATATGAATAATCCAATTAAAAATGGGCAGAAGATGTGAATAGACATTTTTCCAAAGAAGATATACAGATGGCCAAGAGAAACATGAAAAGATACTTAACATCACTTATCATCAGGGAAATGTAAATCAAAGCTACAATGAGCTATCACCTCACACCTGTAAGAATGGCTGAAATCAACAACACAAGAAACAACAAATATTGGTGAAGATGTAGAGAAAGGGGAACCCTCTTGTCCTATTGGTGTGAATGCACACTGATGTAGCCACTCAGTATAGAGGTTCCACAAAGAGTTAAAATTAGAATTACCCTATGATCTGGCAATCACACTATTCAGGATCTGCCCAAAGAATTTAAAAAAAAAAAAATACTAATTCAAAGGGATACATGTACCCTGTTGTTTATAGCAACAGCATCTACAATAGCCAAATTATGGAAAAGACCCAAGTATCCATCCACTGATGAATGGATAAAGAAGATATGGTGTGTGATGAAATATTACTCAGTGTGTGTGTATATATATATATGAAATACATATAATGAAATATTAGTGTGTGTGTGTATATACACACACACAATGGAATATTACTCAGTCATAAAAAAGAATGAAATCTTGCCATTTGCAACTACATAGAGCTAGGGAGTGTTTTGCTAAGCAAAATAAGTCAGTCAGAGAAAGACAAGTACCATATGATTTCACTCATATGTGGAATTTAAGAAACAAAACAAATGAGCAAAAAGAGAAACAGATTGAGAAGCAAACCAAAACCAGGCTCTAATTATAGAGGACAATCTGATGGTTACCAGAGGGGAGGGGGCTGGCGGGATGGGTGAAAGAGGTGATGGAGATTAAAGAACACACTTGTTGTGATGATCACTGGGTGTTGCATGGACTTGTTGAATCACTGTATTGTACACACGGAACTAATATTACATTGTCTGTTAACTAACTGGAATTTTAAAACTTAAAAAAAATATATTTACTGAATGCTTATCTTGTAGTAGTCATTAACTAAACACTTTACATATGTATATCCTTACAGTTCTATGACTTTTACGCAGGAGTTACTATTACTGCATCATTTTACACAAAAACAAACAACTAAAGCTCAAACTAGGTACATAATATACCCATGTTAGAACAGCTAGGAAGTAGGCCATGTAGGTCCAAAATTAATCAATAATTTTACTGCCTCTCTACACTACACTTGCTCTTTATAGTGGGTTATCCTATTAACTGACTAATAGGAAGAGTCGTCCAGGGCCTGTGAAAACTTCAGTTGACTTCAACCAAACTTTCAGTTAAAAACTGAAAGGATAAGGAGGCTACATAATTGAAGTTGGTCATTTTTGTTTACTCCGGGCACTAAAATGTCCCATGTGCTGCCACAAGAAAATAAACAGTTGTAAATAAAGGTAGAGATATGGATATAAACACAGACATTTGTCCAACTACCTAAACTAGAAGATGGGAAATTGCTTTTTTGCAATCATAACCAAATCAGAGTCTGAAAACAGTCTTAATTTCAATGTGCATTTCTCAACCTTACAGTTAGAACTGCTCATTATGCTTCATTATGTCAGGTTATAATGCAAAGAGATTGCTTGGACACCTGGAATGAGTCTCTTTTTATGAATCTTTTGATTCTACATTCCATCAGTATTATTTTTTTGTGTGTGTGGACTGATCTGGTGCTTTTACTATCAGGGTTATCTGGAAACAGGACTAGGTCAATGCATGGAAACTCTCAGTAGACACCAATGTTTCCACTTAAGAGTTCTTGCTCTTTAAAAATCTCGTAAGTTGGGGCACTTGGCTGGCTCAGTCAGTGGAGCCTGTGACTCTTGATTTTAGGGTTGTGAGTTCAAGCCCCACATTGGATGTAGATTACAGAAATTATTTTACTAAAAATAAAATTAAAAAAACTGTAACTTGTTACATGGTAACTTGGTACATCAGGACTTGTATAATCTCCCAAAGTCTTACAATAGACTTTAGCCATTTCCTAAAAAAATAGTATTTGTATTACATTGCTTCTATGCCTGAAAACACTTGTCAATTGTTCAGATAAAAAATAACAAATAAGCAACTTTTTAGAAATAATGTCTCTGTATTTTGGAAAGCTGGGAATTACTAATTTTAAAAAATGGTGATATGAAACTAATAAACAATAGAAAGGACTATTGATAAATGGTTTTATTATAAACTAAACTGTTGTCAGTTGGAATTATGGTTTAATTTCCTTTTACAAATGGGAAAGGTAATGGTTAGCAACAAGAGCAGTACTGGCTGGCTACTAGGGGGAATTTCAGAATTTTTTGGAGGGCATTTTTGGGTTATATCAAATATGAGTGTGATAAGGCATTTAGTGAGTAAAAACAATAAATGCTAATGTTCTGCAAATGCAGAATTTTCCCATTCAATTTTTAAATATCTTCTCAGATATTCAGGTGTAGGAGTCACATGGAATCATTTATGTTCTACTCTCCTCATGCATATTATTTTAATAAAATTACTTCCCTTGTGTTTCTTAAAAATTTCAAAGTTATGATATTACACTGATTCTAAAAATTACCTTGTTGGTAGTTTTTGTCATCTATTAATTTCATTCCAGAAAGGTAAAGAGTATATTACAAAATACTTATTATAAATCTATTTTTTTTAACCTAATAAAGCTGAGAGGTACAGGGTAAAAAATGAAGAAATGAAGAAGACATTAGAGTAGAAAAGTGTAAGATTGAATCTTAAAACTCCTAAACCAGAAAGTGTCCAAAAAGTGTCCTTATGGCAACTTAAGAGGTGTGAAATCTCCTGATACAAAGTTGTGGTGCCCAGGTTTGTTTTAATAGTTTGGCCTTCTCAGCTGTCTCAGTGAACCAGGGAAGCAAAAGTTGATTTCAGTGATATTTTCGATAGTTTCTAGGTGTACCATTTCAAGCTATTCAGGGAAAAATCTTCTCAAAGATATTTGCTATGCCAGGCTTTTGTTGTGTTTTGTTGGTGATAATGGTGACTTTATATCCACTTCAGTCTCTGGAGAATTAGTCATGACATTTCCAAATGGAATTCTTTAAAATTAAGGCAACATCTGAGAAAATCAGTCCAGAAATCCTAGTATTAACAGCTCAAACTTTGACATATTTACATTCCTTTGTATTTTAGCCCATCTGTGCTATATGACTGAAGTCTTGCCCAAAAATGTGACCTTTTGAATAAGCTTTAAATACTCAGTGGGCCAGTTAAAACAAATATTCATGGGCATCAAAGAACCGTCTTTTTAAAGAAGAATCAGGATGAAGGCACAGGTAACCATTTCTAATGGGATTCTGTCCATCTTCTTAATAATTCAATCACCTGCATAATCATAAAGCCTAAAATATACTCACCTTTGTATTCCTTTTATTTATTAAACAAACACTGACATCTAACTGTATAATACAGAATTATCTCCAAAGAACACCTTTTCTTGGTTCTTTTTTCACTAAAGCTAAAGGATGATTCATGCAGATAAGATGTAACTCAAGAGAAAGTATCTTATTAATTAAAATCCTAAAATGAACAACCTAAGATTGTTTCTAACCAATAGCTTAACAGTGATTCTTCTATAAACAAATTCATATGAACATATGAAGTGTCCAATAACTTGTTTCTTGAATGAATGAAGTAATTACTTCATTAGTAATTAGTGTAGTAATTAATGAACACATCTATGGAGTGTTTGTAAGTACTAATTAAAATTCTATTTTGGAAATAATGCTAAGCTAAAACATATAGAACATTCGTAATACAATTTTTTGTATAGAAAGATCATAAAAAGAATATAGTTAATCATATTGGAGTAAATAATTATAAAATTTAAACATATTTGGTGCTTTCTATGTGCGTCTGGTACTGTTTTCAGATTTTGTATATAAACTCACTTCATTCTTACAACAAATCTAGGAAGTGTTGTATGCCATTTTACAGACCAAGAATCTTGTTAAGTGACTTGCCCTAGGATACATATGACTTTGGGATGCATTAAAATAAAAATGCCACTGCTTGAGCTACTGAGTAAGAAGATCAGGTGCACTGGTGAAAGTTCAATATTATAGACTTGCAGGAGTTAAGATTTTTGTAGTAAGTACTAGAAACATGAATTAACTCAAGAAAAACAAAAACAGCAGTGTTTCTCTTGGACTGTCCTATAGACCTAAGAGTAGGACGATGGCCAGACCTATCAAAGGACCAGAATCAAGAATAGGAAAACTGCCAGGAGCATCACCGGATTTTTCCTGTTTCTCCAATTTTCCTTAGTGCTTAGCTGTGACCTTCCTCTTTTTCTCTCTGCTCTCTAGTTCACATGACCATTGATGGCTTCCTACCCAATCTGTTACAATTCTGGTCACAAAAAGCAATTAAAATTCCTTCAGTTCAAATTTCAAATTCTTGGAGAAGAAGCTTTAACTGTCCATATTGAGTCAGGTAGTAACTCCTACTCCAAACAACAGTGGCTGCTGTGTGATTCTGTCCACCCTGTACTGCAGCCATCTCCTCCATGATTGTACAGCTAGCAGAAGCCAGGTGGCTGCCGGAAGCCATTCTGTGACCACAACGAGTGACAGATTCCAGGATTTCAGGTAGAAACCTTGGTAGGCAACTATCTCAAGAATCACACCCTTAACATGTCAAATATTCAAGACAGAGCCATGCTAGTTGCTCTCAACAGGCTCTCCTATGTTGGGCTCTAGTGTTGTGATATAATTTTAGTGTACTGTGATCAGTAGCTACACCTGAGGGGCCCCTGGGTGGCTCAGTCAGTCAAGCTGAGCCTTTGGCTCAGGTCATGATCCCAGGGTCCTGGTATTGAAACCCACATCAGGCTCCCTGCTTAGCGGGGAGCCTGCTTCTCTCTCTCCCTCTGTCCCCCACTCATGCTCTCCCTCACTCTCTCTCTCACAAATAAATAAAATCTTAAATTTTTTTTAAAAAATTAAAAAAAAACTACACTTGATCAGCTTATCTATAGATAGCATTTCATGTTCTAGGGAATTAACAGTAGGTTAAATCATAGGAGACAGATTTAAAATTTAAAATAAAATAATAAAATAAAATAAAATATTAGCCCCATTTAATACAATGACAAAGAGGCCTGAATCAAGGATCATGACTGATCCTGGATGTAAGATTTCTAAGGACACTTAGTTATAGATCAACTGCTTGATTAAAAAAAATAGGCACAATTACATCAGATAATCATTAGTAGATGCATTGTCCTTTCTCTAAGAAAAGAACATTTTTATCTAAATAAGTAAGGCAAACCTCTCCTTCTAGACAAGGAAGCAGTGTCCACTAAGTAATGTAGTATAAACACTGAAAATTCTCATTCTTTTCCCTTTTCATCCAGTCTCCCTTCTCTGATAACAACTGCTTTAGTTACATTCCAGACCTAAGTGATCTTATTGGAGTATTCCCTAGGCTTCCTCAATAAAATATTTGCAAATACCTCTTTGACATATATCATTTTTCAGAGGGATGCTTTCATCTTTTTATTCTGATTTTTATTAGTTTTCCATCAGAGAGTGACCTTTCATATATGT
Source organism: Procyon lotor (assembly GCA_028646535.1). Taxonomy (NCBI): domain Eukaryota; kingdom Metazoa; phylum Chordata; class Mammalia; order Carnivora; family Procyonidae; genus Procyon; species Procyon lotor. Next base: position 85,669,262 of record CM053611.1, read on the forward strand.
GTGTGTGACAAGAAATACAGCTTGATTACTATCAAGAATATTCTGTAACTGAAGACCTAAATAATAAGTACAGTTAACAATCAGGAAGTAAATGGGATCGGAACCAAAGTGTGACTATAAGAATAAATGGAACTGGCCCGGGAAATCTGCCACAAACTTCGCTAGTATAAAAATCAGCTAATAGGCAAACTAGTATGTCTGCTTATGTCAGGCTGGATAAAAATACAAGATCAAGATGTGCCTGGCAAATACAGCATAGTACAGGATGGCCAAGAACCCAATAGCTGAAATTATGGGGAAGCAATCATAAACAACCTGCCAAAATAGTTGTGTTTGGTTGTATGGATGGTGTAACTGCATGGATCTAGAGGGCACTTTACACGTTAGTCATAATATATTTGTATATTGATTATAAATTTATGGCAAATAATAAGAACACATCTTGAGGAAGGAGTGTCTTTTTCAAATTCACATAAAGCTGATATATAGGCTACAGTGGTGCCAATTACCATTTCTGTACAGGTAGAATGCAAATGCTACTAAAGAGTATAAAGGAAACCAGTTATCTTAACCTCTGATCAATGTTAACAACTCCATTTTTCAAGAATACCCAACTTCTGTATCAACATGGGCGGAACTGGAGGAGATTATGTTGAGTGAAATAAGTCAAGCAGACAGAATCAATAATCACACGGTTTTACTTACTTGTGGAGCATAAGGAATAACATGGAGGACACTGGGAGAAGGAAAGGAAGGGTGAATTGGGGGAAATAGGAGCGGGAGATGAACCATGAGAGACTGTGGACTCTGAGAAACAAACTGCGGGTTTTAGAAGAGAGGCAGGTAAGGAGATGGGTGAGCCTGGTGGTGGGTATTGAGAAAGGCATGTATTGCATGGAGCACTGGGTGTGGTGAATAAACAATGAATCTTGGAACACTGAAAAAATAAAATTAAATTTTAAAAAAAGAATGGACAATATATTATGTGCTAGGCATGAAATCGGACATTTCATCTTTTGTCTGTAATCAGTGCAAACCACCAAGTTACCCGCCTAACTATAGTAACCAGCAATTGATAGCTTATAGTTTTGGTTAAATAGATTCTGAACCTACAATCTGATTCACAATAGCTAAAATTTCTATTCTCCAATTTAAAAAACATTTCTTAGAATTTTATTCAAAATTCTAAAAAACCTCACCCTAATTATTTCCTCCCTTCCCCCTCTCCTTTAGGTAAATTGTGAGTTTTTAGAACTTCTTTGAATCACCTTACAATACATGATTTGTGTGCTAGAGAGAGACCAAAGAGAGAAAGAGATCCCAAGAAAGTAAGCTTTAGTAATTGAACTTGAGATGTTGAAGAAAGAAGGTAGAGGATGTCTCTATTAACACTGTTTTAAACAGTGTGGTTTCTATCATCCTTATCGTGGGGTTGACTAACCAACGGTTTATTTTATAATTTGAAAGCCAAACTAAAGGTGAAAGAAAACTCCTCTATCTTGCCAATAATTCCCGGCTTGGAGATGCACATATTCCCATGGGAGGCATGCAGCAGGTGTGAGAGCATGGGGCTATTGCTGTTGGCTGTTGATTACTCTCTGTGTAATCTGAAAAGCTTTCTATTCCCACAGCTTTATGTAATATATCAACAGTAATAGATTCATAATCATTATCCAACCTACCGGAAGTTTGGCCACTGTGACAGATGTCTTCTCAATTTCATGTTGTGAGCTCTCATTTATTTACCCCTCCCTCTGAAAAATATCTTACATAAAAATCTAGCATTAATGTATCTGATGTGATATTTACATTCAATAGTAACATTAGCTATCAATTTCTAATTTCCAATGAATAATTACCCATAATGAGCCAAACACACCAGCACTGATTCAGCATACTTTATCCTCACTTGAGTTTATGGTAAAGATTACTAGATGATAAACAATTAGACTCTGAATTATGCTTGTGTTTTAATATTTGGAATGATCCATATTTTGGCTAAATATTTAAAGGCATTATTTTCTTTTAGAGTCTCAGAGATTTGTCTTAGATTACTCTGTGTGTCTTGGATTTTTATCTTAGAGATATTCCATCACTGTGGAAATGTAGAGTAATCCTCAAACATCTCTACCAGGTCCAGCAGTAACCCCAAGACAGAAAATGTTGTCTGTACCACCTAAATTGGCATCTCTTTGTAAGGGAAATTGGATGCATTCTCATCACATTCTATTTTTTCTTTCTCATCTCTGACCCAGTGGACTTCTACTGAATATATGAGAAAGGAACAAATACATTTCCCTCTATTTATTGTTTAGTTTCTTAACAAAAGCTTGAGTTTAAGACACATATATTTATTTTTTTTAAAGATTTATGTATTTGAGAGAGAGAGAGGAAGAGAGAGAGAAAGAGAGAGTGTGTGTCAGGGCAGAAGGGCAGAGGGAGAAAAAGTCTTAAACAGACTCCACACTGAACACAGAGCTCAACACAGGACTCAGCTCGATCTAAGGACCCTGAGATCACAACCTGAGCCGAAACCAAGAACCGGGTGCTTAACCAACTATGCCACCCAGGTTCCCCAGGACTCACATACATTTACTTTAAATATTCATAAAACTAATTGGGCTTGAAAAAATACTTTCGGGGTTCTGATATTACTTTTATTATTGTGATTCCTTTAGTTCTGAATAAAAATTATTATTGTTATTGTTTTTAAGTATTTACTGCCTGGTTTATTTCATCTGATTGCTGCCTCTGTTTTCATTTTTACTGAATTTTTAAATATATTTTACTAATTGCTTCTTTTAAATAATTTTGAGAATCTTAGAAACAGTCATAGATAACAATGAGTTATAGCCCTTACAGAGAGAGTAAGAAAGAAAGTGCTAGCTCTACACAGAAAGCAAGTCCTCCACATATAAAATTATTTTGGTCTTTTTAGTTTATCATTAGATCACCCAGAAAGCACAGGTTAAAAGCTTTAAAAAAAAAAAATCTCTCTCCTTCAGTTGGGTTTGAATGCTTTTTGAAGAGCTTACAACATTTCTTCTCCATTTGCATGTTTTCTTATTGTTCTGACAGTAAGTGGGAGGCCAGCTGGAAAGAACTGTGAAAAATACATGCTTGGTATGGATGAGTCTGAGATTTCCATAAGCAGTTCCATTTTCTAGCATCTGAGATCAATTTCTTATAATGACATTGAATAAAAACCTGTTAATGCATCACTTGTAAGCTCCAAAGCTGCCTATTCTACAAAGTTTGTCTCCCATTGACTTCCATTTATGCTTTACCTCATTAGGAAGAGTATTTAGTTGTATTAAAATTAATTTCCTAAATGACATTAAGAAATATGCCTAAATATTAAGATTGCTTTTTTGGTTCTTCCAATCCATGGGCATAAAATATATTTCCATTTATTTGTGTCATCTTCAATTTCTTTCATCAACATTTTATAGTTTTCAGAGTACAGGCAGTTCAACTCCTTGGTTAAGTTTATTCATAGGTATTTTATTATTTTTGGTACAACTATAAGTAGGATCTTTTTCTTAGTTTCTCTTTCTGCTACTTCATTCTTAGTGTATATAAATGCAATAGATTTCTGTATATTCATTTTGTATCCTGAGAATTTATTGAATTTATTTATCACTTCTAGTAGTTTTTTGGTGGAATCTTCAAAGTTTTGCTAAAATGCCCATAGTACCTGAAGCAATCTACAGATGTAATGCAACCCCTATCAAAATGCCAACATTTTTCACAGAATTAGAACAAATAATCCTAAAATATATGGAAACACATATCACTCTGAATAGTCAAAGCAATCTTGAAAAAAAGAACAAAGGTAGAGGTTATCACCATTCCAGATTTCAAGATACACTGCAAAACTATAGTAATCAAAACATTATAGTACTGGCACAAAAAACTGACAAATAGATCAGTGAAACAGAATACAGAGTCCAGAAATAAACTTACTTTTATATAGTTAATAAATCTATGACAAGTAGGGCAAAAATATACAATGGGGAAAAGACAGTCTCTTCAACAAATGGTGCTAAGAAAACCAAACAGATATTACAAAAGAATGAAACTGGACCACTTTATTACACAGTAAACAAAAATAAACTCAAAATGGATTAAAGACTTAAATGTGAAATGTGAAACCATAAAAATCCTAAAAGAAAACATAGGAAGTCAATTTCTTTGACATTAGGCATAGAAACATTTTTCCACATGTCTCCTGAGGGAAATGAAACAAAAGCAAAATTAACTAGTGGCATTAATAAAAAGCTTTTGCAGGCGCCTGGGTGGCTCAGTTGGTTAAGTGACTGCCTTCGGCTCGGGTCGTGATCCCGGAGTCTCGGGATCGAGTCCCACATCAGGCTCCCAGCTCCACGGGGAGTCTGTTTCTTCCTCAGACCTTCTCCCCTCTCATGCTCTCTCTCGCTCTCCCTCTCTCAAATAAATAAATAAAAATCTTTAAAATAAAAAGCTTTTGCACAGCAAAGGAAACCATCAACAAAAGAAACAGGCAACCTACTGAATGGGAGAAGACATTTGCAAATGACATATCTAATAAGGGGTTAATATCCAAAATATATAAACAACTTATATAACTCAACACCAAAAATACCCAAATAATCCAATTTAAAAAATGCTAAGAATACAGGAACAGACATTTATCCAAAGAAGAAATACAAATACAAAACAGACACATGAAAAGATACTCAACATCACTCATCATCAGGGAATTGCAAATCAAAACCACAATGAGATGTTACTTCACACCTGTCAGAATGGCTAAAATCAAAAGCTCAAGAAACAAGTGTGGGTGAGGATGTGGGAAAAAAGGAACTTTTGTGCACTGTCAGTGGGAATGCAAACTGGTGCAGCCACTGTGGAAAACAGTATGGAGGTTCCTCAAAAAATTAAAAAGAGAACTACCCTATGTTCCAGTAATCCTACCATGGGGCATTTATCCAAAGAATACGAAAATACTAATTTGAAGGGAAATATGCACTCCTATGTTTATAGCAGCATTATTACAATAGCCAAATTATAGAAGCAACCCAAGTGTCCATCAATAGATAAATGGATAAAGAAGATGTTGTATGTGTGTGTATATATCTATATATTAACATAGATGTATAAATATATATATATACAAATATGTATAATAAAGATGTATATGTATGTGTGTGTGTATACAATCCATTGTGCATCATGGAAAGTACAATGGAATACTATTCAGAATGAAATCTTGCCATTTGCAACATGGATGGATCTAGAGAATCTAATGTTAAGCAAAATAAGCCAGAGAAAGACAAGTACCATATGATTTCACTCATGTGTGGAATTTAACAAAACAAATGAACAAAGAAGAAAAGAGACAAACCAAAAAAACGGACTTTTAACTATAGGAACAAATGGATGATTACCAGAGAAGAGGTGAGTGGGGAGATGAGTGAAACAGGTGAAGGAGATTAGGAGTCCTTATCTTGGATGAGCACTGAGTAGTATATGGAATTGTTGAATCACTATATAGTACCCCTGAAACTAATATGACACTGTATGTTAACTATACTGGAATTAAAATAAAATTTATAAAAATACACAAAACAAACTGGTAGTTGCCAGAGGTGAAGTGGCTGAGGTGGTAAGTTAAAAAGATTAGGAAGATTAAAAGTATACTTATCTTGATGAGTACTGAGTAATAGAATTATAGATCATTATGTTGCACATCTAAAATTAATATAACACTATATGCTAATTATACTTCAACTTAAAACAGAAAGAAAGAAAAGATCATCTTTTTGTACATATCAAAGTTCCTGGGTCTTATGGGAAAGGCAGTGACACTTTCCTATTAGAAGAGCAGAAACATCCAAGGGATACAGAGGATGCAGAAAAGCATTTTCCATCAGCATATCAAAAGTCATTTGCCTCGTGGTTAAGGTCATGGGTTCTGGCAATAAAATCCCTTGGTTGCCAAAAAGACTCTCCATTGCAACAGTGAGGATACAAGCACAGGCAAGAAAGAATCATGTCCTGTACAATTTGAGAGAGAATTAGGAGAGCTTCTCCAAGGTCATGTTTGACCTTGACGTGTCACAATTCTATAATTACTTTCACCTACATAGAAAAATGCAGCCTTGTTTCTGCTGAAGCCAGGACCCAATATAACAAAACACAGTTTGTCCAAAAATCAGCTGGTAAGTAAGGGATTAGTATTTCAGTGAATTTTAAGGACACTTTTGGGTGATCTAAGTCTAGATTATGAAGGGATAGTGATAAGAAGAACATAGTTGGAAAGGAAAATAAAGACAAAGAAAAGGAAACTAAAATAGAATCTATGGCCTAAATAAACATAACCTACTCAAAAGTGAAGACAACTCCCTTTGCTATATTTTAATGTAATTTCTGTTCTATATGCTTTAGGTATCCTATCTGGCACTATTTGTTTTTCTCTAAATTGTACATCAGTGATTTAAAAAATGGAAAGAAACCTCTTTAGTTTTTCCATTTTAAATAATTCGATGTAATGCTTCAAAAGTGAAATCTAATCTCAATAACCTCTAAGGTCTTTTCGATCTCTACTCTTCAAGATGCTAGGAGTCTATGACATGCTAAACACGCAACCCAAATCTCCCATGACCAAGGCGATTTCAGGTTTCCATTGTTACCAAGCTTGTGGACTAGATGGATACGGGCTCCGTAGAGTGGTTTATAATTTATCTGGTTGTCTTTCTGTGCTTAATCCATCTGTGGGAGTGACAGCTTGACATAATCACTAGCTTCAAATAAGTAATTCCATTCACTATCAGTTTTTAATTTTATTTCCTCATTCCTTTATTGATGCAGTAAAATGCTGGTTAATCTGCAGAGCCCAGGCAAGCCCGGTGTTGTCAGTATTAATTTCACACTACTGCATCTTCGTGTTTGGTCTTATACAGTAATTAAAGGAAATCATTACAAAGTTGAAATTAAGCTGGATGTATAATCTTTGGTTTTAGTTTGCATGAGACCAATATATGATTCATAGCAAATCTTTATTATTTTCTTCACATAGCCAAGATTTTCCTTCTCCAGTAAAATACTGAGCCATATGCATTTCTTTGTCAATGTCTCCTTTATTTTATAGTATGCATCCTTGAATCCTTCCCCCAAATACCTATCTTCTAGGCAGACAGGCATTATACTTTTCTTTTTTTTTTTTCCGGGTGTTCTTCTTTTAACTCTGCTAAGATTTACATTTTCTAAGAGCTGTGATTCTCAAAGTGTGGTACCCAGAGGAGCAGCATTAAAGTCACATGCAGTCTTAGTCGACTCAGGCTACTATAACAGAATACCATAGATCGGTGGCTTATAAACAAAAGAAAATTTATTTGTTACAGTTCTGATAGCAGAAGACTGAGATCAGGGTGCTAGAATGGTCAAAATGATCAGGTGAGGACCCTCTTCCAGCTTGCTGACTAACAACTTCCCATCATCGTATTCTCCTAAGGTGGAAAGAGGGCTAGGGAGCTCTCTGAGGCTTCTTTTAATTTTTTTATTTTTTCTTTTCCTTTTTTTTAAGATTTATTTATTTATTTGACAGGGAGAGATCACAAGTAGGCAGAGGGGCAGGCAGAGAGAGAGGGGGAAGCAGGCACCCCGTTGAGCAGAGAGCCCAATGTGGGGCTCTATCCCAGGACCCCAAGATCATGACCTGAGCTGAAGGCAGAGGCTTTAACCCACTGAGCCACCCAGGCGCCCCTGGGGTTTCTTTTATAAGAGCACTAATCCCATTCATGAGTCCCCCCCCCCCCCCCGACCCCGTCACCTAATTAGAGGTTCCACCTCCTAATACCAACACTTTAGGATTGCAATATATGAATTTTAGGGAGACACACAAACATTTAGTCCAAGAACATGGACATTTCCTAAAATGCAGATTCTATCAAATCAGAATCTCTGGTGGCTGGGGCCCAGTAATCTGTTTTAAAAAACAAGCCTTCTAAGTGATTCTAATGTATACTTAAGTTTGAGAACCAATGAGTTAGAGTTTTTATTATTTGTTTTTTGAGTTAGAGTTTTTTAAGCATTTCACACACTAAATCTACTTTACCATTATAATAGCCTGCGGAGCAGCCTCCTTAACCCCTTTTCATAAATGAAGGAAGAAGGGCTTAGAAAACTTCAAGGATTTGCTTAAATTCTCAGAACTGGTAAATTTTAAGGCTTGGCTTTAAACCTGAAATTTCACCATGTTTTTCCTTCCACATTTATGGATTCAAAAAATATCTCAAAGGAAATATCATGTGGATACTCCCAGTACATAAGTTAGATAAAACTAGATATTTCTTTTTTTTAATTTTTTTAAAGATTTTATTTATTTGACAAAAAGAAAGAGATCACAAATAGGCAGAGGGGCAGTCAGAGAGAGAGAGGGATGTGGGGCTCGATCCCGTGACCCTGAGATCATGATCTGAGTCAAAGGCAGAGGCTTAACCCACTGAGCCACCCAGGCACTCCAAGATATTTCTTTTCTTGAAATGAAATTTTACTCTTTTATTGAATTATATGGGAGTATGACTTCCATAAAATCACATCTGCTTACTCCATGTCCTTTTTCCCCCATACACACACCATCATTCGTAGTGAATAGTCAGCTATCAATTGGTAGATTCTTCAAACCATAATATACAGGCTCCATTTTAGATTCTGCCCATAATGGTAAATGCCTTGAATGTCATGCTAAATAATTTGAACTTCAGTGTTACACATCAGTGAGTCTGCCTTTCAGGGAGGGCCAGAGATAGACACTTTGTTATGGAGGGAGGACTGGAATTTTGCAAGAGGTCCACCAATCTAGAGGTGTAGGAAGCAGTGACTTGAGACGGGATGAATAATATCTCCTTTAAACATGAATACAAATATCCAAATGTCTACTGATTAATCAAATACCTATGTATCTAAGACTATACTAGATTCAGAGTAATATCATGTCATCATGGATTTTCTTAAGCAACAAATACCAAAGTTGAACTAGTAGCACATAGGCATTTGCAGAATTTATTGAAGTTAAAAGGGAAATTCAGACTCAAAGTTTGGTAATTCTTGCCATTTATGCTTCTTTTTGGTCCACACCTCTTGTCTCCATTCAAATTCAGGGCTTAATTTCCCTTGATTATCAAAATAACTTGGGTGACCATATAACTTACCATCTAAACTAGGATACTTTTGAGTGAAAGAGGGCACTATTAATAATTACATTGGGATAACTGCCATAAACCAATACAGCCTTAAACAAACAGAGAGGTATGGTGGTCCCAGCAAAAACCACTTCCTTCCTCACCTCTGGCCTCTCTTGCTACCCAATATGCACATGGCTTGCATGGTTAATACATAATCCTGGTCATGTCACTTCCTTGCTCAAAGCTCTCCTCATTCCCTGACAGAAGAAAATACAGGTTATTTATGTTGACATTTAAGATCCTATAGTATTTCAGGATTTTTATTTTAATCATTATCTCTAGTCAAGACTGGCTGTATAACTTTTGAGAGCCAGTAAAAACTGAAAACGTAGGATACCTTGTTCAAAATTTTTTACGAATCTCAAAATGGCAACCACAGGGCAATAAACCAAATGTAGGGACCTGTGGAGCTCCAACCAAAGCAGCCCATCTACTAGCCTCCTGCATATCTGGAACTCTCCTCCCTTTCTCAGGTCCTCCTTGGAATGCCTCATTCCTCATTTCTGTCCTTTGAAACTCAATTTGTACTTCAAAGTCCAGCTTAGAAACTATTTCTTCACCCATAAGGTTTATCTTAATTCTGCCACGATTTATTCTTCCTTAAAACTCTCAATTCTGTTTTGTCTGCATATGTCTCTCAAGTCATGTTTGTACTACCTTAATCATCTTCTTCTACTACCTTCATCATCTGTATCATCTAGTTTCCAGTTCAGTTTAGTTATAGAAACATAATAAGAATTCCAAGAATATTTGCTGAATGAATGCATGGATAAATTTTTAAATTTCACTTCTTTCCCCAAGTGCAGAATATTATTATTTACTGACAATAATCCAAATTTCATTATATATTTTTCAACATTACCTAAGTAGATGTTGGTTTATCTTCATTTGGAGGAAATTCTTCATTTCTTACTTCAATGTATACATATACTACCTAAGATTTCCTTTGTTCTAATGCAGTATGGAAAGGGAAATGTTACTTCCTAGGCATATCAAGTGCCAAGTAATGTAATAGGAACATTTATAAAATGTATCTAATTTCCTGCTTGCAAAACCCATGCATTAATATGCCCAAGTTACAAATGAAGAAATGAAGATCCAAGAGGTCAAGTTACTTGCCCAAAATCACACGAGTGAGTCAGAGGTTGGAATGACATCTGACTGTCTCCTGTCTGTGTCTCCCCCATACAACACTACATTCAGAACAGCTCATTAAGTGATAGGTGGTGACAGCCTGTCAATTTAACATTCAGTTTATGAAAAGATGACAACAAACTGTTAAGGCCTAACAGTGTTAGGAAATGCCTAAATTGGGCATTTCCACAGTGGCATCCACCTGGTGGAATCTTTTCTCTATGTTTCAGGTTCAGAGATGAGCCATCGTCGGGATGTGGCCAGTTCTGAGGCCACTCGAGGTGAGTAGGTGACCTGGCAATAGATCCAAGGGTACCCACACAAGCCTGATCTCTCCCCTCTAAATATATACCTTACAACTAACTTCATGCTGGCCTTAGTTCTACAGCCTGTAAATATTTGTTGGCTAAAAATGAGCAAATGGAGACATAAAACTCCTGAATTCCTACAGATGACTCTAATGAGAAACACATCTCAGCTAATAATTCCAGATGGAAATAAATACTCAGAATCCCATAAAGGTCCACAAACTCCCTCCACAATGCAAGGTCAGCTTTCCTTAGGCAAGAATGGTTTCTTTTCAGAGTTCCCAAATCTTGATTACAACATGTCCTTAGTTGTTGAGTCCTTGGTTATGTTAAAGATCTTGCCTTTGGGTGTGAATTCATAATTCTGACTTGCCTAATAACTGTGCAGCCCCAAAAACTGCCCTCAGAATCAACACATTTCATTTGCATTTGACAATTATAAAACAGCTGATGTTCCAGAGGTGGGGGGGGGCTCAGATTTATGAGAAGCTCACTTTAGGACAATTACTCTGGGTGGAAGTGAGGGCCTAAGGTCTCTAGGAAGTGGGAACAGGTCAGAACAATCAGACAAAGGGCTATGTTTAGCTCACTAATTAGAAATCTCAGTCTCTAACATAAGGAGCCCCTTGTAAGCTCAACAGTGCCCTGGGGTGAATGGGGCTTTTAACCCATACTTCAGAGACTGTATGCCCCCCATTTTCTCTTCAGATCCTGTGTTATCTCTAAGCTTTTCACTTCACTTCTGAGATAGATCACAGAGACAGCACAATAGTCAGTGAAACAATTTCCCCTCTAACACTGGCATTGATTCATTTTTTGAGATTCAGCTCCAAAGTCAAATTTCTCTGATGTTTCCCTCAATTGCCAAAAAAAGAGATTATAAAATGTTATAATAGAAAAGATTATGGATTTTGGATCCAGTTCGAGTGCTCATTCTTTGATCTACTTGCTGGTGATCCTGGGCATATAACTTAACTTCTCTGAGCTTCAGATAGCTTAGATGATGATCCTTACCCAATCAGATTTTTATGTGATGGTACCTGGTTAACAAATGTCAGCTCCATCTCCTCATCATATCCCCATATATCCAGTACCATCATTAACACATTTGAGACTCTACCTTATAGTAAAGTTTGAATATACATGATTTGTTTTTTCTTCTATGATGCAAACCTAAAGTAATGAAACTCATAGATACAAAAAGTAGATTGATGGTTGCCAGGGTCCAGGAAGGGGGAAATGGAGAGTTGCTGTTCCAATGGGTTTCAGTCATGCAAGCTGGAAAACAGATCTAGAGATCTGCCGTACGACAATGTGCATGTAGTTAACACTACTATAGTGTACACTTAAAAATTTGATGAGAAGGTAGATTTCATGTTACGTGTTTCTACTGCACTGAAAAAATAATTATTATTGATAATCTATTGCTCCCCTTGATTGCTTATAAACTTATATTTAGTACTTTCTTAAAAAAATCTTGAAAGAATGGAAATACTTTTAGTGCCTTGCTACTTTAGTACGCTGGAACTAAAGAAAGTCAAAATGTAGTCTTTTCTGACCAGCGCTTGCCTCTAAACAGTGATTCTTGATCTGAGTATCACAACAGTCAAACCAAGAAGTATCCCAAAAGTAAATTAGCTCAGTCAATATAACTATTAATTTATATTCACAATAGGTAAAGAGTTCAGATTGCACATGATGATGAATGAGTGTATGTGCATTTAATTATCTTGTTTTAAACAGCTTAACCCTGTGAAAGCATGACCCTCACATTTCTGTTATGGTTCAAATGACTATTCCATGATGTATTTATTTTGTCAAATTCAAATTTTTTTCAAAGTGGTTCACTTTAATCTTTTCATCTACAAATTATGACTCTTGGGAGACAGATTAGGTGCACTTTTTTCTCTTCTGCTCCCCTCATCTCTACTCCAATATCCAGCAGAGTAGCTTATCTATTGTAGGCTGTCAGTGACAATTTTTGAATGAAAAAATATTTATAAATTTTTTTTAAAAGTACTGCAAATATTTCATTAGAACAGAAGAGAACTTGTTCTGTTGTCTTGAAATTCTCCAAGAATTTCAAATTCAGACTACTTTAAGGAAGAGTTATGTAAACATTTGCCTTCTGAGGGAGCTATTGATGGAAGAGTTTCTATTTTATAGACCAGTACAGTCAGGAGGATTATAAGAAGCCTGACAGTTCATTTATTATGATTTCTAGGCTTATAAAATAGGAAATTAAAACCCAAACTGACCTAGAGAATTGACTATCAAGGACTCAGGCCAGGGTTTTCTGTTTTCTATACCTGGCTACATTTTACTAAAATCCAGGGCTTTGCCACAGCAGAGACAGTAGCTAATATAACAAATTTCAGTGAATCTCAGAGTATTTCTGTGGGAGAAAGAAATATGTTAGCATTTACTACATTGTACCATCTTAAAATACCTTCCCCCTCTCCTTTCAAAATCACACACACACACACACACACACACACCTTTTATACACACTCAGCTAAGGAACATATGCCAAGTCTTTCTGACCACCAGGGGGCCACCACGAGAACGGACAAGCCTGGAACAAATTCTTAAGATACCCACATCATTCTGTTAAGGAAACAATTGTGTGGATTACTAGAATACGAAAAATATTGCCTTTCAGAAACCAGAAGCTTTCTTAAAATGACAGTACTATAGCTGTGCGATGTCACTCTGTCAGCAAAATATAGTGTAGCACAAAAATTTAGATTCAATACATTTTCAATCAATCCCTGAATTCAAATTGTCGTTTCCCTTCAGAGTGACTGGATCATTTATAATTTTAAGGAATTATTATTTTTTGCATTTGCATGATTTATAAGGTGCATAACTGATTAATACAATAGTACATGTATATAATTTATCATTGTATGTTTGCACATACATTGGAATAGAAATTATTAATTTTTGATGAGATAAATGGTATTGTGGATTTTTTTAAGTCCTTAGCCTTTAAATATATTTTAACTATTGATGGATGAAAATGAAACAGTGTCCAGGATGTGCTTCAAAATATTTCCAAAAGAAAGAAGTATATGGAAAAAGAGATTAAAGAAATGTGACCATGCGCATTATATAATGATCCAAACAATGCATTATACACACTATATGTATATGTATGTAATATAATTTTTATAACTTAATTTTTAAAGATTTATTTCTTTTATTATGTACTCGACATAGAGAGAGAGAGAAAAGGGAGAGAGGGGCAGAGGACAAGAGAGAATCCAGAGGCAGACTCCCCAGTGAACACAGAGCTCAATCCCAGGACCCTGAGATCATGACCTGAGCCAAAATTAAGAGCCAGCCACTTAACTGAGTATCCAGGAACTCCTACAAATTTATATTTAAATGATATAGGTAGATGGATAGAGAGAAAAAGCTCATGATGTACCTCAACTGTAAATAAAAGCTAGATTTTTAAGATAAGATTACAGATAATTTTTATCTTCTTTGACTTTTTGTGTTTTACATAACAAGTATGTATGAGTAATATAATCAGGAAGAAGCTATAAACACAAAGTGTCCAAAAATTACAAGTATTTGGATACACTGAAAATTATATGAAGATGACATTTATACACATAGCTATATCCAGTTCCCTTTGGTATATTATAGAATGTGGTCATGTCAAATCACTGCTGGAATTTAGCAATGGATCAGATGTTTTATATGCAAACTACAGGCAGAGTCCTTCTTTCCCCCAAGAGTATTTATGCTTTAAGAGCTTCTTAGAATAGTAGTTTTTAATCAAGGAAGATCACTTTCACCCAAGAGATATTTGGCCACATTTGGCAACATATGTAGTTGCCACAACTGACATCTAGTGGGTGGAGAACAAGGAGTCTGCAAAACATCCTACAATGTTGGATGGGACATTGTTGGATTGGGCTGATAGGACAGCCCCTACAAAGCAGAATCACCCAGCCCAAATTATCAGTAGCACCAAAGTTGAGGAACCCTGTCTTAGAGTCTTGTTATTTCAGTCCTAGAAAAAGTCTTAGTTCTACATAAGATTTTCATATTTGATACCAGAAAACTAAAATAATTCATTTTTTCCCTCAGCAAGTATAAAATAAAATACTATCTGCTAGTGAATCAGACCTCAATAGATGGAAATCCTGTAGAAAATAGCTCATGGTAAACATTTCTCCTGACATATTGGTGGTATTTAGAGCCTTCAAGTGAGAAGATTCTCAACTCAAAAATACTAGTGTAGTTAATTTTGGCCTTTCCCTTGCACAAAGTAAGTGCTCATTTAAATTTGTTGACTCTAATACAGACTATACCCATTTCAACAAGAAACTTGAGCTTTGCCTCTGAACTTGGCTCCAATTTCAATGCCCCAGTTAGATTCACTGAAAGAGATTTTGTTAGGAAGACTTGTTATGAATGACCTTAGCCATTAACAAAAATGAGAGGTCAGTTCAGAGACCAGTTTTTCAGCAGTTTTAAGTTGAACTCTTTCAGCATCTTTAAGATAACACAGAGCCCTTAGAGAGTTACACAGAGGAGTGGAAATAACAAGGCTAACTAACCCCTACCATACTTAATGTTAGAGAAGTAATGTTTTCCAAACCTCAGTAGTACCAACATAATAGCATAACAAGAACCACCAGTCAATATATTAATGACTTATGCATGCATTTTAAATAGTCCCTTGCACAGAAAATCTGAGCATGGAGTTTCAATGGTTGACAACATCACAAAAATAGAAATGATGAGGCATGGCATGCCTCCAACTGGAGATCTCAACATCACCTGTATTTGTGCCTCCCCTTCAAAAAAAAAAAAAGAACTTTAGTCTAATCAAGTCTCCAGTGTTTAGGAATGCATACTCAGGTGGAAAACTGTGAAGAAATGAAAGAAAGTGATTAAAGTACAGGGCAGAGGTTTCTCTTTTGTAGGAAGAAGAGGACACCTGGAGTATCACTTGAGTAACCATCCAGCGTCTGTTTCTTATTCTGAGTGACAGATGCATCATGGGAATTTATGAAGCTCTACATGTGTTTTATTCAGTTTCCAGCACATTTTATAATAAATTTTTTATTAGAATTTTATTTTATAATGAATAATTGTTTTATAAAAGCAAACCACTTGCAGTCTGACATCTGTTCAAATAACTCAGGTTATCTCACACACAGAATTGAGGAATGACATACAAGAGCCATGTGTAGTGGCTGTGGTACAGAAGGTAAGCATTGCCCACTCAGACAACACGACACAAGCAGAATTTGAGATAAATGCTCTTAAGCCATACTTTTAACACATATTCTTTGCCTCACATTCACAGTCTCTTACCACTTTAACTGACACAAGCTGGGGAAAAAAATGACTTTTTAATATAAAAGGTAGGTGTTCCTATAATTGTAGTGCTTAATCACTATTTCTATGACAGTTTACTACATTGGAAACTCGTATCTCCGATCCATCATGCGTAATGATAAGTACTGCATGTTTAGCAAAATTACATTAGCATTTCATTAAATCTACACAGTACAATGGGTGACATTTCAAAGGCCCTAATGACCTGTCATTTGCTGGAATTGTTTAGGTCAGTAACGGTGATGGCATTGCCCATTTGTAGCCAAGTCTCAATTATCCATCAGGAGATGATCCACGAGACACTGCATTAAAATTCACATCAATGGTCATTGCTTCTTGGCTATGGATCTGAATCCATAGCAATGCTTTAAAAAACAATTGCTCTAGTGCTTAATTACATGATGAGGAAAATAAGATTCAAACAGATTAAATGACTTGTCCAAGGTCAATCAGCTGATAAATGATGAAAAGGTGCAACTAGAATTCAGGTTTGCTTGATGCCGGGACCAGCACTCTTGCCACCAGGACCTTTTGAATAATTTACATACCATGTGTTCTTTTTCAGGCTTTTCAGGATTTACCTGTGTTTGGTGATGTTTACATTACACATGTTACTTGTGACCCAGAAATACTACCCCTACTGCTACCATGTCGGGGAAAACTGTACTTCAGTGGAAAAGTAAACACTGCCTATAGCACATCCCTCTCCATTTAAAAAATTTTGATTCCATGGAAGCTGTTTTATAATTCCATAAGCTTTAGATAACTGACAGCAATGCCAGAAGGTCCTGTCTGTAGATGTGTAAGCTCTATCCAGTGGGAAATCAATTATTCTCCCCCCTGCACTGGAAGAGGAAGTGGAAGAGGTCAGTTTTGCTCCCTTTTCATATCCATTTTGATATTCCTAATTAATGAACGTGTATGTTCTTTGGGTTCCCTTTTGAACTGGGTATAGCATGTGCTTGGTTCCTTCACTGATTAATAAATTAAATAAAACAACATATGTTCCTTTTTATATCCGTATAAAAGTCATGATTTACCTGTTTTTTGAAAATTATCTTTTCAAACTGTTACTTCTACTGCTATTACTATTACTACTGTGATTTCTACTACCAGAGATATTAATACTACTAAATTAACTAGAGGTTTTGTGTGAGCACAAGTCCATCATATTCTTCAAATTAAGCCAATATTTTACTTACACTTGCTCGTTCATCTTCACAAAAATTTTAAGAAGTAGGTAATCCTATTATTAGCTCAGTTTACAAAGGAAAAACCCCGAGGCACAGAAAGGTCACTTCACTTGCATCTGGGTAACATAGCGGGTATCTTGCCTAGACCTTAATACCCAGTTGCATCTAATTCCAGAACTCTTAGTTATAATATATATATAATATAATATATATTATATTATATATATATTAATTATATAATATAAAGTAATGCTTTTAGTTATAATATTATGCTGATTGTTAGCACAACACCACTTAAGCAAAATTATTCCCTCCACTGGAGAATGGAGGTAGAAATATCAACTATCTAGAAATAAGCCAGACAATTCAAGTTAAGTTGAGGTTTGTATCAGTTGATTATATGACTGTCTTCGTATCTAGACTGAAATATGGGTAGAGATGTGGAGGAATTCACCCCCAAGGTCAAGGCAATAAAGTTGAATCTATTTGACCATCCTAAGTTTATTATGTTTTGATTATTATATTAAAAAATGTTTGAATACCTAAGATGGCACAAGTCTAAATAATAAGGTGTAAGTATCCAAGAAAAAATATTCTCCACATAATAGTAGAAAAAAAGTGTTATAATTTTATTATCAGGGTTGTGTATTTCCTAATTCCCTTCATTGTTATTAAAAATTATGATTAGAAAAAAATTATCATTAGACAGTATCACCAACTATACTATCTAGTTATATACAAATGCACTTTTATTCAACCAACAGAAACACTTTCAAAAGAGTATCTCTAAATATTTTCATTCAATAAAATAATACGTAGCCTTCTGATACTACTGTCTTTATCACTTTGTATGCATTGTCCATCTTTTGGCCTTTCATCTATGCATTTCCAAAACTTACCAATTTCTCCATCTTCTAGATTTTCATGACATTCTTTTTCTTTTTGGAACTAATCATATTCCAGTTTTATTCACTATCAGGGTCACTTTCCCCTGAATTTTTGCCTGCAGGGGCACTAGCAAGATGACTGTAAAATGATACTGTAGCTTCAAGTTCAGTGGATCCTTTCTATGTCCACTGATGGAAATATTCCACCACTGAGAATTTGGACTTCTAATTTGGCAGAATCTAAGGCTGAGGTGATGAGAAACATAAATCCACAAATGGGTTAGTCATTAAGAATGATGATGAGAGGTTAGGGATACTTCCACCCTTTAGTTCCCAGACTTCTGCATTCTATCTAGCTAATGGGTCAACATGTATCAGTCACAGGTTCAACCTACATCAACACTCTGTAAGGTACTGTCCCTGAGCACCACTGTAGCATTTTTCCCTATCTATCTTCTCAATGCCATGGTCCGTTGTTTATCAAGTGTGACACATTTTGTCTCCTAAATTTTCTCACACTTGACCTCACTACCACTGCCTTCATTCAAGTCCTTATTATCCACTTGGAGTTTGTAATGCTTTCTAACTGGTCCTTTTCCTTCTTGTCTCTCCTCCATTTTCAACAGTGCACCAATAAACATGATACAAATGAAATCTGCCCCTCCCCAAACTATTTCTAGATCTGCATTTGGACCTGCCTCCAATTCCTACTGACTTTTTACTACATTACTCATTATCCCACCCACAGTCTCAGCTGGTTCTTCAAACTTCATCACTAGCATTGATTTCTGCTTACTTTGGTTGCATTATCTTACTATGTTTCAAATCATCCTTCTGGCTACATGGCCAGAAGCTATTCTGGTCTGGACTAGACCTGGGCAAGGACCACAAGGCCTAGGACTACTACTATGGACAATTCGCCTGCCAAATGTGTCCAGGACTACCAAGAACGATTGGAACACTTCGTACCACTGAACTGGTAAGTTATTTTATATCATGAATGTTTTGTGCATGCCATTCATCTCAATATCCTTTGCCGCTTCCTACTGGCAAGATCACTATTCAAGAATAAGCCCATATATTGCTTTCTCTAATAAACCTTTCCTGAGAATAATGAAAATATTCAGGTCTTCCTATAATACTTAACACATATCAATAATACTTTGTCGCATTAATAATAAACATAATGCAGTAATAACATGATGGCACAAGATGTATTAAATGCCTATTACAAGCTGGTCTCTGTGTCAATCACTGGTCTGTGCAAATCAGTCAACTTCCAATCTGTGGGCTTCTTAAGGAGAGGAATGACATTCAATGTCTAACATACATTCCATTTCAGGTCTTGATGATCGGTGTTTGTGAATCATTACTAAACTGAATTAAACTGAATTGTTTGAGATACAGTATGTTTACAATCTTTCCTTCTACATGGTTAACAAAATGGTAATTCCTTTTTTTTTTTTTTTAAGATTTTATTTATTTGACACGGAGAGAAATCACAAATAGGCAGAGAAGCAGGCACAGAGAGAGGAGAAAGCAAGATCCCTGCTGAGCAGAAAGCCTGATGCGGGGCTCGATCCCAGGACGCTGAGATCATGACCTGAGCTGAAGGCAGAGGCTTTAACCCACTGAGCCACCCAGGCGCCCCAAAATGGTAATTCTTCTGTATTAACTCATTTAACAATGCAATTTCAAACTTAATTCTTGCCTAAGATTCATTCTTCCAAACAACTGGCTTCAGTCTTGTGTAACAACTGCATTTATTCTGATGGTAGCTTTTTTGTCTCGACAATAACAGCTTCCAAGGCAACAGAAAGAACTTGAAAAAACTCGTTATTCCAGTAGGGATTGGTGGAGGTGAGGTGAAGGAAAGCAGGCAAAAGCCCATCATGTTGGCACATGGAGTGTTAGCTGTATTTTGTTATGTACCAGGGCCTCTGCTTAACTGAGTTGAAGATTAAAGTATTGAGGAAGCAAAGAATTGGTCAACTCCCTGGATAGGTGGGTCTCATTCAGGATTTGACAGGTAACTCTGTCGTGTGAGTACAGTCTGTACTTGGAAAATCTCTCCATGGCCTGTGCAGTGTTTGCTGCTTACCAAGGTGATAGCGTTTAGTAGCCCTGCTCATGGGATACAGAGTCGGCCATGCCTCCAGGCAATGAAGCCTGAAACAAATTAAGTTTCCATCTCTCCCCTGGCTGTGTGGGTCTGAACGATCTCTAAAGCAGTCTAGTAAACAGGCCGACAAGACTCTACTTGAGTTGCAATCCTATTTATAATCTAACGCTAAGGACTTCTGAACTCACACACCAGGCTGGGGCATGTTAGATCTATAGTAAAGAATCAAAGATTTGCAATTTAGACAGAGGGGTAGGGGAGGGAAGTGCTATTAAATTAAAAGGGATGCATTTTTTTTAATGTGTCTCAATGTGAGGAGTTTAGAAAAGCTATAGAGTACTCAGAAAATGATCTGTGTCACAGCAGAAGGGCAGTGGGCCTATGTAAATTAAAGCTCTAAGCCAATGTAGAAAGCATGTTTTAGCAAGTAAATAATGCCATTTAAGGAGACTGATTCTAAAGCAGCCTCACTACCTAATGGGGGCCAAGTCATTCATTCCACAAATGTTTACTCTGGGCTTTGGAGCTGACATGGCAATACATGCAGTACAATGGTAAGAAACAACCCCACCCCTGGGGTCCCACTGTTTTTATATAGTACACTAACCAAAAAAAAAAAAAAAAAAAGGAGAGATTTAAAAAAAAAAAAAAAAAAGCCTCGTAATTTATAATAAGACCCTAAAGACATGTACCCCTG
>CM053611.1:85690293-85754414 GCA_028646535.1 Procyon lotor
ATAAATAAAATCTTTAAAAAAAATTAAATTAAGTTAAAATTAAAATATTTTAAAAATTAGATATAATAGGAGCCTGAAGGAAACAAAAAGTGCTATTCTGTTTCTAAAGATATAGCTACTTGGGCAAAGTGTCTACAGATATTCTGATCTCTATCTATAGAGTACTGCTCCCACCTGCACCCCAAAAGTACACACACACGTAGACAGCCTGGACCCTAATGTTTGCAACCCTTCGCTTGAGGTTTGTTCCAACTGTATGTAAGTTTTGACTGCCCTGGTCTTTCTCACCATTTAAGATGGAAGATTAGAGAATCTAAGTTATATTTAAGAAGGACACAACTACCTATTGAAATATGGCTTTAAGTTTCAGTTTAGAAGTTTAAGTTGTCTAGATCAAGATGACATAAATTATATAAAGTGAACAACTGACCAGTTTTTCTGTTTCATTTAGTTCAGGTAGCCAAGAATCCTGATTGCTTAATATTGGCAATAATTATAGTGTCACCTTCACACAGACTGTGATAATTCTGTTAACAGGCTGAAAGAAAAATATATGGAAAAGAAAAGAATTGTAGTGGAGCAGACATGAAGTTATAAGAAACAAAATCATCAAGAGATACAAACCTGAGAGTACCACATGGCAGAACCAACTCCAGTTGAGAGAAGGATCCATATATTACGTTCATGAAATGTCATCTCTTAGAGGGGACATTCCTAACTTCTCATCCCAGACAAAATGCTAATAAAACTTGGCTTTCGAAAAGTCAGGCGCCTAGCTGTATGCCACATACTCTGCGATTGGTTAATGCCATTAGTTTAAAAATCATACAAATACAAATATTCATGCAAATGTCATTTTCATATATTAAAAACATATATTAAATGCATTGTACCTTTTGTTTCTTCAGCTGGAAAATTAAAAAAATAAACAGCAAAAATCAACAATACTTTTTTTTTTAATACGTTTGTTTTTTTGTTTGTTGTTTTTTCTTTTTCTTTGTTGTCTTGCTTGGCTTTTAAGTGAACTTGAAGTAAAGAGATTTGAATTAATTCATGGGTCATGATACATGATCAACACTGATCCATGCATGACCCTCTTTTATTTTATTTATTTACTCATTCAACTCAATAACTGATAAGTATCTGTGAACCCAACACCCAGGCCAAGAACTGAAACATTGACAAGTGTTTACTCATTATCTCTGCATTCATCCCATCCTGTCTCTCTGCGTACAGTTTAAACGCAAGTTACCCATCATAACACCTTTTGTATCTTATTCCCGTTTTTCAATAATAGTCTTATTAAATATAGCATATGTTCAAGCAATGTGTTCTATGCTGAGCTGTTTTTTCACTTTAAAAAAAAAAAAAAGGCTATCATGTTATATACACAACTTCTAAGGTTTTCGTGTTACCCCAAACTAGGTATGATTCATCCATCCTGTACATTGTTGTGGTTCATTCATTTTCACTACTGTGCAATGTCATAATTTTAATGATTCTTTTTACCTATTCCTCCACTTGATGGTAATTTGCATTTTACAAAGATTTTTTTACTTTCTTTTTGTTCTTATGACAGTGCTTCTGTAAACATTCTTATACATGTCTCTTGGTACATGTAAGCAAGTATGTCACTTGAATTTTTATCTAGGGGAAGAATTTATAGGTCACAGGATATGTGAATGTTCATTTTTGAAAGACAATGCCAAATTGTTTTCCAAACTGGTTAACAACAATACAGGAGAATAAAATGGTACAACTACTTTGATCTACGTCAGACTTCACTGACCTATATCTCTCCAAAAATTGGTATTATCAAATTTTTGTTTCAAATGAATGTAAAATGACATTTCCTTGCAGTCATGATTTATAGTAATCTGATTACTAATTAAGTAGCTAAATCTTCACATGCTTGTTGTCTAATCGCTTTCCAATAGGTTTATCAGACAATTGTACTAACCAGCCTAACAGGGAGTAATTGATTCTGGGTAGGGAACTGTTTCTAGCCAAACATTCTCTAACTTACTTTCCAGAATATTAGCTTGTTTATAATCAATCAATTTTCAGGCATTCTATCCATGTTGTTCAAACTGTATAGCTAATCTATCTGCCTCTGCTGTGTACTTATAGTTTTACTACCTAAGAACGCTAAAAAAAGAAAACCCTCCAGAATGAAACCTGGTGAATCCCAATGGCAAAGGATGTTTTCTAAATGTTGCTCCTCTTTTTGTTTATATATGGAAATTAGTTCCAACTTGTTGAAGGTTTATGTGAATTATGGAATTGAATCATGTTAGATCCAAGATCTGTTCTTCGGTGGGTGTAGACTCTTCTTCTGTGTCTTCAAATATCTCTGGATTTCTTTTGGGACTGAAATATATACATCAATATTAAAGATCATAAAAAATAATTTTCATGTCCTTTCCTATTATATAGGAATTTATTTAATTCCTAGAAGATACAATTTATAAAATAATGTAGGCAGTTCCTCCTTAGGAAGCTATATATCACTGTTCTGCTGATACTGTCATATGTAGGAGTATCAGGAAACATCTACAATCCATTTTGTGTACTCTATTATGGAAATATTATTTCTCACCCTGTCCAAAGGGTTGCAGGGAATGGTCTGACATGTTGTAGGTTTTTTTCTTCCCTGGATATCCAATATCAACATACTTTTTCATACTTCTATTGGGAACGGAAGAGCAAGAAGTTGAGAAGAGCATGTAAAAGCCAGAATCACCGAATCCTGGGAGATAAGCTGTATTCAGTCCAAAGTCTAGGGATGCTCCCCTGCTTGAGGGTTTGTGGCACCTCTCCAGGTAAAATTATGATATTTCCATAACATGAGTGATGATATGCCCTCACTGGGGGAAAATGCAGAAATTGTGTAGTCAAAACTCAGTTACTAGTCTTTCAAAATAAAGATCTTTTCCTTCTCATAATTAGAACTTGCTATTATTTTTGGCAAAAATTAAAGATCAGTTTGTTTTTGGAAGTCCTTTTGAATGTATTTGTTATGTACTAATCAGTACAGGATGGTCTGGTTGCTTTTCAGAAAAAAAAAAAAACTGTATTCCAGTTATAAATGGTATCTCCTCACAAATTTACTGTAAATCAGTTTGAATGATAAATAATTCTTAGATTTCTTACATCTTTCATTGTAGGGTTTTATAACAGCCAAACAAAAATAAGTCAATCTGAATCATTTTGTTGAATATCTGTTTCTCCATTTTTTTTAAAGAGTTATTTATTTATTTATTTGACAGAGAGAGAGAGAGAGAGAGAGATCACAAGTAGGCAGAG
Organism: Procyon lotor; assembly: GCA_028646535.1. Classification (NCBI taxonomy): domain Eukaryota; kingdom Metazoa; phylum Chordata; class Mammalia; order Carnivora; family Procyonidae; genus Procyon; species Procyon lotor. The sequence goes on from CM053611.1 coordinate 85,693,600, forward strand.
AGGCAGGCAGAGAGAGAGGGGGAGGCAGACTCCCTGTTAAGCAGAGAGCCCGATGTGGGGCTCGATCCCAGGACCCTGAGATTATGACCTGAGCTGAAGGAAGAGGCTTTAACCCACTGCCTTCCCACCAACCCAGGTGCCCCTTCCATTTTAACTAATATAGGCTTTTTGTGATTATTTCTCATATAAATGTATTGCCAGTCATAAATAGAAACTAGCCCTTTGGTAAATTAAATAATTTCCAGAGAATGATTATAGAATATGTTTTTATTTAAAGTATCCATTATTAATGTACAATTTATTTTAAAGCATCTTTTAAATAAATAACAGGTTGTCTTCAGTAGATGCAAAGAATACCCAAGATGGTGCCAGAGTGATAAATGACTAGAACAGAAGAGAAACAGATTGGAGCTAAGTAGCTGATTATAGCTACAAATGGAACTTTGCAATAGAGTAGCACCCTGCACTCATTCTTTAAAGCACCTATCATAAAATCACATACGAAGAATCAGAGTCCTAACACATAGAATGTGGGGAAGTATGAAGCATGTACTCAGTGAATTCTGACTCTAAGTTAGAGGATATATCCCTGATTTCCTGGCTCCAGGATAAAATAATGCTCTGGCAGGCTTTCACCAATCGACTAATGAATATTTATTGAGTATCTACCATGTGCTTCACTTGGAGGGTAACAAATAAATCCTATCCTCAAAAAACACAATTTACATTTTTAAAAAGACTTGTAAGTATATAATTAATAGTTTTTCCCTCTTTCTTGTTTTGTGTGTTCTTTTTTATTTAGTCACTCAACAAATGTATTTATTACATACATAATGCAGAAAGTACCAAAAAGCCCTACAGAGAATAAAAACATAAATGATATAATTTCGCTCTTCTTAAAAGAGTTTAGAGGCTATTAGGGAAGGGAAATATATGTATACAAGTAACAGCAAGGAAAGCACTGAGTTTGGGGTTGGATAAAATGAGTTGATATGTTTAACTCAGAACACGGAGGTGGGAATGGAGGGAGAAGAAATTGAATGAAACTGATCAAAAGATACAAACTTCCAGTTATAAGTACTAGAGATATCATATATAACATGATGACTGTAGTTAAACTGCTATGTGGTATACTGCAAAGTTGTTAAGAGAGTAGAACCTAAGAATTATCATCATAAGGGAAATAAAATCCTTTTTAAAATGTTTTCTTTCTTTTGTGTACCTATATGGTATGATGGGTATTAAACTTATTGTGGTAATCCTTTCATAATATATGTAAGTCAAATCATTATGCTGTACACCTTAAGCTTAGACAGTGCTATATGTCAATTATATCTTTAAGAAACTATATCAAAAGAAAAATAGAAAATAAAATAATGCATTTTAATATTAAATAAAAATAAAAATATAATACCCAGTGTTTGATATATAAACTCATTAACTAGTTATTATCATTTTATTAGTATTATTATTAGAGTATTATTATTATTATTACCATAGTATTATTAGATCAACATGGTTGTGCAGGAGTTTATCAGGTAGAATACAGAGAGAAGGACATAGCTTCTACCTATATATTAATGTTCTTAACCCTGTGTGTCCTTAGAGCTTCCACCTCTCTCCTAAATTTCAGATCTATGTTCCCAAGTTTGTATGGCTCCTCACTCTGGATACAGCATAGGCAATAGCTGAGGGGAAGGCAAGAGAGGGATTACCATAGAAACTAAAGATCAAATTTCTATTTTCAAGATAGAAGAAAACAGAGATAATAAAGTATCGTTGATGCTAAAGTGAAGACAGGCTTTAGGGCTAAATGGACATCTATATAATAGTCAGACTGACTCCTATGTGTTACAGGAGGAGCTTTTCTCCCCTACTTGAAAGCACACCTACCCACAAGTGTTAGTTTCTATTTTCTGCAAAGTCTCTGCAGCTCAAAATATGTACAATGTACCTATTTACCCCAACCTCTCCTAAAGCTAGGACATTTCATCATTCATGGATCCTGTGAGATTATTTTAGACACACTTCTCATCAGCACCAGTGGTGATTTAAATTTTGCAAACAAAACCAACAGCTGGTGAGGGCATTGCTGCTTATATTGCAGAGCTGTGCCATCTGTTTGGCAGCGCGATTTGCAAGATTCTTAGATGACATATTTCATGATCATTTTATATGTGGGGTTCCCAATAAATCCTTCCAGCAGTGTCCTTGCTGGAATAAAAACAGGCATTTATTATGGTTCCGAAAAAGGCCCTATCTAATGATATAATATGGCCATATATTACTGAAATTAAAAGGACAATGTCCTATAAATATCTCTAACCCACAGGCGGGATTCTTGATGCTGGGAGCTGCTGGAGTCAAATCACATCATCAGAGATGCTTCACATTTGCCGTCTCCACCCTCAGCTATCACCAGGTGATATTTCCCTGTGTTTACCACCAGTTCCATTTCATTTTTCCCTCAGAGGCTATACTATAAAGGTTTGCTTCTCCTTAAAACCCAGACTTGATGCCTCCTCCCTCATCCTTACTCATGGACACTATATTCCACTTGATCAAGAAGGTAAGACCAGAAAACAGCACATCTTGCCAGCTTTGTCCCCTCCTGCCTAGAGTGCATTTCATCTGTCTATATCCCCTCAGAATTTCCTCCTTTCTCAGTGAAAGAGGATTTCCTTGTCCTACTTAAAGCACTCCACCCAATGAATTCGAATGCCAAGGTCCTCAGGGACCTGTTTCACCGATCACCCTTTCTCTTCCTTGTCCCACCTCCCCATTCCACCTCTTCTTCCTCTCTCTCTCTCTCCCCACTATTGTTCTCTCCCTCACCCCCTTTCTTTCCCTCTTTTACGCTCTCCTGGGCCTTTTCCTAAAATTGATATACATTTTTGTTTTATATAGAGTTAAATCTCTTCAACCCTGAATTAAAAAAATCCCTCTCGGTGACCCCATGTTCCTCTCTACCTCTACTTTTTTAGTGCTAAACTCCTTGAAGAATTTCCTGCTATTTACCATCTCTACTTCCTAATAAGAAATTTATTCCTCACCCTGCTGTGATCTGACTTTTGTTCCCTGACTCCACTGGAACTGCTCCTACAGAGGTCACCAAGGACTTGTGTATTTCCAAAGACAATGGATAATTCTCAGTTCTTATCTGACATAACTGTCTTGAAGCATTTGACCTATTTGATTAGTCTCTCCCCATTCTGAAAACTTCTATCCTCTCTGTATCTCTGAAAGACCATGCCTCTTGGTACTTTGTACCTTCATAGACGTCACGTCCTTTTGGCTTTTATTTGGCTTGATTTTCTTCTCCTGCCCCAGTTTGACTGGTGCCCTCATTCCGGCACACATAGAACAGATTCGTTAACTCTGTTTTGTACTTGTACCAGAGCTGCCAATATATTCAAGGCTCTCCTATCATAAGTGTTATGTTCTGAACTCCTGCCTTCCACAAAGACATCTAAACAATGCAGGACAGACCCCTAGCCAAGCAGAGATACAGAAAAGAATGTAGGAATGGACCTGTGATTGTAACTACTAATGCAGAATTAAGTCTTCTCTATAAGATGTGGTACTTGTTAGTTCTTCATTCAAGGTCAGTAGTGGTAAATGATGAGGAAGTATGATGCAATCAGGGGCCCTCATAACAGGTATTTTTTTATATCTACATATGGGGTTCAAAACAAGGAGCAGCAGTGGGAGGTGAAAATGGATAGGTACAAAGAATCCTAATCATGAAGATCCCTGTATGTTATGCCAAAGCAGTGATTCCGTGAATTATAAACAAAGAAAAAATGTGTGGAAGTTGTAAAAAGACATATGGCAGGCCTCATAGAAACTGTGAATCATTAGGTCTGAGTTAAGGGTCAGGAAGGAGTTTTCATGTAATTTGGAAGAAAACCTCCAGTTAAGAACCATTATGCTAAGGTGTTTGATTTTAGCAGGAAATTTATATAAATAATACCATTACCACCATTTAAAAAATCATGATTACCAATTTCAACAGTGCTCTCAGCACCACTTAGCAATCTATCCATATCTCCCCAATTAGCTTGTGCCCACATTCTCTACAAGTTGTAGCCTTGAGATACAGACTCTCATTTTCCCTCAACCAAATTCACAGATGTTTGCATCCACCCTTTGCTTTTTTTCCCCCTCCTGTCACTACAGATTCAGTGTCCTTTCTCTTTAGAAGACTCATTTCTTCACCTGTGTTGTGGGTGCCACTCCCCTTTCACGCTTTCAGGGACTTTTCTTGGGTAATAACCTCTTAATGCCCAACTCTTCAGACCATTTCTCTTTTTCCTACTAGATATTTCCTATTAGCATTCAAAGATGCTACAACTCTGGTAACCTAAAGAAAGAGGAGGAGAAGGTGGAGAAAAGAAAAGGGGGAGGAAGAGAAAAGGAGGAGGAGGAGTCCCATGCATGACCTGATAACTTCCTCCGATTACATCCTTTCCCTTACCAATCCTTTATACCCACATAACTGTAAAAGTTGTCTTCTCCTTATCCCCCATTCTGACTTCTTTCAGAACACTAATAAAACCTCTCTTGCCAAGGTCACAATGACAAGTCTGCGGCTAAACATAATAGATAATTCTCAGATCATTTAGAGCTCTCCAAAGTATTCAACACAACTGATCATCCTTGCTCCTTGAATCTTTCCTCCTGGTATCTAGAATTCTACCTTCTTAAGAGTTTTTCTCCCATTTCTTTAGTCCTTCCTTCTCAAGATCCTTTTTTGGCTCATTGTTCCCTACTTAATCTCTAGTTATTGGAACTTTCCATGGCTCCACCCTGGGGATTCTTTCTTCTCATTATTTATTTGCTAACTTCTTGACACTTCTACTCTCATAATTTTTAAGTAATGTCTCAATATCAACAGATCCCAAATATATGTCTTTTCTAGACTTCTATTCGAAGTCTAGATCTATACATCCAACTGTAATCTCAAACACAACTGTATTCCTGCTGTTCTTTTTAATATGCTTCTCAATTCTCTTTGCTTTATGACCCAAAAGCCAGTATGTCACCCTTAAAAACACCTCATCTGACAGTTCATGTTCATTCTATACACAAATATATCATAAATATACCCACTTCTCTGGTATTGGTACTACAGTCACCTTGGTGTCTAAGCCACCATCTTGCCCTGGTTGGAATACTAAATAATAAAGTCCCCTCCACTTCCAATTTTGACTATTCAAATTCACTATTTTAGAATGCAGCTAGAATAATTTTTATAAACCATAATCAGATTCTGTATTTCCCTGCTGAAAACTCAATGACAATTTCCTACTGCACTGAAGACAAAATCCGACATTGTTTACATGGCCTATTATTCTGTATCATCTAGACCACCCTCTCTAGTCTCACTGTGTTTCATTTTCTCCCTCATTTGCTATGCAACAGTCATACAGGTCTTTTCGCCATTGCTAAAACATGAAAAGTTCTTTAACCACCTTAGGATAATCACATAAGGTCCATTCATTCTATCTGGGAAGTTCTTCCTACCTTTCCTGTTTCTCTACTATGCCCTCCAACCCTCTGTTCATATTTTACATTATTAACTCTACTCTTCCTTTAAGGCAAAATAAATGTCACTACCTGTGAAAAGTTTTTTCATGACTCTCCTCCCTATATGAGAGCTTAAGTATAATCTGTCATCACAGATCTTTTCCTTTTGGCTTATTTATTACAGCTAATTGCTGAATATTGAATTCTGTAGTTACTAGTAGATGAGGAATAAAAGAGGGACATTCCTACCAATCTTACAGAAATAGATAGGATTATAAGGTAAATTAGATTATCTAGAAGAAATGGACAAAACCTCAGAAACACCCAAGCTAGTAAAACAACTTAACAAGACACAGAATATAAATAGGCATATAACAAATAAAGAAATTAAATTAGTAATCAACTTCTCACAAATAAAAGCTCAGGTCTAGATGGCTTCACAGATAAATTAAATCAAATATTTAAGCATTAACACCAAAAACTCTTCTAAAATATAAAACAAAACAAAAAGAGGGAAAACATACCAACTCTTTATTTTTAAAAATTTTTTCTAAAGAATATTTATTTATCTTAGAGAGCTAGAGAGCATGCACACATGAGCAGAGTGAGGGGCAGAGAGAAAGGGAGAGAGAATCTCAAGCAGACTCCAAACTGAGCACAGAGCCCCATGAGGGGCTCAACCCAGGGACCCTGAGATCATGACCAGAACAAAAATCCAGAGTCGGCTGCTTAACTGACTGAGCTACCCAGGTGCCCTCAATTTGTTCTATCAGTATTACATTGATATCAAAACCAGATAAAGATATTACAGAAAACCAGAATCCCTATGAATGCCAAAACCTCAAGAGGGGTGCCTGGGTGGCTTAGTCAGTTAAGCATCCAACTCTTGATTCTGGCTCAGGCATGATCTCAGGGTTGTGAGATTGAGCCCCACATGGGCTCAATTGGGAGTCTGCTTCTTTCCCTCTCCCTTTGCTCCTCTTCCCACTAGTGCACTTTCTCTCTCTCTCTCAAATACTCTTTTAAAAAACCTCAATAAAATATTAGCAAACCAAATCTAGCAACATAGAAAAAGGATTATATTCCATAACTAAAAGGAATTCATCCCAGGGGTGTAAGGCTGGTTTAACATCTGAAAATCAGGCAATGTAATACACCATGCTAATAGAATGAAGGACAAAAATCACATGATCCTCTCAATAATGGAAGGAAAAAAACATTTGACAAAATCTAACACCCATTTTTGCTAAAACAACAAAAAAATTAAGACTAAAACCAGCTTCCTTAATCTCCTAAAAGGTATCTATGAAAATCTCACAGCTCATATATTTAGAGGAAAAACAGTGAATCCTTTCCCCCTAAAATAAGAAACAAGACAAGAATGTCCACTCTTACCATTTTCATTCAATGTTGTACTAGAATTTATAACCAGAGTAATTAGGCAAGAAAAACAAATCAAAAGCATACAGATTGTACAAGAAGAAGTAAAATTATTCCCACTTGCAGGTGACATTGTCATATAATAGAAAAATCCAAAGTAATCAATTAACAAACTATTAGAACTAATGAATTTAATATTGTGCTTGGATACAAACCTAAATACAAAAATCAATTTTATTTTGAAATACAATACATGAATAATCCAAAAATTAAATTAAGAAAACAATTCCATTTATAATAATATCAAAATATATATAATACCCAGGAATAAAATTTTGAAATGTTATACACTATAAAAAATATAAACCACTACTGAAAGAAATAAAACATTCAAATAAATAAAGCAACATCAAACATTTATGGATAAAACTTAACACTGTTACGATATAATAGCAAGTTGGTCTACAAATTCAATGCAATCCTTATGAGATTTCAACAGATTTCTAGAAGTAATTGACAAAGAGATTCTAAAATTCACATAGAAATTTAAGGAGTGAGAAAAAGCTCAAACAGTCCTGGTTGGGGGGGGCGGATAAAGTTGGAGGACTAGAACTTCCCATTTTTGAAGCTTACTACAAATTTACAGTAATCAAGAAAATGCAATACTGGCATAATATTAGACATATAGATCAAAGGAATTGAACTGACAGTCCGGAAAAAAAAAACCTTTCCATTTATGCCCAATCAATTTGCAACACGGGTGCTAAGACAATTCAATCGACAAGAGTCTTTCAACAAATGGTGTTGGGAAAACTGGACATACACATGCAAAAGAATAAAGTTGGACCCTTTCCTTATACTGTACTAAATGGATCATACATCTAAACAGAAAAACTAAAACTATCAAACTAGAAGAAAACTTGGGTGTAAATCTCAGTGACCTTAGGTAAGGCAATGGTTTCTTAGATATGACATAAAAAGCACACGCAACAAAAGAAATATAGATAAACTGGACTTCATCAAGTTTAAAAGGAACACCATCTGTAATGTGAAAAGATAACCCACAGAATGAAAGATTTACTTGCAAAGTACATATGATGAAAGGCTTGTAATACAAAATATATAAAGAACTCTTTCTCACTCAGTACATAAAAGACAGCCAGTTATAGACTTAATGTTTGTGCCACTCCTCTCAGATTCATATATTAAATCCTAATGTCCAATGTGATGGTATTAGGAGGGACTCAGGGATGACTAGTTCATGAGGTCAGAGCCCTCATGAATGGAATCAGTGCCTTCATAAAAAAGACCCCAGAGAACTCCCTCATCCCTTCCACCATGTGACGCACAGCAAGAAGACAGCTTTCCATGAATAAGCAAGTAGGTTCTCACCAGGCACTGAATCTGCCAGCACCTTGATCTTTGACTTCTCAGTCTCCAAAACTGTGAGAAATAAATTTCTATTGTTTATAAGCCATCCGGTCTATGGTATTTTTGCTAAAGCAGTCTGAACTGAGGCAGAAATTAGTACTAAGAAGTGGGGTGCTGCTGTAACAAACACCAAAAAAAAAAAAAAAAAAAAGGAAGTGGCTTTGTATCTGGATCTGGATGATGGGAAGAGGCTGCAAGAGTTTCAAGGTGAATGCTAGAAAAAGTCACATTGCCATGAATGGACCATTAAAAATGATTCTGGTGAAAGTTCAAAGAAAAGAGGAGAGCTGAAGAGAAGACTTCAATTTTCTTAGAGAATACCTAAGTAATTCTGAACAGATAGTTGGTAGAAAAATAGACAGTGAACGTCATTCTGATGAGTTTCAGACGGAACAGAGGAACATGTAATTGCACAATGGAAGAATGAACCTAAAAGCAATTCAGATAGCATCAAGGCTGTTCCTCCCATCACAGTTTCAGAGCTGGAGAAATATATTTGCCCCAGGTTGAATTATACCTTGAGTCTCATTCATATCTGACTTAGATGGTATTTATAGGGGACCCTGAGCTTAGACTTTAAAGTTGATGCTGGAATGAGTTGAGAGTTTTGTGGCTGCTGGGTTGTAATGGATGTATTTTGCATGTGATAAAACCATGAATTTTGGGGTCTAAAGACAGAATGTTGTAGATTCAATGTTTGTGTATCTTCTCCCAATTCAAATGTTAAATCCTAATATCCAATGTGATAGTATTTGGAGATGGGGTTCTTGGGAGTGACTGGATCATGAGGGTGGAGCCCTAATGAATGGGATTAGTGCTCTCATAAAAAGACCCCAGAAAGAACCCTCACCCATTCCACCATATGATGCATAGTAAGAAGACAGTTTTCTATGAACCAGGAGAAGGCCTTCGCCAGACATGGAATCTATCAGCACCTTGATTTTTGACTTCCCAGTCTCCAAAACTGTGAGAAATAAACTTCCATTGTGTACAAGCCACCCAAGTCTATGGTATAGCTGTTCTCCTTTTCTTCTGTTGTAATACAAAATATATAAAGAACTCTTTGAATTTCTGCCTTAACTGAATGAGACATAACTCATTTTAAAAATGGGCAGTGGATTTGAACAGACATATCTCCAAATAAGATATATAAATGGCCAAAAATCACATGAAAAGATGTTCTACATCATCAGTCACTAGAATAATATAAATCAAAACTATGAGATACCATTTACACCCATTAGAATGGCTAAAAAAAGACAGATAATAACAAGTACTGATGAGGATGGGAAGAAAATATAACCCTCATATATTGCTTATGAATATGTAAATAGTACAGACATTTTGGAAAACTCTTTGGACATTCCTCAAGTTACTAACCATAGAGTTACCACAAAACATAGCAATGCCAATACTAGATATACCCAAGAGAAATGAAAACATACATCCACACAAAAACTCATTAAAAAATGTTCACAGTAAAAAAAAAAAAAAAAAAAAAGTTCACAGCATCATTTACAATAGCTGAAAAACGGAAACAACCTAGATGTCCATCAACTAATGAATCAATAAACAAAATTTGGGGTATTCATGCAATGGAATATTATTTAGCAATAAATGAAGTATTGACACATGCTACATGAATGAGTCGTAAACACATTTTACTAAATGGAAAAAAAAGTCATAAAAGATGGTGTATTACTTAACACCTCTTATTTGCAATGTCCTGAATAAGCAAATCCATGGAGACAGAGGTTACCCAGTTGGTGGACTGGGGAACAAGAATGAAGAATAATTGCTAACAGATATGGGTTGGGGTTTCTTTCTGGAATTTTGTAAATGTTCTAAAATTAGACTGTAGGGATGGTTGCACAACTCTGAGTATACTAAAAGCCACTGAACTTAGATAAGCAGAAAAACAAACCCAGTCTGTATAATAAATTAATAGTTTAATAATTCTGTTTGATAGTAAGAGACAAAAACAAAAGCTCTCAAAAGTTCAGGTGAATACCACCATATTTGAAACAGCTGAGAAAAAGGCAGAAATTGGATTTCAGGAAGTGAAAGGGTGAAATCATCTAATAACACAGCTCCAGGCACCCAGGGAGTGTCTAGTAAACATAAGTTGATGATTCTAAGTTCCATGATCTGGCAAGGTAGTCTGGAGATCACAACATTCATCCTTCTACCGCATAAAATCAAACCCAGATAAGTGGGCCATTTTCAGCACTGCTTTTATAACCAAACAGCAGCAGCAAGAAAAACAAACCAAAACAAAAAAACCAAACCCACACCTTCACAACTTCTTTTGGTTATGGTTACTTGATCTGGGTAGGATGCTGAGTAGTAGGGGTGAGAGTTTCCTCTCCGAGCCTTTATGATCATAAATTGAGCACTCCGTTAAGCACCTCTAGGTAAAAGACGGTGGCATGAATGACAATAGAAGAAAAGAAGAACAGCTAAATGCTTCAGAGGAAAATGTTCAAGACAGTGAGATTTAGAAGGAGCAAAGAAAAAAGAATAAAGCCAACAGCAGGCAGAAGGAGTACTGGGGCAGGAGAAAGTGAAGATAGTCATAGAAACTTTGATGAGGCTGAAAAGTTTAAAGAAAAGAGAGGACAGTAAGAAAAATATAAGTGAAAAAAGAGAACAGAGTTGTGTCCTTTTTTTTCTTTTACCATGCCCACTTCTTCTTCCTGCCAAATATTGATAAATATGGAGCAAAACAAGACATTTAGCCCTGCCATTTGCTCTTTGCTCCACCAGCAGAAAGAATATTTTAAAATCCAATATTCAAAGTGATGAAAAAATATTCAGAAGAATTGGGTTAGCAGTACAGTAGTCCAATCCTCCATAATACAGCTCTCCTAGAACAGCAGAGGTTAATTGCTTACTGTATTCTCATTAATTGGTTAAGAAATAAATATGAACTGTTGTCTTCTATCCGATTTATAATGAGTATTAATGGTAAAAATAATTATACAAAATAAGACAAAAACTGCACATAGCTAAGCTTGTTAATTGACTAAAAACTGACAGAAGTGGGGCACCTGGGTGGCTCAGTGGGTTAAAGCCTCTGCCTTTGGCTCAAGTCATGATCTCAGGGTCCTGGGATCGAGCCCCACATCGGGCTCTCTGCTCAGCAGGGAGCCTGCTTCCCCCTCTCTCTCTGCCTTCTTGTGATCTCTCTCTCTCTCTCTGTCAAATAAATAAATAAATAAATAAATAAATAAATAAATAAATAAATCTTAAAAAAAAAAAAACTGACAGAAGCAAAACTTTCTGATAATATTTTTACCTGCAAACTTTGATTCAGAATAAATGAACTCGATAGATATAATGTCCATAAAACAAAACTTCTAATTTAGCAGCTATAATTGTTGATACAAATAAAAAACTTGATTAGAAAGACTTCATTTTCATTGAAAATTTTACATGGAAAATGATTCTGATGAGAATAATTTCAGCAAAATAAAAATGAACATTAAGAAATTGGGTGTGATTTGAGTGCTAGGTAGGAAATTGATTAAGGAATTAAATTATCTCAATGGAGAAAAAAAAATCGCAGTACAGATTTCTTTTGTCCGAGTACATTCCTCTCCATGTGTCCTGGAGGTATTCCTGAGAGTCTATATGCTAGCACATAATGAGCCGCTCTGTATCTATTTCAGAGGAAGCTTGATTTAGTTGCCCTTTTGATAAACAGCATTAATTCAAGAGAATAAGCAGTCCGTATTACCTGGGTTTGGCATGGGAGGGAACAGATGATCTGATAGGTTTTGTTGCCTCTAATTTTTGTGACTAATAAGGAGGCTCTGTTTGAAAGCACCTAGATATGGTTCCATTCTGGTTTAACTAAAAACAAATTTGGAACAAAATGTACTCTTTGCCCAAAAGCCAAGCCCTCAAAACCATCCTAAGGTTAGCTGTGAAAGACAGAACAAACCAAGTATAGTTCAGAGTGGTCAAGAAACTTGTCAAAGGTCTAAAGAAAGTCAAAGTGGCCAGATTAAATTCAGACGGTAGGTCTAAGAGAAGGCCTTAAATGCTAATAACTCTTCCTATTGCCTGGTTTAAGGTTCCTCTATGGCGGAAACACCTCTAGAGAAAGTCCTATCCTGCCCATACTCCTTACTCCTCTTTATGTCATTGGTAAACTGAAAGAAGGAACAGAGAATGTTCTTCTCAGCTCCCTCCTCTGGTTCTCTTTGGAAGCCAATTTTCCCTCAAGGAAGATGCAATCTGAGTTTCTTGTTCCTATAAAATTTACAGGAGCACACACCTACCTGTCATTATTTCTGTATCAGGAACACTCATTTGTCTACCTCTGCCTGGCAAACACAATGATGAATCTGTCTCAATCTGGGCTATAGAATCAATAAATCCATTTGCCACATATGTAAATTGTGCTTTCTCATGGACCTTTGCCTAAAATAAAGTTGATATTTTGATGACTATCTTGACTCCCATTTCTTAGATGGTTCCAAACTGAGGCAAGGAAGAGAAGAATGTTGTGCATTAACTGCTAAAGTTCCAAAATAAACCCCAATCTGTTTTCTTTTCCCTTTAGTTATTTCCTTCCATGGATACTTGTGAAATTTTTGTCTATGGGGTGTGTGTGTGTGTGTGTGTGTGTGTGTGTGTGTGTGTACTCTTTATTTTTAGGCAAAGGAAATAGAAGTAAGAATTTGGGATGCAGTTAATATTCTGAAAATCTTGCAGAAATTAAAAACCATAGGCTTCTTTAAGTTTCTAGAACACAAAATTCTAAGGGAAAAACAAGAATGACAAGAAGTTTAAGTAGGTAGGGCAGGGAGACCTACGTTCACCTGGAGCAGGCTTATTTCATGTAGGAAGGACATATGAAACAAACAGACATATTTTAATATGCAGTTTCCGGGTGATGTGAAATAAACAACATTCTCTTGAATAAATATCGTCTTGATATCTTAGAACACACCCATATATTTTTCATGAAATTGATCTCAGATTTGAAAAATTGGTTTGAATCTCATGAGATTTAATTTTTAAACAACATGGGCATTATTAGTAGTAGTATTACTTCGCAAACAGATTGGTAGGTTTTCCTGTATTCCCAAACCATATTGGATTTATTTAATAATGTAATGGAAAATACTCTACAAGGAAAATGCTTTACCCTAGGGATTACATTTCTACTTATGCCTGTATTTGCCATCAACATCAAATAAATACCAGAACAGTGTAACTGCAATTAAATGCAAATGTGTGTGTGTGTGTGTGTGTGTGTGTGTGTGTATGTATATATATCAGAAATCTTTGAGAAACAAAGGAGAAAAGCTCTGAAACATGAAAATAAAGAGTGCTTCTCTGGGTACTTGGAGTGGCCCCAGAGGAAACTGTAAGGCAAGTGAAGTTTGTCTTGCAGTTTTTTTCTTTCTTTGATTCTTTTTAGGCACTTTATAATCTCATGCCACCTTTTCAAGACTTTGATTTTGGCCTATCTTGGCTAAAACAAGAGGAAGAAAGCATCCTTACTCAGTTTTCCCCAAGCACCTCAGTCCATTTGGCATACTTCTACACATCCTTCAAGAATTATCTAAAACACACAAGAGAATATTACTCAGCTATAAAAAAAGAATAAAATCTTTCCATTTGCAACAACATGGATGGATCTAGAAGGTATGATGCTAACTGAAGTCAGTCAAGAGAAAGACAAATACCATATTATTTCACTCATATGTGGAATTTAGAAAACAAGGAACAAAGAAAAAAAGGGACAAAAAACCTGACTCAAATATAGAGAATAAACTGAGGAGAGGCAGGTGGGAGGGATGGGTGAAATAAGGTTATAGGGATTAAGAGTATACTTACCATGATGAGCACTGAATAATGGATAGAAGTACTGAATCACTATATTGTACACCTGAAACTAATATAACACTGTATGTTAATTCTACTTGAATTTTTAAAAATGAGGGAAAAAAACATAAAATTAGAAAAAAGAAGAATTAGCTGGAATGTTCTCTTCTCTGAGTTAGAGACTCTTCTCTCTGTTTCTACAGTTTTCTATGTATAATCAAACAGAGAAGAATAGAAGACATGTCTTAAGCCAAAGAATAAATGGTAGGTTTAGCCTTCCTGGGTATAGGAAAAGTCAGAGCAAATAATGCCTATTTATAACCCAGCAATCCCCACAGATACATCTGTCTACCCTGCCTTCACTTCAGTCTAGCCTTGCTCTATTATTCCATTTCAAGTTGAGAGAACTTGAGAGACAGAAGCCCTCCGCCTGGGTATTTCTATCTATATGAGGAGTGTCTCTCTTCACAGAAAATTCCCCAATTGTTTTAACCTATATCCAGTGCAAAATTTCACTGAGATTACTAATAGGTGCAGAAGCAATTAACTGATTTGAATTTTACCATCATCAGCAGCATTGTCAACAGACACTTAATGAGTACCCCTAGAGCACTACACATTGCTCTCGGTTCTAACAGTTCATCTGCTTTCCCCCAAAGGGCATTTTAATGAACAGTGAAATAGCTAAAATATAGACGTGAAAACGAAAAGGCTAGAAAATAAAAAGAATTAATAATTAGTCCCGAAGTAAAGAGCCACCTAGATTTTTCTCATCCTTCTTAATATCAATAGCCATAAGTCATTCAAATATATAAAGAGATTTATTTGTACACAAACTGAATAGAGAGAAAAAGATGATGTTATAGATTGAATGTTTATTCCCCACCCCCCAAATTTATATGTTAACCGAACGCCCACGATGACAATATTAGAAGGTAGAGCCTGTAGGAGGTGATTAGTTCATGAAAGCTCCACCCACATGAATGGGATTAGAGCCCTTATAAAAAAGACCCCAGAGAGATCCCTGTGAGAACACAGCAAAAGTGGCTGTCTATGAAGCAAAACTCAGAACCTCATCAGACACTGAGTCTGCTGGCACCATAATCTCAGATTTCCCAGCCTCTAAAACCATGAGAAATAAATGTTGTTCAAAAGCCACTCAGTATGGTATTTTTATTATAGCAGCCTAAATGGACTAATAAGACTGATGATGATGATGGTGATGATATATGTACATGCAAATGTACATAAAGATCTGTAGTCTAGACAAAGATACATATGATACACCTATGTTCATATATCTTTAGATATCTATAAATATAGATACAAAAAGAGAGATACAAATGTTTAAAAAAATCTCATTAGCAGCTCTTAATATATTTAATGTAAGTGGATATAATGCCTTTGATTTTACTGATTAAAACTAATTGGCTCTCATTAAGAAGTTTCCTCAAATATCATTTAAAATTCTTTTTTTTAATTTTATTTATTTATTTGACAGAGAGAGAGAGAGAGGGGGATATCACAAATAGGCGGAGAGGCAGACAGAGATAGAGGAGGAAGCAGGCTCCCCGCTGGGCAGAGATCCTGGTGTGGGGCTCGATCCCAGGACCCTGAGATCATGACCTGAGCCGAAGGCAGAGGCTTTAACCCACTGAACCACCCAGGTGCCCCTCATTTAAAATTCTTAATTAAAATGTAAACTCTATGGTTAGAAAGAGTACAGCAATCTTGGATAAAACCCAAACAAGAGCAGTAACCTTGACTGAGGAACTGAGTGAAGAAATTTCAAGTCTGAATAGAAATAGCTAAGGAAAGATCTAAGCCTAGACCTAATTTAATCTGTGAGCCCCAAAGTAGTAAGGGAATTAGTTAACCTAGTACAAATGAGTTTTCCAAAAGGGCTTTATCTTTAGCCTGAATGATGGAAACTAAGTCCAGAACAGGTAGAGATCTAAATCACTGGTTAACAAAAAAAAATTCTCAAGTAGTTATGTTAACATTGAACACAAAATTAAACACTGACACAGACCTCATTCCTGGGATGCAACAAAATTTTACTTGAGTAGTGTACTAGATAACTACAAAAGTTTCATACCTAATATGTGATATATTTGTCTGTACATTTATGCGGCATACTGCTTTGTTTAAAGGTCTATTTAACAACTGTTCAAAGGGGGGTGCCTGGGTGGCTCAGTGGGTTAAAGCCTCTGCCTTCGACTCAGGTCAGGATCTCAGGGTCCTGGGATGGAGCCCCACATCGCATCGGGCTCTCTGCTCAGCAGGGAGCTTGCTTCCCCCTCTCCCTCTGCCTGCCTCTCTGCCTACTTGTGATCTCTCTTCTGTCAAATAAATAAATAAAATCTTTAAAAAAAAAAAAACTGTTCAAAGGACAGGAGTGCTGCCTAATGATGGGAGTAGGTTGCAGAACATGTCACAAGACACAAAGGTTTGAGCAGATTCTTAAAGAGCAAGAGGTTAAGAAGAGAACCTGGAGGAGACGTCAGAATTTGGAGAGAAAATTACATCAAACAGTAGAAATGGAATTAACAAATGCCATGAGGCTAGAGAGAGAATGGTTTCTTTGAAGAATAAAGAAGAGTTAAGAGTGGTCAGATTAGAGAAAACATGAGAGAGCATAAGATTAAAGTTTGAAAAACTATCCATTCCATCCTAAAGAACTAGAATATCTACAGGCCTAAGAATCCCTCTTTAGTGATAGAAATCATATGACACTCCTCTCCCTGACAATTGTATAGTATTTAGTGTGATATTTTCACCTCTTAACAATGGAATTTACAACAAAACATGAATACCAATTGGTAGACAGAACATCGCCTTGGCTGTAAAATCCCCTAAACGATTTACGTTAAAAAAAAAAACTTTAAATAAATATATACAGTTATTCCACAAGAAAGCCATCTTCCATTTTTACCAAATTCTCTTCTCTGTCTACTAAGGGACTAACCTCATTATTAAACCCCCTGGAATATTCTATCTTTTCCACAAAAAAGGGGGGAGGAGAGAACTTTCCAGGGATAGTTTTGCACACAAATGACAGGCATAGGTTTCTAAAGGATGGTTTCCAACCTGTTAATAGTTTTCAATACACAACAGCTGCAATCCATGAAAGAGATAAATATTCATGGCACAAAGCATTTATATGTATCAAATGTATATTCATGAACAAATGGCTTCCCCTGCCTTTAATAGTGTTTGCTGTGCAGTCAGTGAAGAATGGACCAAGCTTCCCCTGGCTGCTACTGCTGAGTCTCCACCACTCCATCTCCTGAATGTCAGTTCTGCAGTGGTTACCAACAGAACAATAGCCGTGAAAAAGAAAAAAACAAAAATGTGCCCAGAATCACTCCCCACTCATTCCAGATCAGATAGTAGCACCTCCCTGTGTCAAATATTAATGACATGTTTTATATAGCTGCCAACTTATTTTTCAGGAATAAGCATTATATATTCAAGACTTGTGTGGCCATATGTGCACCGTAATATCCATGGCTGACCCTCCTCTTTCAAATATGCTTTGTCACAGCACCGCCTTCCCAGTGGGCTTTACCGAGAATACTGGAAGGCAAATTTGCATACACTGAATAACATTCTCTGGTGATCATCAGCATCCAGTTGTCATGGCCTCCATCAGAGTGCTCTGTGCAGCATGGAGGCAAGAGAATGACAGTGCAAACTATTCAACAAAAGTCTTTGTTATTCATAAGGTTTGGTGGATGGTATGTGCTTTTGAAAATTGGCATATTGTTGGATGAAAGTGTTGTTTGCTCCATTAATTTCTCCAGGAGGGAGGAAAGAATAGAACCAGGTGAGGAAATGTGCCTTTTGTCGAAAAAGAATAGGGAGTTATTATAAGGTTTTAGGGCACTGAATAAAGCCTGCTAAAAATAAAAATAAAAAAAATAATACTAATAATAAGGAAATGAAATAATTTAAATTGTAACACACAGGCAAAGGAGCTGTCAGCTTTGCAGAGGGCCTCCTCACTCCCTCTCTCGATTCTTCTTGGTCATTTCCCATGCCCTTCTAGGTTCACAGGAGAACAATTCTAACTACCAGAAATGCCAACTTTCCCCTTTATCTCTCACGGCATTCGCTCCTGATCCATTCTGAGAAATGTGTTTTCAGGACCAAGATGAGAAACTGAAAATATCATTTGATATCATTCCCTCTTACACGTTTTTTATAAGGATACCTAGTTGTATCTGAATCTTAGTTTGCAAAGTTAAATTGCACCTATCCTTCTTGGAAGTTTATACAATATACTGCGTCAGACTCTAAGTTGTAATCTACTATAAAATGTGAAAAAATTTTAGCTCTTTGTGCTATGAGACTGAGATTGCATATAATAACCGTTGAGGAGGAAGCACCTTGCTGGATATGTCAAGTTTCCAGAAATATCATGGATTTTAGCTCTACTTGGCTAGGATGAAGTCATACCTCTCTATAAATGAAATAGTTCAGTATTTAAGAATAGTTTCAGTGTTTAAAACAAAGTGAATTTTGTCCTGGATTATATTATGAAAATTAATCCTTTGCAAAGGAAATGTTTCTGAATTTTTTCATAAATAAATAGAAGAGGTTCTCTAGAGGGTGATGAATCTCTGCAGACCCACAATTAATTCCCTAGATCCTCCCACTTCTGATTATACAATGGGAGGCATGTTGCCATCATCTTTTTTTCCCATTCAATGAAGTCTCAGTATGTGTCAGATTCTCCTGTGTCAACTTTATACTATTCTTATTCATGAAGAGCTGTCCAGACTGCCATTCAATGGCCTACCACAACTGTCACTGTACCAGAAATAAAAATAATATAAAAGGCAAGGGAATTGATCTCAACTAATTTGTTTATTTGAATTATCACTTCCATGCTTATCATGTTCCAGAGCTGTGCTATTTGCTGTAGACACAGCATCTTCCCTCGAGACATTTTCAGTCTTACAGAGACATCAAATGTAGGAGTCAAGCAGCCAGAACACAGTGTCCTAAGTGGTCTGGTGGAGGAAGTATACGGTGTTTCGGGATTGGAAAGTTTAAGACACTTGCCCAAAATTCGACAAAAAGAAAGCAATAAAGCCTGGATTTGAACCTAAACTTTCAGGCTCCTAACTCTATACATTCTGCTTATAAAATATTGACTTAGCTTTGCACAATCCCTTATATATAGGAGGATGGCCACAGGAAATTCTCTTCCCCTGCTCTGAGATAGGGCTAGTTAGAATTATGTCACAGAGTTAATCTTAGCCATAAAGGAGACCAAGGCTGGAAAGTAGAAAACAGAAATCTCATGATTCACTGAGTGAGAGTTTCATTAGAAAACAGGAATTTTAGGAAGGCTTTAGCTGCAGAGGAAGTCTGTTCCTGTTCCCATTATATTCTTGAATCTCCTTGGGTCCTGGTGTCAGTCTAACTGCACACTACATGAATGCAGGCTGGAACAGGGCTAGAGTAGGCAGTTAGATAGACACGAGCAGAAGGGGAGAAAGGAGGATGCAGATGTGAAAATTGCCAGGGACCACACCAATCTCCAACAAGAGACCACCGGATCTCCCTTTTAGACCAACCCCTTTTGTGGTTTAGCATAGTCTGATAACCAAAGATACAGTGGCAAGGACTTGCCCAACTTTGGAGTGTGTGCACTTAAGGAAAACATTGTCTGCTAGTAACCCCAAGGCTGTTATAATATTATTAATATTATTATAATATCACTAGCATTGCTGTTCGCCTCCCCCTGCCCACTGTTTTCCTTTAGGTGCTCATGAGAAGATGGAGGACATGAACATGCGCAAAAGGTTGGAGGGGAAGAAACCAAGGTTGACCAGGTAGGTGGCATGATAATGAAAAGATGGGATGGAGGAAAGTAAACAGACCCCCATAAAAAAAACATGATGCAGAACTCAGCTGGTGGCTGCTACCCACCCTTAGGTCAGCCCACCCCTACATCTCTGGATTGTATTTTTGCTTTGCTAAATAAAACCTTTGCTCCTCTCACTCTCTGCTGAGTCTCTAGACGGAATTCTTCACTTCAAGAAGATAAGAATGGAGGAATTTTACAATCCCCTACCCAGTAACACTTTTACCAGCTCACCAACCATGAGGAAACTGCTGCCCACTCCTCTTTGTGACTACATAGGATAGGAAGCTGTTGTCTTAGGGAGGAGAGTTAGTAGTACAAACCTAGCCTCCCAATGGCTTCACTGTTTTGTATTCCCCACCCTCATAACTGCCAGAGTCCATACTGGAATCCCCATCATTCCCTAGTGGGTAGCCTAGTACCAACCATAATGTCTTTAGGTAAGGTAATAAACTAATTAGCACACAGAAACTAACCATACATCTCACAATGTTTCACTACTACTGTGACCAGCCTCAGAACCATCTCCCAAAAACTTGGACTTCGAGAATAACTTCTTCCCATTGTCTAACATCTCAGGTTTAAGAGGAGGGCCAGGAAGTAATGGAAACTAGGATGAGAAGATGAAAGGGACTAATTTTAAGCCAACTATCATTTTAAGCATTTTACTTCATCAGCAATTCAAAATAACCTGAGTAGACCGATGTTGCTGATTGAGAAAAAGAAGTAATAAGGTTAAAATCATTCCTGAGGTCACAGCCAGTAAGTACCAGATCCAAGATTAAAAGTCCGTCATGGCCCTCCCCAAGTACTGGTACGTGCTCCTGAAGACAGATGTGTCCTGGCACTCAAGGTGAAAGAGGGGATGAATTCACCTTTCCATAGAAACTGAAGACATCTTAATGCATCTTCTCTGTTCCACATACAGAACAATGAAAGACGAAATATTAAAAAAAAAAAAAAAAAAAAACTTCATAAAGTACAGTGATAAACTATTTATGTACCATATGGAGGTCAATGCCTCTGAGTCACCAGGACCAACAGTGCTCCATGGGGTCTGGAATTAGGCTTAAGGTCCCTGGGAAAACTGCTGCCTACTGCTCCCTAGAGCTATCCCTACAAGGGAAGCTATTAACTTAAAGAAGGAAAGTTGGTGTCCAGACCCAGCTATATAACTGGATTTGCAATATCCCAAATATCACTCTAGCACAGAATCTCTTTATAAATGCTGATTTTGGACTGGGAGCCCAGGGGGCTCAGGGAGGCATCAGCTAAGGCCTAGATGTAGAGAGGTAAGCACAGAGAAGGGGAAAGAAAAACACTGAAATGTGTGGTTAGTTTCAATGATTAGTTCAGTGTGATTAGATTACCATAGGAATCCTGGGTTTGTACTCACTAACAGTTCACTGAGAACCTAACCACTAACACATTCTGAGTCCCAAAAATCTACTTCTATATATGACTTTTGGAATTTTACATACACACACATGCATGTATATTAAGTTCCAAAATATATAAACAGTGAGCTAGTCTTGGAGAAATTCTAATGAGAATTTTCACTTGAGAAGATGTGAAACCACTTTAGACCATTCATATTGGGAAATTTGCCATTTCTTATTCTCAGCAATCATCCACAGGTATAGATGAATATTATAGTCTATATTATGAATACATAGTCTTCTATTGTTGAGCGAGAAGTTGGTTATTAAGTTTAAGACAATTTTAAAATTAAGAAGATTGAAACTTCCACACTGAAATCTTGAGCCAATGTTCATTGTCCATGCTCTACTACTTCTCCCTTTTAGGCCTGTTACTATTTTCTTCACAATATTTAGATGCATCTGTGTTGGGGCATCTATGTGGCTCAGTTAGTTAAGTGTTTGCCTTCAGCTCAGGTCATGATCTTGGGGTCCTGGGATGTGCTATGGGTAGGGTTACCTCCTCAAAGAGGAGTCTGCTTCTCTCTTTTCCTCTGCCTCTCCTTCCCCAGCTTGTGCTCTCTCTTGCACTCTCTCTCTCAAATAAATAAATAAAATCTTAAAAAAAAAAAAAATAGACGCTTCTATGTTGAGTGCATAAATACTGACAAATGTTATATTCTTTTGTTTGACTGACCCCTTTATCATTATGTAACACTCTTTGTCTCTTATTATAGATACAAAGGATCTCTGTAATACAGCAGATTAATACAAAGGCTCATAAAAGACTATCAAAAATAATTATATGTCTGCAAACTGGACAAACTAGAATGGATACATTCCTAAAAACATACAACCTACCAAGACTGAATTATGATAAAACAGAAAATCTGAGCAGGACAATTGCTAGCAATGACAGTGAACCAGTAATGAAAAACTTCCAATAAATAAAAGTCTAGGGCCAAAGAGCTTCAATTATGAAACCGACCAAATATCCTAAGAAAAATTACTACCAATCCTTCTTAAACTCTTCCAAAAATAGAAGAGAGGAGAATTCTTGAAAACACATTTTACAAGGCTAGCAGTATCTTGATACCAAAACAAAACAAGGGTGCCAAAAGAAAAAAAAAAAAAAATTACAGGCCAATATCTCTGATGAACATAAAAGTAAAAATTCTCAACAAAACATTACCAAACTAAATTCAACAATACATTAAAAGCATCTTACAACATGATCTAGTGGGATTTATTCTAGGGATATGAGGATGTTTCAATATCCACAAATCAGTGTGATACACTACATTAACAAAATGAAGAATAAAAGATCGTGTGATCATCTCAATAGATGCCAAAAAAAGCATTTAACAAAATTCAACATCCATTTAAGATAAAACTCTCAAGAGTTTTCAACTGGAGTGAAAACATATATCCACAGAAAAACCACTAAGCACATATATAAAGCCGATTATTAACAACGGGCAAAACCTAGAAGGAACCAAGATGTCTTTTAATAGGTGAACAACAACCCAGTGAGCTACACTAGGTGGAGACACGAGGCATACATGCACCGCAGGCACAGTTGGTAAGAAAACACATGAATTTAGACACAGGCCAGAGGAACAATAAATGAAGTCTAGGTGGACTGGAGGCCCCCAGAATGTGGACAAACAGGAGCTGGTAGAGCCAGCACAGGAGAGGGAGAGACATACACACTGGAGCATGGCATGCAGATACAGGGAGTGGGAAGTCTCATCTCAGAGGCAGGCACAGGAGATAGAGACACTCAAGGAAAGACATGTGCTGCAGGCACAGAGGAGAGCAACACTCGTTGCCTGACAAGGGTTTTAGGGACAAGAGGAGATGGAGACTCATGTGGGCTGACATGGGCTGCAAGAACCAAGGGGAAAACAAACCCAAAACACAGTACTGCTGCATCCCAGGAGGATTGGCAGATCTGCCTGGGAATGCGCTCTCCATTTTCCTCCCTGCGCCAGATTGAGGAACCAGGAACCTGCTGTGTCTAGGAGACAGGAGTTCTCCCAAGATCTGCTAGTCTCCCTCCTTTCTGGCTGTAGGGAACCTGACCTATCTAATAGCACCAGACTGAATTATCAGCACCGTGTATGGTGTAAGGCATGTTATATACACTAAAAAAGGCCTGAATGAATAAGCAAATTGTATTAAGGAGGGGGGGGGAGCTTCCTGATGAATGGGCATAAGTATTTGTCTACAACAGATATGACCATGACTTTTTTAGAATTAGTGGCTGTGAAGGACTGAGGGAACTGAGGTCAACCTCCACGTCCAATCCTACCACTCCCCATTTTGAAAATTCCATTAGAAAGGTAAAGTACCCAAGCAGTCATTCAGGTAAGCTCCAGTGATGGTAGGAAGACCAACTGGGCAAGTTGTACAGGGTAAATCTTAGCTCTGAGGCAGAAGCTCCTCCTCCCATTTGCCCATGGGGGCTGGATGCCCTACCCCTGAGGCAAGCTGGTCACAAGGCACCCAAGCAGGGGTGTTGATACAACAACATTGATGCAGCAAAACCAGTTTATTGTACACATTTCAGCTTCCGTACAGTCAGGGTGATGAAAATAAAACAGTTAACTGGTCCATGCCATGGCCTTCTAAAAAATATGAGTAAAAATCCCAATCCATCCATATGTGATATAGAACTCACAAAATAGACGAACTCAAAAGAACTACCAGTTAGGAGATTCAACACCCCCGCCCCGGCCCTACATTCTCAGGTGAGCACGTGCCTCCTTTATGTCTCATTTAGGCTTTAGTACCTGCAAACTCTATTTCCATTTCTATAAACGCATGCTTTGCAACAGGATGTTATAGTAGTCTCCAAGGTTCCATTCACCATTATCCAAAACAGATTTATTCCCCTTCAATGACTCTGTGAGGGGGTAAAAAAAAATCGAATATGTTCTTTTTCCTTCGTGAAGCAAGAGCAACTTTGGGGTGGATGCAGCCAAGTTATTCCCCACTATATAAATTACACGTATTTAGCCCTTTTTGAGAGCCCAGAAGGGGAAAGTGTTTGATGTGTCTGTGCAGATCTTTTACTACCATGGACTCTTTCATGTGATTTCATTTATTCTTTACTAAACTCCATGATATGGTAACATGTTTATATCAGTCCCATTTGAATAATATTTAATAATGAATAAGTGGAAGTACAGAGATATTACTGCCCAGTAAGTGTTGTACCCGAGCTTTAAACCCTTCTGATATGAAAGCCAATGATTCTTTCATGATGCCACCCTGTTTTCTTCCATTAGAACACCAGTATTTATTTATTCGTCTCTCATTCTCCCAAGTGTCCCATATCAAATACATAGGGGAAAGCAATTGATGAAGGCAGTATCTAAAAGGCCAAAGAGATGAGACGCCTGCATGGCTTAGTCAGTTAAGTGTCTGCCTTCAGCTCAGATCATGATCCCAGGGTCCTGGGATCGAGTCTGACACCAGGCTCCTTGCTCAACAGGGAGCCTGCTTCTCCCTCTGCCTACAGCTCCCCATGCTTGTGCTCTCTCTCTGACAAATAAATAAATCTTAAAAAAAAAAAAAAAAAGGGAGGGCAAGGCTCCCAAATGTAAGGGGAGAAAATGTAGAGTTGGCTGGGAACTTTGTGACACAGGAACAAGAATGATAATGGGAAGAGAAAGGATGAAGGGCAGGAAAGGATGGTGCTAGAAGCACTGAGGGCTGGTACCTAGTCATTCTGAAAGGAAGGCCAGTGAAAAATAATACCATTTCTCTTCAGACTTCTTGTAAGTTCCCACTGGTTGTGTTTTGTTGTTGTTGTCCTAGTCTTGTAGCTACTTGAAGTGTGTGTGTGTGGGGGAGGGAATCTTTTCAAAGACTAAAGAACTTTGCCATGATACTGCGGAGCTGAGGAGCAACCGGAAGTTGAATTAGGTGTATAATGCATCTGGCATCTGGAGGAGGCACCTACAGGGAGGAGCCAGTAGTAGCAATGGAAACGGGCAAATGGAAGGATCCCTGAGACTTGGAGGTAAGAAGAAAGGAGTTCATTTCTCCTTTGATAATATAATACCTGACATTCTTGAGTAATTCCCATGTTCCCAAAACTGTTTTGGGATGAGATCTGTTTCTCTACTGGATTCTCACAAAATCTTATGGGACATGTACTATTCTTACCCCATTTTATAGAGGAAGAAACTGAGGCCCAGAGAAATAACTTGCCCACTGTTATGTAAGCCATCCTCCCCGCCTTTTTGTTTCCTTCCCTGTTCCACTTCTTACACCATTTCTTGAAGGAGAGACCTGAATTTATTCAGCTCCCATTTACTCTCTGACCCAACAAAATTTGGCCTCCATTCTGTCCTCTCACCTCCAACAATACACACCATCAGAAGCATCACCAATGACCTCCTAACTTCCAGTTCCAGGGATTGTCTTTTATTCTTCATCTTATTTCACTTCCCTGAAGTTTTTCATAATGTTGAAACACCCTTTCCTTTTCAAAGCATAGGAGACTCCTACTCCTGGCTTTGGTCCTGTTTTTCTAGCCACTTGCCCTCAACCCTCTCGGGTATCAGCTACTTCTTACATTTCTGGCGAGCTCTAGGCTCCGTCCTTCACCCTCTTCTCTCCTGATTCTAACACAGGAGTCTCACTGAAATACAGGAGGTGTGGCCAGGAGAACACCAAAATCACCTAGGGGAGTTTTTAAACTACCTATGCCCTTTTCCAAACTCCTGGTTTTTCTGATACAGGTCCACACCTTTTTGGGGAGTAGAGGCAGGGAGAGTTATGTTACCCCCTACCTTAACATTTAGTGAATTTGACCAGATATATCTGAGAAGAAAAAAGCTAATCCTTTCCTTTTTTTTTTTTTAAGGTTATACCTCCTTCACTCTCACCTCCAAAAAATTTATTTTGCCTGCCTTTCCTTGAATTTTAAAAATCTTTTAAATGGCATATATTGAAATTAGTAAAAAGAGGGAACTTGAGGTGGGGAAGAGAAAGAGAGAAGTGGGTGGCCCGGACATTGTGTGCTTCTGCAGAGCAACAAGGAGTAAGGATATAAAGAAAGCTGCAGCCTTGGAATGTGTGTCTGTTCATCGTGGGAGGAAAGGCCTGTGATGTCTAGCCAAGTCCAAGCCGTCCAGGACGCTCAGGGATGCTGTGGCAGGAAATCCTCAAGGGCAGAGAGAGGACTGCTTCTTTCATTTGTAGAGGTGAGAAAGGAGAGTTTGGGATTGTGGCCTTTGCGTGCACAAGAGATTCTTCCTATCCTCCCTCCATTTAAAACATAGCTATAGGTACAATATGAAGAACACATACTCATTGCTTTTGTAATGTTTCAAACAAAAATACACAACCTGGGTCTAGTCATAAAGAAACATTAGAAAAACTCAAACTGAACAGCATTTTACAGAAAATGACTGGCTTCTGATCTTTAAAATATAGATATCATGGGGCGCCTGGGTGGCTCAGTTGGTTAAGCAGCTGCCTTCGGCCCAGGTCATGATCCTGGAGTCCCGGGATCGAGTCCCACATCGGGCTCCCAGCTCCTCGGGGAGTCTGCTTCTCCCTCTGACCTTCGCTCCTCTCAGCCTCTCACTTTCTCTCTCTCAAATAAATAAATAAAATCTTTAAAAAAAATAAAGTAAAATAAAATAAAATAAAATAAAATAAAATAAAATAAAATAAAATATAGATATCATGAAAGTCAGAGGAAAACTGAGGTACTATTCAGATTCAAATAGACTAGAGAGACATGATCACTAAAAGCATACATGATTCAGATCTTCTGCTACAGAAAATGTTACTGGGACAACCAGGAAATCTTGAATAGAATCTCTAGATGAAGAATATATGGGAATTGTTTGTATTATTTTTACAACTTTTCTTTAAGTTTAAAATAGCCTCAAAATTTTAAGAAAATATTTTATTAAGATAAATAAATAATAACCTACTTGACAATTTGTGCATCAATAAGTCTATCTCATTAAATATTCTTCCTGAATAGTAAAACTACCCTTTATTGCACCATGAGCTCCACTAAGCTTTATATGTATTTCCGCAGTTAATCTTCACAACAACTCCATGATGTACCAGAACTACATTCCTTTTGCAAAGAAGTCAAGCATTTTGCCTGGCAAGAAGCAGAGCAAGAATCTAAACCCGGGTCAATTTGACACTAAAACTGATATTCTTAAGCAATGTTATTCATCGAAATGTGATGACCCAATATCATTAGTCATCAGGGAAATACATATTAAAACCACAATGAAACACTAGCATATACCCATCAAAAGGGCTGAAATTAAGCTTGGCAATACCAAGCACTGGAGAGGATATAGAGCAACCATAATTCTCAAACACTGCTGATGGGAGTATAAAAATGCCATAAGCACTTTGGAAGAAAGTTTGCCAGTTTCTAGTAAACTTAAATATGTGCCTGCCTTTGACTTAGCCTCCCTACTCCTATATATTTATCCAAGAAAAATGAAAATATATGTCCACATACTATATGACACTATAAGAACGTACATAGCCACTTAATTTGTAATAGCTCCAAGTTGGGAACAGCCCAGATATACAAAAGATGAAAAAAAAAGTGTTATGTTCTTTAAATGAAATGCTACAAAGGAACAAAGTGCTAATATGCTCAACAACAGGGATGCATCTCATAAACACTGTGCTTCAGAAAAACAAAACAAAACAAAACAAAAACAGGGAGCCCTGGGTGGCTCAGCATCTAACTTGAGATTTCAGCTCAGGTCATGATCTCAGGGTCCTGAGGCTGAGCCCTAGTTGGGCTCTGTGCTCAGTGGGGAGCCTGTTTGAGATTCTCTCCCTCTGCCTCTGCCCCTCCCTCCCTCATGCTCTCTCTCTCAAATATTTTTTTAAAGAAAAAAAGAAGAGGCGCCTGGGTGACTCAGTTGATTAAGCAACTGCCTTTGGCTCAGGTCATGATCCCAGGGTCCTGGAATCGAGCCCTGTGCCAGGCTCCTTACTCAGAAGGGAGCCTGCTTCTTCCTCTCCCTCTGCCTGTTTGTACTCTCTCCCTCTCTCTGTCAAATAAAAAAATAAATAAGATTAAAAAAAAAAAAAAACTAACCTAAAAAAAAAAAAGCATCTGACAAAAAAATAACTTTAGGGGTGCCGGGTGGCTCAATGGGTTAAAGCCTCTGCCTTCAGCTCAGGTCATGATCTCAGGGTCCTGAGATTGAGCCCCGCATCGGGCTCTCTGCTCAGCGGGGAGCCTGCTTCCCCGCCTCGCTCTTCCTGCCTCTCTGCCTACTTGTGATCTCTCTGTCCGGCTAAATAAATAAATTAATTAATTAATTAATTAAATTTAAAAAAAGGAAACAAAAACCAACTAGACACAAAGGCATATAGGCTGCATGATTCCATGTGTATTGAGTTCTAAAACTGGCAAAACTCATGGTAAAAAATGGAGCAGCCACTGAAGGTAAGTGAGAGGGGATGACTTGGAAGAGGCATGAGAGAACTTTCTGAGGTGACAAAAACATTTCATATCTTGATGGGGGTGTGGGTTACCTTGGTACATCACTTCGTCAGAATTATACAGTTAAGACTAGTGCATTTTAACATATGTAAGTCTAATCCTACAAATAGCTCTATAAAGAAATAATACAAAAGCTGGAAGAGATGGGAAGAGTGGCGAGATATAAATGAAACAAGCACGGCAAAATGGTGATGCTATTAAAGCTTAATGATAAATACACAGGGAAACATAATACTATTTTATTTACTTTGTATATGCTTGAAATTTTCCATGATAAAAAACTTCCACAAAGGACTGCCAAATTCTCAGTATTTGTTAGGAGCACTAAAATACAAATGAGTGGTTGGTTTGAGGCCAGATTACTGAACATCAGGGCCCAGTACAAAAAAGCAAATCTGGCTATGTTTGTTTTTTCCCCTTCTGAGAGACTCTGATGAGCCCTAAAGAACAGAGTGTGAGCTCCCTAACATGACTTTCAAGATCCTTTATACCAAACACAGAAACCCAGAGCAGTGTGCAGAGTTTTCTATAGTATTTATCCTATTTACTACTTAGACCATCTCTGTGAAGGTTATTATACCATTTCATTGGTAAAATAATTTCTATCAATGAAGGGACCTAAAAAGGGTAAACAATAAATGGCAGGGCCTAGAGAAAATTCAAGTTTTAGACTCCTTTTCAGTTTTATTGTGTACCATTCATTCTACTTCCTCTGTCGCAGGAAGAACTCTAAGATGGCTGGCAGGATTCCAATCCACTGCATTTTGCCCTGTTATAATACCCTTCTCTTGAGTAAAGGCAGGGCCACGAATATGTTGGGGTATCTCTGGTTACTAATCACTTGACTTTGAGTTAATCAAAAGAGAGAATGTCCTGAGTGGGCCTGAGCTAATGAGGTGAGTGTCTTAAGAGAAGGTGAAATAGCTCTCTTGTTGGCCTCAAATATGAAGTAAACTGACATGTTGTCTGTCACAGGGCCTATGGAGGGGCCATGTGACAAGGGCCTGAGGGTGACATCTAATTGCTTAGAATGGTCTCAAATCAACCACCAGCAAGGAAAAGGTTCCTAACCACACAATCCCAAAGAACTGAATTCTGCCAGCAACTAGTGAGCTTGGAAGAGACCCTCAAGTCGCAGGTGAGATAGAGCCCCAGCCAACTCTACAACATCAGCCTGGTGAGATCCTGAGCAAAGAACTCAGTTAACCCACAGAAACTCTGAAACAATAAATGTATTGTTTGAAGCAACTAAGTTTGTGGTCATGCTATGCATCAATAGAAAACGAATACACTCTCCTTCCTTTCTTCTCCACCTATTTCTCTCAATGCTCCAGTCACTCTCAACTTTTCTTAGTTTCCTAATTAAAATATTACTTGCAATGAGTATGGTTTCGCAAAGAATGCTCACTTTGCCCAAAATTCCCTTTTCCTCTTTCCTGCCTACTGAATACTACCCATCCTTCAGGATCCAGATAAACACATTCTCTCCTGGAAGCCTTGACTTCTCCATTCCTCCCTGCTCTGTACTCCTACCACATCTTGTTCTCTCTCTCTTTCTCCCTCCCTCTCTCTCCCTCTCCCTCTCTCTCTCTGACACACACACACACGACTTAATCAACAGCAAGAACTTACATTATTCACTTAGAACTAGGATAGTGCTTAGAACCTAGTAGCCACTCAGTAAATAGTTAACGGGTTAATACACTTATTGCTTTTCATTCAAATGCTTCTGACATTTAATCAATCTAACAAATATTGCTCTTCAGGTCCTCTTATAGAAGCTGTGAAAAATAAAAAGATCAGTAGGTCATGTTTCCTGTTTCAAACAGGAGGTGTAAGACTTGCACACCAACGATAATTATGAGAGGCAGAACATGATGTGTGTCACATAAGACACTGGACTGTGGGAGGTTTCAGGGAGGAAGAGAGACGCTCCAAAAAATGGAGAGGAGCATAAGGAGGCCTCCAGCTACATCCGTGTATTTTCGGGAACAACACTTTGCCATCATTACCAAGGAGGCAGGAACAAGAATGGAAGCAAAAAGGGCTGCTCTTATCTTTCAGGTGCTAACGCACAGTCCTCTGCGAGCAGACAGGAGCACGTGCACAGCTGGGAAAGCAGCCAGAGGCAAAGTCAGGTCACAGAGCGGGAAAGGGTTGTTGAGCAATGTCAACTTCCCTCTAAGACCCTGTGGACAGCAGGGCCATGAGGGACGCTGAGCCACAAAGTCTTGCTTGATATTGTGTGTGGTGCTACTCACAGCAGTGGGTTCAACTGCTTGCTGTTGGTGTGAAACCCAAGGAAAATGTCCCCACAGCTGCTGATGTCAACATGAGCAGCATCAGACACCCACATCCTGTTGCCTTACAATTGCACTAGTTGTCCTTTTACATGATATATCAAAGAGGATATGTCTGGTGTTTTTTCCCCCAACAGACATCTTTCATTTCTCAGCAGAAAAGACCTGTGTTTGAGTTCTGCTAACGTGCACTAAATGTGGGCCAGCTTATTTCCTCTCTAATGCTTTACAGCTTGTGCCACACACCAAATGGTAACTCAACACACTTAATCTTTTGGTATTAACAAAACACTCTCTTCTCTTCCTTCAAAGATTCTCATCTACTTAGTTTGCATCAAATAAACTTGCAGAGAATTATATAGTATCTATAAAATTAAAATCTACTTAAATTATAAACAAGTTAAACACTTGGATCCAGTTGCTTCTCTGAGCTTACAAAATGTTGTAGACATAAAGTTGTGATTATGCCTAACTTGGTTCCATGTTTTTGAGCCTTATCCACTTAATTAACCAGGCTGAAATAATCATCAGATCACTGGATCAACCTACGTACTCATATTGAGCCCTTTATTTTGAACTGAACATTTTTAGCTTTGGAGAGGAAGGTAGGAAGGAAAAAGAGTTCAAGATTTATTGGAAATAAATTTACAGTGGAGAAACTTACTTTTTTTTTTCTAGATGGAATATTCCCTTTGTTCCTACTTCTTTGAATCATTTATGGGCTAAATTTGATAGTACCCAGGTTACCTTAATAAGGGTCACAGAGAAGCACCTCCCTTGGCAGCCACCTCACTGTGGGACTTTCCAACACTTTTCCTGGTCTCTAATGCACTCATTGTAGTGATGATGACACATGTCTTGGCAAAATATCTCCGTGTTCAGAAGTAGAACAGCTCCAATGTTCTTGATTCTATTTTAGACTTGTACTAAAGTTATCTGCCCACCACAGTCTGACTTCTTTAAACCTCATCTAATTTTGTCCAGATTTAGTTTGGTCAAGCATATTAATTTGCTAGGATAAAGAGATAATGTTGCCTTCTAGAGTTGAAGCTAAATATTAGAGATAATATTGTGTTAAAGCCATACATTTTCTAACCTGGTGGTCTCCATTAAGTTGGTAAATGCTTATGAGGCTACCATTAGCTTTCTCACAAAATGTCATGTGGAACATGAATTTTAAAAATATGCTCATAACTTGGAAGGTATCAAAGAGTGCTTATTAAATGTTTTGCATTTTATTTCTATTGATTACCTGGTTTTAGCTTGCTTTTCTTAGTAGGCTTTTGTATTGAACCATGGACTAGCCAAACTAGATTGCAAAAGTCTGAACTTAATTTGTGATGGAAAGAGGACAAAAGACATATTGTGAAAAATACAACAAGTTTCACAAGTTAATCTCTCTCCAAAACAAATGACAACATATTTATATTCACCTTTTGTTAATATCCCTTTTGCAAGTATATACACCAAACTGATAAATAAGTATTTTTAATTCTTCAGTGGTGGTACTTGTTCACTTATCAACACTTCAGGTATAGAAATGCACACTTTTGCCTATATAGCTGAGTTCATCACATTCTGTTCTTACTATTTTATTAAATGAATGAAAGTGAATAAATGAAAAGAATAATACTATGAATTATAAATGTTGTAAATCCATTATTAATAAAACAGATATGATAGTAAAATAGCATTGAGTAGTGATTGTACTAAATCAGGCCAACTGTTCATTCCACTATTAAAGTACAGAATTAAAGAACAGCAGAACATACTGGAGGTATTTCACCAAAGATTATTCTAATAGCAGATATTTACTTAAGAATATCCTAGGGGCACCTGGGTGCTCAGTGGGTTAAGCCTCTGCCTTCAGCTGGGGTCATGATGTCAGGGTCCTGGGATCCAGCTCCACATCAGGCTCTCTGCTCAGTAGGGAGCATGCTTCCCCCTCTCTCTTGGCCTACCTCTCTGCCTACTTGTGATCTCTGTCCAAAAAAAAAAAAAAAAAAAAGAATATCATAACATTTAGTTTAGTCTCTGAAAATAAACTAGTCTGTATTCAGTGGTGATACTTTAGATTGTTGTGCTTATTTTCATGAGTACATAATGTACCAAAGAAGGCTACTAACTGTAGTTGTTTGAAGGATGGTGTTGGAAGTCAGACAGATCTGAATTGACTTACCTAATGAAAGTTACTAATTATCTAAGACCATGAGTCTTAGTTTCCTCATCTGAAAAAGTTTGGGGTTTATGTTGTTATGTTTAGAGTTATGTACAAGAAGCAAAAGATAATGTATCATTCTGGATATGAAAAGGATCTGTCATGATACCTGGTATGTAATAGGCGTTCATGAGATGCTAATTTTATAAAAAAAAAAGCTGTATATCACAGACATACTAACTATGGGCTAATTTCTGAATATATTCCCAAGAAAAATTGGAATATATCTCTTATATACTAAATAATGTGACCCATCTTATGCTATTAGAGGTAGAAAATAAAGAGTATAGTCAATACATTGGAGAAAAGGAGCTTCATCCGCTCTCACTGCCTGCCAGCACCCTTGAGCAAGCTCATGGAGGTCCTTCATACCCATCTGGGCATGACCTACAGAGCTGCACCAGGCAAAAACGCTCTGGCTCATCACTCAGCCAACTCACCTGAATGAAGAAGAGGAAGCATCCTGTATTAGTCAAGGTTCTCCAGAAAAACAGAATCAATAGAATGTGTGTATTTTAAAAAGAGAGATGCATTTTAAGGAAATGGCTCTCATGATTCTGGAGGCTGGCAAATCTCACACCTGCAGAGCGGGCACAGGGAAAGGTCAATGCTGCAGCTCAAGTCAGAAGGCCATCCGCTGGCAGAAGTGCTTCTTCCAGGATTCTAGTTTTTGTTCTCTTAAGGCCATCAACTAATTGGACGGACCCCAATTACATTATAGAGGATAATCAGCTTTATTCAATGTCCACTGATTTAAATATTAATCTTGGCAAAAAATACCTTCATGATAACATCTAGAAAAAAAATGACCAAATATCTGGGTACCGTGTCCTAGGCAAGTTGACACATAAAATTAACCATCACACATTTCATGAACATCATCCTCAACAGATGTTGACAAGTTCAGTGGCTAAGATTACAAGTTACAGAGCCCAGCAGAAATGTATTCCAACTCTGACTCTTCAATTTATCAGCTCTATGAAAACTGTTAATTTTCCAAACCTTATCTGTAAAACAAGAATCAAGATACTTACAGCAGTTTGTTAGGATTATTGTAAAATGAAAATGAAATGATGAGGTTGACATGTTTAGAACTGTACCTGTCAAATACTATGAATTCAATAACCAATTAGTATCTTTTGCTGGTGAAAACAAAACAAGACAAGAAGTCTGGTTAAAAGAAAAGAAGCCTACAAAATTTATTGGTGATTCTGCCTTGGTTAGTGCCCGACCCATCTCAAGTTATATTTCTTCTAAGTAATGCCTTTTTGCTGTTAAAATAAATAAAACACTCCATTTACTACTTCGTAAAATGGATTTCCCACCCAATTTGTCTTCCTGTACCTTTCTCTCTTGTCCATCTGCTCACTGCTATTCTCTTCTACACATTTTTGTCACAAGCAATTTCCAGGTATAGGTCAGTAGATGTTTCAGAGATAACAAAGGAAAGGAAAAGCTTCCTGCACTTCTATCCTTGTAGGCAGAAAATTAATCACACATTCTCATAAAGAGACCAGGCAAGTCAGCCCTGCACTTGAACTTGTTCTCCCCAAGTAAATGGCTGAGATACGAATATTGATTAATGTATTTGAATGGAAATGTATTAGTGCTTTCAAAAGAGGACTACAAATACAAATACACACACAAACACACCCACACAGTCCACACTACTGTAGCAGAACATCCTAGGAGTGGCACATTTCCACACAGAGGAAGCAGTGGCTTTCATTTGCAATGCCAATCCTCAAGTTAAGTCTGCAATAATCCATTCCCTATCCCTACCTACAGAGCCTCAGAAAAGTATGAGTGACAGAGTAAAAATATGTCTTAACTCTAGACTTTATCCAAGTTTACTGTAATGGACATTGCTCCTGGATTAGGTTAATTTAGATAACAGATTATGATTACTCATAGTAATCATGTAGTTTAAAATAACAGTGATGACATCAACAACAGGGACTGCTAGAAAACTTTATAAAGATGACAAGCTCTGGGTGTGAGCCACTAGAGACTTACTGTGTTGCAAATATATTATGTTTGTGTAGCTTAAAGAACCCTGAGCTATGAGACTGACACCCAGGTTCCAGTTCTGGACCTACCGTCAACTGCTGATCTTAAATGAGTCAACTGGCCTTTCTGGGCCTCAGTATTCATCCTGGTATTGGGATCCTTGCTAAGGTTGAGTGAAATATTGTAACTGAAAGCATTTTATAAACTAAACTTATAAATTAGTGGAAGTGGCTAGTAATAGGAACTAATATTTATTGAGTACTGGTATGTACCAGATTCTTTTTTAGTAGAGTGTGTGTGTGTGTGTGTGTGTGTGTGTGTGTGTGTGTGTGTGTGTGTTTCTCATTTAATTTTCATAACAATACTCAGAAAGAGAAATTATTATTAGGCCCATATCATAGATGAGGAAACTGAGACTAATAAACATAAAGCAACTGGACAAGGTCACATGGACAGTAGGTGCTAGAAACAGACTTCAAATCCAGGCATTCAGGTTACAGGAACCTGGGCACTAATTTCTCCCATCTTTAAGGTTGGACACATAGGTTTGTTAACATGGAAAAATCGACACTGATTCATTTTGCAGAAGATGACACTGAGGCAAAATGAATGTGAAGTTCACACATAAAATACTAGACACATACAAGACGTTTCTCCTATTATTGATGTCAGTTTTTTTTCTCTGAAGGGAGATGATAGCAAGGAGAATACTAAGGAAATTGTTAACCTGAATGGGATGTCAGACACAGATAGGAAGATTAAAAGCCTCGAAACTGGAATGTTACAGAGACAGATTGTGGGGCTGATGGAGAAAAGAACATGAGGGATATTGATAAGAAAAGAATATAGAACCTCACAGAGGTAAAGACTTCATTTCTTGGTTTGCTTTTTCCCTTGTATTATTGGAGAAGGAATAGCCAAAGCTGGAAAGTTCAGTGTCAGCTTTGGAATCACTGCTGAGCTTGAATCCTTGCTTTATGTGGACCATGAAACAAGAGATAATCAACTTGGAGAATTTCCACTCCGTGCCGAGATTAATAAATGGGTCTTTCTTTTTTAAATGGATATACTGTTTTGAGGCCTTTTTATACTTATCTGCCACCACAGATACAATGAGAAATAATATGAAAATTAATGAGACAATGCTTTTAAGATTTCCCTGACAAGTTTCAAAAGCACATCTAACTGCAGATGCTTATCTGTGATGAACTACTGAACCCTGGCAAGTGTGACTAGTTGAACCTTGTATACTGTGAACAACAGCTATAATAACCCAATAGTTGATGACTTCCAAGGAAGTATTAGCCTTCATCTCAAATAATCTATCCTATATTTTGGCCAATTCATTTTGGAAATTTTTGTATTTTACATGTAGGTCAATAAAATACAGCTCTCAAAAATTTACTGAAATAAAGACTGGTTTCACTTTAAAATCTCAGAGGATAGGGATTTGACTAATGCAATGTACTAAGCACAGAGGAAAAAAAATAGGAGAAATAATCTAATCACTTACAATATTAAAAATCTACCTTTTCAGTTTTGTTCTAAATATCATAATCCAGGAAAAGATGAATCACTGTGTTGGGTTATTTATTTCTTCAATTTTTAAAATAATGCCTTTCTCAATACTACCCCCAGGCCTAAGTACCAAAAAAAAAAAAGAAAACATTAATTAAATTGCATAACAGTCAAAACTGCTATAATTTTATGACTTAAAATAGTACATGAAAATAGCTTATTAAAATTTCCCTTCTTTTGCAGAATTCTAATTTTTAAAAGGTAGTTAGCACTGGGCTCAGATGACCAGAAACTGGGTTTAAGTCAAACTGACCCAGGGCTATAATCTTACCTTCTTCTGACACAGAAAAATAAGAGCGTGGTAATCACTGGGGCTATTTCACCAAGAACAGCAGAGCTGTATTTATTACCATCCTAATGGAGAGTCATTCCATGAGCGGTTTTGTTTATTTCTTTGAAGGCCTAACTCCCTAGGGAAAGAGTCCCACTTGATCACATCTGTACCTTTCTTGAGGTAACAAATATCCCATGCAATGTAAAGCATAACTAAGAAGAATAACTACTGTTTATTGAGCACCTACTATGGACCTATAATTACATGCATTTTCTCATTTAATCCTCGTAACAATATTTATGAGGGTATTATTATCTTCATTATATAGATGAGAAAGCAGACTTCAAGAACACACATAATTGTTTAATGGTGGCATCTAGCCCATAACAATAACAGTAATCACGCCTATAGTCATTATTGTTAAAAAGAAATGGCTTGACAGTGGAATTGTATTGCAGCATGAAAACCAGAAACTCATTATTTTACACAATGGAACATTTCATTCACTGAAACATTTATACCCATCCGTGATTTTGCAGAAGGTGAAAAAGAGTTGTGGCAAACCAAGCAGGAATCTTGACATTTAGCCTTTCAAACACATACTTTGATATGTTTCCTGAGAATAGTAAACCTCAAAATTGTACTTTAAAGAAAAAAGTCCATCATGATATCAATAAATGACTGCCCTCAAATAGGAAGCTCTGCATTCATAAATGATCATTGCTCACTATTTTTAAAAGGGATATCTCCTGGGGTGCCTGGGTGGCTCAGTGGGTTAAAGCCTCTGCCTTCGGCTCAGGTCATGATCTCAGGGTCCTGGGATCGAGCCCCACACCAGGCTCTCTGCTCAGCAGGAAGCCTGCCTCCCCCTCTCTCTCTGCCTACTTGTGATCTTTCTCTCTGTCAAATAAATAAAATCTTAAAAAAAAAAAAAAGGGATATCTCCTTACTGAGCATGTTTTTCAATCAGAACTGAACCACTGAGCAGGTAGTACGGTGGTAAAGACTGCCTCTCCACAGAAAGCTTGATGAAGAGTTGCCACTGAATAATGGAATCTGTGCCTACGACATAATTTGGCTGTTTAGAGTTCTCTTGCCTCGAACCTCCATGCCTTTCCCTGGAGGTCTGTAAAGAGATGGGATATTTTCCCCTTTGAGAAGACTAAAAGAAAAATTAACCTAATTTGAGCATAAAAGTAAAATGATTCCCAATGAACGAGATGCCATTTTAAAATAACGGCTCTGACCAGCCTGACATGAAATACATGGCATGTCCTATAAGCTTCCTTCCTAATGACAAGTACAGCACCATCCACCATGTCCCGGGACCCATTCCTTTCTTTCTTTTTTTTCCCCAGCATGTATCCCCTCTGTGTCAAACCTCTCATTATATGCACTGTTAGTCTCACTAAAGTCATCGGGCACTTGTTTTTTACCATTTTAAAGAAAGCTTTACGAAGGGAAAAGATATTTTTTTTTTAAAAAACTAAGATCATTGATAGTCACACACACACACACACACACACACAGCAAATCAAAAAGAATTTAATCAAAGCCTTGCTGTTTGCTGCTAAGTGTTAGATTAGCTGATGAGACGGTTTTGTAATTTTATCTAATGCTTTTACAAAAGATTTTTAAAAGTCCATTCTTTTCTAAATCTTAAGAATGAGCAATTATACTTTTTTTAGAAAAGCATAACTTACATGACTCTGTTCAAAAGGAGAAACTATAAAAACATTTAAATCCTGCTTCTAAAAAAAAACTTCTGCTTCTAGAATATATTTAAAATTTAATTAAGACTGTTCTGTTTAGGATCATATTTGAATGTATGTTTTAATATCTCAAT
Source organism: Procyon lotor (assembly GCA_028646535.1). Lineage (NCBI taxonomy): Eukaryota > Metazoa > Chordata > Mammalia > Carnivora > Procyonidae > Procyon > Procyon lotor. The sequence continues at coordinate 85,732,822 of CM053611.1, forward strand.
TTCTGAAAAGGGACTATGATGCTTAAATCTTGGCCAAAAGCTGAGAAATTATCCAGAAACACACTAAGTCCTAGAAGTATCTGCCACATTATACTCATTCCCAACAAATTGTTTCATGGAGGTTAGCAAGATATTTGCATGAACGAAGCCTTGTCTCATTGAGCCTCTCTAAATTCTAAGATCCCCACGCTACTTTCATTTTAATCAAAATGAAATTTACCCTGGTACAGCAGAGACCTCAGACCTCAGGCATGGCTCCACTGTTCCATGGAGCAGATGTTTTGGAATTCACATAATGACAGACAAACTTCTGTTATGAAAGTTTCTAGAATGAGGGCTTTGGTCAAACTGGTAGTAATGCTTGTATTAAAACCTTTCACTCATCAGGACAATATTTGCATTTCTGCACTTATCTCGTGGCAATCACATCTTGGTAGAAAGTCAAGTTCCTTTGAACTTAACTGCATACCCTCCATTTTTTTTTTTTTTCAAATTACATTCCTACCATTTGGAACACTGAGTCATCAAGACTGCACTTAAGGCTTTACGTTTTTCTGAGCTATCACCTCAAATAATGGGCAAATGGAGAAGTAATGTTAACAGAAATCCATTACAAAACTAAGAACTTTAAATAACTTACACTCCAGCCTCTAAAGAAGCAAGAGACACAAATGGGTAACCTTTCCTAGGTTAAATTCTAGATGACCCCCGGAGGGCATCCATGACATAAAAGTAATATTTGTCTATCGTGTGCCCTTAAGAAAATAAGACAAGTCAATCCCTCGGTGTCTCTAGGGCTGATATCCATGTACTTCCTCAAGAACCAGGCAGATCAATGAGCTACTCTCTCCCAGAATTCTTGGCCAGGATTGTTGATAAGATTGTTGAGGATGTGAATATTTTTTGTAATCATCTGATATTATTAATGTTTATATAGCCTGGCCCATCCAGTCCCAGGATGTGAGATATTTTCAGGGGCACACTAAGGAGATGTGAACACAAAAGTACCATTTAAATCCAGTAAATGCCACGTAGTTCTGTGCTTTCGAAGTAAACATCCCCTTTTCCCGTCTTTGATTTCAATGACCCTAGGGAGGGGCAACCCCATGGCCTTTACAATAAAAAGGTCTGTATTCAGTCTTCTTTGAGAGTTGGAATTCAAAATTTTCCAAATATTTCTACCTAACTTTAATTCCCATTACACCAGTGGACTCAATAGACATTACCCTGATTTTACTCAATTCCAAAGCGCACATGTATGAGGCTATGTTCCTGGAGCTGAGTATGCGTATAGAAGGAACTATAGAAATGCCAAAGGTAATTTGCTCCTTTTAACTCTTCTCTGGTCATAAAAAAGCTAACTTTAAAACTTGCTTAAACAGGACTCAAAATTTTGCCATCTATCAGTCCAGAGAATGGGCTTTCATTTAACTACTGGCTTCTGGAGTTTTCTCCCAAAAAATTTCTACAAATATGTACATTGTCATGTTTGTGTAATATCTGAGTTATAGGAAATTAATGCAAAAAAACCCCCCACAGTCTCTGTTTCTTAAGGAGGTGACAATTTAATCGGAGACAAATTTAACCTCATCTGACAGCTATTATCAGGGTGCCACTGAGGTCCAAAGGTTGCATTTTATGCAATCTCAGGGATTTCAACTGGGAAAGATTTTCAGAGGAATACTTCCTGGCTGGTAAAATGAAGCTTAAGGTAACTTTTACAGTCTACAGCACGACTACAAGAAAAAGAATATTTACATCACTCAGGTTAATTACTCAGATACTTGCCTCAGGCTTCATATGGAATTTCTAGTTAGGTAAGCGGTCCTTGGCAGCATATTCCCTATCAGAACCAAATTTAACCTTCACAAGAAAAGGGAAATCTTTAAATAATAAAAATTAATCTTGGCTTTCTAATGTATATGCACGAAGTATAGAGTAATAGAAAATACAGTAATAAGTAAAAGATGGGAATTCTGGGTTCTAACCTGTCATGAATTATGACCCTGGGCAAGTTACTGGACTTCCTTGTTATCAGTTTTCAAGGGAAAATTACAAAGCTTTAAAAGCAGAGAAAGTCTAATTGAATCTCATCTCTGCCTCATATTAGCTGGGCAAACTTAAACTAGTTCAAAGTGTATCTGTTTGTTTTCTAATTTTTACCATGGAGATAACAGGGACTATCTGCAAGAGTTGTTTTGCGAAGAAACAAGATAACATATAAGGTTCCTAACACCATTAGCACTCTAAATATATGTTAATATATTTATATTGTTGAGAAAAATCCAGATAAAACCATTTTGAAGGGGGCGCCTGGGTGGCTCAGTCGTTAAGCGTCTGCCTTCAGCGCAGGTCATGATCCCAGGGTCCTGGGATCGAGCCCCGCATCGGGCTCCCTGCTCAGCAGGAAGCCTGCTTCTCCCGCTTCCATTCCCTCTGCTTGTGTTCCCTCTCTCGCTGTGTTTCTCTCTGTCAAATAAATAAAATCTTTAAAAAAAAAAAAAAAACCATTTTGAAGAATTTATAAGCTCTATTCAAATGTAAGAGATTATTATTATTTATAGCCTATGCTTAATAACTACAAATTAATAGCAACAGAGAAGAATGTTCTTAGATGAGAAGTATTAATAATGTTAAGGCTGGGAATATAGTTTCAATATCTATTGCCAATCCTATTCACCTTTGCTTTTCAATGAGATGTTCTACCCTGATTAGAACAGCCTTGAGTAAGTCCTTATCAGCCTACATTTCAGAAAACATCATAATTCCACACCTTGCAATTCTTGATAAGAAATCAGCCTCAGACAACATAAATGGCAGCATTATGTACCTACATTTGTAACGGGATTTTAATATTCACTTTAATAAGTGATGTATTCAACACAGACATTTGCATATAATTCTAATCATTGGTACATGTCCTGTTATGGACCATGGTTGGTGTTTGATCTTCAAGGATGACTTTCATAAGATACTTACTACTGAATAAATATACATAATCTAATGTATGTTATATATATTCATACCATACACACACAAACACACACAAGACTCTCTTGCTGTTCCAAATGAGCAATTCACTTCATATTATAATATATAAGATACATAAAATTCTGGGTTATAGCCAAGCCTTCAGGATCCAAGAAACCTTCAAGATTCCTTATTTTTATATAATTCTGATTCATGCCAGTCCTAACTGCTTCTATTTCTAGTGTTCCAACTCCATTCTTTTCATCTTCAGCCATTACAGCCCACAAAAACTCTGAAAAGCTTTCTCTCACAGAAACTACAGGTGTTAAAGACAGTAGTATTTAATAAAGGTTGTCCCTCTTAATGAATTGAAAGGAAACTCTTAAAAGAAGGAAAAACCTCCATAATGAATGTGGGCAGCATGCCAAAGTAGTTTGTGAAAGCCACTGAGGCATAATTGTGGAGATCCTCATTATCAACTCCTTGATTTACAGGACAGTATCCTAAGTGTGTCATCTGTCTGCAATCTATTTTATTAAAAAGAGGGGCGCCTGGGTGGCTTAGTGGGTTAAAGCCTCTGCCTTCAGCTCCGGTCATGATCTCAGGGTCCTGGGATCGAGCCCTGCATCAGGCTCTCTGCTCAGCAGGGAGCCTGCTTCCCCCTCTCTCTGCCTACTTGTGATCTCTCTCTCTGTATCAAATATAAATAAAATCTTTAAAAAAAAAAAAAGAAAAGAAAATCATTGGTGAAGTTGGATGTGCCTCAATGAGTGGCTAGAATGGAATTATATTCAAATCTCTGTTAAGTGCCTATGAGCAAGTCTCTCTGCTAGGTGCTATTAGAGAAACAAAGATGAGTAAGTCAAGGAAAGCTAGACTCAGCACAATTAACTATTGTACTAGATACAAAGTGGCCCTATCAATAAATGTTCTTTTAATGAATATATTATTGCCAGTGTTCTGACAGAAATAAAAACAATACACTAAGGAAAACCAGAAAAATGAGATGCAGGTCCTGGAAGATCAGGATGGAGGCAGCATTTTGGAATGAGACTTGGAGAACGAGTAGCATTTTAACAAGGAAAGATGGAATGGAGGGAGGACATGCCAAGGCAGGAAAGTGAGAGAGTCTGTGCCCACATGCCCCCTTTAAATGGTAGCCTGACACCACTGCTTTATTTCGCAGGCTCCATGTGTCACTCAGGGAAAAATCTAACCATGGCTCTGATTGTTACAACTAAAGATGATTTGTCTTCCGATTCAATCAAGCTTCTTTGAGTTCCAGCCTCCTTGTGAGTATCAGCTAGGGATGGGAACTCACCTCACAAAGGGGAGTCTAAAGATGGCACTCTCAGAACAGACAGCGCCCAGCACCTACAAGCCCCCCAGTGAGCTGTCACGGTACCAAATCAAGGAGTAGCAGCTGCCGCCAGTCGGAAACATTAAATTTGCTTCCAAAGAATAATTGTGGGACTGCCTAAACATAATCAAAGCAACTATTATTTTGTTTGAATTCATCTTAGCTGTACTCTCATGGCAATTTTATTTTTCTGGGCTTTTTTTATTTTTAGTTTTTCTAGGTGTCCTCTCAAGTTAAAGGGAAGCATAATGTTCACTTTGCGCTCTCAGAATCTCACAGGCATGTTTGAACTCAGATCAACTGACACACATTGTAGAGATTAAAACTTAAAACTTGTTTTCATGATTCATGTACTGCAAAGATGGCTTTGTCTGATATTAACCTGTGTTAGAATATTCATCTGTGGTGTTCTATTTCAAAGAACTTCAGATAAAGGCTTTCGGTTACAAGTATGTGTGGTATATTGTATAGAATGAGATAATATTTTAAAAATATGTTTATAAATAAGCTCATAAAATATCTAGACTCCAGGCTTGGCTAAAATGTTAAAGTATAAAATACATAATCTCAAAATGGCAGAAACTGGATTGCCAAGGTATTCTCTGATTCATTGCTTAGAACAAAATGGCGCAATAATAAGCCATATGTCAATTATTTCATATGCATTTAAGTATATAAACCAACAGGATTTTTTTGAAAACTCTTGCATTTATTTGTCAATCAAAGGAGTACTTAGAATTCAACCTAGAAACTGGTAAATATAAATCAAATGTAATAGCTAAGAGTGGGAAATTTAAATTTAAAATATTAGTAGGTGAACATAATAAAAAAAATCTCTTTTTATTAAAAATATCCTTTAGGTTGAATGAAACGAAATTCACTTAGACATTCTCAAAGTATAGAAAATAAAAGGAGATAGTGTATATCCCCCTACCCTTCGGAATAATTTGCTATCCTTTGTGGATGACTTGACAGACACATTTATATAGTGGCAGAGAAAAAAATAACCAGTAGTTAAGCATCTGAAATTATTACTATGCCCAAAAGTGAGAATAATAATGCTTACTGTGGGTAAGACATCCCGACTAAATGTGGTGATTTTCTCCATTTTCCCAAATCTTTAACTTCCCCAGACTGGAGATGCCACTTGCCCTGGATACTTTGGCCAAAGGACAAGAGATTATAGAACAGGATAATGAGTGAGTCATGAGAAACAAAGGAAAAAGCTTACCGGGGATTTTTCTGATAGCCTATATTATGAAAACAGAGGGAAATCTTGAATCTGAAAAGCCTTATTCAATAAAGAGAATCAAGATTTAGTTTTCAAAACAAGAGTGTTTTGTGTAACTGTAGAATCTAACAACACATACATATATTTCTGTGAATTAATACAAAAGCAAACCCTACCTTGCTCAGTAGTTTAATTTCTTCCTTTTTCAGAATTACTTTACAATAAACAGTGTAGACAGAGTGGTTCCTGTCCCTTGCTGTGGATGCTCACACTGAATTGCTTTGGAAGGATTACAGATTATATTAATTAAAATCTCAATAGCAACTATCATCTAGATGGTGTCTTACAAAGTGTTTGCTTCTCTCTTACCTCATTTAGTCCCAGAAACCCTATGAGATAGTGTTAGTAGGTGTTGCTATCATTCCTAATGAACAGATGAATCAGAAATTTGGAGAGGCTAAATGACTTTCCCAAGGTCACAAGCTCTGCTGGCACCAGTATGCAGGACTCTGTCCCTGGATCTATCTTCTTCTAAACCTCTGATGAGTTTCCACATAAGAGTTCCACATAAACTCTCTCCCTTCATACATCCAACTTTTGAAGGCTTGTGAAAAGTATTTGGAATATATAGATTTTACTTGGAATTCCTTTTCTTTTTTCATCAACTAAGTCATTGTCCCCTCTCACGAAGCTTATCAAGATTTCAGGGAACCCAATAATTACTGTCAGGTTATTCTCAAATAGAATACTTACAGAGATATGTTCCAATAAAACAAAATTAAGTTTTGTCTTCTGCCTATTATCATTAAAACATCAAATAGCCAGAGTGGTATAAACCCCTATATTGAAATAATGAGAGCAGATGTTCTAAATCTGCTTTGTCCAATGTAGGAGCTATGTGTGGGTATTAAAATTTAAATTAATTTTAATAAGTCAAATAACATAAAAATGGCAGCTCATCAGTCACACGAAACACATTCCAAGGGTTCTACCACCACAAGGGGCTAGTGACTATTGTATTGGGCACCACAAATAAAGACTTTTCCATCATTGCAGAAAGCGCTACTGGACAGTGCTGGTCTAGAGTGTAGCTATTATTACCCAGGTCAGCCTCCTTCTTTCTCAAGTAACTCTAGCTCTGTGAAGCTGTCCTCACGGGTGAGTGGCACCAGGGGTGTGTGTCTGTAAAATGAACCATGATTCTACTCTCCCCCAAAATGCTAGAAAAACCAGCAAAACACAAATGAACACAGACTATTTGTGTGGCGTGTCTTGATGTGGGAAGAGACTCAAATCTCTATGTCAGTATCAGTCAACCCTTAAGACAATTTCAGCAATAAAATGTTATATGAACAGAGCTGTGGAGTAACAAAGAAAGAGGGTTGAACAGAGCATCTCTAGTTTGGGTGGGTTTGTGATTAGGGAGATCAAGTGAAAGGGATTAGCCTTTGGAGGTGGAGTAGTCAGGGCAGCAACAAGGAGACGAGCCCTCCTCATGAGAGAGGCCATGCAAAAAAGCCAGAAGGGTCTAGGAAACACCCAGGGAGTATGTTCCCTCACCTCCACCTGGGGATTTTCTTTAAGGAACCAGATGGTTGCCTTGGCTGAGAGAGTGAAAATAGGGAAAAAGATGAAAAACTCGGTAGAAAGGACTGAATATTGTTCTTACTGAATTGTCTGGCACAGATGGCCAGGCATTCCTGAACTTTTAAAGTAGGTCAATCTGAAAAGGCAGTGGTTTGGGGAACTGGAAAGCGTTCAGGCCAGAATCCTCCATCTGTCACTTCCTACCTCTGCCATGTTAGTCACATTTAACCTCGATGGGCCTTGGTTTCCAATTATATTCGTTCCACAGAGGGCTAACCATATAGAAAGCCTGGTGCTTGGGGAGGGTGACAAATATGAATCAACAAAAAGAACTTATACAAATAGATAACTATCATCTAATTCCATGAATGCAGGGACAGACATATACAGAGAATAAGCATAGGCCTGGGAGGTTTCCAGAGAAAGACTGTGGTGGGGAAAGTGGTATCTGAGCTAAACTAAACCATTAAGGACAAAGAGCAGTTGGGGAAGGAATAGCTGGGGTTCATGGAGAGAAGAGCACATGAATAAAAAGAGGGAGGGAAATAGATAGACAGACGGACAGACAGACAGAAAGACATAGCATTTGTATTGAGATTCTGAAAATCAGATCCTGTCCCAGGGTGAAGAGAGAGAGAGGCATTTATAAAACAAGAAAACACTCTATGCCTGAACAGGTTAAGAGTTAAAGGGAGTGATGAAAAATTATTGCTTAAAAAAGGAAAAAAAAAAAAAAAAAAGGAGTGGCTGGAGATACCACATAAATCCTTTCCACTGAGAAAAACCTTTTCTTTCTTTTCCTTTGGCCTCTGCCTTTGCGTTTTACTTGCATCTGCACAAGACAGCTGAGCAACTGTAATCACAGAAACGCCCTTTTCTGCTCAGACAGCCTGCACCAATGAATCTCTGATAGCAAACACAGGAGGCTGGCTCTTTCAGATCTCCCCAGCAACCAGCACTCCCGAACATCCGAGCTTTTCCTCCACCAGCACTGGGAATCCCTCTCCCATTACTCTTAAGATTGAGGCTGGACAATGACTTCTCTCACATGGCCCGTTCAAACAACTGAGAGAGAAACTTCCTTTGGTTTCCCTTAGGCTTAAATACTAATCAGAACCTACAGACTCATTACTCACCTCTTTCTGATTCCAGACATCTCTTGAGGTTCCAGTTTTTAGTGTCCAGACGTCTCCTATTTGGAATCCCAGGGTCCCCGGGTGACGTTCAGAAAACAGCAACTCACTATCTGAACCCTAGAGAGACTAGCATGTGAGAGTCCTTGATCCACTCCCCTGAGGGACTGTTCCTTCTGAAGTATGGGACCAGATGAGGTACTCTCACAGAAAGAGGTATCCTGTCATCACTGCTTAATTTTTTTTATTAACAACAAAAATAAAAACTGAAAAATACACATTACTGACAGTATTTGCTATTGGTTATTTTTGATACTTAAACAGCTCTACTTCAGGCTTCCTGAAACTGTTCACAAGTGTGTGGGTTAAAAGAAAGATATGCATATTCTCCTGGGACTGTTGGTGGGAAGGGAAGTGTGGAGGGACAAGGTCTGTGATCATCACCACACAGCTCTACTATCCCCACTACCACTAGCCCAGAAGCAGTAGAGACAGATGAGCATCACATTCACACATGCGGAGGGGACTTGGGTCTAAGGCAACAAATGTCAGCAACCACAGACCCGCAGGCCAAATCGAGCCAATCACCTGTTTCTGTAAATGAAGTTTTATTGCGACACAGTCACACTCACTTGGTTGCATGTCATCTCTGGCTGCTCTCTTGCCGGGAAAGCTGAACCACCGCAACAGACACCATGTGGTCCACAAAGCCTAAAATATTTACTACCTGGCCTTTTAGAAAAAGAAACTTTTGACTTGATCCAAAGTAAAGCAGAGACATGCACAGGAAAGAGTGCCCTCAATAGTTACCATGTTTTAGTCCATTTGACAAACACTCATGGTTCCAGGGTGCCAGGCTGAGATTACAGCAGGGAACAGAGCCCCTAGTCTTCTGCTTCGAAAGCTTATAATTGTCTCAGGTTTTATTGTAATGGTCCCTGCTCAACCTTTTTTTTATCTCTTCTGTTTGTTACAGGGCACAGACAAGTATTATAATGTAGCAACAGGCATAGAATAGGTTATCAGCTAGGGTTAGCAAAATAAAATACAGGACTCCCAGTTAAATTCAGCAAATATGTACTAAGTTGAAACAGTAACTATGAATGAAGCCAAATGCTATAAAATTATTCTCACCCTGAATGGTGCATCAAGAGAGAGCCAGAGAGACATGTTCAATGGATTTAGTGTTTTTATCTCACCATCAAGGCAACATAAGGTAATGATGGAGAGAGGAGATGGACTTTAAACATTAGGACAAAGCCATCTCTAGTGTGAGATATACGTGTCATGCTATTTTTAAATGCTGCTGGGGTGCCTGGGAGGCCCAGCTGGTTAAGTGTATAACTCCTGATTTCAGCTCCAGGCATGATCTCAGGGTTGTCAGATCAAGCCCCACATCAGGCTCTGCACCCGGCATGGAGTCAGCTTGAGATTTTCCCTCTCCCTCTCCCTCCGTGCCTTTGCCCCCACTCCTCATGCTCCCTCTTTCTCTCTCTCCCTCTATTCACTCCCTCTCCCTCTCTCTCAAAAAAAAAAGTGATGTTAACAATTGTTCCATTTTAAAAAAAAAATAATAAAAAGGAGTACTATTTTTAAAAAGGCAGAAGAAGAAGAGAAGATCCTTTGTGAGAGAAGGGAGAGAAGGAGAGCCTGTACCTAGGGCACAGCAGAAAAAACCAAGTTGAATAATCCATGAGTCTTGAGAAACGTAAGGAGTGCTCAAGTGTACAAGTATGTATCTCCACTAAAAATGCCTGGCTTAACAAATCTGGGCTCTTAGTCTTGTGATAATAAGAAAAGAGAACGGGAGGGAGAAAATCTGGAGGTGGCTGAACTTGTCACATATCTGTAAAATCTAGACCCAGAGTGTTCACACGGGCAGAATGGAAACCTAGCAGCCTGACAGGGAGTCCTGCCCAGCCAGTCCTGAGAGACAGAGACACTTGTGAGGGGAGGCATGGTGTTTGCGGTCTGAACAGATGACAGCATTAATCCTTCTCATCCAACTTCACGGCAGTAGCAGATATTTAACTCACACACAGAGATAATGTATAAAACCAAACAGAGAAGGAGTTTGTTGTGGGCGTTTTAAAAATCAAACCTGGACTATATTAGCTAAGTCTTAAGCAATCCCTAAATTTAAAACATAAGGGAGAAGTGGCTTGTTTTCAGGTCACCCCTGAAGGGCCTTCATCGGGTCTTCAGTTTGTCACAGTAGCACACTGCAGATTTCTCCTCCCGAGCAGTTCCCAAGAAGGATTTTCTGATTTGTCACACATGTTCCCATTCATTGGTCCAGTGCCCTGGCAGAACCAGAGATTCTAAACTTGTCCGGAAACGGGTTTCATAATTCATCATGCATACCACTCTGCTTGGCACCGAGAGCAGTGGCCTGATCCAAGTGCATGCTCTTGGACATTCACGGTTGACTAAAGGGACCAGGTTTTTGATAAACTACTGTAGGACAAAGGGGAAGAGCCTGCTAGCACAGCCCCCGTGGCTGGGACAGAGAAAGGAGTGAGGCTGTGGTGACTGGGGGGCTCCCTGGGATGGGTATCCCCTGAGACAAAAGTGTGACAGTGCCGGCTGAGGAAGGTTGCTCCCTACAGCAAGGGAAGGTAGGCTAGTAGATTGGGGAGAAGCATAGAAGGATGAGCGAGGGAAGGACAGGAAGAAGGGAAAGGGGGAGCCTGGTGAGAGAACAAATGTTCCACGACAGATCATTTTGGAAAACACGGGTGCCTGCCAGCCAGCCCAGGAAGTTCATGTTGAGGGCCATCTTCAATCTAGGGCATCCATTAACCTTGGTTTGACAGGGCTGGGGGAGGAGAAGAGTTGGAAATGATGCAGGCGGGCCCACATCACGCTAATGTTCTCTGAAAGTGCCAATTTGACTACAGAGGTAAAATATTCTGAAAAGTTTCCCATTTCTACTGTGTTCATAATGATTTCAACAGTGAGCCATCTGAATTCAAAATTAAGATTTACTTTGTTTGAAATGTTTCACCTTAGAAAGATGGAGCAGTATCATAAGAAAGGAATACGTTTACCTATTGTTAAATCTAAGTATTCAGTCAGCCTTCTTCTCCTGCTGAATATTCAAATTGGAGAGCCACAGAGGACAAAGAGAAAAATAAATGCATTTCTGATTATGAAATGCAAATTAATGCCTGCATTCTGCCTAAATTCCTCCAATATATCCTTTTAGTTGTTTTCTTTCATTACCACCTAACTGCGAAACTTCTGTCAGTTTTTTGTCAGTAGGTGAGTGGGAGTCTCTTTGGAAATGTCCTTATTTAAAAAAATTGTACTGATAATTAAAGAAATGCAAATTAAAGCTACAGAATAACAATTCACCTATAAAAATGGTAAAGATCCAAAACACAGATCATTCTCCAGGTTGGTATGGTTGTGACAAAACAGAAACACCATACAGTTTTAATGGCCTTATTAATTGATATTACAGCCTGGAAAGACAAAAATTTTAGAAATTTACCTATACTCTAAATCCTTTTGTCCCAAAAATTTTACATCATTGGATCTACTCCTCAGGAACAGCTGCCCAACTGGTCAGACAAATATGTTCACTACTGAGTATTTCTCAGATGTTAAAGAACTGGAAATGATTAAAATGTCCACTATGAGAGAACTGACTTACTAAGTTATGGCACATCCTTTCAACAAAAATCCTAAATAGTCATTAAAGGAACAAGCTACATTTACATAGTTTGGCATATATCATGATATCATACAGTCTTTGAATACGTTAGATGGGGAGCAAGTCACAGAATAGCATAATATGATGACTGTAATCTTATTTTAAAAAACACATCGATGGGTAAGTTTCATGAATCTTTTATAGGATTGTTGTCCAAACGAAATACCCGGAAGAATTCACAATAAAGTGTAAGCGACGGTTGTTTCTAGAAAGGGGCAGGTTGTGTTTGGTAGAGATGGAGGATCTGTACTTTCTCTTCTAACTACACTGTATTTTTTCCTTTTTTTTTTTTTTTTTATAGGTTTGTATTCTTTCATAACTCAAAAAAAGTCAATGTATTTGTTTAGGTATTTTAATTAGCTTTTTTCAGGAAAATTACAGGATTTACAGATTCTTCCAAATAAGTGTCATATCTAAAAAGCATAGGTTTATCATTCAGCTTTGATCTTCCCACTTTCTCGGTGATTTTTTTGTTTTTACTCCAGGTTCCCAAAAGTCCCTACAATCCATAGCCTCCTCTCAACTCAGCTCTCCCATCCCCGCTTCTTTCCTTCAGTATAGGTGTAGGTCCCTCTATCAACACCACACACAAGTTTTAGGGACTTATACAGAAAGCAGGGCAAAATTCCTATCCTCACTTCCAAACTCTCGCCTTGGCAAAACTCTGCAAATGTCACCTCCAATGGCAAAGGCTGAAGATCTACCATTTCATGAGAAACACTGTTGAATCTTAAAATAGCAGAGCCAGAAGGCTAACATTATCTAGTTAGGTGGTTCTCAACCTCTTCTATACAATAGGATAGCCGGAGGGGGTTTGAAAGCATACAGTTGGTCCCCTGACCAACTGAGACCAAGTCTATTTTGGATGCACAGCAACAACTGAGGCCCTTATCTAACCCTTATCAGAAAGATAAGGACACCGAGTAGCAGAGAGGATGAATGACTTGCCAAAGGTCATCTGTGTGCAGGTTAGACACTGTGTTATTAAGAACATTTTAATTGCTTGTCTAGGATGCATGGTAATGAATAACCCAGAGATTGAAATTAAGCATAAACTTGTTATTAAAATTAAAAAATCAGAAGATTTATCTTTTGATTTTAAGACACATATTGCTTGAAAAGTAGCATTATTGATGACAGTTGCTCATGTCAGCCCAACATTCAAAAAAAATAGATTTCAAAAAGAAATAAATAAATAATAAAAATTAAAAAATGGATCTCTGCCTTCAGAGTAAGTAAATTTCTCAGAACATTGTGTCTGCAAGAGTTTAATTGCCTTAATTGCTTGCATCATAACTCATCAGTCCATCAAATGCAATGATAGGAAGGCTCAACAGATTTAAATGTCTTAATAAAACTACATTAGAAAAACCTATCTATGGTTATGCCTCAGCATAAATTAGGTCAGAAAAGGACTTTTTAAAATCATCCCCTTATGTTTAAATCCAGGAAGCCACCAAAAATGTATTAAATTCCCACAGGTATTAATACACAAGACTTAACTTTTGAACTGTTTTACAAACAAATCCCAGGATGTTCCTAATTATTATGAATATTTTTAAGAAGCTCTTTTCCACACAGAAATGATATTTGTATCTCAGCCTGTTAATCAATAAAGAATTTGAATTCACACTAAGGGTAAAGACACCCCTCTCAGCCACCCATATACAGATCATTGTTGCACAGCTCAGAAATCATAATCATTCACCTTTCCATTTAAAGGAGTTTGAGAGCCACAGGCTGCTATTGACTGTTGTCAGACAAAATTCTAGAATTTCCCCTGTAGTAGTGCCAGCTTCAAAATCTCAGATACCTGCTCCACAAAGCCTGTGCCATAGGCAAACTCCTAGCTAACTAAGGGGGAGAAAATGTGGAATTGAAAGACTCTAACGCTCCCTAACTCTTTGGGCTCTCTTCCATCAAATATGTCCTTGGGGTGCGTGAGTGGCTCAGTCAGTTGGGCGTCTGACTCTTGTTTTCGGTTTAGGTCATGATTTCAGGGTCCTGGGATTGAGCCCTGCATTGGTCTCCGCGTTCAGGGCAGAGTCTGCCTAAGATTCTCTCTCTACCTCTTCCTCTGCACCCCACCCTGCCGCACTCACTTGCTCTCTAAATAAATAAATAAATAGACAGATAGATAGAAAGAAAGAAAGAAAATCTTAAAAAAAACATATGTCCTTAATCCAAACATGGCTTGAACTTGGCCTAAGAGTCATAACACACCAAAGAATGAAGACTTCATGGCACAAGCATAGCGCACCTAGTCATACATAGCGATCTGAAAATCAGTTTCTAGCAACTGCCTTGACGAGTATGAATCTGCCATTCTAAAAGTACAGGAAATACTTTCATGGGCTGGTGCTTCAAGCTTTTTCAGAAAAAATATTTATCCTAATGAACTTTTCAAAATCCCCCATAAACAATGTAAACAAAGCTAGATTCCATCTTTAAGCAGTACCTACTTATAATTTTCCCTTCTTTTAATGGAGAGAAACTTTAATCGTCGCCCTGGAGTACCCATCATGTGGCTGTTGTGTTATTTTCAAAATTCACTGTTTTTGTTAATCCTACATGAGGAATTAGTTCATTTTAAAATGAGCTTCTATTGGTATATTTGGGGTAGTCTCATTAAGTCTTCCAGAACTTTAAATTCTCTTTTATTTTTCTTTCAATAATATGATAAATCCTGTGGTTTTTGCCTGAGCTGGACAATATGACATTTATTTATTCAAAAACATTTCACAAGAACCACTTTAAAAAGTTTTTAAACTCTTTAATAATATTATCCTAATCCATCATGTTGCTTGCTATTTGCATAGTCATTTCATTGGATAGTTTATGATAAATGGAAGTTAAAGGATTTTCCTACACTGCCATTTTTCACAAGACTTCCTTTCTCACTAGAACAATATTAACTACAGTTTCCTCCTGAGACCCCTTCAGTTGGTCCCAGCTATCTGAAGAGATGTGGGGCTGCCTGAGCAGACCATTGATCTTATATATGATCTCTGTCTTTCTCTACTCAGCTGCCCTCTCACATTGACTCCCCGAAGACTTCGGTGGGAAAAGAAAAAAAAAATGGTCAGATGCTTCACATTCAAGTGTGTATCCAAGAACACAAGTGGGCAGGATTCTGTCACACCCAAAGCTCCTAGAGTCACTGAATTTGTACTTCTTTTGTTACCTTTTCTCAAGTACCTAATGACTCTAACATGACCTGTCCAAGCTTCCAAGAGCATATTCATCAGTAGGTCATGATTATTATGGGCTGAATGGTACCCCCTAATAATTCCTATGTTGAAATCCTAACCCCCAGTACCTCAGAATATGACTGCACTTAGAGATAAGGTCTTTAAAAGTAATTAAGATAAATGAGCTCATAAGGGTAGGCCCTAATTCAATATGGCTGGTATCCTTATGTGAAGAGATTAGAGGACAGGCATGCACAAAGGGAAGTCCATTTTTAAGGCAAAAAGAAGACAGCCATATACAAGACAAGGAGACAGACCTCAGAAGAAACCCAGCCAACACCTTGATCTCAGACTTCCAGCTTTCAGAACTATGAGAAAAATAAATCCCTACTGTTTAACCTTCTCAGTCTGTGGAACTTCGTTATGGTAGCTCTAACAAACCAATAACAGGCAAATTTCTCTAATTAAATGTTTGAGCAGTTATATGGTGCTAAAGAGAAGTGTGGCAAAAAGTAAGACTTGCGAGAAAAGCTAGATCAAGATCATATATTGTCTTAAAGTTGTGGGAAGGAATTAGAATTTTACTTTAATGAGATGGAAGGGGGAGGTATGGGATCCAGTAATAAGAAAAAGATCTGGACAGTTTTGATAGAGAGGTAACAGTGTACTCCAGACATGCAGTAGATTAAAAACTAAACAGGTAGTAAGAACTTGGACTCAGGGAGTGTAGGTGATGAAACTATTAATATCTTCCCTCCAATAATAACCCATGTGATGCTAGCTGATATTTAGTAGAAGAAATTAAATACAATTTTTTTAAAAAGATTTCATTTATTTATTTGACAGAGAGAGATCACAAGCAGGCAGAGAGGCAGGCAGAGAGAGAGGGGAAGCAGACTCCCCACTGAGCAGAGAGCCCGATGCGGGGCTCGATCCCAGGACCTGAGATCATGACCTGAGCCGAAGGGAGAGGCTTTAACCCACTGAGCCACCCAGGCACCCCGAAATTAAATACAAATTTAATGCCTTGAACTAATACAACAATTTTGCCTCCTCAGGGGAAAGAGAATAGCAGTAGCCTGACAAGTAACTTAAAACTATTACCTAAATACACACAGTTCTTTTCCCTTATAAAGCTGACTACTCATAGAACAAATTATAATTTCTCCACATCTTTCATTTAGGATAATCTGAAATTAAGTTTTCCCTGGAGACTGATACTTATGGACATGCACAATTTTAGTATTTAGACACAGAAAGTTAGGAAAGAGTAGGTCAGGTCCTGTTTTGGTTTTGCTTTTTGTATTTTGTATTTTTTTATTTTTTATTTTTTTGCCATCAGGCATTAGATACCCTTAGCCTTACATCCTAGGCAATATTTTACAAGTGAAACCTAAAAGTCATATTTGTGCTATTTTTTCCACATCAAAACTCTCCAGTGATTTTATGATTATAGGTCATAATAGTGGCCAGAGAGGATCATCTGCTAGCCATCACAGTATGCTGAGTGAAATAAGTCAAGCAGAGAAAGTCAATCATATTGTTTCACTTACTTGTGGAGCATGAGGAATAACATGGAGGACATTAGAAGAAGGAAAGGAAAAGTGAATTGGGGAAAATCGGAAGGGGAGACGAACCATGAGAGACTGTGGACTCTGAGAAACAAACTGAGGGTTTTGAGAGGGAGGAGGGTAGGGGGATGGGCGAGCCTGGTGGTGCGTATTAAGGAGGGTATGTATTGCATGGAGCACTGGGTGTGGTGCGTAAACAATTAATCTTGGAACACCAAAAAAATAAAATTAAATTTAAAAAAAAGACAGCACTACATTTTATAAATAGGAACTTTTGTTTCAGCTCATCTAGCTAAGAGTAGCCATAATATGATTGGGATTTCACTTGAAAATTTACAATGATAGCCAAAAAGAGTCTCCAAGTTTTCCCAAGATATTGCCAGAGAATATTAAATGTTCACCATTGTTTTGCTATTTGCTCAGTTGGTTGTGGTTTAGACTATAATTAAAATGCAGTGAGAGAGTATGCAAAATGTTTAGCATAAGGTTGGTTGGATATTCAAAAAATGCACAGTGTATGAGTTACCAAATGAGTAAATAAATGACTGTGTATCATATTTGGAGCAGAAATGAAGCTTATTTTCAAGGAGACTGGAATCCTGTACTAGAAACTTGTCAGGAACTCAAAACTATACCTTTTCTCTGCCTTTATTTCTGCTTTATTTTTCTCCTCCACTAACTGCCTTTTCTCTGCTGCTCCATTCCCTTGAGTGTCCAGTGTTCTTGAGTTTAAATCTTTTTAACATGTCAGTATGTTATAATTTATAGTTTCTCTTGTTCCCAGTTCCAAATCTCTGGAATGGTCTGATGGATTCAGCTTAAATCAAGTGTCCACCCAAGATCCAATTGGCCTTGGCCGGGAGGACAGGCTTCCACATGAAAAGCATGGCGCCTCATTAAGTTTTCTAGGCAAATGGAAGGCCAATTTCCACAGAAAAAGGAACTGTGAATTGGGTAAATAACTAAAAGTATCTCTGATAACTGGGTCAGAGGGCATGGGATAAGTAGGGAGGGAAATCTTACTGAAAGATGAATAAATGAAAGGACATCAAAATAAGATGCAAAGGAAAGATGAGAAATGACTTTGAATCAAAATGGAAAAAAGATTTGGAGCCAATATCACAAAAGAATAATTCATAATTTGGTGGGTCATCTTTCTGCTCACAGTCCCAAATGGATTTTGATTAAGTTCTACCAAATACACATTTCAAGTTAATTATATTTTGGAAAGCTTATATTGATTTCATTAAGTTTTATAAATGATTCGTTTTCAAGATATTCACACATATACAATACACTTACACGAATATTAGGAAATATGTGAATTCAACCTATGAATATTTTCATATTTTGTTACTTCTTATACATTTATAAATCAAGAGTAGCACAAAAACTCACTTCAGCAAACATTTTTGACATTCTCTCATCATTGAATGGAGAATAGCTTTCTTTTTCCTTTTTTTTCTTCCTTTTTTTTTTTTTTTTAAATTAGCTAAATTTGGGTTTCTGCTGAAGCAGCTGAGGATCCAAGATGCTCTAGGCTACAAGCTGAAGTTTGGAAAAAATTCAACCTGCTGACTTTTATCCTCTCTTTTGGACAAGATGGTTGTGGGTAATTTGGGCCTCGGGCTATGAAACATGAACCTGTCTATCTGCATTATTAATGGATGCTTGATGAGGTAAGCTAACAGTGACTTTTTGGTTTCTTTGCAAAAAGACCAACAAGAAATTTCTTGAGATGGAAAAAGTCAGACAGACAGATGTTGATAACTAACATTTACAGATTGCTCATAATGTGCTATGATGCACTGTGTTGAGTGCTTTAAATGGTTTATTTTTCTATTTTTTATTTAATACTTACCCTGGCCCATGGCATGAATACTATCATTACCCATTTTAAAGATTAGAAAATCAAGGCTTGAAGAAGTAAACTACTCAAGGTCACAGCAGCTAAGAATAGGGTGGAATTGAAATTTCATCTCAGGTACCATGACTCTAATCATTATTCTCCTATAGATCTTAATTTATAGTTTACTGCATCCTTCATGTTGAGGATTAAATTCCAGGTAGAGCCAACGAGTCATAAGCGTAATAGCCCTGAAAATCCTCTCCCTGGACCAAGTCATTCCTGGATTCTTTTAAGCATGAGATGCAGAGAGGGACATAGAAGAAATGCTGCAGGATACAGACAGAATTAAACCAGTTTATAAAATCCTCAAAACAGTTGAGAAGGTTTTATGTGTGTCTACTTCCTAGCTAATATAATACACAAACAGTATTTAGATATTACTTGCACTTCAACTGTGTCAATTGTTCTAAGCTCTAAAGCTGGAAATTCTCATTCATGGATAAGGAGAAAAGCAGCAAAGAGAAGCTGATAGAGAGTTATGCCAAGACTATAATTAATTCTCTGAAGGAAACACCAAGGAACTACTCCATAAGAGGGGAAGACACTTCTGACTTTTCTTCCTCTCATACTCCATAAGAGGGAAAGAGTGTTCTGGGTAGATTACAAGCCCAGATAGAAATGAGCTTACAACCTCCAACCACTTACAGTAAAATCCAGCTATGACTTCCATCCATGGTGAGATCATATTACAATTTTCTTTTGCTTCATTTTGAATAGAAATGGGCATATTGGTCCTTAATCTGTGTATATAAGTATGGGTATATAAACATAGAGATATATAAAAAATATCCTAAACAAAAAAGGAATTTGGATATTTTGCATACTTTCATAATTCCTAAATGGGATAGGCAGATACCTTACAGGTGAGAACTCAGTGATATTGATTATCATACTTTGAAAGAATGATTATAATTTCTTTTTCATCTATTTCTATGAAAAGAAATTAATAAATGGCTATTCCAAAATTTCAGGCCATTTGTTTGCCTTCTCAGTGATATACTTCCTTCCCACAAGCTTTCAGATTTGCTCCTGATGTGTGAATAGGCATGAATGGGAAAGGGAAAGAGGGTCAAAGAGATTTTCATGGCAAAGAGCAAATGGTTTGGGTTTTTGTAGTTAAAATTAAAATCCTGGACCACAAATTCTTTTAACCCTACCACAGAAGTCTCCATCAGGAATACTCTGGTCTTAAATCAAAGTAAACAGCACTCATCCACTGCCTTCTCAAGTGCATATCTCTTTCTAGGCTGATGTACATACACCTTCAGAAACGGAAAACATAATTAAATTGTACTACATCAAGTTCTTTCAAGTAACTGAGAATGTAAATTTGAAAAACATAAAAAAAAAAAAAACAAAAAAAATAAAACCTTAAGTGTATTTATTGGCTTTTTAGCTGGGCTTCTTTGCAATATATTTTGGTGATTCCTTCTGAATTACAATATACAGTTTAAACTTTTCAGTCTCCTTAAAGTTAATATGCATGGTGCTATTCCACATAAAATACAATCATTTTCAACCAAATAGGCCCATTTACTGTTTTCCCCTGCCCTTTATATTACAATTGTTATGTTTGTTACATCATCATACAGTACAATATTATACTTTTTCCTTTAAACAGTCACATATTTTTCAAGAAATTAAGAATTAAAAAATAGTCTATTTATGCACTCTTTTCTAAAGTTCTTAATTCCTGCCAGAGGACTTGAGCTTCTGTTACATTTCCCTTAATTCTGAAGGATTTCTTTCAGCATTTTTTGTTTGTTTTGTTTTTGTAGCACAGGTCTGCTGGTAATTGGTTTTCTTCATTTTTCTTTAGTCTGCAAATGTCTTTAGTATCTGGATGGGGGGAGGGGAGTGTAGAATTCTGGGTTGAAATTTCATTCTTACAGCACCGTAAGCAAACTGTTACACTGTCTTCTGGATTTCACAGTTTTTATTTAGAAATTAGTAGAATATGATCATTGTTCCACTATATATAATGTGTTCTCTAGCTGCCTTCAGGACTTTCCTCCCAACTTGGATTTTCTTGCAGATTTCCTATGATGTCATAGGTGTGGTTTTCTTTGCATTTGCCTTTTTTGGGTTCACTGAGCTTCTTACATCTGAATTTTTTTTTTACTTTTTACCAAATTGGTGAAATTTTGCATTAGTTCTTAGGACATGTTCAGTGCCTAATTCTTCCTTCCCTCTCCCTCTATATCAATTACACATACGCTATACCTTTTTTATATTGTTCCACAGGTCCCCAGGATACTATTTTTTAAAACTGTTCAAGATAACATATATTACAGTTTACTAATTTATTTATCTGTCATGTCTACTCTCCTGTTAGCCTATCCAATGTATTAAATTTCAGAACTGAAGTTTTTAGTTATAGAATTTACATGTGGTTCTTTGATATAGTTTCAATTTCTCTCCTGAGTTTTCTGTTTTCACTTCTCGTGAACATATTCTCCTTTATCTTATTGTGCTTAGTTGCATTAGTTGCTTTAAATTCCTTAGTCTGCTGGTTATTCCTTGGGTTGGTCTTGGTTGATTATCTTTTCTCTTAAGATCAGCTCATAATTTCCCAAATCCATAAACATCAAATAATTTTTAATTGTGTACTGAACATAGTGGATGATCCAAGAATAATTTCTGTTGTTCTCATTTTAACAAGCAATTAGTTTTGTTGCTCAAGCTGAAAAATCTATCTTTTGAGTGGCAATTAAACTGTAAGTTGTTTTATTTTATCCTCAGTTAGACTACTTTAAGTCTGATCCATAAATGTATGGTTCAGGAGTCAGTCTAAGACTTGAGCAGAATTTATATACAGAATTTGGAGCTTCTCATCTCTGACTCTCTCCTCTTCTGGATTCCTTCTTTACTTGCCCCACAGTTATGATCTTTCTCACCTCTGTCCTCTCATTTTTCAGGCCAG
>CM053611.1:85754914-85777448 GCA_028646535.1 Procyon lotor
GATTTCCACTTTTACGGAAAAAAGCCATTACTGTACGACGGCAGGTCTTTCGTAAAGGCCAGGTGGCGTAAGGAAGGTGTGTGACCCCCACATTGTGGTTATCAGTTGCTTATTGATTTACTCACTGTGGGTCTACAGTCCGGCGTCTCCGAGCTAAACGGGAAATCTCTAGCTTGGGATCACGTCGTTCTAATTTGGTAGCTTCATGGTTTGAAGTTTACAGAACCTAATGGCATTTTTGCTTGGTGGAAGTCTACCCTGTCTGTGTAGAAACGACCTGTGGTAAAATTTGGGTTGTCCTCGTGGAGCCACTTTGCATGCATTCCAGCTGCTGAAAATGTGCCTAGCAGGTCCAGGACTCCGCCTTCTGGTTGAACAGGGACAGTCTGGGCTTGCAACATATTTGAAGTTGATTTTAACAGGTCCCTCATCAGCTATGGTAAGACTAAGTGTGATGCTGGCTGTTTTCTGTTTGCTTTTCTAAATCCACTTGTAAGTGTTCTGTGCTCTAGAAGACTGACCTGCATGTACTTGATCAGCAGGCTCTCTTGACCTCAGGCTTCTCACTTGAGGTCTGGCCGATTGGAAGCATTGGGAGGGTGTTGAAAAGACCCGAAGACAGTGAGGTTGAGGTATTTATCCAGATCACAGCATTAGCTACATCTAATGCCCGGGGTCCTTTCCTCATAGCTCTCCCCACCCCAGGTTCCTGAAGCCACGCCCTCCCCCTGCACTGTCAGGCTTAGAAGTGACTCCCATATTTATTGACTCCGGGTACTTGATGATCACTTTTCCCCCCCAAACCCTGCCCACAACTTTTTAAATAGCCCTCTGTTAAACTCTTCTCCATACCCAGTTGAAACGTGTCACCTAACTACCGTGAGGTGGCTGGTTTTAAACAGTTGGGCCTCCCAGGCTTCCTGCAGGTGTACATTAACTGTATGGTCATGAGTAATTAAAAATAATTGACTATTGAATTACCTAGTTGTTATCCGAATGAAACTTAGTGACTGGCAGCAGTTTTCATTTCTAGAAGATCTGTGTGAATAATCACTCATTGCCAAAAGCTCCAAGTCCTGAATATTAACTAAGGATCATCAATATTAAACCCAGCAAAATGCTTCATGATTTAAAATAAAAGGTAACTTGTAAACTTGTATTAAGTGCTGTGTCACGAGCATTGCATCAAGTGACTTACATTTTTTAAATTCCTTCAAATTCATTTTTACAAAATTTAAATTATTTAGTCTTCACAATTTTTGTGTGAGATATATTATTTTTGCCTTAGTCGTTACAATTATTGTGTGAGATATATTATTTTTGCCCTTTGACAGGTGTGGAGACTGAGGCTTAAGGAGAACAAGTACCTTGCCCAATTCCATGTAGACAGCCACTGATGGAGCGGGTATTCAAGCCCAAGCCATCGCAATCCAGAGTCTACTCGCTACTCAATTTCCTCCTTAGGTGATGAGAAGGTAACTAAGAAAATATAATGAGGGTATGTCTTAATTTAAATGAAACCTATTTGATAATTTTTGTATGGTATAAGTGGGTTCTTTTGAATTATAAGTTAAATGACTGCTTATAAAACTTCTGTTTATTCCAAGCTTGTTAGTTGGTTTTGTGCACTAAAGGGAGCCAGAACAATTGTGAATTTCAATTGTGGGTCATAAGGACAAATAATTCTGAATTCACCAAATACACACACAGAGACACACACGCACAGACACACACACACACACACACACACACACACACACATACACACACACACAGGAGTCAGACTCCTACAACTACTCAGCAATTCTTCAACTAGGAAGCAGTTGTCTTGGGTCTTTTAATAAATCTCCTTATAAATAATGGTTGTGTTTACACAACCTGGAATACTGGATTTTACCCTGAATGAGTCATTGCTTTGGAATAATGTAAACAGAGCCAGTGTTAAGGAAGAAGATTTCTTTGTTAGTGAAGCTCTGAGCATTTAAACAGCTGTTTGATTTCACTCCAGAGGTGTTTGCATTTCATTGACAGATGGAGTAATTTCCAAATGGTTTTCAATCAATATATACTAGACAAGTGGTTGAGAATTATCTCTTTAGGGAAGGAAAAAAAAAAAAAAAGAAACGAAAAGAAAAGAAAAAAGTGCAATTTAGCCATGGTGTCTTATTTATTTTTTAGCATCTGTTATTAAATGACTACCACAAAACCACATGTTGGAATGTGAAATTCTATGAAATGGTCCATATTTAAAGATGTTTATTTTCATATAATTTGGTAGTTTTTGTGTACTCTTTGTTTTTTTGTTTTTGTTTTTACTTTTGTTTCTTAAAGGGGAAGCACTATATGTGTCTAAAGCATGGTTTTTGCCTAAATTTATGCCCATGTTACTCTTGGCTTCTCTAAGAAGTGTCAAATTATATTCCTAAGTGTTATATATAATTCATGTATTAGCAATAATTCTAGGGGTTTTTAAATAAAACCCACAAGACATTATTATTTATATTTTGTATAGCCAATAGTCACTTGGATTTACCCACATATTAATCATATTCTTTGTCCTTCATTTCTTCTTGCATTCATCTCAGACCATTTTCCTTTTGCCAGAAATATATTCTTTATAATTAATTGTCTCAGTTGCTGGGGGAAAATTCTCTTTTTTCTTTCTTTTTCTGTTTTTGCCTGAAAATGTTTTTATTTCACATCCATTCATGAAACATAACGGATGGCCATAGAATAGTTTGGCAATTATTTTTTCAGCACTTTTGTGGTATCATCCCACTGTTTATGATTTCCATTGTGGCTATTGATAAGTTAGCTGTTAGCCTCATTGATCTGAATGATAGTGGACTCTATTCTCTGCTGCCAAAATCCCTTTTGGGGATAGAAGGGATTTTACTCTTAGATGCTGAGGGTGCTACCAGCTCACAGCTTGTGGCTCCCAGCCTTACTGGAAATTGCTCTCAACTGAGCAGACCTACCACAATTGAGTTCATGTCCCTCTTTTAGAGGCTGCCTATATCTGACTTTTCCTCTGACTCCTAAACCAGGTGACATGAGACGCTGCCAGAGTTGAGTAAGGGCCATAGGAGGAAATGGAAATGGGGGACAGAAAATTGTGGGCCATTTGGGCCATTTGACCCAGCAGACCCCAAGTTAGTAGATGCAGCAAAGGTAAGGTAAGGTAAGAAAAGCCACATTATAAAGTTTAAGGTAAGCCAAAATAGAAGAATCACCTTTAGAGTTCTGAAACAAGGCAGTATCGTTAGTAGCAGAGAATCTTACACCTTTCCAAACCTGCTTAAATGTGCTACTTGGCCTTGACAAAAACTAAGTTTGTGACTATAAAGCACAAAGTGACCATGAATCCAAAAGTTCCCAATAGAAGCAAGGTTCTGCCCAACACCCCAAACTGGGCAGGCCAAGAAGTGATCAATCATAGCTGAAAGAGAAATATTGGAATCAAAGCCAAAGCTTGGCCAGAGGTGCAAATGTGAGGCACAAGCATGTAGGCATATGTTACCCATCATGATCTTATTAGTGACAAGCTGATGGAGAAGGAAGAAAGTCAAGTTAGATTCACAGAGGGGCTATCTCATGACCTTCAATGTGGGTCAGTACATGGGCAGAGCCAAAAATAGACTTTGGCTACAATGCATCCCTATTCAGTGATGGTCATGAGGATGAAGTGCATTAGGTGAGATTCCCCCAGTGGGGAGATCTTTGGGCAACGTACCCGATTCTCTTTACGTGGGAAAGGAAATGTCTTAATGTTAAATG
Organism: Procyon lotor; assembly: GCA_028646535.1. Lineage (NCBI taxonomy): Eukaryota > Metazoa > Chordata > Mammalia > Carnivora > Procyonidae > Procyon > Procyon lotor. The sequence goes on from CM053611.1 coordinate 85,758,692, forward strand.
TGCATGACCCATGCAAATGACCCAACAAATAATTTAGCTGATTAACCAGAGATGTAGAAGAAAAAATATTAGAAAATAGGGTCAAAGGTCTGGAATTGAACTATGTAGATAGACTTTCAGGCTTGAAGAGAGATCTTTGTACCTGAATTACATCTTACCACCACCATGCAGTATCTTCCAAGGAAGAGGCACTAAACAATCAATAGAGAGAATGACTCAGCGTACTGACATTGGCCAGCCTCTGTCATCAGCTATCCCAGTGCTGGGTTTGTAAAGGTAAAACATGGTGCGAGGAAAAGAGGTTATGCATGGGCCCACAGTCATGTGTTTCTACTCATCAAGGCAGCTGCTAAATATCCAACCGGCCAGGAGCATTGGCTAATATGTGTCCCTCTATTAAAGGAACATCATTAGTGGTATAAGTTGCCTCCATTGTACCCCTCTATCCTGGGAGGGACAAAGATTTATTTTCACTTCACAACACATTTGAGGTGTGATTTTGTCTTATCCATCGGGCCTCAATCAGCACCATTGTTTAAGGTCTTGGAGAGTTCCAGCAACCAATATGGATTTCTCACATAATACGCTGCATCAGAACAAGGAACCCACCGTATGAAAAATACTATAGTATAATGGATAAATATAGGATCCACATCACCCATCACCCAGAGGCTACAAGCTTAAGAGAGTGATTAAATGTTGAGTAATTCAGAGGGTTGAGGGAGGTCTAGGGTCTGAGAAAAGCGTGTTCAGTGGGTTCATGTTTTGTACCATAGGGCATGGGTAAGGCTGCGGATGTCAGTAAAAAATTCTGGTATATTTCCAAGGCCTTGCCAGTGTAGTTCAGACAGATATAGCAAGGACAAAGTTCATGCCAAAAGACCAAGCAGAGGTAGGTCTTTTCAGGAAACTGAAAAGGATATGTGGACCAACCACCTCTCCCCCAATATCATGGTATTTCTCACTTCCTGAGATGGAGGGAGACAGTGGGGAGATCCAGGCTCAGAACAGCCTAGTAGGCAGTTTGACCTTTAAATTAATGAGTTTAAATCCTGGATGGAATTAATAAGCTTTAATTACTTGTGCCTGTTTAAGCCAGAAGAGACCATATTGCTTTTCAGTGGCAAGATTAGGAGGCTTTTCACATCTGCAGAAACGGGGACAGGAGAGCTAAGTTGAGCTCAGGAGCAGGATAGGTAGTTGCGCTTCTGAATGGCTAAGCTGTGATGATTTCAAAACACTCCATGTGTAATCTTATATGTGGGTGCCCCGACAAGCAGCTTTCAGAACTTCCTGGGACCCAGCTCAGGATTAACCATCATGATCCATTCTCATCCCTAGGCAAGGGAGAATTTAAACAAGAAGGAAGAGAGAAATTCATCTCATTTTAAAAATATGGTTTTTGTTTTTGTAGTTTGCCACCACCCAAATGCCATTTAATGGCTCACCTATACGCACAGACACCTTTACAAAACACTCCTAAAATTCTCCAGAACTCATCCTCATAAGTTACTAGCAGGAATGCAAAATTGTTTAGCCATTATGGAAGAAAGTTTGGCAGTTCCTCAATAATGTAAACATAGAATTACCGTATAATCTAGCAGTTCCACTCGTAGGTGTACCCAAAAGAGTTAAAAACAAGTATTCAAACAAATACTTGTACACAAATATCATAGTGGCACCACTCACAATAGCCTAAAGTTGGAAACAACCCAAATGTCCATCAACAGAAGAATGGGTGCATCGAATGAGCTATACCCATACAACAGGATATTATTCAGCCACAAAAAGGAGTGAAGTACTAAAATACACACTACAATATAGATGAAGCTTACAAACATGCTAAGTGAAAAAAAGCAAGCACAAAAGGCCACAGATTGTATAATTTCCTTTATTTGAAATATCTAGAATAGACAAATCCTTAGAGACAGAAACAGATGCGTGGTTTCCAGAGGCTGCAGGAGGGGAAAAATAAGGGGTGACTCCTGATGGGTATGGGGTTTCTTTTAGGGGAATGAGAATATTCTGGAATTAGATAGTGGTGATGGTTACACATCATGGATGCCCTTGTATTGTACACCTTAAAATGACTTAAATGGTAAATTTCGTTATGTATACCTTACCACATACCAAAAAAAAAAAAAAATCTCCAAAGCTCGATCAATAAGTACTTTTCCTGTTCTTGCCAAACCATTTTAGGTCTCAAGGCAAGTTTTCTGCATTACTGACTGAAATGGGTCACCATTTTCTCCTTGTGGGAGGCAACCCAAGACTCTGACTACACTAGGTGAAGTCGGTCAGCTGTTTTACAGGGAAAACACCTGGCACCAAATCCTGGGCTCTCTAAAGAACTGCTAGCTAAGCCTCTTCCCCAGGGTAAATTCAGGGAGAAGCGCTATGCGTCTGAGCTTGCCAGGTTCATGCGGGCCACACCCAGCAGTTAATAAGTTGTTCAGAACTCTGCTTGCCCCATCTTAATAACTAGTTCTTTTCCCAGCTTGTAGGTTCCCATAATCATCTGGCCACTCAAATGAGAACAGCGAAAACCACTAACAATTTGGAGACGAGACAGAGTCCAGAAAAGGAAGCAAAGTCATGAAAATATAAATTTAGCTTGAGGTGTTCCATGAACACCAAGCAGAGGCCTAGAATTAGGGCTTGTTCTAAATTTCAAAATTGACAAAATAGTGGCTTCTCTGAAAGCAGAGTCATTTGGGTAAGGAAATCTCTCAAGTAGGCATCTGGATGAGCACAGGGGAATTGATTAAAGATTGCAAAACTTTCAGAATTCAAAACAAAAGATGTTGGTCCATCTGGTGACAAACGGCCAGGACAGTTTGCCATAACATAAACCTACAAAAACCGACCTGTGGGTAGCAAAGGAAACTGTAGCTTCCTCTACCCCAAAATGGTGGTTAAGAGCACTTGTTTTTAAGTTAGAACCAGGCCAGGAGTCAGCAGGGAAAAAAAAAACAAAAAAACATGTAAGTATTGGAGAAGTAGGCAGGAGCCAGATGATGTCAACCTTGAAGTCTGGGATTTCTTCTAAGCCCAATTAAAAGATATTGCAGAATTTTAAGCAGAAAGGTCGACATCATGTGATTTATGTTAATAAAAGGTCACTCTCTCTGAGTGTGGTGCAGAGGACAGGTGGATTGCAGGAATCTGAAGTAAGAATCATTGCCAGGACAGAAGATCAGAGGTTGATGGCTTGGACCAAGGGAGTAATGGCAGAGATCTAGACAGGTGGATGTATTCAGAACATCTTTAGGGATAAAATCTATAAAACATGCTGATAGAATAGAATGTGTGGAAGGGGAATAGAAAGAGGGGAGTTAAGAATGATGTCTACATCAAGAGAAAGGCTGTAGCACCTGGACATTTTGTTGCACCAGGCAAAGCCAGTGTCCACCCTCTGGGAAATCTGATGTGCACTTGCCCCTTCATTCCTACAAGGTTGTGCTACCCAGTCCAACTGAGTCGATGTGATATATTTTTTTCTAAATCTTTGCTAATATGAGAAATGAAAATGGTTTCTCCGTTATAGTTTTTAAATTAATAAGGAAGTAAAACATTTGTTCATATAATTATTGGTCATTGGTGTCTCTTACATTTGTTAATTGTCTGTTCCTTGTTTTCTTACTGGTTTGTGAGATTTGGCCACCAATCCCGTGGATGCCCTTTGTCTCCCTTAGATCTCCTAAGATTGCCCTCCTCTCCCTCCCTGACAACTCCAGCTCTGTTGCCTCTGTTTCTGCAATATTCTGCCCTGGCCCACTCCCACCTCGCCAGGCTTCTATTCTCAGTCCTCTTCTCTTCTTTCTATGCTGTTCCTAGATGATCTCTTCTATTTACATAATTCAACGATTTCCTCTACATTAATCATCCTAAAATCTCTATATCCAACCATGACCTCTTTCTAGATGTTCAAGTCGATGGTTCCCACTGTCTACTTTGCATTTTCATCTCTATGTCCAGGAGACACCTTCATTAAAACATGTCTAACATAAATCACAGGCACTCATTTCCTTCAGCCAACTTCTTATTTCCTATTTCTATTCATAGTACCAAACTTGTCTGAATTTTTCAGACTATCACTTCCTTTATTCATTTCTTCATTTTTTTTCAACGGGTATGTATAGAGCATGTGCTATTTGCCTGGCACTGGGCTGGGCCCTAAAGTTTTTGCTCCCTAATCCCTTTCCCTATATCAATTCTATTATTAAATCTTGTGAGTTTTCTTTGTGATAATCTCTCAGAGTTATTACCTCCTTTCGTGTTTTTGTTCCTCTTGCTCCCCTCATAATGCCTAGTCTCCCCATCAGATGTTTATATCTCATCCATAGCAACACCACATTCCTTACTCCTCTCACCTGAGCAAGATGAATAACCCTAAAACAGAGCGCTAATCATCTTACTTCCTCCCTCAAAAACCATCTTCGGTAACACAATTACAAGAAATATCTCAACTCTTCAGCCAACGTTGGTGACCCTTAAACCATATCTCTCACTCATCCCTGCTCTCCATCCAGCTCTATATGAAGGCACTTGCGTGTTTGGCTTTCCTCCACCTTTTTGTGTCTCATTTCTTTATTCAATATATCTTTTTTATTAAGATATAATTTATATACATTAAAATCAAAGAGCTTGCTCATACAGCTTGATCAGTTTTGACAAATGTCTACACTCATGAAACCCATACCACACAAATCAAGATACAAAAATTTCCAGTACCAAGAAAGTTCCCTTGTGCTCCTTTCCAATCAACTCCAACCCCAGCCACAGGCAAATGCTGTTCTGATTTCTATCAACATAGATTAGTTTTGCCTTTTCTTGAATTCTCTATAAATAGAATCATATATAATATACTTTTTCGGGGTCTAGTTTCTTTAGCTAAACATAATGTCTATAGAATTCATCCCTGTTTTTTCATGTGTCAATGATTTATTCCTTTTTTTTTTTTCTTAAAGATTTTATTTACTTGACAGAGAGAAACACAGTGAGAGAGGGAACACAAGCAGAGGGAATGGTAGCGGGAGAAGCAGGCTTCCTGCTGAGCAAGGAGCCCAATGTGGGGCTCGATCCCAGGACTCTGGGATCATGACCGGAGCCCAAGGCAGACGCTTAACAACTGAGCCACCCAGGCGCCCCTGATTTATTCCTTTTTTATTGCTGAGTAGAGTACCATGATGTGAATACACCACAATTTGTTTATGCACTTTTCTGTTGATGAACATTTGGACTGTTTCCAGTTTGAGACTATTATGAATAAAGTTGCTATGAATATTCACATACAAGTCTCTTTGTGGAAACATGATTTCATGTCTTTTGTATAAAAACTCAGGAAAAGAATTTGGGGTTCTATGGTAAGCATATGCTTACTCTAGAAGAGATTATTACACAATGTTTCCAAATGGTTTTGTCACTTTACACTGCTACCATCATTGTATGGGAGTTCTATTTTCTCCACATTCCCTCACATCTGCTGTTGTAAGTCTTTAATTTCATCCACTCTAATTGTTGTGAAGTGGTAATTCAGTGTGATTTAATATGCAATTCCCTGACAACGAATGATGTTTACCACCTTCCAAATGCTTCTTATCAATTTGTAGCTCTTATTTTGTGAAATACCCTTGTTTTTTTTCCAATTTTCATTAGGTTTATGTCCTTTTATTGATTTGTAGTGGCTCTTCATGTATCCTAGACACAAATCTTTTATCAGATGTATGAATTATAAATATTTTCTTCAGTCTGCATTTTACCTTATTTTCTTAGCACACCTTACGATTAGCAGAAATTTTTCATTAGACAAAGTCTAATTTATCATATTTTTTCTTTTAATGATTACCATTTGTGGAGTCTCCTTTTTTGTGTGTGTGGAGTCTTTTTAAGAAATCTTTGCCTACCTAAGTAGATATAAATTCTGATGCTTTGTATAGATATTAATAGGCTGACTCCAAAAGTTACATGAAAATAGAAAGGATTAGAATACCAAAAAACTATCTAAAAAATGAAAAGCAAAATGATAGGACAAAAACTACCTGATTTCAAAATTTCCTACCAAACAATGGTAATCAACATAGTAAAATGGTATTTATGTAAGGTTTGACCAATAGGTCAGTGGAAGAGCATGAGATTGGGAAGTAAACCCACATGTACAAGATCAGTTGATTTTTGATAAGGGAGCCAAGACAATTTCAAGTATACGAGAAAGTCTATTCAGCAAGTTGTTTTAAATGACTAGATAAATATATGGAAAAAATAAACATTACACCACACGCAAAAATTTATTTGCAATGGACCATATGGCTGAAGATGAAAACTGAAACTATGAAGCTAGAAAAAAAATCTCACTATTTTCACCTAAAGGTTTCTCCCTCTTATCATTTCCTTTTGACAGATTACCCAGAGGTTCTGGGTTTAACAGAACCCAAGGTTCAGCTCAGATATAACCTTCTTCATGAAGCCTTTTCTTACCACCCTATAAAAATAAATGCTACCTTATCTAACTCTTACAGCACTTTCCTTATACCATTTTAAACATTGTATTATGTTTAAGGGTGTATATGTGTGTACGTACATGTGTGCATATCATAACCAACCTTCTATAACCATCTTCATAACCAGCCTCCCATGATGTGTTCCTTGACCACATCTTGTTCTTCACTGAATCTCCTGAACCATGCGGCAGAGTATTCACCCATAGTGAAACATCAAATAACAGCAAGTTCTAAAGAGCACGATAGAACAGGGAGAGATGATAAAAGATTGAAAGAACTGCTCAGATTTTTAATTTCAGTTGAACAATAAGGAAGCCCATTAAAATCTCAACTTATTGGTGAGATTCAATTAATACCTGTCTCAATATATTCTCTGAAATCATACATCTGTTTCCAAGACTGTGAATCATTCCAGTTATATCAGTATCTTTCTTTTTATAGAAAAATATATTTGTGTTCGTAGGTAAAATATTTTTGAATGGCTAAAAAATAAGAATGGCTGCGGCCTTATTGTCACAGTACACTTATTTAAAATATACATGATCTATGCATTGGGATTTAAAAAAAAATTTAAAAAAAAATAATAAAAAAATAAAATATACATGATCTATAGAGTACTTAGAAGAATGAAGTGATTACCTCCCTGTTATTATTACCATCACTGCTGTTAATAAGATTCTGCAGAAACACTGGGTTAGAGAACTAGGCCACCATTCATACCCCTCATGTTTCGCAGCCCTCAGTCACCTTCCTGGTCACTTCCTCATCCTCCCCCAGGCTTGATTTCTCCAGGATTTGCAGCCTCTCCCCAAGTCAGCAGGGGTAATGGGGAGCCAGTTTGAATAACCCAAAACAGCCCTCTTTGTCCTTTTCCTTAGAAGCCTTTAAATATTTGAAGCTTTTCTTTCTCTCTTTAGAGTTCATTTTCTCAGAACAAAATTCCTAATCCTTTTAAGTGGTCTTTACCTGATAGGTTTTCTAGAAATAACACCTATTGGCTTCCATTTACACAGAGTGTAACTTAACTTTTAAAGCAAAATTTCCCTTGCCTTTTATTTACTTTCCATGTTACACATTAACATATATTCTTTCCATAAAAATTAGTTTAATTTACATAGCTATCATTTCAGAAACCAAAGAGATTAAGCATTCCCCTTCAAAAACTCTTTGTTTATTCTTGATATTTTTGATATAAGGTTTTCATCTATGTTTTGGTCCTGATGCCAGTAAATAAGAAGAAAGTTTAATTGCATTTGCATATGAGAAAATTCAGAAAAATTAGGATATAAAACACTTCTAAGAGCATCATTTTATAAATAAAAAATGTCCATATAATGGATTAACATATAATTCTTTTTCACATATATATATACCCTGGTTGTGTTATCTGAAATACTTACACTATTTATACTTTTTTTAATTGATATGGACATGTAACATTATATTAGTTTCAGATATACAGCATGATTTGATATTTGTATATGTCGTGAAATGAAAGCCATAATAAATCAAGTTAACGTTCATCACCACACAATTACACATTTTTTTCTTGTGATGAGAATCTTTAAGATCTACTGTCTCACCAACTTCCAAAAAGCCAATACAATATTGTTAACTGTACTCATCATGCTGTACTGCACATTACATCCCCAGGACTTATTTATTTAATAACTGGAAGTTTGTACCTTTTGACCCCTTTAATCCATTTTGCCCGCCCACCTCCCACCCCTCTACCTTTGGCAGCCACCAATCTGTTCTCTGTATCTGTGAGTTTCTGGTTCTTATGGATTTTTTTGTTTTGTTTTTGTTGGTTAGATTCCCCATATAAGTAAGATCATACAGTATTTGTCTCTCTCACAATTTATACCTTTATTATAAAAAGTAATCTATGGGGCGCCTGGGTGGCTCAGTTGGTTAAGCATCTGTCTTCAGCTGAGGATATGCTCCCAGAGTCCCAGGATGGCAGGCCTGCACTGAGCTTCCTGTTCGGTGGGGAGCCTGTTTCTCCCTCTGCCTTCTGCTCCCCTTGCTTGTACTCTCTCTCTGTCAAATGAACAAGTAAAATCTTTAAAACGAAAAACAAAAAAACAAAAACAAAACCCACATATTTAAAAAATAAAAAATAATAAAAAGCAAACTATACTTTTGTTCCTGTTAAAAAACAAATTTTTTTTCTGAAAGAAAGTAATTCTGAATTTTGAATAGAGCATCTTTGCATATATACTTCTGTGCCTTTACGTACTTATTTGTCCAAAGTAACTTTTAGTTATTGAAGATGTGTACTCTGAATGTGTAACATATCCCTCCCACGGAATTAAATTTACCTTCTATATTGATTCATGTCTGCTGTGGCATGTGACTGGTGAAGTCTGGGAGATGCAATGGGGAGGAGGGATGGAGGCATACATGAAAATTGTATAAGAATTTCTTAATAACATGAATATGGAAGAAAGTTTTAAATTTTTTTTTTAAAGATTTTATTTATTTATTTGAAAGAAAGATCACAAGCAGGCAGAGAGGTAGAGAGAGAGGAGGAAGCAGGCTCCCTGATGAGCAGAGAGCCCGATGCGGGGCTCGATCCCAGGACCCTGAGATCAAGACCTGAGCCGAAGGCAGAGGCTTTAACCCACTGAGCCACCCAGGCACCCCAAGTTTTAAAATTTTTATCTGTTAAGGCACAAAGGTGGATGTGATGTCAGTTTCAATGCTCATTTAAATATCTCATATATTTCACATCTCAAGTTACAACAGAGTATGTTTCTAAAACATCACTCAGAGCACGAAGTCATATGACTGAAATAGTTTATGATTTTATTATTAGTCTCATTGCACATATATATAATGCTCAATTATTGTTTTCTCTTAATGATAAAGAGAAATAATCTCCTAGGAGCTGAATGAATCAGGCTAAAACTGGGGACATGATGATTTACTCACCTATTCCTAATTCAACATTCAGTTCATTATTTGAGGTAAGCTATAATGAGAATCTTAGTCTAGGCTGAACACTTCATAGGACCAGATACTAATATGTACTCAATCATAAGACATTATTTTTGGTCTACTTAATATATCCCCACCCCAATTTAATGTATAGTTGCCAAGACTTCAACATGTCCTATTTCTGCATGCTGAAAATATTTTTAGCTAATCTTATATTTTTGCCTGAGTCAGATAATTTATTCTCAAGTATGGCATGCTTCCCTCAAGTTACAAAGGAAAACATTTTTAAAAATAGGTATAGGAAAAAGAGGAAAAAAAAATTCCACATGTCTACGAGTAAGTCAAGGCTATGAATCTCCCAAATAATAAACTAGTTACCTGCTGGGGCATGTTAGGATCTCATTTTTATAACTCATCATATAATTAGCCATGTTCTCTGCCTTTCAGCACTATGTCAGACTATATGTCATGACAAGGATAGTTTAAATTTTATTAAAGTTTGCTTTAGAAAAGAGTGTACCTTATAAGTAAAAGAGAATGGCTGTATACAATATTAATGAGAACCAGAAATGGAAAGGGCACTCTGCTAGGCCAACAGTAACCAAAAACGTGGCCTTTTTTTCCAAGGAAGTAACAGTCCAGTAGAGAAATGGGGATGAATATAAATCACTGTGATACAAAGCGTGGTCTACGTGGCAAAAGCAATGTCTAAAGAGTGATTAATTTTGACAGGGGTGGGGGTTGAGAAAAGCTTCCCAGAAGGAAGTAACATTGAATTTGGCCTCAGAGGATCAATTAAGCAGAGAGAAGGGAAAGAACCCTGAAGACTGGGATTGGTAATTTCAATAGAGATGCAGAGTCAGGAAAAAATAAGGCATATTTAGAGAGCAAAATTGTGTATTACGCGTAAAACGCATGGAGACTCAGAGCATGAGGGTATTTGAGACGTTGAAAGGCCTTGAGGAATGGGCGGAGGAATGTAAACTCTAATCAGTACTCTAAGCAGGGAAATGGCACAAGCAGTTTGGGTTCTGGCAAAGACAGTTCCGGTGTTTAGGAACAGTTAGAATGAAGACTGACTTGAAGCAGACAATCCAGTGAGAAGTCAGTTGCAGTGATTTGTTAAAGAGAAAACAAGATAACCGTGGGCTTCAACTGAGGAAGTAGCAATGAGAACAGAAGAAGGTAAATAAATGTCTAAGAGACTGTAAAGGTGTTATCAATAGGATTTGGTGACAAATGTCATAGGAGCAAGGAGGAGGAGTCAAAGACAATCCCCAAGGGTTCTCACCCTGTTGATTGGATGAACAAAGAGCAAAGGCAGTCATACCTTTGTGCCTTTGTAAAGTGCTTCCTTCAGCCGGCACTATCCATTCCGCATGTACCTCTTATAGATAGCACAGCCCTCTTTCTTTCTTTTTTTAAAAAATATTTTATTTATTTATTTATGTATTTGGGAGCAAGAGAGTGTGTGTGTGCACGCACACACGGAGGGGCAGGGGGAGAGGGATAGAAAGAATCTTAAGCAGGCTCAGGGCTCAGCACAGAACCCAGCATGGTTCTTGATCTCAGGACCCTCAACCAACACCCAGGTGTCCCAGCCCAGCCTTCTTTCAAAGCTTAGGTCACATCCCACTACCTAGTCCCAGATTTTCTGCCCTATATTCTACCCACAGCCAGAATTCATCATTTCTAGGCTTGCACAAAATACTTTCTTTACTTCTGCTTTTTGTCATCACTTACATATTTGTTTCCCCATGGTAGGCAAGTGCCTTGAGACATCATATTCTACTTGTCTCTGTATTTTCCTTAAAACCCAATACGGTAACTATCAACAAATAACTTCTGCTGTTATTCCCATGTGTGACATTTCTGGATATTGTCCTGCATTAAGGTGCTCCAAAGAGAGTCCATATGAGCAATGATCCTCAAAGTGTGGTATATGTGTTACTAGGGAAATATGGAAAATAATGTTGAGTATGGAAAGATTTTTAATGGTTTCTGTTTTATATTCATAAAATGGAATAATACCCAGAAATAAAAATAGAATGAATTAGTCATATATATAAACTATGTAAATTAATCTCAAAAATATTATGTTGAAGAAAGAAGCCAAACATGAGAAAATATGTATCATATGACTTCATTTCTATGAAATTCACAGACAGTAAAAATTAATCTATGTTTATAGAAATCAGAACAGTGGTTGCCTGTAGAAATAGGATTTGACTTTCTGATGTGCAATTTCTAGAGTCATGAAAGTATTTTATATTTTTATTAGGTTATTGATTTTACAGGTTTATATCATCTTTCAAAAGTCATTGTATTGTATCCTTAAGTTTCGTATGTCTCATTCCAAGTAAACTTTATTTCAATTAAAGAAACAAAATTCAGGAAAATTTAAATATCATCTTGGTTTAATTGATACCAAGTTATTTTCTTATCAATTTTATTAGAGCATGATAGCATTATGTAAGAACATATTCATAATACTTAGAGATACATACTGAAGTATATATGGGTGACACAATATGATATAGCTATCATAAATTGCTTTGGAATAATTCATCAAGTGTGAAAATGATTCAAAAGGAGATAATTAAAGCAAATGTGTCATAATATTGATAAGTATGGAATCTGGGTGAGGAATATGTAGGAGTTTATTTTATTATCTTCTCTAATTATGTGTATATTTAAATTTTCAAAATAAAAATAGATTTTGCAAGTACAACTTACCAAAAATCAAATTACCATGTGGATAATATCAAACCCTATACTGAATCCAATGACAAATTCTGTTGTCTCTAACTTGAAAATACATCCAGAATACATCAATTTTACCACCCTCCCCCCTCAACACACAGTGTTACCACCTCAGATCCAACCACCTCCATCTCTCAGGTGAACTAGGTCAGTAATCTCCTGACCATTCTCCCTATATCCAGTTACCCCATGGAGTCTGTTGTGCATTAAATTCAGAACTATCCTTTTTTTTTAAAGATTTGTTTTTTAATTTTAGAGAGACAGAGTGAGTGGGGTAAGGGGCAGAGGGAGAGAATCTCAAGCAGACTCCCTACTGAATGCGGAGTCCAATGCAGGACTCCATCCCATGTCACATGAGATCAACCCAAACCAAAAGTTGGATCCTTAACTGACTCAGCCACCTAGGTGCCCCAGAACTATCTTTTTTAATACGCAAGTTCTCCCCTTTCATTCCCTATGTTCTAGCCACAGTGGCTTCCTGGTATCTCTCAAAAAACAGAAAACAAAAACAGACCCAAAAAGCCAAGCCTCAGCCTACCTCAAGGTCTTTGAACTTATTTTTCCCTCTTCATAGAAGCTATTGCCCCAGGGAACCACTGGTTTCACTTCCTCACTCTGGGCTCAAATGTCACAGGATCAGAGAGGCTTACTTTGACCTCTCCATGTGAACTAGCACCACCTAACTATTCTATGCACCTTCTATTCCCCTTTATTTGCATTATTTTTCTTCCAATCCTTCTTGACTACCTGACATATTATATACTTTTTTGTCTGCCCTCTCTGACTAGAATGCAAGCTCCCTGGGGGCAGTTTTATTCACTGGGGAATCACTAACACCTCAACTACTGTAAGGCCCAGAGCAGGTACTCAGTAGTCATTGTTGAAAGAAGAATCAAATGGGTCCTAGTGCCACCTTTGACTTTGAATTTATAAATTTAACTTAGAACCCTGAACAAAAAGAAGTCTATATTCCTCTCACCCTAAAACAGTGTTACCTGCCCAGGGACAGGATGGAGAAGCCAAGGCTAGTTAATTCACCTATGACATGGCAACAAGATTAGGAGAATAGATAAGATCTCAGACTAAAGAATGGCCAGTCTCCTGGGACTCCATTGGGCTCTCTCATCCTCTAGGAATGATTCACTCCTCTCTGACAAGGCATGAGTGGTGGTGGAGGGGAACACCCATGCTATCTTCCTAATACCCAAGAAGGCAAAATTCCCGCTTGTGGGCCAAGGGAAAAATACTGCGGAAAGAATAGAATATTTCCTATCACAACGAAAATAGTGATGATGACTATAATAAAGAAGATAATGATGGGCATTTTCCCAATCCCAATTTCCTTTTAGGCCTATCAGAAGTAAATTAGATGCCAGGAAAATGGGCAGAGAGCACTGTTTTTTGCTTCTCCACCCTGGTTTACTCTCCCTCATCCCTCATGTTTATTCTAAGCCCAGGAACTCTACCCACGCCCCCCCCCCACAACGCCCCCCGCAGATAGGCACACAAATACAACTGGATGTATTGTGTTGAAGGAGATGATGATCTTTTCTAGGAAGGATATGACTAAATGTTAGAGAGGACAGTGATAATTAGAATTTGTGGCAACAAGTATATACTTGAGAATTTTCTAGAATCAAGCCATATTAGCTTTACAGTTTACTAACTGTATAACCTTAGACTTTATTTAACTGATTCTGCATCTTATCTGTAGAACACATAAATAATGCCTCCTGGATAGAGGAATAAATTAGTATATATAACACACCTAGAAAAGTTCCTGACACATACAAGAACTCAATATTATCAATATTTTGTTTTCTAGAATCAATATTAAAATCGTTTCTTGTGAGATTCCAAATGTTTCAGGATTCCTTTTCCTTTAGTACCCACAGTCCTTGGTCACACTGCTTCAAAGAATGAAGATAATAGACCAGATGAAGAGTGGTAGGCAGCAAAGCAAAGTTTATTGGGCAGTAGTACAAAGCTCCTGAAGAGGGAGGGGACCTGAGAGGGTTGCCACCAGAGTTTCTAAGTTTAGGGGTTGTTATGAGATTATTAGTGGGCTGTTTCAATCTGATTGACCTTCCTTGCCTGTCACCCAATCAGGTTTTTGTCCACATGTTCAACTACCTATCAGGTAGTTGTTCACATGGAAGAGGGTGGGAGGCTCCTTCCAGGATAGTATAAAATCTTTTAAGGGTGGTTTCCTCTTAGGACTTTATGGGGGGAAGGATCCCTTATCCCTGCCCGCCTTTCTTCTTACTATCCTTCATTACAAATGATGTAATTATATTTTTCCTCACCATGGAATAGTTTTCCTTTTAGTAATGATAAACAGAAATTTTGCTTTGTAATGATGAACAGAAATTTTGATTTGTAATTATTAATATAGGGACTTTGCTGTCTCTGATATTAAGAACATCACCAATGGAAAGTGGTGATGTTCTTAAATTCCTCATTAAAAAATACAATGTGTTTAACGGCTTAACCCCTTCTCCTGATAATTTTTTGCTGGATGTTCAATAAGGAAAGAATGAGAGTGGTCCTGTAACACTAGAGATTTGCTTCACATTGTCTTTTCATGAAGACATCAGGTAAAGCATTTGTGAGGGAGGAGCTTTGAGACAGTAGCTGGAATCCAATACTATATCAATATCTATATCTATATCAATATCCAATATCTATACTGGATCTATATCTGATACTGGAATCCAATATCAGTTCCATCTGCAACTGAGCTATTTGGCGAAGATAACTTTATTTTGGCAATTCATGAGAAAAAAGAAGAAGAATCAGGCATGAGGTGCTAGGATACCATTCAGCAAGCTCTAAATTCTAGCATGGGATCTATTCAACATCTCCTGATATGATTTGGATAGAGACTAAGGGGGCATGCATATCTAATCTGCCAGGACCAAAAAGAATGGCAAGGTAATGAATAGCACTACTGGTCAACTGGAGAGTTAAAAAGAGCAGGGCAGGCTGGAATGCTGGACTAAAATGAGCTGTAATAAAAGATAAATGTCGAATGATATTTATAAACGTGTAGAATGATGTAAATAGGAAAAGTACCATACAGTCGGTAATCATTCATCCAGGTCCTTTGATAAGAGATGCAGATGCATTCCTCACAGTATGTATTTGGTCTAATTGAGGAGACAGAACCACAAAAATCAAAGTGCAGTGATAGGCATATTCATTTAAGTACCGAGAAGTAACATCAAACCCATCCAATGGACAGCAAAGGGATAAAGAACAGTGAAATAGGCTCTCAAGCTGAGAAGGTTTTTATTCCAGCCGAAGATGCAATGTAAGAGAGACACACAGATGAAAGCTATTTTGGTGTATGCAGGAAATTTTGAGCACTACAACACAGAGAAGGAAATTGTGAGAGGTGATACCAGAGAAACGGAGTAAGCCATGGAGACACTAAGTCATGCAGAGGAGAGGGACTTTATCTCATGAAGAGCTAAAGCAGAGATACAACCAGGAGTTGACAGGTTCAGACTGCATTTCATATGGGTCATGCAGGAAGTATATGGAGGATGATTGTAATGGGAAGGAAAAAGGGACAGAGGAAGAAGAGAAGACTGGGGCACAGACCCAGATCAGAGGAGTCAAAGACTTTTAATTAATACAGTGTTGTTACGGTGGGTGCTGCAGGCTCTAATATCTAGAAAGCAGATCCAAAGTTCATTAAAAAAAAAAAAAAAAAACAGGAAAAGATGGTCCAAGAGCTACAGAGAAAGCTTCGAGTCCTGGGTCATGGAAACTACTGAAATAGAGAATTTTAAAAAGGAGGAAATAACTTACAGTATTACATGCCACACATAAGAGAAGGACTGTAAAAATGACTTTCAAATTTCACAGTCAGATTGTTAGACTTAATAGGAACAATTTCAATAGAGCAGTTGACATGGAAGACACATTAAAGTGTATTTTAAAAAAATAAATGTAAGATGAGTAAGTGCAGCATGCACTTTCTTTAAGAAGCTTGGTAATGAAAGAAAAGAGGTAAGGTAGTAGCTACAAGAGAGATTCTGTTTCATTTGTAATGGAAGAGATTTGAAACAATTTCAAAGCAAAGGTGGTGAAACCAAGAAAAGAAAAAAAAGAGAAAAGATAAGGCAAGGTCCCAGGGGAAAAAAAAAGAAGGAATTACATGGGTGGAGAGGTTAGTTTTGATAAAAAGAGGGTCTTCAAATGCTGTAAAGAAGGAGGGTAGGAAGGAAGGTTAAGTTGTGGCCAAGCCAATGGCTAGGGCTCCGTGGAAAGTTAAAAATGACCAATTTTCTCAATGATATATTACTGCTGTGGTGGTAGTTTCTTAAATCGTACATTTCTTTGGGGTTTTTTTAATTTGTTTTTTTGTTATTTAAACTGTATATTAATACAGGATTCAGGAGTCCTGACTTGACAATATGACATGTAAAAAAAGATCCTAGAAGTCAACAAGATGACAGTAGTGTTAAGAAAATAACCAGGGTCCCAATATACTTCCATATACATAGACATTCAGGTCATATTCCAATTATTATGTTCAGTTTTGGAGGATCACATTAAAGACATAATGAAATAAGATCATGTTTAGAAGGATATTAAATGACTGTAATTCCATAAACCTACTTAACAAAAAAACAGATAAAGGAGGTTGATATTTACCCCAGGAAAGGAAAATTTAAAAATGAAACTATCATTGAGCACAGGAAGTGTATTTGCTCTAAAAGTGCTGCAAGGGGCAGAAGCTGGATATGACAGAGAGGTAGGTTTTATTTTAAGAAATGGAAACATGCATTAACAAAGTCACCCAATTCTTCATCATTGAAAGAGTGTAAAAGGTTAGATGACCAAAAAGCAGGAAGCTTGTAGCAGGAACCATGCATTTGGAAAATGTGGATATCTTCCAATGTTAAGTTTCTATACGGTTTTTAAACATTTACCCATTTTTGAGAGGTTATGAAATGAGATATAGAGTATATCATTCCTAGTATCCAATAGGACGTTGAATGCATTGGAATAGGAAAGCAGATAAAACTGGAATGTTTAAGGTTTACAGTATATAGATTTGGCATTGAATTTTATATTTGGTTTAAATGCACGAGCCACTAAAAAAGGTAATTTACTGCTTCAGAGCAATGAATACCAGTCCGTAGCAAGGGAGATTGAGCAGGGTGACTGGAAATTTGTTAGGACCTGGAACTTTACAAAATGTAAAAAAAACAAAACAAAAACCTATTAATAAGACCTGCACAGTGTGCATGGATGGAGTGAAGGAGGGTAGAGGTATATAGAGAAGGAGAGAGAGGGAGCCTAATCAAGCATGCAAACAACCGAGTTGACTGCAGAGGAAAGGATTAGGAAACGAAGTTGACAGGATACGAAAGGATCCTGAGCAGCCAGAGAAGGGGTTCTGAGCACAACCATCTTCTGTGAGAGTTGCTGAGTTGCCTGCAGATGTTTTCTATCAACCAAAAAAGTGATTGATTGCAACCCACAGAAAAGCATGAACCTAGCTTGAGTGGGAAAGAGGGAATTTATTACACAGATACAAGGGTGTCCTAAGAAGTAGGGCTTCAGGAGGGAACTGGAAACCAGAACTGAAGTGGGTCAAGAATTTGCATTTCTAGCAAATCCCCAGGTCATGCCCAGGCTGCTGATCCAGGGGCATCACTTTGCAATCCACTGCTTTAGAGCTGGCAAAGCCTCTTCCCAGGTATTATCTCATTTAATCCTCACCATATAACTCTGGGGGGGGAGGGCCTGGTGGCTCTAATTTTCAGGAGGTGAAGCAAAGAAATAAAGAGCTTTAACACTCAAACTCTTATAGCTTCTAACCAGCAAAACTGAGACAGGAACTTGGTTCCAATATAGCCAAGTTCCAGCTTTTTTCCCCTTACCCATCAGCTGCTTGGTGTAGTGTTGATGACCTGTATCGACCAGAACCTGATGAAAATAAATAGTGCACAGTGCTAAGTCCATTTGTTTAATAATGACACAGCTAAGGAAAAAGAGCTGTTATATTTTTACACTACCAAGAGTAGAACTCAAAATATTTGCTTATTTGTTTAGTGTGCTTTTATATCAAAATGCAAATACTGTAAGCTTAAAGAGCATGGAGACAGCTGCACTTAAAAGACTAAATTTTCTGTCGTTATATTGGCTTTTTTCTTTTCCGGTGATTTTACCTATCCCTTGTAATAGCAGTCATAATTATGTTAAAACTTTAAGGTGGCCCTCAGTGAAAATAAATTTCTGTGTGTTATTTCCCTTTGCAAAACCAACTTCTTTATTCTGTCTCTTCATAATTTTCAGCAAACTATTATTAAAAATTGGTCAAGACATTCAGGCTGTTTTTCCAGACTATTTACTTTATTTTCTAATATGGGATCAGTCCTGATTTTTAGTAATTTTTTAGTGATTTAGTAATTTGGTATAAAACAATGCTACATATTTGAATTGTATAACCGCATAGTTTAAAAACAGCAAACATCATGGTTCTGAAAATTTGTTAATTGTTTTCTGAAGGAGTGGGGATGTAAGAAAAAGAG
>CM053611.1:85777948-85978917 GCA_028646535.1 Procyon lotor
GGCTCAGGTCATGATCCCAGGGTCCTGGGATCGAGCCCCACATTGGGCTCCTTGCTCAGCAGGGAGCCTGCTTTTCCCTCTGCTTGTGCTCTCTCTCTCTCTCTGTCTCTCTCTCTCTCTCTGACAAATAAATAAATAAAATCTTTAAAAATAAAGAATAAAAAATATTTAAGGAGATAAAAAAGGAATACCAAATAAGGTTAAAGATAACTTAAAAGAAAGCATAGGCAGCTTTTTAAAAGAATCAAATAGAAATTCTGGAAATAAAAATTAGACTAGGCACAGCTAAAAAAGACAATACATGAAAATAGATCTGAGATATGCAGGTGAAATATTTCACCGGAAAATCAAGTAAAGAAATATTATTGAGAAATTAAGAGACATGAAGTATAGAACAAGAGGTTTTAACACATACTTAATAGTTCCAAAAGATAATAGAGGAAATGGTGGGAAGAAGTATTTTGAATACTATTAATATATGTATGTATTTTTCAATTCAAAGTGGTTACCTAATATCAAACAATAAATAGAAGTAAGTCCCTGTGTCCATGCATAATAGTGCAAATATAGAGCAGCATGGATAAAGAGAGAATTATTTTTCTGTTCCTAAAAGCTACCCGATAGAGAAGATGGGTGGCCAATTAAGGAAGGACAGTCAGGTAGACATCAGTTTTCTCACTGGCAGCAACCAGAGTCTCCCTCACCTAACCCATCATTTAGGAATATAGGCAAAAATAGTTTCTCAGATGCACAAAAGATAAACAGTTCGACTAGTCACAGGCCTTCATGAAAGAATGCCTGAAGAACACTCGTTGGCGAGAAAGAAAATGAATTCCATGAGCAAAGAGAATGGGAAAAAATTATAAACAAATCAGTCTAAAGAAAATATGTTGACATTTAATATTATGCAAGTGTTCGTGATATTTAGATTTATAGCACTTTCAATACGTTTCTGTACTGTAATTACTAGGTTTTTTTTTCAAAAGCAATACGAATAGCAACAATTAATATTTATAGATGCTTGCTATGTTCCAGGCACTGTACTCATTTTTTATGGATTTTTCATTTATTTCTTACAACAGTCTTATAAGCTGTATCTATTTATTATACCCATTTAACAGATGTTGAACCTGAGGCATAGAGTAGTAATTTTTCCAACATTATATAGATAGCAAACAATGGAAATGGATTTGTGTGATCTAGGGAAAGTCATTTAGTTTAAAGGGTCAAAGCCCAATTTTCTCATCTATGCAATAAAGATACAGTTGTTTGCTCTGACTATATTACAAGGTTATATGAAGATGAAATAAGAACCAATTAGTGTTAAAGTGCTTTAGAAATTGGCAAAAATTCTGTAGTTTGAAATGATAATAAAAATAAAACAGAATATGTGAGCCAGATTTTAAAAAGGAAATTTGGCCACATAGCTGATAGAAGATAGCCATTCATCTATTCAAAATACATTTTAATATGGCTTCAATAAGTAATTATAATTTGGAATTATATATAAAGTAGCAGTATTTCACTTATTTATTTGGTTGCTTGCTTATTTCTAACCCATCTTGTTCCAAAAAATATTTTCAGGCAGCTAATAAGGGTATACTAAAAAAAATATATATGTGTGTATATATATATATATATATATATATATATACACACATATATATAAAGGAGTCATTTTATTTTTTTATTTTAAAAATATATCTTAGATTTGATTTCTAAATATACACAGACTTTGCAAAAGCAACTTGTTATTAATTTAAAATAGAACTCCATTCCACATATCCTCTATTGCCACCCCCACTGCAGTATACACACATAAAACAAATTCAAGCAGCAGGAAAAGTTCATATTGTCTATTCTAAAAAATGAAAATTGCTCATTTTCATACTGCTTTGGCATGGTTCAAGTTAATGATGTGCTAATGCAATATTAAAGTAGTAACTCCTGCAGTTACAACAGCCCTAATCGGGCAGCTGACATCACAACAGTATTTCTAAAGTGCTGGATTTTACTCGATTTCCATAAGTAAATGGAATCTGAAACTCATTGCCTGTTAATCACTGCAGTTTAGTAGGTCCCTTATTTATTTTGGATAAGCATTTCATTCTCAAGTAAAGAATTAAGTGAGAAAATGAGCCAGAATTCAATAGAGACTCCAGTGAGTAGCCATTTCTTTTGACTCCCATAATAAATAGAGAATTTTTAAGCCTATAGAAAATGAGAACAGATGTGGATAATAACACAATTTGTTATTTAAGAATGCAAGCTTTTTCTGAAGATTTAGGAATTATCCCGAGTACTATTCATTGCACCTCAAAAAAATAAATATTAAAATCAAAAAATGATGTTTGCACTATAATTTAAAACATGAATATTTACCCATCATGCCTTTGAAAAATCCATGATGTCCTGAATATTTATGAACTGTGTGTCATCAGATGATTCAGAGAGCTTCTCTGAACTACTTAGAATTCTCAAGCAGAACAGTAAGAACACATTCTCAATAAAGAAAAGCCTGTGCATTATTCTGAAGTCTGAAATTTCACTGCTTCTATAGCTTAGTAAAAGAAGTACTGAATATGGAATTGAGAAACTGGGCTCACATATTAGCCTTGCCACTTAATAGCCGATGTGACTTCAATTAAGTTCCTTAAAGATGCGTTACATGTTCCACAGATATAACATGACAATAATGACACCTCCTCCAAAGGGTTATTTGAAGAAAAAATGAGAGCAGAGCTTAGTATAGAGTTAATTAAATCTGATTTAGAATTGAGGATATTCCACAAAATCTTAGCTTTGATTGACCTTATTCACTTTGAGAAATTGTCAATATATATGTCGATATTGACATATATGAAGCTGATGACAACTTTTGGATGGAAATTAAATTACAGATTTAAAAAATGCATGTTGTTTCCACATTAGTAGTTATGATAACCATAGCTATATAGGACCTAACTAGAAGGTCCATATATAGAGAGAGAACTGTTAGGGCATATTGATTCAATCTTTAACATGGTAAGTTCTGAGCAATGGACTGGGTCACTACATTTATTAAATCATTAAAACAAATCATGTCCATCTATTGCTTTTATTATAAAGCTTACATTTGGACCCATTCTAAGAAAGATACAGTACACAATTAATTTCATAAAAATCATCTAGCTGATACATTGTACCAACATCAATAGAATGGAAAGTCTTATTCCAAAGCATCTTGGTAGTTATCTATCCCTATACTCTGCTGAGTCTGAGTATGGGACATTGTAGGAGGTGCCTCGGGCAGTCCTGGGAGGTGGTGAGGGGAACACTGAGGGGTTGGCTCCTGCTCATCTCCCTTCGTTCAACCCCACCAGCTCCACTTTCACCACCTCCAAGCCCTGACCTTCTGTCTAAGATTTCATTTACAAAAAAAGTTTGGTTGTAATAAAAATTTTAAATAGCTAATCTATTCCAACTCCCTCATTTTAGAGTTGAGGAAATTGAAGGCCAAAAACGAAACACAAATCACTTAAGACCTGTCAGAAGTTAGGACCAGAAAAAATATATCCAAACTCCCTAGCCAGGTTATTTTCATCACTTTATTCTCTTGATGAAAAGATTAGTCCTATGATGTACTAATGTTGAATATGATGCTAGTTATTCTACCTGTATCTGCTAATGACTCCAGCAAAATCTCTAATTTATTTCCCTAATTGAAAATGAGGTTAAGTGGTACTATATCAAAATAAAAACTTCTGCACAGCAAAGGAAACAATCAACAAAACTAAATGACAGCCTGCTAAATGGGAGAAGATATTTGCAAATGACACATTCAATAAAGGGTTAGTATCCAAAATATATAAAGAGTTTATTCAACTCAACAGAAAAAAAAATTAAAGTAATCCAACTAAAAAATGGACAGAAGACAATCTCCAGACATTCCTCTAAAGAAGACATCCAGATGGCCAACAGACATATGAAAAGATGCTCAACATCACTAATCATCAGGGAAATGCAAATCAAAATCACAATATCACTTCACACCTCTCAGAACAGCTAAAATCAAAAACACAAGAAACAAGTATTGGTGAGGATGTGGAGAAAAAGGAACCTTCATCACTGCTGCTAAAAATGCTAGCCGATACAACCATTGTGGAAACCAGTATGCAGGTTCCTCAAAAAATTAAAATAAGGGCCCCTGTGTGACTCAGTCGATTAAGTGTCAGCTCAGGTCATGATCCCGGAGTCCCAGGATCGATCCTGCATAGGGCTCCCTGCTCAGCAGGGAGTCTGATTCTCCTTCTGCCCCTCACCCTGCACTCTCTCTCTCTTTCTCTCAAATAAATAAAATAAATCTTTAAAAAATTAAAAGTAGAATTACCATATAACCCAGTAATTCCTCAGCTGGATATTTACTCAAAGAATACAAAAGCACTAATTCAAAAAGATATATGCACCCCTACGTTTACTGTGCAATATTTTACAATATTGTAATTTTGTGCAATATTTTGTAATATTTTGTATTGTACAATATTTTGTAATATTGTGCAATATTTCACATTAGCCAAATTATAGAAGCAGCCCAAGTGTTCATTCATGGTTGAATAAAGGAGATGTGACATATATACACAGTGGAATATTATTCAGCCATGAAAAAGAATTAAATATTGCCATTTGCAACAACATGGGTGGATCTAGAAACTATACTGCTAAGTAAATAAGTCAGTCAGAGAAAGACAGATACCATATGATTTCTCTCACATGTGGAATTGAAGAAACAAAACAAATGAACAAAGAGAAAAAGAGACAAACTGAAAAACAGACTCTTAACTCTAAAGAACAAACTGACAGTTACCAGAGGAGAGGTGGGTGGGGAATGGGTGAAATACATGAAGGAAATTAAGAGTACATTTATCTTGATGAACACTGAGTGATGTATGCAAGTGTTGTATCACTGGATTGTACACCTGAAACTAACATAATGCCGAATGTTAACTATACTTATTAAAATTAAAGAATTAATTAAAAATTAAAATTAAATTAATTTAAAAAAATTAAAAGAAAGTTGTGTGCAAGAAAGTGATATGGCGAAGTAGTCCTTTACAAAAGTGTATCCGGTGGCTTGAGACAGACCGAATGTAAGAGACAAGAAACAAGGAAATGAAATATTAAATAATTATAATAATCAAGGAGTAAGGGGGCAAAGGACTACAGGAGGAGGCCAGCAATGCAAATGGAGAAAAACCAGGAACAATGTGAGAGACACTGTGGAGAAATGATTTCTAAGACTAGTTGGCTGATTTGATAAGAGTGTTGGAAGGAAAGAAGAAATCAGATATGCAAGGCTTCACGCAGGGATAATAGTGGTGCAATTTTCTCACCAGTATCTTCTATCCCCACCCCCACCCTTTCCAAGAGCTTTCTCCTCTCTGCTTTTAAACTCACCCATGCTTGAATTAGCATAAATGTTTGGAAAAGGTAAAAAACATTTATCCTCAAAATGTTCTTGAGGTAAACCATTTCTGAAATATGAACCTGTTCGCCAGCCAAAACTCAATTTGTATTCAAACTGTGGTTTAAACACTCTGTCCAAACATGACAGATGTTGGAATCAATTGGTTTGCAAGTCTTATTTTTTTTTTGTCAGCTTCAATAAACAAAATCTTCTTAAATTATCTTCTGTCAAATACATTTACCAAATCGTTGCACTGCATATAGACCTCTATAAAGTTAATTGAAAAATAAACTCTTGGCCTTTAGGAACTAAAAAGAAAAGTAATTTTTTAAAAAGAGAGTGGGGAAGGCTTTAAAAAATGCAAGAAAGTATACCCAAAAAAAAAGGAAAAAAGAAGAAAAAAAAAACAGCAGAATCACACATACATAAGAAACAACTTTTTTTTAGATTTTATTTATCTGTTTGACAGAGAGAGAGATCACAAGTAGGCAGAAGGGCAGGCAGAGAGAGAGAGGAGGAAGCAGGCTCCCTGCTGAGCAGAGAGCCCAATGCAGGGCTTGATCCCCTGAGATCATGACCCAAGCCAAAGGCAGAGGCTTTAGCCCACTGAGCCACCCAGGCACCCCAATTTTCTCTTGTTTCAACATCTCAAATTATTTCCTAATATTTTTGCTTAAAGTTTAAGATTTCGGTCCTAAGATCTTGTAGGATATTTTTATCAGATCCTGCAAATGACATAGAAAAGCTTGATATTTTATAATAATTATATTCTAATTTGGTAATTTGAAATATCTTTTTACTTGTTCATATTATCTCTAATATGCTAGAGTCTGCCAAAGGTAATAATACTGTGTAAGTGAAATTAGTCTGAAATTGTCCTTATATATTATCATAAACAATAAATATTTATTGACTCTTGCCTTGATAATGAGATATAACAACAGGCTAAGTTCAATGAATACAAAAAGCATTAAGATATAAAATTCAGAACTGAGGCCACCTGATCTCTCTCTGCCTATTCACTCATCTATAAACTAGGACTTTTAATAGAGCCTGGTTTATGGGATTGTGGGGACTAAGTGAAATAGTAGGTGCACAGTACATAGCATGATATCTAGCATATAGTAAATATTTTGTAAATATTATTATATTATCACATCCCTTTAATTTATTATCCATTTATGTTCATTTTTTATAAATATCTTTTCATGTTTAATGCCTATTGGAATCTTGGAATCTTAACATTTTAATTCAGATTTCCTATGTTCTTTGTGTATTAAAATATTAAGTTTGGGTATTAAAATATTAACTTAATTGATATAACTTGGTTCTATTTACTGAAAATACATTCCCAATATTTTTTTTTTTGCTTTCAACATAAGAATTTTTTTTCCTTTGATGGAATTATTTCTTTTAATCTTTTCTTCTTGATATTTACTATAGCTTTTATATGTAGAAAATCTTCCCTGTTCCAGAAATAATTGGTAACATGTTTATTTGAGGTTTTTTCTTTTTCCTTTTTCCTTTTTCTTTTTTGTGGATAGTAAGAGTTGGACATTTTACATTTAACTCTTTAGTACAGCTGAAGTTGAGGGAAGGGGATGAAGTGAGGCCTGAAATTTTAATTTTTTTAAAATTTTTTCTTTTTTTTAAAGATTTTATTTATTTATTTGACAGAGAGATCACAAGTAGGCAGAGAGGCAGGCAGAGAGAGAGGGGGAAGCAGGCTCCCCACCGAGCAGAGAGCCCGACGCAGGGCTCCATCCCAGGACCCTGAGATCATGACCCGAGCCGAAGGCAGAGGCCTTAACCCACTGAGCCACCCAGGTGCCCTTGAAATTTTAATTTTTTATCAAACATTGTTTATATGTTCTACATATTAAATAATCTTTTCCTTCATGATTGATTCATAGTATGCGTTCAGCTTGGCTCATTAGCCTTAAAAGATTCAGTTGCCGAAACCCCAAACTCTAAAAATCTAAGTCCGTCTCCCGCTCTCTGTTCTGAACCTGCTTCCTCTGGTCTGAGCACCTGGTCTAATCTTACTGCTTCACCCTTAGATTTCCTTTCTCCTTCAACCAAGCACTTTGATATTCAAGTTAGGCTGTATTCTAGGTCTCTGACTTCACTTGGCTTCTACTGACCCATCTGCCCAACAGAAAGAGAGAGAGAGAGAGAGAGTGTGTGTGTCTGTATATGTGTAGCGGGGGAATGGTGACCAGATCTAGCGCCCTATGGAGGGGCCGGACACTACCGTGTTTATGAGAATTTAGCAAATTTGGGTGAGCTCTGAACTTCCACTGCCATTTCCCTTTGTACTGAGCTCTTCAAACCCCCAGCTGTGTTTGATATCTTAATTTAAGCTAGATTGGCAAATGTCCTCAGGGCAAAGCAATGATTTGTTCACCTTTCTAAATCCTGGCTCTTAAATAATTCTTTACTTTTCCATGTTAGTTCTTCAACACTTTTATGAAAAGATTTTTTATTTTATCTAGTAATTATAGTTTTTATCCTTTTCTCACTAGAAATAGACTTGTTATACATTACGATTTAACTTTTCAGTTAAATGTGTATGTCGATTCCCTATCTAAATTATGTTTCTTCAATGCAAAATCATTCTAGGTACCTAATGCAGTGCTTAACCCACGGTAGACTCTCAAGTAATGATAATGATTATAAAGACAGTCCTGACAATATCAGGCACTCAGCTTCAGATCACAAAAATGGCCAAATAATTGTAAAAACTGAAACATTGACACTCAAAAGTGCTATTTCTTACCATAGGATACTTTGAAACAATTGCGATTGTAACATGATTGGGGGAAAAAAGAGAAAATCCAGATTCTGTCTATAATATGCCTTTATTTATTCAATTCCAAAATATTTATGAGGCAAGTGCAAAAGAAGTACATATATGAAGATCGGTGAGCAAGAGGAGGCATCATTATAGATATGATTTTTTTTTTCTATTCTCTAGCAAGAGTTCAGGAATGAATTGCATTGAATCCTTGATTTTATTAATAGTATGGCGATCTCCTGATGTTCCAAACGTTTGTGAAAACATGTAATTATGTTTTTATTTACTATATGTCTACATTCTTTGCTAGACCAGAAGTCCACAAGGAAAGGGATGGTTTATTTGCTTGACTCTATTCACATACTGAATATATTACTTAGTACATAGTAAGGTGCTAAATAAATTTTTATTAAATGATTGAGTGGATGCAGTATATTCAAAAGCATAAGACATGGCTCAGCCTCAGGGAACCTAAAATCTGTGTATAGTGAAGACAGATAAGGGAGTACCATTTGTTTAGCATTTAGCACGTGCTCATTTTCACACATTATATCACTATGGTCCTATATGCAAAGGACCTCATGCAAAGGTCCTTTATGCAAAGGACCTCATGAGATCGTTACTATTACCATAATTTGTGAGCACTACTATCTCCTTCTTAAGATGAGGAAATTGAGTCCTACGGAATATGTAAAACTTGCTCAGTTACATCATTTTTAAGCGGCAAAGCCAGTATTTGTCCAAATTCAGTGTTCATACTCTTTTCTTGTATGCCACAATTCACTCTATGAGTGAAACAAGTGATAATATACACCACATAATGAAATTTTAATATGTCCAGGGGTGGCTATAAAGGATCTAGAAATTCAAAGAATGAGAAGAGTAAAATAAAGTAGTCAGAATAGGCTCACGAGGGCAGTGGGATTTGAGTTAACTCCTCAAGTCTCTAGATGTAGAGTAGAACAGAGGTCATTTCAGGAAAAGCAATTTCAAAACTCCCATCAGAATTCTTTAAGGTCAATAATTTTTTTAATGGTATTGTTTGATTAGCACTATAAATAATGTGAAGGCAAGAAATGGTTTACTCACAAGCCACATAACATGGCATAAATGTTACATGGGCACATGAAGTACGATATTGTTATAGGCTTGCCTCTCGCCTCATAAGACTATACTGAAAAATAATTGAATGGGAAATGCTTAGGATATTCATAATACTTTACTAATCTAAATGATAATACTCAATATCTGAGCCCGTGTTATGCCTAATGATGACTGCATAGAAAAGCATGAAGAGCCAATAATATGTTCTGATTCCTGCAAAGAGCTAACATGGTAATTTCACCACTTGATAAGAAAGGAGAGATGCTAATTGTCCGGTGCAAAATTGGCAATGACCTCTAAGATGTTTTGAAATGACTGGGCTCTCTAGATTCAGATAAAATGTAGACAAAATACCTTATTCGTTAAGCATTTCTTCTTTCAAAGCAATGCTTACTGGCATTATGCTGATTCAAGAAGTCCCATTCTGACTGTTAATGAAAACTTAATGGAGCTGACATAAGTAAGATGATCTTAAGCCTGCCTCACTCTCTAAATTGCTTTTTTTTGTTGCCTTCTGGAAAGTTGCTGGGTCATTGAACACTGATGTCATGCCAGAGTGTGCAAGAAAAAACTGGTAAACAACACTGAGAAAGGTGAAGGAGGTCCAGAATACAGCCAGGCAGCCCAGAGGGTCAGATAGAAGATGGAGAAGTAGAAACCAGAAAATCAGAGCAAGCGCTAAGAAATTAGTAATTTAGAAGTGATCAGGCCTAACTTTACTTCCCAGCTCTACCACTTAATAACATCGTTAACTTGGGGGAAGTTATTTAAGTTCTCTGAGCTTCAGTTTCTTCATCACAAAAAGTAATTATGAAAATGATATCTATTGCAAATGCTTGTTGTGAGGATTAAGTGAGAAAATTCAAACTAAACACTGACCATTGTGCCTGACACATGTAATTTCTCAAAAAATGATAATTTGCTCCCATCGTGATCATCATGATCACTATCATCACTTACAGGAACACAATAAATGTACAGAAATTAAGATATATGAAAGAAAAGGGGAAATAAGAAAGCCTAGTACCTCGAGACAGGCAAGGGTCAGAAATCTTGTGCAGTAGGTACCTAGAATCAAAAAACATTGGAAAGGAATTTAGAGATCATTGAGTTAAGCACCTTTGTTTTACAAATGAGCAAACCAACACTAAGAAATGTCTCAGTTGGTAAAATTACTTTTGAAAACATTTTGGCAGTCTTTTTATAAAGGTCAGCATAGACTTGATGTGGGCAACTTAGTAATTCCGTTCCTAAGTATTTACCCTAGAGAAATAAAGACTGATGTCTACACAAAGACTTGTACGTCAGTGTCCACAGCAGCTTTATTCATAACGGCCCCAACCAGAAAGAAGCAACTGTCTAGCAACAGGAGGATGAATAAATAAATTTCATACAGTAGAATACGTTCAGCAATAAAAAAGGCATGAACTCCTAGGATACACAACAACATAGGTGAATCTAAAAACATCATACTGAGCAGAAAAAGCCATACAAATACATATTGTCTGATTCCATTTATCTGAAGTTCTAGAAAATACAAACCAATCTGTAGAGATGACGTAAGTAGTTATCTGGGGCTTACATTGGGTGTGCAAGGGTTTGACTAGGAAGATGCACAAGGGAATTTAGAGGGGCCATAGAAATATTGCATATCTTCTATAAAGTATTTTATGTTTTGATTGTGTTGGTAGTTACATATGCATTTGTCAAAAGTCATTAAAATTATACATTTAAAATGGGTATATTTTATTATATATATATTTTTTAAAGACTTTATTTATTTGACAGAGAGAAACACAGCGAGAGAGGGGACACAAGCAGAGGGAATGGTAGTGGGAGAAGCAGGCTTCCTGCCAAGCAGGGAGCCCGATGCGGGGCTCGATCCCAGGACCCTGGGATCATGACCTGAGCCGAAGGCAGACGCTTAACGACTGAGCCACCCAGGCGCCCCTATTTTATTGTATATTAGTTATACCAAAGTAAAGTTGCTTTTAAAAGGAAGAGCTGACTTGATGCCTTATTCTTTTCAGGGTCAGAGCTAGAATTCAAAGCCACGTCTTTGCTAACTAATTAGCTAGGTAGCTAAGCTAGCATTTAGCTATTGCTCATCTAGCAGAGTTTTGCTCAGTAATTAATGCAACATCTAGCCATGCTTGCTCTCATTCTGAGACCTAGCCTGGTGAAATGACATATGCCATGGCTTTGGAGTCACAGGATGTGGTTTGGTGTCATGGCGTCCCTTCCTAGTTTCTGTGTGGTCTTGGTCAGGTTGTTAGGCCTTTCTGAGCTACCTCTTACTCATCTCAAATGGGGACAAAATTCCTATCATAGGATTCCTATAAAGATAAAATGATAGGATATTTTTAAAAATGACCAGAAAACGGAAAGCTCTCAGTAAATTGTAGCCATGACTAATATTGATTTATTTAAAAGAACACAGCAGACCTGGAATCATGCTGTAGATAAGTCCTGTTTTTTGAGGTTGTGAAATAATGTCTCCAGATTGCATTTGTTCATTCATTCAGCAGATATTACTCAGTGCCTGTGATATGCCAGGCGCTGTGCTAGACTCTTAGAATTCAGCAAAGAACAAGAATTGCACTCTAGTAGGGGGGAGACAACAAATCGATAAGCCAATACATGTATAATATGTCAGACGGCAATCTGTGCCAAGAAGAAAAACGAAGAGAGGAAGAGGCAAAGAGAATGGTTAGGGATGATAGGAAGATGTCATTGTATATAGGGTGCCGAGAAGTGGCTGATCCACTAACCAAGTGAACTGAAACTTAAAAAGAGAGAGAGAGAAGGAGTTGGGAAGAAAAATAGCTGGATGGAAGGTATCGCAGGTCAAGGAAAGAGCAGGGAAGAGGGCCCAGTGCAGGAGTCTCCTTGGCCCATTTTGGAATTAGTGAGACCTATGAGGCTGTATGTATTGTTTTCAAGATTCAGAGCAATGCCAGTTATTTGTGTAATATGTGATGACATATGCAGTTTACCAGCTGTTCAGAATGGTGAACTCTACTTCTCCATTATTTGTACTCAGATTTTCCACATAAACACGAATGTTTTTGCCAAATTCCTGTTGCTATTGCTATGCTTAGCTGATGGCTTTGGTGTCAGGATGAAGTTACTTATCTATATTTTGTAAATAGTAAACACTTATTACAATAAAATAAAAATACGTAGATACTGGTCAAACTAGTTGCCTCTTTGACTAAGAAAGCTGTAAATCCACACAGTTAGTGTGAGGAGTTGCTGCCGAACTTGAAGATGCCATTTTTGGTCAACATGGGAAATAATGTTTTCTCTATTCCCATCGTGACCCTGAAGTACACAGTTCCACCACTTTTCCTCATTCTGATTTCCTCATTCTGATTTTCTCCTGTGTATTAAAGATGAAAAACACAAATCCAAAAGCACACTGTCACACAGTGCTTATATTATCTTGGGCATTTTCTGTTAATTTAGGTCCATAGAGCCGGGTACAATGAGGAACCCAGTGTCAGCACTGGAAGAGCAGAAGGTAAACGTCAAGGCTAAGGTCAGCCATGGACAGTGGCCCTCTCTAATTAGTGACACTAAGCCTTGAATACAATTCTGATTGTAATCAGTGACTTCTCTCACACCAGCTATTTCTAGTCATCCAAGGGTCCCTTCCAGAAGAAATCTTCAGAGGAAAACAAAGACTGGAAGTGCTTCCTTTGCTTCTGGTATGAGTGTGAGCCACATGAATGCTCTAATACTCTCTGGCCGCCTTCCGGGGCATTGTAAAATGCAACCCCAAGAAACCTCAGGGCTCATTTCTGGGGAGCACAGTCTAAAGCCAGTCAGATTAACCAGTGGTGGTTAAGAAGTGAAGGCAGAGTGTTAACAGACAAACCACAAAAAATCACAAGAAGGAAATGTTGGCATCAGTGATACGGATGGTTCAGGAAAAAAAAAAAGACACAGGTGGAGATTTAGGAGAGCAGTCCTGCTCAGTTCTCGAGGAAAGAATGTTTTGGTGAGGGTCCTTTTAAAGGGCTGAAAATGTTCCTTCTCAAATCTAACGCTTTGTGCCTGAAAGTCACTTTTCACAGCTAATCTCATTCACTTTGGTAATCTGCACCTAAGCCCTGTTTTCATTGGTACACCCAGCAAAACCTAGTTAACAAATCTTCTAAAGGAAAAATAATCAAGAAAGAGCACAGTGAGGGACTCAGTTTTTCTATAGGAGGATCTTAACTGTTTAGTCAATTCAGCTCACTACCATAGACTGAACATTAAATAAACTGATTGCAGTTTATTTGGCTATTGCTAAACCACAAAGGCGCTGAGTTGAAATCCAAATTTAATTTCTGACAAATAGGAAGATATGACACTGCTTAATTTTCTGAAATACATTGAGTGTCGCCTGTAACTATCCTACACACGGGCAGGACAGTGGTGACCAAGGGGCTTCTCGTGCCTGTGAGTAAAGGTCTAATAGAAGCTGCTGTGAATCTACACTGATTCATATATAAAGTTATCAAAACCCAGAAAATTAAAAGGAAATAGAAATACTGTAAAGCATTACCTAAGTTCAATGATATTGCTTCTATAAGAAACATATTACATAGAAAGCTCTGTATTTTAAAACTTTAATTCAAAATTAAAAATTAATTCAAAATCATGCAGACTTAATATAATGCTGATGTATAGCAATAGATATTATGTGTTTTATATTTTAATAAGTATTCCATCTACCATTCATCAAAAAGAGTCCATATGAGCACATTAAAATCAAAGTGTTGCCAGAGAAGTTCATCTCATTTAATCCTCATAAAAAAAATGGAAGATAAATATTATTACCATGCCAGCCAGTTCCAAAAGAAGCCAAGACTTTGATATGGTAAAGAATTTCCCCAGACTTCTACAGGCAAACATCAGTGGCACACCAAGATTCACACAAAAAACCTTTGATTCCTACAACCTTTTGACTTTCCCATTTTGACTTTTTCAGTAAAACTTCAAAGCAATTTGACACAAATGAAACTGATGAACGAAGGCTCTCCCCATATGCAAGGCATATGTTATGGCCACAAATACTAAATAGGATTATGTGTGTGTGCGTGTGTGTATGTGTGTGGAAAGAAGTGGCCTTTCTCTACATTTTCCAAACCCACACACACACACACACACACACACACACACACACACACACACATACACTTCATTCTTTTCTTTCTTTTTCTTTTTTTTTTTTTTAACACTTTTGTATCTTAGAACTATCCATTGCCCTTGCCAAACTCCAAAGCAGGTTAGTCATCACTTCTGAAGCTTTTAAATGGGTAGACCTCAACATTAAACAAATTTTCCTGATATTCTGATGTAAATTAAATGCTGCAACATTAAATTAATGCTGTTCATCCAAGCAAAGATAACTATGCAGTCTTGTTTAATCATGCAGACTTAAGGTGTTTGTTAATTTTAAATATATTATCTTTTAAGATATATCATAGGATGACATGTGAGGATCCTACATGTAAATATATAGCTGTAAGTAAAACGGAACACCATGTAGAACAAAGATGACAAGGTGGTTTCAGTTGCAGTCCTACCTGATCAAGTGATAGCTGCTGCCTGGAGCACTGTTTTGTAAGTTATTCTGAAGCCAAGATGAGGACCAAAGAAAGGGAGTGCAGAGATTGATTAAAAATGTCTGTCATGGCTTCAGGAGTAGGGAGTGACACTACTTATCCTGAAGGTACTATATCTTGCCAGACTAAGAAATAAAATATTAAAATGTCTTTCATTAAAAGGCAAATTCATAATTTACATGTCAGTCTATAAAGAGAATCACATACTTATTTCTAACTCCCTGAGGTAGACTTCTGGATGAGCTCCGAGTGGTCTTAATCAATGGCACGTTGGGTAATTTTAGAGCCTGAGACAGCACCCATCTGGCATCTGACTGGGTGCACTTCAGTATGTGGGGCAGTAAAACAGATGTTGGAAAGAGAAAAGGGGAAAAGATTGCACTCCAGGACTGATCAGGATATTTAGAGTGTGCTCACTAAATGTTGTCAGTTTCTAACATGGATGCTGCCACATCAAAATACAACACATTTGATCAGTCCAAGTGTTTAGCCTGTCACTCCTCCATTCCTATCTTCCCCTGCTTTGGTCCCTGGTCTCTCTCTGTCTCTCATTCCCCTGTGACCCTGTTTAAATCTGCAGAGGCTCGGCAAGAAGTTCATACATTAATAGGGAAATTTAAACAGGTTAATTAAATGAAAATTACAAGTAACTCTCTTACTTTTCCGCTAGAGTCATTGCATGAGGTCTATCCAATTTTGATTTATTTTTCAGAAATGGCCTCCATTTGCAGAGTTAGCCTCTAGCTTTCTTATTGGTTTGGACAGAATTGGTTATTGGTTTATAGTATCTTAACACCTAGGAGGAGACAAAGATATGAATGAAAAGCTGAATGACTATCCAAGCCCTCTCTTCCCTCCCAATTACCAAGAAATGGCAAGGGCTTCTGTTTCCCCGTTCCTTGGCATGCATGAATAAAAGCAAATTCTTTCTAGGAGTTGGTATGAGATGATGAAATCATTAAGGTATATACCTGACTAAAGTATCAGATGTGCTGCCTTGACAAGTATAGTTTCAGAACTCAGTCCCCTTTGATCATTTCAGCTTTCAAGAACTTTGGTGTTGCAGGTTGTTACAGAAATATTCAGTAGACAGAATCATTCCTGTTTTTCAAGTTCCATAAGGGAAAAAAAAGGCAAGCTGACCAAGTCTCCCTACTGTGGATTGTGGGTTGAAATATTTGTAGCCAATGAAAATGCAAGCCACAGAAAACACTGGGGAGAGAGTATAACATGTATTTCTTGGCTGGGAAGTTATACTGGGTCTTGAAATGCGATGAGTTAAGATGAACATTTGCTCACTTCATTCTCCTCCAATTAAACCCCTAGGAAAATGCTCTCATAAATCTCTTGCTACTTCAGACATGACTTTCTAGCCCGTTGTTTGCTGTTAATCATCCTATTCTTCTTTTCATTATACAATCATTTCTGGGTACTATAAACCTGGAAGCATGTTGAGGAGACATAAATAAACCAAGCCCAGCCTTTAAAAGAGAGATCACATTTTTTGTGGTGTGGAAAATAATGCCATTTAGTCAGGTTTTTGCCAATAAATCCCCTCCTCAGAGCAGCCTTCCATCACTCCGATACTTAAAAGAGCGACTCCCTGGTATCGTCTGTTCTCATCTCCTGTGTTTTGTTTTTTTTTTTTTCACTCCACTTAGAACTTCCTGGAATTACATTAGGTATGTACACATCTGTTTACTGTCAGCCTCCCCCAGTGACATGCAAACTCCATGAAGGTAGAAATTTTATCCGTTTTGCTCACTGTTGTATTCCTAGGACCAAGAGGTTCCTTGTACATAGGAATCCCTCAATGAATATTTGCAAGATGAATGAATGAAAGCATGCATGGCCTGCAGGTGGCTTTCATAGTGGTTAAAACTTGGGTTCTGTAGACAGGCATCTGGGTTTGAATTTTGTTGAGACAGATTACCTTGGGAGAATTAGGAACTTCCCTAAAGTCTGTTTTTATCTGTTATATGAAGACAACAGTAACACTTGGTTCATAAATTGGTTGTGCATGATACAAAGCGTGCAGTAAATATCTGGTATTATCACAAAGAAGCATGCACACAATGCAAGGAAGCACCAAATCAGAGAATCTCTGAGCTGTGTCAGAAAGAGAGGAAGCAGTACAACCAGTAGGAGGGGTGGCGTAGACAGGGGTACATGGACATGAAACAATCCAATGCTTTGAAGGGCGATTGCAGAGCTCGAAGCAGCAATACAGTGCCCAATCATCTAAAGCAGCCCAAGAGCAATACCAAATCCTGATAGTATCAGAGCCTCATAACGTACTTTCATCAGTCACAAAAAGGAAATTCTTCCTTATCTCTCCAACAGTAGGACCCAGCAATATTTAACAGGTTGGAAACTCTTGAAGAGTCTTTTCTACAGCTAAGTACTATACCTGCTCTTAAGACTCAAGATGATGAGGTAGCAGGTGGTAAAAGAGAAAGGATCTGAGCCTGTACCACTAATCACAGGCCCTTTCAGTTCCTTGGAATGTCCCACCCCATGCACACACATCTGAAAGATGTGGGTTACAAAGAGCAATGATAATTGAGAGAGTCATCTGGAACTTCCTCTTGCTCATTCTTGACCTGCTTGCCCTCTGAACTATCTTCAGCTAACACTGAGTTCTTTCTACATGATTCAGTCTCAAACCTTACCTCTTAATTCTCTGACCATGCAGTTTCCACTGGGGTTTGGGCCTCCTCTGTTTTAAGAGGATTTTGGTTTAGTCTTTTAGCTCCCAGGATCTTTTAGTACATTGGTGAAGCGTCTTGCTGGAGCCTTGGGTCTCAGACTCCAGGCCCTATGCCCATCCTTGTGGTCTACCCCCAAACAACCAACTCCAGCTACCACTTTTCAACCTCACCTGCAATGACAAATGTAGAGTCAGAAGATAAGAATTCAATGCCAATTACTCCTTTTGTAATTATATTTTAAGACCAGTATGGACTACCCCTGGTTAAGAATTACCCATCAGGCAATGCAAAGGACCCCAAAACCTATGACCATCCCCCACTTGGAGTGTGGCAGGGCAGGCACTGAGGCCTAAGAGGGTGGGCCTTAATTGCCTGTACTTGAAGAAAGTGCAGTTGGGCTGGTGGAATATGTTACCCTGAAGAACATCAGGGAGCAGGTGAAGATTTACATAGCAGTTGCTATTGGAGGATTTCAACAGAGTTAGAAGAGCCCTGGCAGTTTGGGTAGCCTGGGATAAGGGGAACTTGGGATGCAGTACTGCTTAGATGGGGGAGACAAGCAAACTGGAGAAACAGGGATATGAATCAGTAGGTAATAGAACTACAGCTTCCTGGTGACATGAAAGATCTAGTTTTTGGTTTTCTGGGATTAGAAAAAACAGTGTAGGACACAAGTCTGAGGCATGATGTTACCAAGGAAAGGACCCCAGCACAGACGGCAGTGTTCAAGTTCATTTACAGGATAGGAACATGTAAGTGACACATAGAGATGATAATCATGATTCCCTGGATTGCCAGCTCCACGTCTTGGCTATGGTTTCTAGCCCCTCTGTCTTCATTTCCTTACCTATAAAATAGACTGAACATATTTTCCAACCTACTGAATTTTGGAAGGTTTAACTGATATTCAGGTAAAAGTCTTATAACAGTGCCTGGATTATAGTAACACTCAGTAAATATTCTATTAATTTGTAAGCAGTAGTCTGTGAGATGTAATCATTAATTAAGATTCATTAGGCATTCCTTTTTTCCAGCCACTCTTCCAAGTGCTTTAAACCGATTGCTTTATTAAATCTTTAAACAACCTTATAAAGTCTGTACTACTATCACCTCCATTGTGTGGCTAAAGGAACTGAGTCATATCAAATGAAAACAACTAGTCCCAGGTCACACTGTTAGCAAAACGCAAGCTGATGTAAGCCCAGGCAATCTAATTTCAGAGCATGAGCTCTAAACACTGCTTACTCTGCTGCCTCTCTAAATAAAGAGCATAGCATTGCCCTCTGAGAGATAAGCTATGAAGTCAGCACAGAGATGTGCAAAATCTCTCTAAGGAGACAGAATGGCCATCTGGCTAGAGTAGACCTTCCCTGTAAACTCATTACAGTTATTAATGTGATGGTCTCAAAAGGCAAGTTGGTCAACCATGGAACACAATAAAATGACGGTCCCAGAGACAAAGACCAGCAGTGCATGTACAAGCCTAACCAGGGTTGTGGAGCCTCCAATCTCCAGACAAAAGCATTAAGGCAGGCTAGGCCAGCACTCCTCTGTAAGAGAAAAGGGGGTCCCAGCATCTTAGTTGAGGTATATTTCTTAAGACCAGCCAACTCCATTTGCCCTTTTGTCATGTTCAAATGTTTGATTAGTTTCCCTGCAGGGAAAAAAAAAAAACTATATTGCTCTGGAGATTCAAATATTTTGGGTAATTTTAAAAAATAGAAGTCTACTGGTCTACTTTAAGAAGACTTAAACACCAGTCTTTTTTGTATTTATTTAGTGTACTCTTCCCTTAAAAGTCTTCTCTACTCTCAGACAACGCAAAATCAGGTCTTTGAAGTGGCAGGCCAGACATATGCAACAACACAGAGAACCCGTTAAGGTAAAGGGTACCTCACAAGGTCTCTTATAGCCACTGGTCAACCTTCCCTAGTGAAATGCCTGCGTCCCTGTCAGCCATCTTTATTACTTCATTATGGCTCAAGGGAGGGCTGAGCCAGCCACAAAACCATGAAGGCTGAATCCTGGTGGTGGACTACAGCATTATAAATCCTTAAAACTATCGGTCCTTAGATTAGGGTTATGAGACTGAGCCTGCACACGGGTACTTGTGGCTTCCCAAATTAGCTATGGTTACATATCAGGAGGGAGAAATTAGAAATAAAGAGGACGAGGTCCCTACCTCCTGAGTGGCATTGGGCAAGTCATTGAACTGCCCTGTGCCTCAGTTTGCTCACAGAAAGCATTTGAGTTATCTAGTAGTTCACTCACCTCCAGGGCCTCTGTAAGAATCAAAATCCATGTGAAATTATTTTATAAACTGTATTTAACTACATAAAGCTACCTCTTGCTCACGTGGACCTTGAGTACAGGATGGTTCTCATATATGCAGTGCTTATCACACACCAGCTACTGCTCCGAACATATTTTACATAGTAACTTGTTTCATGCTCACAATCACCCTGTAGTAAATGCTATGAGGTGTCACCTGGAAACTTTCCTGGCTGCCTGGAAACTTGATAGGCAGCCAAGGCACACATTCCCCAGCTATCAAGACAGTGCTGGTGACTGACTGCTCAGAGCTGTGTTGCTCTCAAAAAATTGCTTTCAGCCAAAGGGAACTGCCTTGCCAAAGGTTATGAACCCTCGCAGGGTGTAGCCCACTTCCAATGACTAGTTGTTGTAAGTGAGACTGGACAAAGGCATGCCTCCTTGCCTTAATATGAGACCACTCTGAAGGCAGAGGTCCCCATGGGAAGGGCTGAGGACCTAGTTGTACCTGCATCCCAAGTCAACCCTCTCTGTCTCTCTTGCTCTTCTCATTCCCTTACAGAGCTATTCCTGAGAGCCTTGCCCAGTGCATCATTTGTACCCACATTTCTCCCTCAGAGTCTCTTTTGGGGATAGGAAACACCAAACCCGAGGCAGACCCTATGCAGTGGTATTACTATTAGTATTATTTTCCTCAATTCAGAGAGATGAAGTAATTTGCTTAAGTTCACATAGCTGGTAAGCAGCAGAGTCAAGATTTGAAACCAGGCCATCTAGAAAATGTTCTTACTGTAACATTTGGCCCAGGAATTTCTCTAGATGAATGAACTGTTTGTGTTTGACGTGTACTTTGATTAATGGTTAGGCTAACAGCTGAGCCCCAGGACCTAGATGTTGGTTGTAGCCTCAACTTCAAAAGAACGGAAAATACTCTAAAAAAAAATAGTGAGACAAATTTGCAACTGGATATTTAGAG
Source organism: Procyon lotor (assembly GCA_028646535.1). Lineage (NCBI taxonomy): Eukaryota > Metazoa > Chordata > Mammalia > Carnivora > Procyonidae > Procyon > Procyon lotor. The sequence continues at coordinate 85,798,869 of CM053611.1, forward strand.
ACTAAAGATATAGATTAAAGATTTAGAGATTAAACCAGGATGGAGGAGATGAGAAGAAGAGAGAGTGGAGGAAGAGATGGGGCAGTTTAACTGGGTGGGGGGGTGCTGTGTGATATGACCTCTCCCTATGATGTGCCTCCCCCTTCCCCAGATATCTTCAGTAAAATCTACTCAACTGAAGAAACGTATGGTAGTATCTTCATTTACTAGGAAGGCCATAACAAAGTACCACAAATCAAGTGGCTAAGAAACAGAAATTTATCGCCACAGTTCTGGAGGCTAGATGTCTGAGGTACAGGTGTCAGCAGGGTTGGGTCCTTCTGAGGGTACTTCTGAGGGTCCTTTCATCCCATGCCTCTTTGCGAGCTTCTAGTGGTTTGATGGCAATCTTTGCTGCTGCTTGACATATAGAAGCATCACCCTGATCTTTGCTTCTGTATTTATGTTCATATTTCCTCTTTTTATAAGGACACCTATAAGTTAGGGGACCACCCCATCCCTGTATGACCTCATCTTAATCTAATTGCATCTGCAACAACTCTATCTCCAAATAAGATCACATTTTGAGGTATCAGGGGTTAAAATTTCAACATACTAATTTTTGCAACACACAGTTCAATCCATAACTGATGTGGTTTGGCTTTCCTGTGGAGACTTGTGAAGGGTTTGACATCTCTGTCCAGGTTGACATGGACGTAAGTAGAAACCACGAGATGTGGACGAAAGGACTGCGAGAAGAAATTCTGGAGCAGTCCTTTGCTTTGAAGGACTGAGGTTAGAAGTGAGCCTGCCTGTGTTTCAAGCACCAACAGACCCAAGGGAAATCTGGACAGCCTTGAAATGATTTCATGGGCTACTATCAGTTGCCTTCTCACTGAAACCTTCAGAACTTCCGGCACCAGCCCTACCCTCCCCACACTCCAGAAGGATATGCTGCACCCATAAATCTTCAGGTCCATTAGGAGGGAGCATTTCTTTTACTTCTTCTACATCTTCAGCATGTCTACGTTTTCAACACAGGGAAGCATCCGACTGGGAATTGACTGCTAGATTTCTGCGGGGGAGTTTTTATACTGCTTGTGAACACATATCATTTTTCTTGGTGTCTGACTTAAAGAAAAGCTTATAGTACAAAAAATGGAGAGGTGTATAGCATAGGAATTTTCTACTCCCCTGGCCTAAGCTAAAAATCCAGTCTTGTCACTTATCAGCTGTGTGACTTTGGGCAATTTTCTCAATCCGTCGGTGCTTCAGTTCCCTTGTCTATAAAATGGGAATAATAACAGGTCTCCAATGGGCTGTTGTGAGAACCAAATGAATCCTGACAGTCAGCTCTTCCAAATGGCAGCTATTATAATGGCACAATAGCAACTGTCTGTCATCCTATCAAAATACAGTACAACTAGAATGATGATAAGATATGGTCAAAATAAGTATAGTGTTATCCTTAGGCCATTGTACACATTTCAGATAGAGATCACCTGAGCCCCGGACCCACATTATCAGCCAAAAAAACTACATAATCAAAAATCAAAATTCACGGCTTGAGCCATGAGGATAATAATTTAATTGTACGTTTAGGCCATTAACATCATCAAATAGATAATCTAATGACTTAAGAATATACGAGGCCAGGATGCAATTTCAGAGGAACCATTATCTTTTTGTCATTTTAAAAATGTCGTGGGGACAAAAAGAATGGCACCTCATAGACCATAGCTGTTATGAAAAAATTGTAATATTAGGTGAGGATTCTGCCAAGTAAGAGAAGCCAAAGATCTGATTTATTGACCAGGTTTGACTCTAAAAACAAAACAACCTCCATGGAGCACTTGGGTGGCTCAGTCAGTTAAGTGTCCAACTCTTGGTTTCAGCTCAGGTCGTGATCTCAGGGTCATGAGATCAAGCCCTGCATTGGGCTCCATGCTTGCTCAGTGTGCAGTCTGCTTGAGATTCTCCCTCTCCCTTTACCCCTCTCCCTGCTCACATACACTCTCACTCTCTCATTCTTTCTCTCTCAAATAAATAAATAAATCTTTAAAAAAAAAAAACCTCCAAAATGGTGGGGTTCCTTTCTTAGCAAACCTGTCCATGATCTCAGCTTTAGAAATATCATCATTCAGAAAACAACAGAGTTTTCCCATCTGCAAAATGAGAAAATAACGGTATGTATTTCCAGGCATCAATGGAGCATCAAACTGTGATAGATTAAATAAAAGGAATTGGAAAACCATATAGTGTACATAAGGTAGTTGTTATTATGCTTATGAAGGGAGTAATGACTTCTGAATAATTACTAGATACTATTATGTGAAAGTAAAATAAATTGAGTACAATGTTCAGAACAAGTAACATTTGTATATTACTATTTGATAAAGCATTTTTTTATTATTAAACATAGGTTTATGTACTTGTATCTTATTATAGAGAAACTAAAGATAAATTTAGGTCTGTTAGTAAATATACTTTATGTTTTCTTAAAAGCTTCTACTACCAATAAAGCGCATTTCTAAAAATTTTTAGATTTATTCATAAATTTGCAAATTTAAAAACTGCTAATATGACAGACTGTACTACTCAGTAGTAGTATTTGTCTTTCTCTATTCCACTTAGCGTAATACACTCTAGTTCCTTCCATGTCATTGCAAATGGCAAAATTTCATTCTTATTGATAACTGAGTAATAGTCCATCACAAACACACACACACACATGCACCCCAGAACTTCTTCATCCAGTTATCAGTCATCTGAGCTCTTTCCATAATTTGGCTATTGTTGATAATGCTCTATAAACATCAGGGTGCATGTATCCTTTCAAATCAGTATTTTTTATCCTTTGGGTAAATACCTAGTAATGCAATTACTGGATCATAGGGTAGCTCTATCTTTAATTTTTTTTTAAGATTTTATTTATTTATTTGTCAGAGAGAGAGAGAGAGAGAGCACAAGCAGGGGGAGTGGTAGGCAGAGCAGGCAGAGGAAGAAGCAGGCTCCCTGCTGAGCCAGGAGCCTGATACAGGACTCCATCCCAGGACCCTGGGATCATGACCTCAGCCGAAGGCAGTGGCTTAACTGACTGAGCCACCCAGGTGCCCCACTATCTTTAATTTTTTGAGGAATCTCCGTACTATTTTCCAGAGTGGCTGTACAGGTTGCATTCCCACCAACAGTGCAGGAGGGTTCCCCTTTCTCCGCCTCCTCATCAACACCTGTTGTTTCTTGTGTTGCTAATTTTAGCCATTCTGACAGTTGTGAGGTGATATCTCATCATAGTTTTACTTTTTATTTCCCTGATGCTAAGCGATGTTGAGCACCTTTTCATGTCTGCTAGCCATCTGGATGTCTTCCATGAAGAAAGTCCGTTCATGTCTTCTGCCCATTTCTTAACTGGATTATTTGTTTTTTGGGTATTGGTTTTTATAAGTTCTTTATAGATTTTGCATACTAACCCTTTGTCAGATATGTCACTTGCAAACATCTTTGACAGAGCATTTTGGTAATTACTACTTCTGTCCATACTCATGACAACATTTGAAGGAAGACAGGCAGATGTAGTTATAGCTAATTACCAAGTAGAAAACCAAAGCTCAAGATAACGTACTTATATGGCAAAACCAGGACTCAAACATTCGTTTTCTTTTGTGATTTCAGATCTTGGCTCTGTTTTATTTTTCCTTTGGAACAGGAATATGCATGCATGTTACCTTCAGCTTCAATCTCTGAAGTGTTTCCTATCATCCTTGAGCACATCTTTCTGTTATCGGTAAAATGAAACATAGTACAAGCTCCCCTTTTTGTAAGGAAAAGCAGCTGAAAGATATGAAAGAGTTAGTAAAGCCCATGCGTCCCCCATAAATTCTCACCTATTACCTTCTAGGGAGAACCCAAACTAAGACCATTCATCTAAATGAAAGCTTCATGTTCAGAAAGCCATCATACCCATTTAACTATGCTACATATCAAAGCACCCCAAAACTAATTGGCTTTAATAAGCATTTAGTATTGCTCAGAAGTTTATGGATGGGCATAAACTAGCAATTCTTCCAGTTTCAGCTGAGCTCACTCATACATCTGTGGTCAGCAGTGGACTGGGTAGACAACTCTGTTGCTCTTGCTTGGGCTTTCACACATATATCTGTGTGAGGGCTTGCTGAGACTGGTCTAGATTGTCCTCAGCTGGGACAGTTGGTCATTCTTTGTGATCCTTCATCCTCCAGGAGTCTGTCCCAGGCTTGTCTAATGCTAGTGGCAGTAATCCAAAAGAGGAAATATAAATGGACAAGAGCTCTTGCAGCCAGGACTTAGAACTGGCATTTTATTCCTTCCACTGCATTCTATTATTCAAAGCAGGTGCCAAGCCAGCCCAAAATCAGGAAGTGGGGGGTGGGGATCTCATGTTTTGATATGATAAACTGGAAAGTCACACAGCAAAGGGAATGGCTAGGAGAAAGTTAGAGAATTGGGGCCATCTTTTCCAACATTCTGTTGTAATCATTAATATGTTATATCACTGAGAAGGAAGGACTAGCATATTAACACACATATTAGACATTTGCATTGATTAGTTGGTTGTCACCTTGAAGCATCGAAAACTCTCAGTTAATCAGGCAAGAGATTTGATAATAAAATATGATAATTTACTCATCTTTGTATTCCCAACACTTAACATTGCATCAGGCAAATTGTACGCAACCCACAAAAATAATTAATAATGATAAAAGAAATGATAGTGGAAAAATTACTCTATTAGAAATCAGAAATCAACTGAAACACAATTCAGCTATGCCAAATTACCTGTGCAACTTTGGAAAGGAGTAATTGAGCCTCCCTAGGATTTCTAGAGACAGACTAGACATTCTAAATTTTTCCTTCCTTCTTCTCCTCCTCCTCCTCCTCCTCCTCCTCCTCCTTCCTTCTCCTTCTCCCCTTCTCCTCCTCCTCCTCCTTCTTCTCCTCTTTCTCTCTCTCTTTCTCTTTCTTTCTTTCTTTCTCTCTTTTCTTTTCTTTTCTTTCTTTCTTTCTTTCTTTCTTTCTTTCTTTCTTTCTTTCTTTCTTTCTTTCTTTCTTCTTTTTCTTTCATCTTAAAATATTAAGCCTGTAGGAGCCCTTGAAATTATGTAGATCCAACCTACTCATTATATAGATGGAAGACTGGAGCTAAGAAAACAAATAACTTGGCTTGAAAACCAGATAGTTAATGTCAGAGATGAGAACTTAGATCTCATGACTTCTAGCCTAGCACCGCATATCTTAACTCTAGCACATTGCTACTTAAGAGTTTATTCTATGGACCAGTAGCATCAGTATCCCATAAAATCTTGGTAGAAATGCAGAATCTCAGATCCTTATCCCAGGTCTACTGAATTAGAATCAGGATTTTAACAAGATCCCCATATAATTTGTATATGTTTTAAAGTTGGAGAAGCTCTGGGCTTCCTAATAAATGCTTAGCAGAAGGAAAAAAAAACTTAAAAAAAACTTATTTAGTTATGAGAATATTCCTTTGAATGTATTAAAACTGAAACCATGTTTTCTACACATCTTGAACTAATTCATTTAACAAATACCTCCCGACTACTTACTCTGTTCGAGGTGTTGTAGAAACATCAAGAACAGGTCTCGACCCCCCAGAGCTCACACTCCAAAAGGAAATCAAAGTCCTTTCCTCTTTTCCCATGTTCTCCTTTCTTTCTCTGTGCCCTCCCTTTGCTCTTTACCTTCCCAACCTCCTCCTATTCCTCATTTTTATGATTTCATGATTGAAATCTAATTTCAGAAGTTGTTGTTTTAAAAGCAAAGTATTTTATTCATCTGAAATTCCAATTTCAGAATGATGATTTAAGATGTTGGAAAATTTTATCTGGCTTCCTTCCAAGTAGCTTATATTATAATATCAGCATGACTCTAAAACTGTGTGTCTAAAGGAGACTAAAGAGCTCTGGATACTTTGGGAAGAAATTCTATATGAATATAGTACAAATTAATCATACACTTCAGTTTTTGCTTTTGTTTTATTTCCTAACGCAAGCTTTTCTCTAGGAAGAGAAAAGGTTGAGATGCTGAGATACTGGAATAAAAATAAAATAAGATTGTACTTTTTCCCTCAAACATTTAGAGCCAGCAACACATCTACACCTGTAATAAAACGTTTATTTTTTTCATTGAGAAACAAAGGAATACTTTTCAGTTCAACAGATTAATTTAATTCAAGAACTTAATATGAACCAGGGATAATTAAACAGAAATTCAGCAAATTAACTATTTTCTGATGAGTAAAATGTAGAATGGAGTCTTTACATTAAACAATCAGATCACAAGTTACGATTATGCAATGATACTCAGTTTGTTCAAGGCTTAGATACCTGGCGTTTTAAGTTCCAGTGATTGAACGTATTATACCTCTCTCTCCCTCTTTGTATACTCCCTCATAGTCCTAAAAAGCTCTGCGCTCCTTTCATTCTTTCCCCTGCCTTGTCTTCTCCCTCTTCAAAGATATTCCATGATGATTCTGCTTTTCAAAATCAAGACTGCTTGAACTTTAGCTGAGAGTAATGAAATTTCAATCTTTCACACAATGGCAACTACATCCTCTTTCTGCTCTCTTGGTGTAGTCAGAATAGCAACTGCCCAGCATGAACAATAGGACTACTTTTCAGTTCTAAGGGATTGGCTGTTGCTGAACAGCAGTGCATGGAAATAATCTTTGGCAATCCCATGGGTGACATTTCTCATTCCTTATCACCCATGCTGCACACAGCCGGAACTTGATAAGACACCCAGAAAGAAGATAATGGCTGCTATCAAGCTGTCTAGGTAGAAATAATAATAATAATCTGTTTATAGAAAAGCAGCTGTCCTATTGTTTTGGATTTCATGAAATCCCAGAGTCAGATCCTCTCTCCCATGCCAGCGCCATCCCCGTTCCTGATGCCAATCCAATCACTTTGGGTCTTTAATGATGGGCATTTTTTTCATGATCTTTTGAATAGACAAGGATGCATGCAATATCCCATAATCATTTTCAGTTACAGAATGTATTTAAAGTTGAGACAGGGGTATTTTATAGGAAGATTTGGAGGCTGAGAGGACTTTGTAATGAATATAGGAAAGCCGACTATCCCTTTCTTAAAATATGCACAAAACTCAGAATTATTGCAAATGAACATTGCAGTGATCATTCCATTCTGACGTCTTAACCTCCCAAATTTCAAAAATAAATCTCAGTTTCTCAAAGTAAAACCCCAGAGTTGTGATTGGTGGCTACCAGCAATGCCAGTTGCATCTATGTTGACTGCCTTTCATTTGTTCTGAACAGAACAGCCCAAGGTTGAGAAACTTCCTGGCTATAATATCATTGTTCTTCATTTTGAGCAGGATTGCTCCCCTTGCTGGGACTGGAAATAGGTGATGGCTTTTTTCCCAAATGGTGAGATAAGAATGCCCTTTACCACAGTCATCCTCATGTAGGGTTGTCTTCCTTTCTTTATCTGGATGCTACCTTCCTTTCTTTATCTGTCCTCCATCTCTGGTGAAAAAATTAGGCATTCTTCATGACCATTCACCCATGGTCTTCAGGGTGAAAGAGTACATCTAAAGAGAACCAAGTAGGGGTCCCGGGGGGGCTCGGTCTGTTAAGTATTTGCCTTGGGCTCAGGTCATGACCCAGGGTCCTGGAATGGAGCCCCACATCGGGGTCCCTGCTTAGCAGTGAATCTGTTACTGCCTCTCCCTCTGCCCCTCCCTCTTTCTCTCTCTCTCTCTCTTTCTCCCTCTCTCTCTCTCTTTCTCCCCCCCCCCCGTCTCTTTCCCTCTCAAATAAATAAAATCTTTAAAGAAAATTTAAAAAATTAAATAAAAAGAACCAAATGTATCGGTTCCTTTTTCCCTCCACATGGTACTAAGACAAGACCAAGGCCTGCATCTTCACTTCCAAGACTGGTAGATATCTTCATCCAGGAAACAGTTGTCCCATAAGTGTCTCACCATTGCAGCAAACAAGAGATGGGGTTACCTTTGTCTCTTTCTTGTGGTTTCCGTAACAGTCATCATCATCTCTAATTTACTCAGGCTGAATTCACTTTCTCCCTGTGTCCCCTTCTAGGAAGGCATGGCAATGCCATGGAGAATAAAGAAGACAAAAGTATGGACATGGTAAGTGGAGAAGCAACCTTAAAAGAATTTCCCACTACCAAGTCCTCTGTCTTGTATTATAGAATCACTATGTAAGCCAGAAGTCTCTGTGCCTCTGAATAAGTCCAGGTTTCTTCCTACACAAAGTACACCCAACTGAATCTCTCTCTCTCTAACCCCCCTACCCCCACCCCATGAATATCCCATTCCACAGAGGCATAGCTCAAGTATTGCTTCTCTGTAGGGCCTTCCTCTACTGTCTCCCATGTCCTTCTACCTTCCAACAGAATTAGTCAGTCATGGTATTCCGTACATAGCTGTGGCACAGCCTTTCTCATTCTGCACCGCATGTCTCTCTTGCCAACCAGAATGTGAATTCCAAGAAATTAAGTAGATGTCTTTTATTTTTTAAATTCATCTTTAGGGAAAGCAATTCAACAAAATGCATAAGGGAATGGGTTTTGTATCAGACAGATCTGGATGTAATTCCTAGCTCTGACATTCACTGTCCCTGTGCCCTTGAATTTTCTGGAACTCAATTTACTAAGATGTAAAATGGGGCTAGTTCATAAAGTTTTTTTTTTTTGTTTGTTTGTTTTTTTAAGAATAAAGTGAATTAAAGTATGCAGGTGTAAAATGTTTAACATAATACTGGAAATACTGCATAAATAAATAAGAAATGATATCATTTATTATAATTGTAATTAACTTGGTATCCTCAGCCACCCCACAGTAGACTATCAATAAATATATATTAAAGAGTAGAGTGAGGGGTGCTTGGGTGGCTCAGTCACATAAGCATCTGCCTTTGGCTCAGGTCATGATCCCAGAATCCTGGGATCCCGCCCTGCTCACCAAGGAATCTGCTTCTTCCTCTCCCTTTGCCCCTCCCACCTGGTGCATACACTCTCTCTCTCAACTAAATAAATAACATCTTTTTAAAAAGTAAAAAGCAAAGTGAAAGAAAAAATGAAATACAAACACACACACACATAGTACACAACACATGCTGTTACCCTCGCACTGTAAATCGCATTGCTCTCTGCTTCTCCTAGCTCTCAAAATGGGATTCAGTCTGTCCTGCCGGATGGATCCTGATAGAAAAGAAATGATCCTAAAAGAATTTGCAGGAATTCTTTCTGGCAGCTTTACTCTAGGTGGTGGCCTCAAGGAAGCAAGGAACCCTCTGGTTTGCCTCTGGTGAGTGCCGAACATGACCCTGTCCTTGGGACAGCCAGCTGCAGACCCAGGTAGGGCCTGCAGCAAGAGCAGTGTGTTTCTCATCCACAACCAGCAGACCTGCAAAGGGAAAAACAGGTAACTGAGTCTATGTTCACTGGCCAGAATGAGTCATGGCAAAATCCATGAAACAAGGAGATGTGGCCTTGAACTTGTGCTTCCTCCTTAGGACAAGCCTTTTTTTGTAGAAGTCATTATAAATCGCCTGTTCTCACACGAGTGACTGCAAAATCCTGGAAGTGTCTGGGTTCAGACTTGGCATTTCCCCCATAAGACACCAAAGGGGTTAATGTCTGGCCAGTAATCAAAGTCTGGCAGCTCATACCCCACGCATAATGGGCATTGTTGTTCTTGAGAGTTTGTCTGTTTTTTCTGGCAGGCCTTACTGTTTGGAACTGATTCTAAAACAAAAAAGGAAAGAGTCAGTCTGCTTTTTTTAAGTGCACATGCAACAAAACATAAGGCTGGTCACAGAGCTGTTGTTTTGCTAGATTTCCAGGAAAGTTGTTGGCTTACTATTCAGAGAAGATGAATTATCAACTTAAAATACACTTAAGGAATTCATTTATATATGTACGTGAGACATACACAATATCTCGAGGTGGCCGCCTTCTCTCAGATATGAAGCAGCACATAACAACTGTATTAGCTGATAAGTGAGCTGTGGCTGGTGCATCCATCTGCATACAAAACCCATTTGCATGACGTTATTAATGGGCTCACCATCAACCTTCCCAGGTCACTTGCCGTCTCACGACCTGCCCATCACTCCCACCTGATGAGCCCCCAGATGTTCCCATCTGAAACCACACCAAGTTTAGCTTATTAAGTTACTAAGACAGCAAAATCCCATTACAAAACACCTGATTCTTTTCCAATGGCAGGGACCAGAGGTTTCTTTTTTTTCCCATCTGCCCCAAACCAATACCTTTATATAAACCAAAATCATGTACCTGAATGTCAACAGCACATCAAAATTTTATACATTTCTAGACACTGAACCCTTGCTTTCTGCACTTGCTGTATCATGGGTCAGGAACAGTTCATGGGCCACACTGGCCCACGGATCACGCTTGGCTGGACCATGGGCTGCTGAATACACTATATTCTAGATCAAGGTAAACAAGCTTTTTTGGCAAAGGAGCAGAGGGTAAAATTTTAGGCATTGCAGGAAATAGTCTCCTGTGACTACTGAATTCTGCTGTTGTAGTGAGAGAACAACATGGGACAATAAGAAAATGATTGGGTGGGGCCGTTTTCCAGTAAAATTATGTTTACAGAAGCAGGCCAGGGGCTGGATTGGGCCCACAGGCTACAGTCTATCAGTCCCAGGATGAAGAGGAAGATGATAATGATGATGATGAAGATAGCTTACATTTACTAGCCAGCTATGATGTGTCAAGCCCTTTCTATCCTCCACTGTCCCATAGATTAGGTTATATTTTTTTTTTAATTTTACAGACAAGGAAAATATGACATCAAGAAATGATTTGTTTATTCTGAAAATAGATGGTCTAAGATCCAAACCACAGTCCCTAAGCTCATATTATACCACATATATAAGAGGAATGGGGCTTCTTTTTCACGATGAATGGAAAACTTATAATATTGGTATCATCTTGGCCATCTTTCTCCCTTTCTTATCTCCCTACCCATCATCCACCTCAGGATCACCAAGGTCCTCACGTTTGATTGTGCTGTGGAATCCATAGGAATAGGGACCAGGTGAGGATAGTCCACGACTAACACATTCATACAAACATTTATTTATCCAACAAATATGTGTTGAGTGCTTACTCTGGGCCAGATGCTCTGCTAAGAAAGGGAGCTATGGCAGTGAGCAAAATACACAAGTTCCTGCCCTTAGAAAGCTTATGTCTAGTGAGGGGAGGTAGACAATAAGCAAAGAAATCTATATCCTGTTGGAAGGCAGTAGGGTAGAGGAGTCAGGCTTTAAAGAAAAATAAAGCAGTATATGAGGGTAGAGGGTAGCAAGGAGATATTTCTTTCTTAACCAACTCTTATATCTTTTCTTTGCCAGCTAAGGTATGTAAACTCCAAACAGAACTATACTCTCAAGTATACCTGCTAGGTATAAACATATTTATAGGACATTGGGATCCTATTTTTACCAGTTTCTTCCCCATAATCATATGGGAAAGGACATGTATGAAAACTAGTTCATTGATTCATGCTGCAAATATTTATTGAGTATCTACTTTGTGCCAGGCACTAGTTTTAGAACAGAGAAACAAACAGTAAGCAAAATAGACAAAGATGCTCACTGTCTTGGTTTCCATGATGACCAGAGTCAGAGAATAAACCAAAAGACATAATAAGCACAAGCTAGAAGGTGATAAGTACAATGGGGGGTCGGGGGGAGCGGGTAGGTGCTGCAAGAGAAAGAAACCCGGATAGTCTGACAACTTTCCTTCCATAGGATAGTGTGCGACCAGTTTAATGCCTATTTGAAAAGCAAGTCCTGGTTTAGTTCACCCATCACTACAGTTGGAGTGCCATCAATTAAAAAAAAAAACAAAAAACACAGGATGTTTTGTGTTGAGGGCTCTATTTAAGTCCATAGAAAGAACTGTTATTCTTTCAAAGTCCTTTTTGCCCTTCCCTTTCCCTTGCTTTAGAGAAAATATTAGGGGGCTGGCAGCTGAAACAATGTAGGGATGGGAGAGGAGAAAGGAAGGAAAACTGAGGGCCAGCATTCATGCCAGGTGACTGTTGTAACAAGGATGTCACTGTGACCCAGCCCTCCTGGGTCCTAAGAGGGCCTTGCTAAGGAACCCACAAAACAGAGCTGGCAGACACTGAGCATTTTCCATTAAGTGTGGCATTCACTTTTTCCGAAAGTAATGAGATGTTAATATGGATTTGAATTTTAATCAGATCGAACTTCGGAACGGGGTGTTTTTCTGCAAAATGTGAAATACTTCTAGGCTTTTAGGAAAATGTCATCCATATAAAGGCTAACTATTGTTTTACATATAAAACTGCCATTCTTCATTGGTTTTCCAGGAAAAAGAAAATATAATAATAAAATGAAACATTGTTATAAAGACTCCTTACTTCCTTATGAACATTAATTTTTTCTGAGGGTTTTTTTTTAAATAATACTTGTGAATTAGGAAGAATGTTTGTAGGCTTGAGGTGAGAATTAGGGAATTTCAGTTCATAAGTCAGGAAAAGAGACATAACTAAAATCACTTTTTTTATAGTAATAGTATTAATTTAAGAGATCTCAACAAATTCTTTTACATGTTAGTTAGCCATAGTGCTAGGAATGCCAATATCAGTAATTCTGCCTAAAATCGAAAGGAACTCAAAGTCTGCTTGCCTGGCAAGATATGCTAGTAACCAGCACACTCAGCTACCAGCAGAAAGAGTGCTGTTAGCTCCTATGTACTGTGCTAAAAAATTCCTCTATTCCCAGAATTTCACTAAGTCTTTTACGGAACATGCTTTAGTAAATCCCTACAACAACCACGTGAGAGAGGTATTATTTCCACAAAATGTATGAGAATTATTCCTGTAGAATGTACGAGAAGACTGGCCCAGAAGCATGAAATAACTCCATGAAGGGCCATGGAGTTTTAGAGGGACTTATCAGAACACCTGTCAGACCACAGGACAGTAAGGGTGGATTCTAATCCACATCTCTGATTCTAAAATTAGCACTCTAGCTCAAACTTTTCCTTTCGTTTTCCCATGTTCCTCTTCCACCCCCCTCTACATAGTGTCTTCCATGGATTTCCTTCACAATTAAAAACAAGTTTTGTTTTTGATAAATAGTTGTTATATATTCACTCATACAGCTGGTCACCAGTTTATTCTGTAAACATCAGAATGAAGTCCTCTGGAGTATTATGGAGCAGGCTGGGTCCTAGGAGTCACTCTTATCTCCCTTGGATAAATTGAGCTGTTTTCCACATGACAAGTCTATCCCACAATCCACTGGTCAAGCAAAGGATAGGAAGCCCCCCTCCCCAATCCACCTCCCACCCACCCTCCAGAGAATTCTCATAAGACCACTAAAAATAAAAATGATAATGTCAGAGCCCATGGCTGGTAGAAACTAGGAGGCTTGAGACAAGAATTTCCTAAACCTCCCACATTCAAGTCTGACTTTCATATTCCATGGAGGAAACAGAGGCTGCTTCCCCTGAGTGTCCGTGTTTGGAGGATGACCTTTTCCTAAAAGCTTGATCTGTGCATGTACTTAGTTGTCTAAGCTTATATTTATAACACACAATCCTATTATTAAACATCCAAAATTATAGAAGAAATGCATTGGAGGGAGGGGCATTTATTTACTCTAATAAAGGACTTTCCACATTAAAATATAAATTCCTACTGTATCTGTTTGCAAGGAAATTGCCTAACACTATGAAATACCATTTTCTGTTCTAACCCAAACAAGACAGACAGACTGAAAAACTAAACATGAGGGACTACAGCAGAGGGGAAGGGGAACCCACAGATGGGGAAATGGTCTGACAGGTGTTCTGATAAGTCCCTCTAAAAACCACTGGCCCAGAGTATCCTAAGTGGATTTCCATTTATATAATTAAATTATCCATTAAAAAAAAATTGCACATATCGCCTATAGAAAGATCCACCTAAGTAGTAAACTTGAATATTTTTTTAATATTTTTATTTACTTGAGAGAGAATAAGAGAAAGAGAGCATGAGAGGGGAGAGGTCAGAGGGAGAAGCAGACTCCCTGCCAAGCGGGGAGCCCAATGTGGGACTCAATCCCAGAACTCCAGGATCTTGACCTGAGCCGAAGGCAGTTGCTTAACCAACTGAGCCACCCAGGTGTCCCTAAACTTGAATATTTGTATCAGCAATAAAGAATACTGGTCTGTGGGTGTCAAGTTTGGTATGGACCATAATACTGGTCTGTAGGTGTCAAGTTTGGTATGGACCATAAGCACTGGAATGGTTTTCAATTTACGGGATTTGGGCACCACAATTCTGGCAATTCTGACTTAGTGGATTTGGGGGATCTGAGCATTGGCATACTCTCCCCTCCTACCACCATCACATACATATACATGATTCTTTTTTTTTTTTTTTTTAAGGTTTTATTTATTTATTTGACAGAGAGATCACAAGTAGGCAGAGAGGCAGGCAGGGAGAGGGGGGAAGCAGGCTCCCTGCTGAGCAGAGAGCCTGGTGCGGGGCTCGATCCTGAGCTGAAGGCAGAGGTTTTAACCCACTGAGCCACCCAGGCACCCCACATATACATGATTCTGAAGCTCACCTGATTCTGAAAATTTGCTAGCTAATGGAAAATAATAGGCAATCCCTCCAGGAAGCAAGGAAGACACTGCACAGGAGAACCTGGAGGCAAGGAATCATTACTTCTGACTTTTCCAAGATGTTAATTGGAAAGGTATGTCCAGACTTTATAAAGAAAACCTAACAGATACAAAGTTCATTACCATAATGTATTTGGTTTATAAAATGTATTTGGTTGAAAATTAAAAGGGGCCCTGGTATTCATCTCTGGAAATCTTCTGTCACTCACAAACCTTGGCCTTATTTTTATACTATATTACCCATTCTCCATATTTCTATTATTGCAATTTCTGACACAGAAGTTCAGATGAAGATCCATACATGCTTCTAAGTAAAACAAGAAAATGGAAACCATTTTCCCTCCTCACTGTTCATTAACCCAATGGGCCTCTATGCACTGTGAGTCAGCTCCGTCTGCCATAACAAAATACCACAGCCTGGGTGCTTAGACAACAGTAATTTATTTGTCCCAGTTCTAGAGGCTGGGAAGCCCAAGATCAAGGTGCTGGTTCATTCAGTTCTTAGTAAGTGCTCTCTTTCTGGCTTGCAGATGGCAGCCTTCTTGCTCTACCCTTACATGGAAGAAAGAAAGATAGAGTATGTTCTGTATGTCTCCTTTAAAAAAAAAAAAAAAAGGATTTTACTTATTTATTTGACATAGAAAGAGAGATCACAAGTAGGCAGAGAGGCAAGCAGAGAGAGAGGGGGAAGCAGGCTCCCTGCTGAGCAGAGAGCCCGATGAGGGGCTTGATCCCAGGACCCTGAGATTATGATCTGAGCCGAAGGCAGAGGCTTTAACCCACTGAGCCACCCAGGCGCCCCTGTATGTCTCCTCCTTATGTGGATACTAATCCCATCATGGGACCTCAACCTCGTGATCTCCTCTAAACTAATTACCTTCCGAAAACTCTTGCTTCCAAATACCATCACACTGGGGGCCAAGGGTTCAACATATACATTTTGGAGGAACACAAATATGCACAAGGATACATACACTTTATATTCTTCATGAGCACCAGCCTACACATAGATATGTCAGGTCATTATTCTCCTAAAATGAGTCCTTCAAGGTAAGAATGCCAACACATTTGAAAGAATATAAGTCAATCTTATTTCTGTCCAAAAAAAGATGCTGATGTAGGCTTCCACCACATCAGTGATCAAGTGTTTGTAGTGACAGAACAAAAACAAAAAATGAAATTCAAGAATCTGGCACCCATGTTGTTTACTTGGTGACAGTTGCTCACTTAGTGACATCAGCTCTTTACAGTGAAGCAATAAAGAATAAATGAAGTCATCCAACCACCTTTTCATCCTGTAGCTCCATCCATGAATTATCCACTCGACTTCATATAGCTGTCTTTCGGAAGAGATGCCATCTTTCCTATCTCATTTTTTCTCTTACTTCAGACACTCTGTTCCACCTATTTTTTGAGAATCTATACAGGCTGGTAAACTTGAAGGATATTTCTGTTTAAACATGCGAGATAGGACAGTTTCCTTCTCCTCCTATATTTCCATAGTTGGTACTTAAAAGGGCTGATGAAATGGTGTCTATTCTGTCACCATATTATCAGCTCGCTCCCCTCCAGCCATCATTGGGAAGATTTTGCGCACAGACACGCTATCAGATCTGTACTCCTGGAAATGAGGAGTTTGTGCAGTGAATAGCAGTTACATTCTAATTATATTAATTCAGACTGCAATTTCTTTGAAATAGAAAGGACCTGCTGTCGGGGTGGTGTGGACAATGGAGGCTGAACATGTCAACGACATGACAAATTCCTCGAGCCGAGTGCCAGATGTATTGTTGCCCAGGATTCTTTTCTGAGAGCAAATCCAGCAAGCACTACCAGTGTCAACTCTGGAGTAAGGAATCAGTTCATTTGTTATCTTTCCAAGTCGCAGGTACATCTGCCAGAAGAGTCTGCCAACAGATGAATTGGTAATTAAAATCATTTCCGTGGTTGGAGGAGTGATTTGAAAATTGTTCTTCTTTTCTTTCTTTCTTTTCCTGTGTAGGGACAAAACTTCAGTGAATACTGATATTGATTTGCCATGGGCAATACCAGAATTGTGCGACTCACTAGTGAGCGCCTTGCTGCCCACTTCGGTGCTTGAACACGTTTACTGGGATTTGCCTGTTGAGTTCTACTTACAGAACATTAAAGTTCTGCTCCTTGCTAGCACCGTAACCTCGTTTGTCTTGTAAAAGTTCTCGGCAAGTGTTAGCAAAACCTAACAGGATTGCCCAGTTCACAAAAAGGGTAGAGCGTATGCCTTCCCCGTGCCTGTTACTGTGCTCGAATAAATAATAAGCAATGATGATAGATTTTAAAATATATTAAAGTTGATAACAAATCATAGATACTATATGTAATTATTATATATGATACAGATGCTAGTTGAGCAGCTGCCCCTGGTAGTTACTCAGCAAGTCTGTTTTGCTCTTCTCTTCTGAGGTACTACTTTGCCACCCACATATTTACACACTATTATCGTCATCATCGCCGTCATCACCACCCTCATCATCACCATCGTATCAAGGACAAAATCAACTAGCATTTAGTGAGCATTTACTACGAGCAATCCAAGCACTCTATATGTACCTGTTTATCTTATTCTTATAGACCTCTGCTAATTTGGCCCTGGTACATGGGTGAGAGAGCTGAGGCACAAGCAAAGCCAACGGAGCTATCCAAACTGGAGGTTTGACTCAAGCAGCCCAAATATCGAGGCCTTACTTAACTATTTCACAATAACGTCACATGCCACTATATAAATAAATTCATTACGATCATTTTCCAGACTACGCAACAGCCCATGAATTACTTGGCTTATCTTTTATGCTCATTTGTTTGCTCTGTTTTCCTTTTCCTCTTTTTTTTTTTAAATATTTTGTTCATTTATTTGACAGAGAGAGAGAGACGGCACAAGCAGGGGGAGCAGCAGACAGAGGAAGAAGCAGGCTCCCCGTTGAGCAGCAGCCAGACCCTGGGATCATGACCTGAGCCAAAGGCAGCAGCTTAACTGACTGACTCACCCAGGTGCCCTCTTCCTCCTTTTCTCCTCCCTCCTTCCATCTTTTTTTCCTGCTTTTATGTCTCTATAAATAGCAGTTTTAAACTCTATAAAACATATGCTTATGTTTTTCTAGAAACAAAGCAAGGTTTTCTACCATCCTCGGAGACCTGGGAATCTTTTTATAAGAGGCAGTAAGTGGAACAGAGTGTTTTAAGATAAAATTGTAAACTACTCTAAGAACTACTTTTTTAAAATCGAGGCAGCAAAGTCAGGTCGATTTATAGACATAAGTGACCTAGAACTTTACTGCTGCGTTATAGCATATGCATGTGTATCCACACATGTATGCATGCATGCATATACCTGCATATATGGTAGAACACTGAAACACATCAAGTGTGTTTAAATACATGAGCTCTTAGTGATACTAATAGTAAAAACCATACGGAAATTTATGTTCACCTCAGAGGACACCAGAGAGAACCAGCTCATTATTCTGCAAACTGGTAGATAAAGGTTAAGAAAAAGCGTTTATCCTGGGTTTGTCATATGAACTTCACTTCAGATAACCAACTATGTAATGAGGGGGAAGTCTCTCCTTAGAGAAGTATCCTGGTTAGTAAATGAAAAAGAAATCATCCGTATGTATTTGTTGAAAGCCATGGAATGTTCAACACCACGTGTGAACCCTGATGTACACTATGGACTTTGGGTGAGAAGGATGAGTCAGTGTGGGTCGTTCATCACGACAAAGCAGCTCCACGGTGCTGGATGTTGATAGTGGAAGAGGCTAAAGGTAGAGGGGTGGGGATATTTGGGAACTCCATGTCCTTTCCACTCAGTGTTGTGTTGAATTTAAAACTGCTCTAAAAAATAATTTCTGTTTTTCTTAAACCACCAAACGAGAATATCACAACTTTGCCATAGCTAATGAAATCCTGACTATAACCAAAAAATCCTCAATAGTTGATAACTATTGCACACACACGTACATTCCAACTTATGGAAATTATGCCACTACTTCTGACCTAGTCTTGCTAAAAATAAGGAACTAGAATCTGATACAAATTTCTAGCTCTATCAGTTTATAGGAAGTGCAAAATACAAGATGACAAACATACTTGAGATCACCTCAGAGAATGGAGTCAAGAACATTCAGACTGTTAGAAAATCTTCACGAAAAACAACCGCGCTTCTTTCACCAAGAAGTCCAAGAAAAAAATTAGAGAAGAAGAGGGAACCTACAGATTTAAAGAGGCATGAGAGACTCCAAACGATCCCAGTGGAGGGATGGTGTTTGGATCTGGACTCAAACAAACTTAAAAAAAATTATATTACAAGACAACTGGGGATCAGTGAACATCGTGTATTGCTTGCTGTTGGGAATTCTTGTTGACATTTTCAGGGTGTGAGTGATAAAGGTATTGTGGTTATTTTGTTTTAAAGAATCCCTACCTCTTAAAGACACATAACTGAAAGATGCACAGAGGAGAGGGCATGATGTCTGGGATTTGCTTCAAGATAATGGGGTACAGATAATGTTGACGAAAAAGACTGACCCTGAGTGGGTGAAGTAAAATAAGCCTAGAGGCTCATTATGCCGTTTGATCATCTTGAGCTCATATCTGAAATGTTTTATAGTAAAAGAGTGTATAACTTATGAATTTCCTGAAACTGCTCAAGCTTCAGTTGTCAGTTGTGAAACAGAAATAACAATATCTATAGTACAGATAATACCTCCTTATAGGTATGTTTTTTTTGAAAATTCAAATAGTTTTTTTTAAAGTACCTAGCACAGAGTAGATATTAGATCATTTTTAGGAACTTGGTTTGATCCATTTATGACTGAATTGACTGGTCTAAGCTCAATGGCCTTTCCACACTAACCCTGGAGCAGAGGAAGGCTGAGGAGGGTGGGAAAGGGACACAGAGAGCTTCTGTCCTCAGGGGCCACCCTTGGGCACACCACAAACACACTGGTTGGAGCTGTGTTTTTTTGTTATTTGGTTTTTTGGTTTTTTTCACTCTTGTACCAAGTTACTATTTTTAAATTTGCTGATCCCAGGGGCACCTGGGTGGCTCAGTGGGTTGAGGCCTCTGCCTTCGGCTCAGGTCATGACCTCAGGATCCTGGGATCAGGCCCACATAGGGCTCTGCTCAGTGGGGAGCCTGCTTCCCCCTGTCTGCCTGCCTCTCTGCCCGCTTGTGATCTCTCTTTCTCTGTCTCTCTCTGTCAAATAAATAAATAAATAAAATATTTTTTAAAAAAATTTTGCTGATCTCAGAACACATGTAGGTACCCTGGGTTTGCTAAATATTTATTTAATGCGAGGCAACTCCAGGTGAGAGAGGGTACAAATCTACCACAGCTCCTTAAGCTGTTGACTCTGGTCCTGCCCTTATTTCCTCAGGCCATTTTCTTTTATGAAATACCCAAAGTATCAGATTGTCTTCAAAACTAAATCATTCTAAACCCACCCAACTCCTTCCAGCTCTGATCATTCTCTTTTTGCTTTGCATCCTTGTTCTACTGATCCTCCCAAACCCCTATGAGACTGAAGTTTAAGGAAAAAAACCAGCAATGTGAAGCACAGGGGCCCCGTGGCCAGAAAAGATTAGATTGCACGGAGGCCCTGTCTGCTCCCAGAGACAATAAGACCTGAGGAGGAATTCTGGTTAGTTTTCCAATGGCTGTTTTTTTGGCTCTCTGGGGCCTGCTGCAGACTTGAGTTTGTCAAGAGCAGACTCTGGACTTTCTCCAGCTCATGGCTATGAGTCAATTCATCTGATTTCTAATAAAGCCAATTCTTATTTTTCTAACTTGCTTCCAATTCTTAAATGTAGCTCCAAAGAAAACAGAAAGTAATTAAAATGTCAACACTTCCCTGAAAAGGAACATAAACTCTCTTTGGACTTTCTTCCCACTGGAAATGCTGCTTTTCTCCAAGGGCCCGAGTGGCAACGGCAGACACCCACCGCAGAGCTGGTCGGTGGGCAAGGCACATAAATCCCCCTCTGTCCATTACCTTGTTTGCATTTCTTCTTCTCCCTTGCCATTTTCCAAATGGAGAGATCTTATAAATGAAGTACTTAAGGCTGTCTCTTATAATGGACTGATATCTACTCCGTTGTAATATATCCAAATTTTATGCAATATGAAATAAGCTCCAGCAGCAATAAGCTATTCGATCTAACGTGAAGAAAGTAATGTGGAGCCTAACAGCTTATTACTCAGTGCGGTGCAATAAATTAACTGAGCACCATTTTGCATAATGGGAGCCTGATTATTCCTTTTACCTTCATTTGGATTGGTTTAGATGGATTATGACTCTCTTCAGAGTTAATCAGGTTTATGGGAAACAACTTCTTTTTTAAATGTATTACATTAAAGGATGAAATAAGGGGGATGAAAACATGTGCCACCGCTTTGTGATTTTGTGTTTTGAAAGGTGAGTCCTTCAAAAAATATTTCCTTACTAAGAGGAAAATTTTGTGAAGAAGGGTCTTCTTGGAGATTTTCAGTGTGGGAGAAACAAATGTTCATCCCCCATCCCAACCTTTCCCATTTTCTTCCCGTATATCCCTGCCATTTCCTTGACTGGACTTTGAAAAGTCAAAGTAAAACCCTTGATTCCTTCTTTCTGGGATCTCCCTGACCCTAGCATCTCCCCTCTGCCTGCCCAATACTTAGCACTTTGATGCACATATCAGGCAGACCAGCACTGTTGGTCAGGGAGTTCAGAGGCTCTGTCCAGGGTCATGGCCCCAACTACCATCAAAGAATTCCAGAATGCATCAAAATGTTTCAAAACACAAGCCAAGGGATCCTGAGTGGCTCAGTCCATTAAGCATCTGCCCTTGGCTCAGCTCATGATCTCAGGGTCCTGGGATGTAGCCCTGTGTTGGGCTCCCTGATCAGCAGGAAGCCTGCTTCTTCTTCTGTCCCTTCCCCCTCTTCTCTGCACTTCCGTTACCCTCCCCCCTTGCTCTCCCTCTTTCTCAAATTAAAAAACAAAAACAAAACACAAGCCAACAATATAGGCCGCTGCAAATCATCACAACCATCACTTTTGAGAACTATGCATGAATCACGCATCTCTTTGATATTTATAGCAACTTTATAAAATAGGTACCACCTTCCAAATTAAAAAAAATGGAAACTGAGTCTGAGATTAAATAACTTACCAAATTTGCATAGCAAGGGAAGGCATGAAATCTGAAGGACTTCAAAATCTGTGTGATATGTTACATCCTCTGCTAAAAAAAAAAAAGTGTAAGTAGTATCTCTACATTTCTGCATTATTGTCAAGGAAAAAACAACTCAAAAATAGGTGCTCTATTAGTAAGGAGGCTGAAACTTCATAATCATGTAGATGGAGTTATTTTTACAGTACTTAAAATAGGACACATATATAATCTATCAGTTCTGCTTTTTACAGAGACATTTGCATTTCTTTTCTGGATTGTAAACTGCTTGAGGCCAGGACATTTATTTTCCACATTAGGGCATCAGGGCATCACTGTGATATGGTGTTTGAGTTAGAAAACCCTACATTTCGATTTTGGCTCTACTTACTGCTAACCGCATAGTGAGTTCCAGTTTGTTTAACTCAAAAGTAGGTAAATATATACTACTACACAGAGGGGCACCCGGGTGGCTCAGTCAGTTGAGTGTCTGCTTTCAGCTCGGGTCATAATCCTGGGTTCCTGGGATGGAGTCCCACATTAGGCTTCCTGCTCGGTGAAGAATCTGCTTCTCCCTCTGCCCATCCCACTCTCTCCCTTTCTCTGTCAAATAAAGAAATAAAATCTTTAAAAGATATATATACTACACAGAGTTGTTGGGAAGTTTAAGTGAAATAAATTATATAAATACATAGCATAGGAATTGTAATCAATAAATTCTAGTTCTCTCTCCATATTCACCCCACCCTTAATATCTAAACATCAGTTTACCGGGCATGGAGATATTCCATGGAAGTGTCAATGGGACATAAAAGTGTTGAGAGAGAAAGATACCCTGATTGAAATCTTCCTCTTGCATTA
The DNA here is from genome assembly GCA_028646535.1 of Procyon lotor. NCBI lineage: Eukaryota > Metazoa > Chordata > Mammalia > Carnivora > Procyonidae > Procyon > Procyon lotor. The sequence continues at coordinate 85,821,621 of CM053611.1, forward strand.
TTTCTCTTAAAATTATTCATTCACTCACATTTACCCATCTCACTGAGATGAGTTTTTCAAAGATGATTTTAATTCTAAAACTTGGAGTAATGAAGTAAATAAAGGTAACTGGCATTCATAGTTACATCTCTTTTCCTCTTATCCCTCCTTCTTCAATGCTTCACTTCTCCCCTGGTTGGGACTGTAAATGCTGTTGATGGCATGGCATGAGAAAAGTTTGGATCATGATCAAGGACTTATAATTGTAAAATTTTATCTCTTTACTTCTCTAACATGAAACTGCCCTTTCACCGGGGGGAGAGGGAGCTCTGTAAAAAGCAAAGATGAATCTTAAATTTTTCAAAAATCCAAGGAGAAATGAAGGAGGAAGAAATGATGATGTCATAAGAAAAAAATTACATGATGAAGCTTTGTTGTTATAAGTCGTGTTAAGCTTTAAAGGTATACAAGGAGGGGTTATTTTTCTTTGGACATAGTTTCACCTTGTTGAGGTTTGAATACAGTGTTTGATAACCAAAATATTGTTTTAATGAATGGCAATTTATTTCATCTTTGGTTTATGACAACTTTTCCCCTGGAGGGCTCAGAGAATTTGATAATTTCTTTGAGTTTTAGTAAGAACATTATTTGGCAGAATTTAAGTTGATAAAATGACAGATCAGAGGAATTAAGTGAAATACAGAAGATCACACATCAAATTAGTGACAGAAATTCAATAACTTGTAATGGAGAGAGAAACTTAACAACAAGGTATCAGTAGATAATAAATAGAACAGCTTGGTTGAGGACAGGAACTTTGCTATTGAGTTTTCGTCTCCTGGCCCTAACAGAATACACAATCTAATTAGAAGTGGAGGGAACTGGGCATATATAAGATAGTACTCTGCCCAGAAAGCTGGGAAGCGGTACTTAAGGTGAGCCTTGAAAAATGAGTAAGACTTCCCAAGGTCAACACTGTGGAGTCAGAGTTGGGAGAAAGGGCACTCCAAGCCAACGAGACGGCTGTGCAGCAGCTCAAAAACATAGGCCTGGAGATGAATTATGTTGTGAAGATGAAGAGGTGCTGAAGACTGGATGTTTCTGTCTCCAGATTCATATGTTGAAACCTAATCTCCATTATTATGATATTTGGAGGTTGAGAATTTGGGGGTGATTAGGTCCTTGGTCCCCTAATAAAAAAGACCCCGGAGAGTTCCCTCACTTCTTCCACCATGTGAGGATACAGCAAGAAGACAACCAGCTATCCATGAACGAGGAAGAGAACCTCACCCACTCATGCTGGTGCCATGATCTCGGACTTCCCAGCCTCTGGGACTGGGGGAAGTAAATTTCTGTTGTTTATAAGCCAGCCAGTCCATGTTATTTTGTCATTGTAGCCCAAATGGACTGGTACAAGGGGGTAGACACTAGATCCTGATCAGGTTTGCCTTGGAGGATGAATATGGTGAGAGTAAAGGATGGAGCTGAAGCTGAGAATAGAGAGACCAGTTAAGGAGCTCTTACAGTCATCAAGGGGTTGCAGGGGAAGGGAGTCCGTATTGTAAAACTCACTCAGCTGAGTGTAGCAATGTGGATTCTGGGTGGCTCGCCTGGCTCACTGACCAGAGATGTCCTTCACCCTTGCACATCACACTCTCACTGCATTCCAATCACATTCCCATCTCTCCATATTGCAGAGTACGTTATATACCTTAAGAATTACTCTACATATAAATAAAATTTAAAAAAAAAAGAAAAAAAAAGAATTACTCTACATGACAAATCCATAGAAGCTGTGGTTAAATGGAAAATAAAACTGAGGACAAGATCTTGAAGGACACCAGTTTATAAAAGGATGAGGAGAAGAGAAACCCATAAAGGCTACTTAAAAGGAATAGTCAAAGAAGAAGGAAATCTAAGAGATGGAAGTCAAGAGAAGTATGGCAGACACAGGAAAAAGAAGGTCATGGGCACCAAATGTTGAGAGGAGGTCAAGTAAGAAAGGGCAAAGAGAAAGAATCTATAAAAACAGAGATTATGCAGTCATTGGTGGACCTTGAAAACCAGTTTGTGTGAAGTGAGAGTAGAGAAGCCCTATTACAAATAAATTGGGGGAGCATAGAGAGAGACAGCATGAATGGAGCCCCTTTTTGAGAAAGTTAACTATGAAATGAGGAGAGGGAGAGGCTATGGTGAAGAGGCATGTAGAATAAAGGAAGGGACTTTTTTTTTTTTGCTTTATTTCTTAAACAGTGGACAGTTTACGTTGAACGTGTTTAAGTGATGAGGATAATGAGTCTGGGTAAGGGATGTAACCAGGGAATAGTCTAACTAACAGAAATACAGATACTAAGAGCGAATGGTTCAAACAGGGTACGAGGTGGTTATCAGCAAGTTAGAGAAAGGAGAATTCCATCAAAATGCAGCAAGGAGAACCCTAGTTTCTGGTGATAACAGATAACAGAGCACAAGTGGAAATTTCTCCTTAAGCACCAGACATCTCCAACGTATAATGCCAGCTCTGTGTCTTCGGAGCAGTGTCCCCCTTGAGCAGTACTCCCCCTCTCCAGACTCAGTTTCTCCATCCATAATCATGACAGAGATACCCACCTCCATGAGCAAGGCAAGGGTTCAGTCTCACTGCTTCCTACTGACATTGCCTATCCTCTCCCCGGCTTTATTTTTCTCCTTCCTATTTGTAACTTTCTATGTCTCTCGTTTATGATCTATCCCTCCTATGAAAATGCAAACTAGAGAAGCATAGGGATTTTTTTCTGTTTTGTTCACTATCTCATGCTCAGCAGTGTGGTGACTGGCACACAGTAGGTGCTCAATAATTAAGTGCTGAGTGAATAAATGAATGGATGGAGAGGATGTTGCCGGGCAATTCCTCGTCTTTGGCACTATTGGTATTTGGGAGCAGGTCATTGATTTGAGGAGAGAGGCTGTCCTGTGATTTGTAGGATGTTTAACAGCATCTCCACCTCTCACCAGGTAGTGCCAATGGCAACCCACTCCCAGCTGTGACCAGCACAAATATGTCCAAACGTTGCCACACACATATCCCCTGAGAGGCAAAATCACTCTGGGTCGAGAACTTCTGCTTCGGGAGCAAGAGCTGAAAATCGTCGTTTTTAGTATCATTCTCATAAGGGAGGAAGAAATTAAAAATGAAAGTAACATGTGGCCACCAAACTCTCCCACAACCTGCCTGTTTGAGGTGGAGAGAATTACGGCAGCTGAGGCGCTGTCGGCTTCACAGCACACTGACATTTTCCTTACGATTTTGCCAAGAAACATGTTTACAAGAAAACAGTTCGTAAATCAAGATGGTGCCTCCTGAGTCTCTCTCGTCTGTTAGTCGTACGTGACATATTTTCCTCTTTGTCACCTCTCTGGGCAAACAATGATAACTCAGACACCGACCCCTGCCCCTCGAGTCTGGTAGCATCAAAACTGACAATGTAGGACACACAGACTTGGGGGGCCGCCACTTTAAAGAAAATGATGTCTCCGCCTCCACATTCTGATTAAGAAAGGATTATAAAAAAGCAGAAGATATAGCTGCAGTTTTTCTCTCCAGGACTATCTTCTCTTCAGTTTTCCTTTTTTTTTTTACCACCCCATTTCTTTGCTTTGACTAGAAATCAACGGTCTTGTATTAAAATGGCTAATACGACCTTTCAGAAACATCAGGATTTCATACACTGGGAAGTGTCTCAAATATTGCTTTTGGGAACATGAAAAGTAATGCCGTAACAAGCCCCAGAAACGACCTGGCCCCAGGTTCTCCACCGAAGCCCTGACACCCTGAACTAGGGGGAATCTATCAGACGCACAGAGAGAGCTCGTGGTTAGGGCAACCCTACGTCTGGCTTGGCTGGAACATCCCAGTTTATGCCTGCTGTCCCTGGACGGCAGTTGCAGGTAGCCTCTTTCATTTTCCAGGACATCCAGGATTGGACAAGGAAGTATGCGGTCGTCTTACTCAGAGTGAAGTGGCATCTGACCGGTCCCACAAAGGAAAGGCAAAGACTGAGCACCGGCTGCCAGCTTTCCGGTCTGTGCTGCCCTGAGCACGCCTCAGACTTCCCTCAGCCCTCCGCCGGGTCTGGCTGCCAGGATAGTACTTTCTGTAGCCGAAAGATAAACAATCTCTGAGTCAACAAATGAATCGGTCGTCCACCTAGCTTATTGATCTACATATCGTTTATCTCTCAGTTCCCAGGAAAAGTGAAATGGAAATTGGGTTATCATGTCACAGAGTCTGGCTTGCTCAGGTGTTCCAGAAGGCAAATTTAGATTCAGAGAGGCCCAGTGGAAAGAGAGTTGACAACTCTCTGTCAGCCTGGCCCTCAGACTCCGGGCCTGCTAACAGAGCCCTGGACTGCCAAATGCTGGCCAGAAGAGGCCCTTGACGAGAGCCTCCTTGCCCCATAGCCTGGTACCCCTCAGATGAGGGTAGGGGTGGTAGCTAGACATAGCCAACTGGCCAAGAATGTCCTACCTTGGTGCTAGTAAGATAAGCCTTTCCTTCTCAGGACCAAGGACTCAGCTTCAAAGATTATGCAAGGGCCAGTGTTTAGGGACTTGAGCACCTGCCTATCAGATCCGGAGTCCCAGGAGTTAGGTATACAGCAGGCCGTGGTTCCAAAGCCAAGCTGAGGAGGCGGGGGAACGAGAACCCAGGAACAGCTGAGAGACAGCCTGAGAGATCAGACAGTTTCTGCGGGATGGGCACTGAGCCCTTCCATGACTAACAGCCTTGCTCACCCCGGCCTCCTGTCACAGCGATCCCTTCACATTCCAGAGCACGCTGCTCTGTTTCCAGAAGGCGTCAAAGATCCCCCACCCCAATGCCTCTACATCTACTCCATGCTCTAATCCACATTTTATTTACCCCTCCGGTCTCAAAACAGACATGATTTCCTCTAAAGAACTGTCCCTGAACCCCCAAATTGGAATTCAGGGGTCCCTCTTAAACATCCACTCTGTATTTCCCACTGTCAGTGAGCTCATCCCACTTGGTTATAATTGTCTGTTTACTTATCTATAACCTCTACTAATTACAGCCCATTTGATGTTAAAAACTGTCTTGTTCTTTGCTCCCCTTCCCCGCCCCCCCGCCCACACCGACCACAGCAGATACTCAAAGAACATATTTTGAATGAATGAATGACATGACCAGTTTCACTTTGGTGGCAGGGACTGTGGGGGGTAATGACATAAATAATGGCACTCGGGAAGTAAAGAAGTAAGCACTTACTCCAAAAATGTGTTATGGGGAGCATCCAGTATTTCCATCAGGTCATGATTTCCAAGTCGCCCACTGTGCACCAGACATTTTGCTTGCAATGTTATTGTGACAATTAAATTGGATAAAGAATAAATTTGATGTTTAATAAATAGTAGCTGATGGTATGATATGACTTAAGCCTCACTACAACCCCGTGATGTGAGTAAGAACACCTGAGGGAACGGAGCCTCAGACAGGTTAATGTGACTTGACAGAAAACGGTAAAGTCGAGAGGCCAAGTAGTACCTCTTTTCACCATAGCCTATCACCTCTCTGAGAGGGAAAGGAGGGAGGGAGAGGAAGAAGGGAGAAAGGGAGGAAGGAATGGAGGGAGGGAGGGAGAAATTAAAAGGGAAGGAAAGAAGGGGGCTTGAAATGATTTTTCTTTTAACCCTCCGTAACCTTAATCTTTGCACGAGTCTTCAAATGAGTATTATTGTCTTGCTTTTCGTAGAGTGTCCAAGCTCTAACCGTTACAGGTATGACTGATGAAGGAAAATTACAAAAATGATCCACATCTCTGATCTAACTGAGCTGGGACGTTGCTGGGACATAGCAAGCATGTAGAGACTGAAGCCCTGCCCACTGGCCCCTTTTGCCAGTGTCCTCAGCAGGAGATCCAGCAGCTGTTGGCTCCCTCCTGACTCTGGCCTTGCTCGGGCTTGCTGGAGTGAGTCACACCGCCCCTGCAGAAGACGATGAGACAGAATGCTTAGCCAAGTGTTTTAGCAAATTGAAGTTACGGATCTATATGAAGAGTCCTAGAAGTTTGCATGGAGGTAGGGAAGGAGGCATCATCGTCAGTGAGCTGCCCTGGTTTGCAAACAGCCTTTCTCTACAGACAACAAGCAGAGAAAGTAGATGGCATCCACACACTCTCTAACACTTAGTGGCTGTGGAAATTCATCAAGCCAGATCAACACCATCTCTACTCTCCAAAAAAAAGGAAACCAATAACTAAGAAAATGTTTCCCTGTCAGCGATATAATCCAGAGAACTCAGAAAGACTATACGTTGAGTCTCGTGTTTTCTTTATGGAAACTTCCTTGGACGAGTCTAAGATGATATACGGCCTCTGACACAGAATCATCCTGGTCAGACTACTGAAGCCTATTTCTTCCCTTAAAGAATATATAGTAGGTGCCAGGCACTACACGAAATCCTAGGATTAAATTGTGAACCAAACTTTTGGTGATAATCTTTGCCCTCATGGATTATATGGTCTGGTGTGAAAACAGGTCATCAAATAGTCACAGAAAATATAGGTGAGTATTGGGGCGCCTGGGTGGCTCAGTCAGTTAAGCGTCTGCCCTCTGCTCAGGTCATGATCCCAGGATCCTGGGATCGAGTCTCTCATCGGGCCCTTTCTGCTTTGTGAGGAATCTGCTTCTTCCTCTCCCTCTTGCACTCCTCCTGCTTGTGGTCTCTCCCTCTGTCTAATAAATAAAATCTTAAAAAAAAAGAAAAAAGAAAAAGAAAATACAGATAAATATAAATTCTAACATTCCTATCAGAGAAAATAAATTATTTTTTATTATATAATGAGCACATTTTAAGAAAGAGATCTAATTGAAATATTGTTTATAATAAACACAAAGTTGCCAGTAAGTTCCGAAAAATAAAGCCTCCTAGGTTAATGAAGAAAAAAAAAATATATCTAAATGTAGACAGTGTCCTCTAAGGTGGTCAACTTTCTCATGTATTTCTTTCCAAGAAGCAAATCATTCGGACCCTTAATGGCTACTACGTATTATCTATTTACTTTGTGAGGATGGGTAAAGTAAGACTACACTACTCATTTTATTTCAGAGAATTATGAAACTTTTCAGTTGGGTGGGGTTTGAAATTAAATTTTATTCTCCCTCATTTCACAGATGAAGAAATCAAGACCCAGAGAAAGCAAGTGACTTGCTCAGCATCACACAAGTAGGCACGTCAGAGCTGGAAGTGAAATTCAGGTTTCCTCATTCAGTGTTCTTGACCCCAAACCAAGTTGCAATAAGCCCTTTACTTTTTGTGTAAGGGTGCTAATTACCAAAGAGGGGTCATAGTTTACTAAAAATTCTCTCAATCTCTCTCATTCTCTCCCTCTTTCCTCCTTCCTGTTTCTCTCTCTCCCCCTTTCCCCTCCCCCTTCCCCTCTCTTTCTCTCTCTCTCTCTATCTCTCTCTCTCTCTCTCTCTCTCTCTCACACACACACACACCAATAAAATGATAAGCTTAAGGCAAAATCTCTCAACTAAATAGTAACCTGGCTTTCCACTACTAGTGTTACATAGCAAACAGAAAAAATGCGCATTCTTTGTTAACTCAGCCCCTAAAAGAGGCTTTTAGACAAAGCCTAGTTGGTGACTCCAGATGCTTTGCTCTCTACTTGTGGGTTTGTTTGATTTTATACAGAAAACCGTTCAGTGTTTAAACATAAAAGCCTAAGTTGAACAGACCGGAACTCTTTCAAGGACTCAAAATAAATATTATATTATTATACTTAGGCTTTGGCAAGAAACACTTTTTTCCAAGGTGACATTCATGTCACATTCCATAGTGTGGTTATTCAGAATTTACCTTAGCAACTTACTGTATTTCATTTACTCAAATAGCATAACCTCAGGTGATTAAGAAAAAAAGATAATGCAAAAACACAAATGTTCAGTGTAAATTTCTTCAAAAGCAAGGTACAAATTTGATGGGTATTATCTACATTCTAGAGCTAAAGACATTTTTAGATCTGAAATTTGGCATCATCGTAACTTGAATCATCTAGCTTGAAGCAGGGACAAGGATGAGACGCCAGAAAACCTACTCCACCTACCACTGTACATCCCCTCTCGTTAGCACAAGCCAGTAGTGAAAATTCAACTAGGCACTTGTTTTTCTAGGTCTAAATTTTCTCATGTAAACAATGAAAAATCTGGAAGAAATTACCTTGTTAGTCCTTTGCAGCAGCAAAATACCCTGTTTCTTTGGGCTCTCGTTTTTATTCTTTGCCCCCAAATCTAAACAAGACAACACATGTCCCAGGGACAAAGAGATTTGGCCAGAGGAGAACACACATAACAAAGGAGGCTCCAGGTAAAATCTAAAAGTGCACGTGAATCACACATGGGTCTTAGTACACAGATCATATACCTTATGAGAAAAACGGTCCAAGTGAGAGCGCAAATGCGTGATGTATCTTGAGAGGTTGATACAACCATACTCTCAAATTACAAACCTTGAGTTGTGAAAAGCATTAAATAGATCTTTCCGTTTTCTTGTCTTTTTACAGAAACTACTGCTGTTTATATATGGATCTGTTTTCCTGAATTTGCATGAATGATAATTTTGGAATTGTGAGCGTTAGAGATGAGTTGGAAGAACAATGTTGTTAATTGAGGTCAGCCGCACTCTGTAACATGCCTGTGTGACATATGACACAAGAACATTAACCCCAACCTTAACTCTAATGCTGAAAATGCATAAAATGAAATTTTATGAATTTTATTACAAGGTTTTACACTATAATTTCAAAGATGGAATTCCATGGTGAAAGCAATAATTGGCCCCAATAAGTGAGAACAATTTACCTTAAAGCACACAGACATATATGTTTAGAAATCACATTTTTAACAAAAAATAATAACTTCCTCATGGAATACTAATTATTCTTTGCATTGATTCAAATATGAAATTTAAAAAATTGATAATGGGTTCTAGAAAATGGGGCAATTGCCAATTTGAAATGTGTGAAAGGAAAGCATCCATTTCCCTGAAGGAACATGCAGAGTCCTTCCAAGGCAAGTACACTTCAAGAAAACTGTTTTGGACAACACTGTTTCCCTTGTAAGCCTCTGGCTCTTTCATATTAATGTCTTTACCGATGGATGCCCTTAGTGCTAGTGGGATATCTATACTGGAAAGGAATTCTCTGCCACTCGACAGAGTATACACAGTAAATAAATATCAAAGTTAAGATTTTAGTGTTAGTTTTTATCTGTAGCAGACCAAAACGATGGACATTTACCTTCCGGTCAGATTATACTAAACAACAACAAAAAAGGATAAGCAGATCTAAAACAAACAAACAAAAAAGGACAAAACCAAGGGGAGGAAGACCAAATCAAAAATTATTTTTGAAACAGCATAGCAATGGTAGATGAGCTGGTTAGCCGTGATATTAGGCTAAACAAGCAAATAAGTATATGTAATAGTATATAAACAGATAAAACCAATTATATACATATGATATATATATATCATATACAGCATATGCATATACACACACAATACTCATATAGATAGATAGATAGGTAGATATAAAACAGCACTGGAAAACAAAAGTGATGTCAATACCAAGGATGTGAGATAATCATAAAAGATATAGTGTAATTTCTGCAAAGAACATATAGAAACAGCCAGTAAAACCATGAAGAGCAGTAACTGCTACCATAATGCAAATCAAAACCACAAGATGCCACGTCATCCCCATCAGTGTGGTAATGTATAGAAAAAACAAAAACAAAAGCAAAACAAAAATAACAAGTGGTAGTGAGGATGTAGAAAAACTGGAACTTCTGTACTTTGCTGGTGGGAATGTAAAATGGTACAACTGCTATGGAAAACTGTATGGTGGTTCCCTAAAAAAAAAAAAATTAAAGATAGAATTAAAAAAAAAAAAGATATAATGCAGGGGATAAATTCTTGGTGAAACGAGGCCAGAGAACACCATACTGGACAGAAGCAGAGTGGAGATAAGAGTGATTATGGGGAACTTCAGACAGAAGAGGTCAAGGAACAATTGTCGTCTTGATTAATGGGGAAAATGCATGTAGAGAGACTAGGTGTGCCACCTCCTGATATACTGAGCCAGAGAGATCAACCAGTGCCCACGGGCTAAGACAGGTGGGTATGGGCACAGAGACCAAAGAGATGGGGCCATCCATTGTCACAGGTAGCTAGAGACACCTCTGAGACCAGCTAGAGTTTCAGACCTCCTTGAAGGATGTCTTCTTCTGCCCTCGCAATCCCTGGAGAGGAACTCCTGCAGTCTGACCAACTTCACCAACAAAACTAAGAAGCCAAGATAAGGAAAGAATTGCAATGGAAGAAGGGGGTTCAGTTCAGGGAGGTAGATGATAGATAAATCATGTATTGCTAAGTTTTAATCACTTTGATGTATCAAATATCAATAATATAAAAAATTATTTTTGGATTGACTATAATTTAGATGAAAAATTAGAGATGATCCCATTTGGGGAGGTGGTGAGTCACAAGAAAATGAAAAAAATATGAAGATTCTCATTTTGTTTTCCAGGAATTCATAAATGCTGATGAGCTCTAGTTATCCTCAAAACCTAACTGTGCTTATGGGGCGCCTGGGTGGCTCTGTGGGTTAAAGCCTCTGCCTTCAGCTCAGGTCATGATCTCAAGGTCCTGGGATCAAGCCCCACATGGGGCTCTCTGCTCAGCAGGGAGCCTGCTTCCCCCCCACCCCCCGCCTGCCTCTCTGCCTACTTGTGATCTCTCTCTGTCAAATAAATAAATAAAATCTTAAAAAAAACCTAATTGTGCTTAAAGATTCATCTTAATAAATATAAAACTTCTGGCTAAACATAGTGGACGAAATACACATATTTATTTTATTTTCATTTGAAAGGCTACTAAAATTTGCAAGGAAATTAAGCACACATACACACACACTCTAAACCAATCACAGCAAAGAGCACTGGAGAAGAAATGATAGCAAATGAGGCGTATAAAAAAGGAGAGGCAAATAAACAGTTGGGTATGTGGTAACTGACTCAATAGATCAAAGAAAACTGAATTTTATGCCTGAAGAGAGGGAATGCTGACAGGAAACAAGCCAATGTGTGCAGAAGAAACCCAGCCTGCAGTTAGGAATTTGAGGTTCCTAGTATCTCTGACGGTAAGAATGGAGGGTGGAAAACTGAGGAGAGGAATCTTACAGAAAAGTCTGGATCAGTGGTGATGAGACACCCAAGTGTCCTCTTGCGATCACCAGGTGAGTACTTCTAGCCCACCGGAAGAAGATAAGACAGTAACAGATTTTGAAGAAATTGAATCTGAGAAACTGCATTTCAGGGACATGAGGCCCCATTGCTACATTAAATAACAGGCTCCATAAAGAATTCTGGGACCTCTCCAACCCTGGCAGGAGGGTTACCATCCCCATCTCACTCCAGATAAGACACTGGAGATGTCTTCTCTGAGGAAACCATCCCCTCCAAGAAAAAGACCCACTCATGTGGTTGAGTCAGCTGGTACACACAGTATTCTTGGCCACTGCATTTTGAGTGTCTAGGAACTTTCTCTCGTTGGATGACGCCCATGCCACGTTAATTGTTGAATACTTTTAATACTATCCTTGGAATCCCCCAGTAAATAATTGTTTCTACTCCAAGTTATCAGGAAGTCTGACGGTCAGTAAGACCCAACTTCTTGCACAGAATGTTCAGTCAACTATTTAGAGCCTCTTTCTTAAATGTGAATAGCCAGCCACAGCTCATCAGATAGTGGAAAGAAGACCTTAGCATGAATAGCAAAGACAAAAAGATAATAAATAAAAAGAACTTGGAGGAAGCAAAGGGAATTCAGGGAGCAGAAGAAAACTTCAAAAAGTTACACTGTCAGAGAAACATGGAAATATTTTTGTAGCTATGAGTGAAACAAGAGGATGCTATTTAAAAAAAAAAGAAACAGAAATATAAGAAAGAATTCTTGATGAACAGAAAAATTGTAAATAGATTAGGAACGTAAAGCAGAAATTAGATCAAAATAATAGAGATGGAAAATAGAACAGAATGGGAACCAGGGAGAAGCCAATTACAGAATCAATCCAGAAGGCCAGAGATCTGAATTAATGTTTCAGGAGAAAAATAACTAAATAAATAAACCAAAAGAGAAAAATATCAATAAATTAATACAAGAAAATGTGTCAAAATTGAAACATTATATAGGTGAAAACCCTCAAAACAACAGCAAATATCTCCAAGTAACACGGCAATGCATTGAAACATGGGTTTTGGGGGTTAAAGAACTGGTGATCCTTACTGAACAGAGATAGTCATAAGTTCAGGTGCCTTATGATAAAGGCATTAACGATGAGTCTTCCTGCAGTTGAGGATTTAATCAGGAGACCACATCATGTCAAGTTTTCATGAGCAGTTGAGTTGGAAAAACTGTCTTCTTGTGGTTCAAGGAAATACTGCTTCCAGATAAGAGGGCCAATTATCTTTCACTTTAAGACTGAGTCACTTTTAGAACTCCAAACGGCAAACGTTTAAGTCTGAAAACTGTCTGTCCCAAAGCAGTTACCCAGGAACCAGCCTGAATAATGCCTAGAATCTGTTTCTCTAAGTATCCAGTTTTCATCCAGAATGAGCATCTTGAGCAAGGCTAGAGGGACACCTTCACCAAGAGCAGCATGATTCTTACCAAACTTTCCTTGAGTGCTCGCCAGGTGAGCATGAAACTACATCAGAAGCAGAATTACCAAGTTACAGAAAAAGAGGGGAACAAAGCAATTGATTTTGTTTAAAACTTTTTATGTGGAAAATTCCAAATATGTGCAAAAGCAAGGAAAATAGTATAATAAACGTCCATGTACACAGCCTCAAAAATTTTCAACTCATGATCAATCTTATTTATACCCCATCCAAGTCTCCCTGCCCTCAGACCCAGGGGATTATTTCAAAACAAAACTGAGACATCACAACATTTCATCTGTAAATATATAGTATATATTATACAAAATATATAATTAGATATGGATATAGGTGAAAAATGCATACATATGTATTTTAGAAAGAAAAACTTTGTCATAAGCATAATGACAATTCATTATCATAACTAAATATAATTAACAGTAATCCATAATACTAACCAAATCAGTGCTCACATTTCCCCAATCGTCTAATAGTTTCATTTTCATTTTGTCCCTTCGAATCAGAAACTATTTCCCTTTGGTTACCCCGTGGTATGGTATGTACAGAAAAGACAGGATAAATGTTTGAGTCTTTCTCTTCAATTTATTAGTTTTCAAATTTTTGAGTTTGTGACCTAGTATCCTCCAAAGAGAACCAATGGTTTTGGGCTTTGTGGGATTTTTTTTTTGGCTGTGCGTGTGTTTTAGAATCACCGTAAGTTTCAGCATAATGGATGCGTTTTAAGTCATTGCAGTTATTATTTTATTGATGCTCAAATTTTCCTCTTTGGTGACAGAAAGTCTTTCCCAGTTGGCTCCAGAGCTTTTTAGGCATAACCCCAAAAGTAATTGATAGTGTCCCTGCTCTTTGGTAGGATAAATTATTCTACACTCACTGTTATACATTTCCTGCCCCAGATCTAGAATGAGTTCTTTCCCAAGGAACTTTGGTTCTTTAGGAGGGAATAGTATTGAGAGACTACCATCTGGGTTTTGAGTCTGGTTCAAGAACATGTTCATTTTTACTGAGCTTGTCACTGTTTCCTGGTCTTTGCACTGAGTAGAGCTAGGAAATCGGTATTTTTTTAAATATTAAAACACATCACAATTTCAGTTGACAATTATAAATTCCAGACTATAAGGTTCTTACTTAACATCCCTGATCTTATATTTGAATTGCCTTCTTCCATTCCCCAAATCCTAATTCCAAACACAAACATAATTTCTCACTTGTTTTATCCCATAGTACATACAACAGTCTCAAAAAAATGAAAGGGAAAGGAAGGAAGGAAGGAAAGAGGGAAGGAAGGAAGGAAGGAAGGAAGGAAGGAAGGAAGGAAGGAAGGAAGGAAGGAAGGAAGGAAGGTCCAAACAGTAACAATATTATCACCAACAATAAAATTAAGAAAAAGACTTGGCAATTTTTTTGAGTATATCTGTAGATAAATTCCTGTCACCTGAAATAATTCCTCTCTGTAATTAGGCCTCTAATCTGAGGCTCAGGTTCACTTGTGTCATTTTGCTCCCAATTTTTAGAGATTGCTTTGTCTCGTTATTAATTTTGTTTTGTAATCATATTAAATATTTACATGTTTTTGAATACAAAACAAAAACAGAATATATTCAAAGATACCTAACTTGGAATTTTGTCTACCTCATTTCCCCCCTCCCCCATAAATAACTTTTTCCCGAGAGGTTTTTATTTTTTTTCATGTAACCAAATTTATATTTAGATGACCTTCTTAGATAAATAGCAGGATGCCATAAACCCTTCTTTCCTCCGTGATTTCTTTTTAACTTAACAAATTCTGGAGATCATTCCATAAACTTAGTGATTTTTTTGAAAAGCGTGTTTCTGTAGCCCAGGTGAGAAATTTGGCTATAAAGTGGGAGTATTAGTAAGCAGCTGCTGGCAGAAGAAAGCTTTAATCCTAATGTATTATAAAAAAAAAAAAATGCAGATTGGAGCTTTGTAGTAAACCTTTATAAAATGACTCACCAAATTCACAGCATCGTGCTGGGAAAAATTAGAGTAGGTGGCTTTGCTTCTGAGAGGCATACACAGTGTGCAATTTTACCCTGCAAAATGCTTTAGCTACTACAATTTTCTTTTGCTTTGCCTTTTTGAAAAGTAATGTTCCTTCCTATTTTAGCAGCACCATTTGCATTCCTATTATTCACTCCGAACGGGGATTTGCATTTTTATCTTTCCTTTGTTACTTGTTTTCATTCCAGCACTTCTCTTCGAGCTCTTTGCCTTTGGTCTATCTTGCCCTTAAATGGAGGCCTCATGCTATGGGAACCGAGCCATGAATTTCCTTGCCGTCATGCCAGGCCTTGTCCCAATTTAATGATATAAGTTCCCTTGAACTATCGCCAGCAAAGCTAGGACATCCCACACGCATTTGCTATGGAAACACCTTCATGACTAATGGTCTCTCAAATTAAGGCATTTTAAAATTGAAGCTAGAAGTGGTCTTCATTAAAGAAAAACATTCTGCAGCTGTGGAAAAAAAATAGAGCAATTCTCTAAAAGTTGTGAGTTGTCATGTCAATATACCCAGCTTATCTGAGAGGTAGATTCCTACAATCCAATCCCAGGGTATGTGGATAAGAAAGCAAGAATTTATGCACACTCATCCACTCTTGGAGTGAGCAGCCTCTGTTCTCTTCTGCGGGGTGCTTCTAAATTCAGATGTTGGGCTTGTGCCAGGTTCTTTTCCTTAGAACACATGTAGAGACATTTAAGAGCCTGTATGATTTGGATGCTGCCAACACCACATCGTGTTCCCTTATTTCCCCCTCGCACGTCATAATAGCAAATTACAGAGGCTTCTATGGACCCAGCGGGCCATTTTGCCTTTGTTCAACCTATTGGCTTTGCTCAATAAATGATGCTTAATTAAATGATTGAATGAGTGAATGAGTATATGGGATGTACTTTCCTAGGTGGGCAAGGGAGCTTACCCTACCACTCATCTGCATGTTACGTTAAAGCATCTGTGCTCCGATTTCCTCTTTCATGTCTCTGTTAGAAAGCGGTGGGGTTTCAATAGATATCTCTGATTTCTGACTTGGAAGAATAGCGTAAATATGGTGGACACGACAGACAGAGGCAAGACTCTTGTTTTCACGTGGAAGAGGCCAGGTGGGCTTTGCCCCTCTCTGTTCAAACCAGTCCTCAAAAGCACTCGGAGAACCATGCCAAGAATCCCCTTCAGCCCATACGGGGTCTTCCTGTAGGAAGCTCCTGGTCACCTGCCATCCTAGTCTTGCTTCAGCCCCGTCCTGCTAATCTCCACCTTCCGTCCCTGCTCTCTGCCCCTAATCAAAGGCTGGCCTGTGCTGCCAGTCACGTCTCCAGATCTCAAATGGTGAGTTGCTGATCTGATGAATTTGTCCCAGTGAAGGCAGACCAGAAGGGTAGTTCCTTGTGGACGCTAAGAATCACTCAGATAAAATTATACATGGCCGGGGCTTGTTCTCCTGTGTTTTTGCTTAGTAGGTCTGGGTTTGACGAAGGATCTGTCTAGCCTTTTTAAAACACCTTGGTGATTCCAGGGCCGAGGCCCATCGTGAAACGGCCGGGCGAGAAGCACAGTCCGGGAGGCACATTACACTCTCTAAGGAAACCTGTTCAAAACACAGCCCCCACTGCTGTTGTCCGGCTCCTGGATGGCTAATCAGTGACTCTGCAGCTCCGTGGAGAAGACAGAAGGGAATCACCTTCCTTTGCAGTCCACAAGCAGAAGTCACTGCTTTTTAGTTGAGCTTTCAGAATCTCCAAGTGCAATGAATGAATTTGGGGTCAGCTCCCCGGCCACAGACGTGACGCGTTATTTTTTTTTTTTTTAAGATTTTATTTATTTGGCAATGAGAGAGAGAGAGAGATCACAAGTAGGCAGAGAGGCAGGCAGAGAGAGAGGGATAAGCAGGCTTCCTGCTGAGCAGAGAGCCCGATGTGGGGCTTGATCCCAGGACCCCGAGATCATGACCTGAGCCGGAGGCAGAGGCTCCAACCCACTGAGCCACCCAGGTGCCCCATGACACGTTATTTTTTATTCCATGTGTGTCTTTGTAGGTGCGATCTTTAGACACAAATTCACTGGAAGCTGATTAACACGTTCAAAAAAAAATCATCTCTCTGCCCTCCAGCCCCCTACGGAAGGGGTGGATGAGAAGCCCTAAATCCCAGTGCCTAGCTCCGCGGATGACTCCACTGACACGGGTTTTCCTCCGTGCCAGGTCATCATCACACCTTGCCCCAACAGCTACCCTGCCTTCCTGACCACGGCTGCAAGGCTCCACAGAGCTGATTGCCCCTATGCGAAACTAATGACTTTTTTTTTTGAGACTTTTTTTTTCCCACTCACTAATACCCTCTGGGCTTCCAGTAAATTTAAGTTTGCCAAATATCCCAAAGGAATTAAAGACCTAATTTTAGAGCTGAGGGAAAGTGCATTCTCGAAGCAACTGGGAGTACCCATCCTTACCCGTAAGAGTGACGAAGGGGGAGCAGGAGTGGCCCATTTCCTCAGTCTCACGGGGCAGCATCTTTACGAAAACTGAACTCCGCTGTTAACAGCCTGCGGAGGGACCGCTATCTACCACATCACAGGCGGTGGCAAAGAACAGGATGTTATGAGTACAGCGTGAGCCTCAGAGCTAGAGTCCAAACCAGGCTCGGGGCTTCCCAGGCCTGTGTTTACCTTGTTTTCTTCATACTTTAAGAAAGAACTCTCCTGAGAATGCAGCAACACAGAGCTGATTAATCTCCTTGTTTTTATTTTATTCCTAAAAAGAGAGCCCACTCTGGTTTCTGACAACATATCACCGAAGTGGCCTTTGGCTCTTCCCTTGATCCTCTTTTAAGATTTTACTTACTTATTTATCTGAAAGAGAGAGAGAGCACGAGCAGGGGGAGCAGCAGGCTTCCCATTGAGCAAGGGGCCTGAAGTGGGATTCGACCCCAGGACTCCTGGATTAGGACCTGAGCCGAAGGCAAATGCTTAGCTGCTTAGCCAACTGTGCCACCCAGGCGTCCCTCCTTCTTGATTCTTTAAAGGACCCATGGTTTTTCTCCAGTTTGCAACTGAAGCAAGCCGGAGGGAAGTTGCAGTGTACCCACCTGGGCAGCTTGTCTCCCCCAGACTCTTCCACTATATCGACACGGTTGAGTTTCTTCTGTTAAATACTGCTGCGTTGTCAGAAAACAAAACAAAATAATAACAGGGGGCACCCACAAGGAAACCGAAGGTGAAGCAAGTTTAACCCCTAAATGTGGCCACTCTTCCTAAATACTCATTTATTATCCTCAGTGTATTCCTTTGTAAGTTGTAATTAAAAATAAACCATCCACCAGCTGTAAGTTGGTAGTATGCTAATTAAGAGCATAGGGTTTTAGATATATCTGGATTTGAATATAGATTTAATATCCTTGCTGAGGGGATCTTACGCAGGTTACTTACCCTTTCTAAGTTTCGGTTTCCTTTCTTAAAAAGAACGAATGTAAGAATTATTATTTTTTAAATTTTTTTAAAGATTTTTTTATTTTATTCATGAGAGACAGAGAGAGAGAGGCAGAGGCAGAGAGAGAGGCAGAGGCAGAGGGAGAGACAGGCTCCCAGTGGAGCTGGGAGCTCGAGGTGGGACTAGATCCCAGGACCCTGGGATCACGACCTGAGCGGAAGGCAGATGCTTAACTGAGTCACTCAGGAGTCCAAAAAGAACTAATGTAGGAATTAAATAAGAGAACGCACACACAGGATTTATACAGGGTCTGTGACTTCACAAGAGCTCACTAAGTGTTATTCTTAAACTAGTATATTAATCAGGACCCAACTGGTTTTAAGTAAAACAAACCCAACACAAACTGGCTTAAGCAAAAAAGGCAAATGACTGCCACACAGAGTTGAAAACTCCGGTGGCAAGTTTGGTTCCGACACAGGTGAATCTGGGAGCTCGGCTGAAGCCTCAGAACTTGAGGATCTCAAGCCCAGCCCCCTTCGGCCTTCTCCCTTTCTGCTGTTTGCCTTCATCCTTCCGCAGGCTCATTCTGCAACAATTCCAGGCTTACGCCCTTCCAGCTGAGTAATCTTGCTTGGAGAAATCTCTATCCAGAGCTCCCTCCTCGTATCGCATTGATGGAATCCTTCTGCCCATTACAGGACCACTCCCTGTGGCCTCAGGGAGAGACAGAACACTGAAACTGAGCAGGTCTGAGTCATGTGTTCATCCTGGAGCTCTAGGGCGATGCTGTCTCACAGAAACCATGGCAACCGAGAGTGGGAGAAGGGGCTTCCCCTCGAAGAGATGAAGGTGACTGATACCCAAGAAAGGGGGCATGGACGCTGAGTAGGTATCTCTGCAGCTCCCTAATGAGTTTCTCTTTCCTTAGAAACACTTGCCAATACACTGAAGATATGCAAACTTTGGGGCGCCTGGTGGCTCAGTCCATTAAGTGTCTGCATTCCAGTCTTTGGCTCAGGTCATGATCTCAGGGTCCTGGGATCAAGCCCCGTATCAGGGTCCCCGCCCAGCAGATGCTTCTCCCTCTCCCTCTCCCCCTCTCCCCCACTGTGCTCACTTGCTCTCTCAAATAAACAAATAAAATCCTTAGAAAAATAAAAGATATGCAACTTCACCTTCGAATTGAGACCCCAAGGTCTGCAATGCCTCCTACGGTGAAAGAAATAGGAATGTCAGACGCAATCTCTCAAGGCACTGAGTTGCTGGAGGTATCCTAAAGGCCGTACCAGGAGTGGAAATGCTGTTGATGTCAAGCTAAAGGTTATCTAAGGACTGGCTTTTCTTGGTCACCATGTGTGGACCTGGCATTTTTTAATCGGTTCTGATCCATTTGAACCTTAAAATGTTTTATCTGTGTATTTCATGTTGAAAAGAAATTGGTCGATACGGTAACTTTTTATTTGGCCCTGATTAAATCTCACTCAGAAATAGTGACCCTTCCTCCACACATCCCCTCATCCTAGTATTTCATCATTTAGTAAATAAAGAGGTGTGCTAAAAATGTCCTCAGGTTCCTAACACACTTGTCAAAACTAATTACAGCTTTTTTAAAAAATTTAAACAAACTTGGATGTCATATTTCTTCTTATAAATGCAACGTGCATATAGTTTTAGAAGAAGTTGGAAGATATAAATAAGCACACAGAGAGACTATAATATCCGCCCACCCCCACCCCCAACACAGAGAAGCTATTGTCAACATCCTCAAGCTCAGTTACCTACGATGGGGATCCGAACACACTACCCCAAAATATGGCATCCTGGCAAATTGAATATTTCAAGCTGAAGAAGTCTGAAAAAACATCGGACTTTTTCCCCTGCACCCTTTTCCCATGAAACAAGCATAAAATCCTCACGTGAGAGTCGTCCTCCCTATGCCCTGAGGAAAGAAACACCTTTATCTCAGGAGACAAAGGGACACCAAGAAGAATCCAAACAAACAGGCCCGGCTACCTTTTCCCCAGTTTACTACACTTCCCTCAGACTTCTCATCTTATCCCTCCACAAATGTGCACCTTTCATCCAACTTAGCATAAAATACCCAGGTCGAATTGTTTCTTTGGATCTTCATTTCCTTTAGAAGTCTCTCATGCCATTTAAAACTTACATAAGGGGCACCTGGGTGGCTCAGTGGGTTAAACCTCTGCCTTCGGCTCAGGTCATGATCTCAGGGTCCTGGGATCGAGCCCCGCATCGGGCTCTCTGCTCAGCAGGGATCCTGCTTCCCCCTCTCCCTCTGCCTGTCTCTCTGCCTACTTGTGATCTCTCTCTCTGTCAAATAAATACATAAAATCTTTAAAACTTACATAAAATAGATGCATGTGCTTTTTCTCCTGGTAATCTGTCTAGGTCGATTGAATTTTCACACCCGGCCAAGGATCTTAAGAGAGTCAAGAAAAACTTTGTCCTTCCTAAACAAAACAAACAAACAAAGCAACAAAAAATGTTAAACAAAAACGAGATTTTAGTCTTTTATAACTTGATCCTTCCCCTATTCCCTACATCAGAACTGTTAATATTTATTTGTACTGTTTATTATACAAAGTGTCCTTCACATTTCAATGGGAGACAAGTTTATGTTGAAATCCTCTGATAGTATATGAAAAGGTTGAGCCTGTAAGTATTTTTCTGGGGAGATGGCTCATAGCTTCCATCAAGCTCTCCAGGATATCTACCATCTAAAATGAGAAACCCACTGTTTTATACCCTCATCTTAAACGGTGGGAATAGGTATATCTGGCAGAGAAAGAGACATACAAATAGACGTCATGATTGATTTAACCAAATCCATCTTATTGGACAGATAGGTCCATTCCAGGTTTGGGCTGTTAGAAAGGACGCCCAGTCAATGTAACTGTTGATTTAAAGTTTAACCACGGAACTATTTCCCCATAGTGCTGCAGGATACAAAGTTGCTGAGAATTTTTCAAGTGTGGAGTAACCCACACTGACAAATTGCCAAGCCCTTGGAAGGTGGCTTTTCACCCAGTAGAACCCTCCCCCGTGGTTCAGACACCTCAGCTTACTGTCCCTAAGGCCCGGAACTGTTGGCTGAGAGAGCCCACCTCCCCGGGGCACCAGCTGTGTGGGGAAGGAGCAAGGCTTCCTGCCTTTGTCTGGGGTTCTGACTGACAAAGACCTGCGATCACTCTGGGGCAGAGTTGCCCTGAGCCTCCTGTTTACATTTTTGCGAGGACACGTGGGCAAGCCCCGGCAGAGCCCCACAGCACCCTGTGCCTTGGTCACCCACTGGGCATCTGGTGATTCCCTTTGGGGAATTAGGATGATCTGAGCGTTGGGGGCCTGCCAATGGTAAATTCACACAGATGAAAGCAACTATCTAGCAGTTTCAGTAGGGTGGAGGAGGGAGGGGAAGGACAAGTAAACAAGCAAGGAAGTAGAGGTAAATAAATAAAGGGTTCCACTGAGTTTGGCTTACTTGCCTGAAGAGATTCAAACCAGTGTTTGAACATCTAGGCACTGGAAGTTAGGGAAGCAAGGCTGTTCTCTGAATTCAGATGTATTGTCATCCCGGGGTCTTATTAAAGTGTTTACTAAAACAGCCTTAATCATCCAAATATAAACATTGATTAGGTCTGTGTGTGTTTGCAAAAGCATATCTAGTCTGGGAGATGTAGGCCAATCTAGATCATCACAGAGGACGACAAAATCAGAGGGTACCACCCTCCATACTTTCAAGGACCGACAATATTCTTGCCGTTGTTAAAAGACGTGCGCAAAATAGGTATAGGGCTGTGTTCAGCACCAAAGTCCCCCCAAAGCAGCAGAATGCAACCACCAAGGTGTTATTGGTAATTTATCATCTGGAGCTGAGCTCATAAGAATTTGCCTTTTTTTGAAATTGTGGGTAAGTTTAATACGGGCTTTCGAATGACATTCTCATTATTTCAGTTTTTCCCATGGGAAAACTCCAGCGCCATCCATGTCAGAAGTCACCTCCAAATGCATGAAATATCAGGGATGACCCTCCCTTCCCTCAGGTCTGATATTTTCCTGGCGAGGACTTTGGCTCAAACCCCTTGCCGCCAAGTTGCCAGGCCGCCTACAGATTGCAATCTCTCTAGCAAATAGTGATGCAAAGTTTTTTGCAAAAGGCAGCACACCTACCCTAACCTTCCTAACAGCACTTTTCTTAGAAGCCCAGCATGTGTTATCACGCCTTTGCAGGTGGAGAAACAAAAACACAGAAAGATTAAACAGCCTATCTAAGATGACCTAGCAAGTCATCCACCAAGCGCCTGACTCCTGACAACGTGTGACACACAAATGCTCTAAAAACATGACCTCACCCTTGTTTCTGTGCAGAAAAACACAAGGAGTCATTTACTAGCCCCAAAGATGTCCCGATGCTATGAAGATGGCACATTCAATCAGATCTTCATTATCTAGAGCCAAATCAGGCCAGACAGAGTCTTCGTTAGATCGAAAAGTCCTGCCTGTTTGGAACTCAGAGTCCTCGGACTTGCTCATGTCACCATGAATTGGCTATTCTAGAATTGGGAAGGGCTCCCAACAAAGTGCTTACAGATGATGGTCATCGTGTATGAAATTAAAAAAAAAAACAAAAACAAAAACGGTTTTAATTAGAAAAAAATGAATAATTATGAGAAGACAGTGCAGCAGTGCAAGATCTCATCAAAGAAACAGTCTCTAGAATGACCTAGAAATGGGCAGAAGATAACTCCGTTATTGAAACAAACTGACCCAAAAAAAAAGAAAATTACAAAGACATCACCCCAATCCCACCATGGAAAATAATGCAAACTACTCTTTTGAAACTGAATTTCATGTCGGTTAAGTTGCATTTCATATTTTGTGTCCCAGGTCAGAAAACGGCACTGTCCGTATCTAAAAGAATTCATCTAACTCCAGACAAGCTGTTTTCTTCTCCCCCCCCCCCAACCCCCCGCAATGGAATCAAACTCTGTCACTTTTTTCAAATGTGGTGCCAGTGAGACCAGCCCTTCAGATAAGCAGAGTCAACGGCCATTGAGCTAATGTGACTTCAGAGGAGCCAAAAAGCCTGCCTGCCAAGGAGCCTAAAGCTCCCACCATTAAAGTCGCTCCAATGAATGGACCATTGCGTTTCCCAAAATACTCCTGTCACAGATACTAGCGTAGGCCTAGCACAGTGCCCGAGCCATCAGAGCCACTCAATGCTTATTGAACGAATAAAAGAATGATTGTTACCCAAGAAGGATAATAAACTGTGATTATATTGGTTAGAGTCTATGCCAAAAATATAAAAGTATCTGGAACGTATTAACTCGTTTGCCCCCACTGTGCGTGGTTGCGAAGTTCGTCTTCAGATTGGTCCCAATTAGTGCTTAAAGAAATGGGACACTGGAGAGGAAAGCGGGCAGTCGAGGCAGCGGGCTGTGGGTGTCAGGGGCTGGAAGGCCGCTGAGCTTTGGTAGAGGAAGAGGACACCCAAGAGGTAAGCTCAAGGTCTGTCTGTGTTCCCAGCATCGCTCTGAAGCCCACACTGTTCTCCAGGGGACCTGGCTCAAGAGTTTGCCCGTCATCAAGAAGCACTAACTGATTAGGTGTTTTCACACAGGTTCAGGAGTTCAAATCCCTTCTCTCCTGCTTCCTCGATGTACGACTTGGGACCAAATATGTAACCCACGTTGTTCTGAAATGAGCATAATAACTCTCTCCTTGGGCTGTTGGGAGGATTAAGTAAGATAATACCTATTAAGCCCTTAAAAGAATGGCCCGCCTGGCCTAGGAAGCCCTCAGTTCATGGTAGTTATTATGATTTTCAGTAATATGTCTACAATCTACTATGCGTAGAGTAAGATATGGGGAGTGGGCAATTTGCTTCGTACCATTACAACTTCTACAAACAGACGACAGGTGAGCTGGCAGGTGACCTCAGGCCCCATTGCCTCTGGTTGGTATACATCCATGTGCGTGCGAGGGAAAGAGATGTGCATTTGCATTTACATTCCTTATGAAATGGACAAAGGCCTGGCCGTCTCTTGCCTCAGTTGCTCAACGGAGGAAATGGAGAATAATGGTTTTTGTCTCGTGTTACTGAGGAAAGGAGTTAGATGAATTCATTCCCAAAAAGAGTCTGAAACAGTGTTACACAGAGAAAAAGTATGTTATTTCGTGTGTGTGCGCGCGCTCGTGCCTCCTGTTTTTCTAAGGATGAGTACAAAATCAATAACCAATTTTCAATTAAAAACAAAATCTACTGATACATGGATATTTGCCATACCTGTTTCTTTCACAGGATAGAATACAACCATGACTAGTGGAAACAGTGACCGAGACGCTGGACGTCAGGCTCTGCCTTCTCTCTGAACCGGTCTGAGCAATAAATCCCTTCCCCAACCGTATCGTGCGGTGAAGCCGCTGTTTCATGCTGTGACCTCAAAAGCTTATGAAAAGCTTTTTTTTACACTAGGGCTTGTAGCAGAGGGGGAAGCACAGCCCCCCGAGGTAGCAGCACTCCCTCCCTGGCTGCCCTAGGCACTCATCTAGAATCATGAACTGAACTATGTCCAACCTCAAGGCCCTCAGTGGCCCTTGAAGGCAAGAGATTAACATTGTATTTCCAAATCAGTAAAATGGACAGGATGGGCTCTTTCTGCATTTTTGGGGAAATGCAGAAGTGGGAAGGGGACGATAGATAAGCAAAGGAAACAAGTTTGGGGTTTTTTTTTCCCCTCTGAATTTTAGAGTCAATTTCCTGTGTAAAATGTTATTATCTCCTTTCTTATTCCTATGGAAACTTCCCTCATCTAGTGCATCCAGCTTTGAAAATGCCAAATGATTATTCGCAGCATAACTTCTGTAAAGGAAATAGACACCTATATGTTTTTAAGAAATTGGGGGTGGGCGATGTACTCTAACCCTACAACTTCTACAAATACACCACAGATAAGTTCTGTCACTGTCTCAGCAGCTGTGGTCCCTGCTTAGTACTCGTAAGTCTGTATGGGAGAGATAGAGGATCGTGTGGCTCTACTGTCCCCAAGTTAAGGAAAAGACAGTGCCCAGAATAGCCACAGTAGAGAGATGTCTGCTCATTGATATGCAAATGACAATAGCAAGCGGTCTGCTGTGTGTAGGGAATCCCATGACTGGATGACCACAAGCAGGTTATTAAAGTGAAACAAGGCTATTTTGTCCATTATGAAAAGCACTACCCTGTCTCAGTGAGTGGCACATTCAGAGCTATTTACATTTCAACGGACAACTAACAATAAATCAATATAAATACTCCTTCAAATCCATTTTCTTTCTCGAAGAACAATAGCTGTTCAAAATCACGGGCTTAAGCAAGAATCTGAATCAAGCAGTAATCATAAAAAAAGAATCCAGTATCTAATCAACCCGATGTCTGTTAAATCATTCATAAGTAAAGCCCACAAAGCGCTGGAGTAAAGAGAGCTCTCCACGTCCAGCCCCAGAAATTGAGGTCCACATCTAAATAATAACAATAATAATGAGTTGCTCCACGTGTCATGTAATATATTTATATGTATTTACTGTGTGATGGAAAATACCATCGGCCAGTCCGTATTATTGAAATGGGTGTATTGCACGAGTTACATCCTGCAGTGTACACCCTGCAGTGACCCTGGGAGCCGTGTACCATTATAATCCTCCTTTTACAGATAAACTGCAGCTGAAAGAGGTTCTGTAAGTTGTCCAAGACCAGAAATCTGGTATGTGAAAGATCCGGGTTTCTAATCCTACCTGCATTCGAGTGGGGCTCTTAACAACACCAACACATCCTCTCCAAGAGATGCGGGGACAGAATTGGATGACTGCTAGTAAAATATCCTGGGTACTTAGAATATTTTGCTCAAGTTTGACCAGAGATAAAAAGCTGTAGTTCAGTCTGTGAGAGTACTATTAACTTTGATTTAAAACTTATTGGGAATAGACAACTTATCTATAATAAATTCTATCATTCATTCAGTTTTACATCCAACAAATAATTATTGAGTCATTAATAAGTGTGAGGTGCCTGCCAGCACCTGAGGCTAGAGCAGTGAACCAGACAGACAGAGGCCTGACTTCATTTAATTTACAGTCCTCTGGGGGAGAGAGATGCTTAAAAATCATCTTTCATTACAATCGTGACAAGTATGCAGAAGAAAAAGTCCTCAATGCAAGGAAAACAGATAAAAGGAAGACCCAAGCCTAGTCCGGGAAAGTCAGAAGCCTCTCTCAAGAGGGAAGAGTTAAGAGGCGTGGAGACTAAATAAGAGTAAGCCAGATATAAGAAGATCAGGGCAGGGAAGGAGCCGGGGGTGGGGTGGGGTGGGGGTTCAGGATGCTTTAAGTTGTCTGCAAGTCAAATAAAATCTACCGCAAATTCGCTTAAAATACTAAAAGGTATTTTTTGGTACAGCTTCAGGCACAGTTTGATCAAGACTCTGGTTTTCATTTCTCTAAGAGTATCACTGTCCCACCAAATTTTATATATTCATTTCAGTTACTTAGTTTCTATCATGACAATGTCTACCCATGACAGTTTATTTGCTCATAGTCACAGAAAGAAAGAGTTCCCTTCGTTATGCTGATTAGGCAACCCCAAATCGACCCTTCTAACTACTGGATGCCTCTGCCTAACTTAAGTCTTGGATATCTGCACCAATCATTTTGGTAAGGAGAATGGGATTTGTGTAACCTTGGACCTTAGGGGTGGGTCCA
This sequence comes from Procyon lotor, assembly GCA_028646535.1. Taxonomy (NCBI): domain Eukaryota; kingdom Metazoa; phylum Chordata; class Mammalia; order Carnivora; family Procyonidae; genus Procyon; species Procyon lotor. The sequence goes on from CM053611.1 coordinate 85,848,545, forward strand.
TCCCATCCAAATCATATGGCCACTAAACATAGAGGAGGCGACCACAATTTCAATTCCAGACAGAGAGCTATTCTAGTCAAAGATAGAAACAGGCATGGAGAACCTTAGGTGGTTTGCTCAGATGTTGGAGGATCTAAGTTCCATGCGAAAAACAGAAAATGAAGAGAAGATTACCGTGAGGAAGACAAGATTATACAGATCAGACAGGGCCTTGAGGACCATGTTGAAAATTTGGGGCCTGTTCCAAAGGTTGATGGAAAGTTTCTGTTTTTTTGTGATGATCAAACTTACACATTAAAAGCATTCTTGTACAGAAGAAAGATTTCCTCAAAAATACGTGTGTATATTTCTGATTCCTCCATGTATATGCATAGACTATGTCTGAAAAATATACAAGACAGCAGTAAATGGGGTTACTTATGGGAAGAAGTCCTTGGAAACCAGAGAACTGACCAAATACAGAGACTTTTCACTGCATGCACGTTGACCTTGTCTTTTTTTTTTTTTAAACCTATTCTTACCTTGTTGTTAGATTTAAAAAATACCAAGTTATTTGTTTCCAGTGAAAACTCTATCCTCTGTATGGAGAGAAAAATCAGAGGCAGGGAAGAGGGCAGGGAGATGCGGCAAGAGGAGCAGTCGCTTGGCTTCCCATGGAACAGGAACAGGTCACCTATGGCTGAAGCTCTACCCTTCTCCACCGCCATACCTAAGCCTTCTGTCCCCGCGGAAGGCACACTCCGAGGAGGACAGAGTGAAATGGTCACAGAGCCAGTGACTTCTGAGCATGAGATGCAATGGGGGGAGGAGGCTTGAGAAGGAGCCAGAAGCCACAGAATGGTTATAAGAGGAGGATAGGGGTCTGGGGAAAGGAAGCAAGTTTGTATTTGTTCAGAGGCACAAACGTATTTGACTTACCTGAGCTACTGATATCCCCAGCCTATAATTATGCAAATGTAACACCTCTGAAAATGGGCCCCTGCATCTAAGTGGAACTCCTGGGATTCCAGATCGCAGAACAGGAGCTTGGAACCCTCCCTGGGAGGCAGCCCACACCCAGCTAGAAAATGGGAAGCTGCAGCCTACTCCCACCCTGCAGCCTGACCTCTCGTCTGCACTGGGTCAAGTCGAACTGAATGCAATGCAATGTGTCCACCTTGCTGGCACAGGTAAATAATGAAATGATTATCAAAGGGACAGATGAATGCCGGCAGCAATTTTAGCGATAACTGCATGCAATTAGCAAAATATTAGCAAAATGTGAAATGAGTTTTGAGAGAACACAAACATCCAGTCCATGGCAACAGGGAACTGTTTGTATCATGCTTCTCTCTCACTGCGTTTGATCCCTCCCGTGTCACAATTCATGTCCTCCGTAAAGTCCCATTCTTATCCTTTACGTTGGTTGTAATCACACTTTTGAATCTCTTATCGTTTTGTGATATTCCCCTATTCTCATTTGTGGGTACACTACAGCATAGCGGCAAAGAGCGAGCCATCTGGAAAACTGAGTTTATACTTTTGGTCTCCCATTTGCAGCCTTTACAAGCCATGTGACCTTGGATAGTTTCCTTAACATTCCTGTGAATCCGCTCCATCTGTAAAATGGGGACAGTCACGTCACGTACTTTATGGTGTGGTTGTGAGGAATGAACAGGTTAATATGGAGGATGTGATGCAATATATATAATATATATGTATATGCACATATATCTACCTATCAATTTGAGCATATTATAAGCTCTTCGTGGGAATTGGTTAGTATTACAACTATGCATAATAGTTACTGGTATATTTGTCATATCTTTTATTTAGATTATATGTATTTCAAATTATATGATAGACTTAGATTCTTTTTGTAACATAACTGGTCGTCTAATATACCACGTGACAAAACACCCCAAAACTTACCAGTTTAAAACAACAAATGTTTATTATCTCACAGTTCTTTTTTTCAAAGATTTTACTTATTCATTTGTTTGAAAGAAAGAGCACGCGTGCATGAGAGAGAGAGAGAGAGAGGGAAAACCCATAGGCAAGAGGAGCAGCAGGCAGAGGGAGAGGGAGAAGCTGACTCCCCTCCCGGTGCAGGTGGGGCTCGATCCCAGGATCCTGGGATCATGACCTGATCCGAAGGCAGACGCTTAAATGACTGAGCCACCCAGACGCCCCTATCTCACAGTTTCTGTGAGTCAGAAAGCTGGGGACCGCTCAGCATCTCCTAGGAGCATACAGCTGAGGATTCCCCCAGGGCAGCAGTCATCTGAAGGCTTACTGAGGGAAGGAGCCATTCCCAAGCTCACTCGTCTGACTGTGGGCAGCCACAGGTCTCTGCCGGATGCTGTCAGGAGACATCAGTTCCCTGCTGTGTGGGTCTCTCCACAGGGAGCCCCAGAGCACGGGCTCTGAAAGAGAGAGAGCAAAGCAGAATCCCAGGTTTTAGCAACCTAATCGCAGAAGTTGACAACTCATCTGCTATTTTCTGCCTGTTAGAAGTGAGTCAATATGTCCAGTCTACACCCAAGAGGAAGGGCTTACACGAGGACATGAATATGAGGACGTGGTGGTCATGGGACCCCATCTTAGAGGCTGCTTTCTACACACAGTAAGAAAGAGGAAAATGAGCGTCTGTGGAATGTGCCAACCTTACTGGATAACCCTTAAGGTTCGGAAAGATCCTCATCTAACAGACTGAGCAGAGAGCTGCACAGGTAAATTACGTCTATGGAAAGCACTCGATGGGTGGCTTATTCATTTAATAAGCATTGGGAATCCCCACTTTTATATCAGACACTGTGTGGAAAATGAAGGATACTAAGATTTAAAAAAAAATAATCTTTAAAGCTGGATAGGATCTGGCCCAACTTTTTCACTGAACAAATAAGAGATATGAGGCCCAAGCAGACTACTTGGCCCAAGTCCCACAGTAACACAAGCACTGCCAGGACCCAGATCTCCTGACTGCTTTCTCCTCTGATGGAAATAGAGGAGTTCCCTGCTGCATCCTCGTGGACGGCCAATCCCCCTACTTCTGGGACTAGGAAGACAGACTACAAAAAAGAACTGAATCTATGGGACATCCGTTATTTTTAAATGCATGTAGTATTTTTGTTTTTGCTCTTTTAAAGATTTTATTTATGTATTTGTCAGAGAAAGAGAGTGAGAGAGCACAAGCACACAAGCACGGGGAGCACCAGGCAGAGGGAAAAGCAGGTTCTTCGCTGAGCAAGGAGCCTGACGTGGGACTCGATCCCTGGGATCATGCCCTGAGCTGAAGGCAGATGCTAAACTGACTGAGCCACTCAGACATCCCTAAATGCATGTAGTTTTATTAAAATCAGTCCCTCATATTAGGACATTCTTTAAAGACAAACTACATCCCTGAAGTTCCTACAAGCCTAACAGATTTATATGGGCTCCATTCTTCCTTGTACTGACATTGTGTTTAAGCTTCTACACACCACCTGGCCAAGACAAGGCCTTAGACATCATCTGAGCCAGACAAGTTCAGAGAGGGAGCCGAGCGTCACTCTGCTGGGAGGGGACACAACTTGCCCCCAAAGCATCCAAGCTGCAGTTCTCACCTTTCGCATCCTAAGGCTGATGTTTATTTGTCTCTTGTTTTTTGGCTTGCCTTCAACCAGAAAGCGGTGCTTCCATGTGTTAGACTCAACAAGGCCACTTTCCCCTTCTGGAAAAATAAAATAACCTCTGCCCTAGTCATGCCTGGGAATGGCACGCACTTCAGGAGGCCAATACAAGAATTTTATGTGATATAAATAGACTCCATCAATTCAAGGAGCGGGTGTGGAAACTGAAACATTGACAGGTAATTATCAAAAGTACCTTAGAAAAGCAAGTTTCTGTGGACAATAGCCGCAATTTATTATTATTATTGTTGCTAGCCTCCCTGATGTTCTCCATTTATGATTCCAGTAATCTTGTCTCTTTTGATGAATGTACCTTTTGTTTTTCATTAAGGTGTCAATGCATTAGACAAAAGGCCTGCTGAGTACGACAAAATTCATGGTCACCTGACAGAGGAAAACAGGACTTTATACCTGTGAGCCAAAACACAATCGTCTCCAAAGGCTGAAAATGCATATGTACAAAACCACAAGTCTGCGTGCGCATGCGCACGGACAGACCGGCGCGCACACACAAACATTGTCCTTGACAGTCGTGGAGATGATGTCAGGAATCTTTTAGCCAGGTTCAAGTGGTCTGTGGCAGGTTTGCCAGCTCCAGACCATGCATAACTGAACCAGCCCCCTCCACACCTACCAACACCTTTATATCTTATTTCGTTGCGATCTCACTGAATCCCTAGACCAACCTGGAAGGACTAAGAATCTCTCTCCTTCAAAAATCCTCAGGCCCCTTCTCCTAATTAGAGATCTTGAGTTCTACGCGGTTGGCCTTGAAGCATTATTTACTCCTAGACAGTCTGCTCCAAGGCTTCAAAGCACTACTTTTCAAACCCTTCCCAGCTCCTGAGGAGTAGGATACTAGGGAAAGTAGTTCAGCTGTCAGTCGATAGGGGTTTGAGACAGGAGCAAACGGGACCTTTGCTGGGTGTTAAGGCAAGCATTTCAATAGGTTCTTAACTAGTCAGTCCACTGGGGTACGTGGATTTTTTTTTATCAGTCTAGTATCCTAGGCCAGTGACACAATCTTGGACAGTTGTCAAGAGCTAATAACCTTTTGCAATAATATCCTCGATGGGGAAGAGGAAATGGGATTTTCCAAGTCTCAAGGCTGAATGATTGTAAAAGAAATTTTTTTAAATAGCAATTCAAAAAACACTTAGAACAAAAGAGAAAGCAAATCAAACTCCCCCCGCTCCCAACGTAGAAAAAATATTAAGCCTACATGTGCCACAAAGGAAAAAAACTTTTCAAAGAAAGGCTCAGAATTTTCAGTGTATGCACAACATTAATTTTGAGGTGATTAGAAAAAGCTGTTTTCTATTCATCAAAAATCAAAGGTATGTACATTCTGGATAAAGATTTGGCTACCAATTAAAAATTCATAAATACCCATGGAGTCTGAAACTTACAGTCCATATCATGTGGTACTTTGAAAACTACTCAGTCCTCACAGAAATCATAAAAGATTTACAATTAGCTTCATTTTTAAAAGAAGCTATTTTTTTTTTAAAGATTTTATTTATGTATTTGACAGAAAGAGAGAGAGAGAGAGAGCACAAGCAGGGGGAGCAGCAGGAAAAGGGAGAAGCAGGCTCCCTGCCAAGCAGGGATCCTGATACAGGACTCAGTCCCAGAACCCTGAGACCATGACCTGAGCTGAAGGCAGACACTTAACCGACTGAGCAACCCAGATGCCCAAGAACATATTTTTCCCCTCTGCAAGCTCCACTCCCATCCCTGTGTACTCACTCAAGAAAATGTTTTAAAACAAAGAGTGAAACTGGAAATTGCATCCACTGCAATATTCCAACATTGTTTCTGTTCTTTTGTTCATTTATTTACTGGCTATGTACTCACAGGGCTTCCCCTTTGGCTACGTGATGTAATAGGAAATAAAAAATGAGCCAGTTACACGGCCCCTACTTAGAGGATCTCCCCTCTTAGTGAGAGTGACACACACACAGAAATAAACAACAATACTCTAAATGCTACATCAAGACACAGCATTATTGAAGTCCAAACTGCTGAGTGTCTAAGCCTAGGGGGTTTAAAACTGCCTCTACAGAGGAGGCGACATTTAAGCTGAGTCTTAAAATACAAGTAAGAGTTGGCTAGGTGGCAAGGGGGGAGCTTCACACGTATTTCAGAGAGGATGAGGCATTTGCTTTGATGGAAGCAGAGTGTGCATGCGGATGCATGGAGGAGGTGGGAGGAGATGAGGAAAAGTGAGAGCCAGCCTTTAATTGAGTCATACGCCATGCTGAGATATTTGAACCTTATCCCACCTACAACAGAAAGGTGCTCGAGATTCCTAATGAAAGATTTCCTTTATACTCAAATAATTCAGGTAGTATCACAGAGGGTGGAGGAGAAGTTTCAGTTAGAATCGGTATTTTACATGACTTCTTAGAAAGTCCAGCCAACACAAAGCCTAGTTTCTGCCCAAGCTGAATCCCATATGTTACCACATCTCCCTTTTTTCTTTGTAATCTTCATCCCATTCACCTTTGTTTATCTTCTGTTGATTTGTTCCATCAATCGATCCATCCTTCAACGAATACTTGTCGAGCCCTTACTAGAATGCCAGACACCGTGTAGGGACCAGTGATGAGTCCCTAAGAAGGACAGGCTCTGCACTCTGGCCACGCTTAGAGTCTAGCAGTGCTGGCAGATTCATTTAAATACAAGTAATTGAAATGATGTGTAAGGAGCAAGACGAAGGGAACCTACAGGGGGCTTCCCTAAGGAAGTGGTGGTTAGCTTATGACCTATATGATGAGTAACACTTAACCAAAGTTCATGTGTTGGAAGGAGGATGGGGGAAAAGGCAGAAATTACCGTGCAACTGGGAAATAACCAAAGGCAGGAGGAAGCATGGTACCTTGGAGGAAGTAGGTCCTCCTACTTCTCCTACCTGCCTGGGGAGTTGAACAAACTGGTGAGAAGGGCTGGAGCTAGAGCCTGCGGGGCTAAGCTCGCCATGAGTACCAACCCGGTAGGCGGGGCTGTGCCGTAGAAATAGAACCCTAATGCTCAGTGGCCTAATCAACAAAAATTTTCTCTCTGTCAAGTAAATTCCTATGCAGTTCAGATGACATTCCAGGGCAGTTCTTGGAGTATTTCAGACACCAGGGATCCCACTATCTTCTGTTGTGGCCGTCCCAACATGTGGCTCTCAGGATCTCTACAAGAGGTGAAGAGCATGTATGGCAATGGGTCCCGAATACTTTGGCCCAAAAGAGACACATTCATCCACTGGTGTCCAGAACTAGTCACAAAGGCCCAGCTAACCACAAGAGAAGCACTGGAAAATGTAGGACACACATGGGCCATTTGATGATCGCCACCCCCCCAATATCTCTGTAAAGGATTAGCGGTCTTTATCCTAAAGGTAACGGAGAACCACTACAGCCTTGCAAGTAGGAGACTGCTAGGATCAAGTTTATGTTGTAGAAATGACTCCAGCAATACTGTGGAGAATGAATTGGATGGATAAAGAAAGACCCATTGGGAAATTTTTCAGAAGTTGAAGTAATAGAAGATGGTGGCTGAGGATACAGTGGTGTCAGCCTCCAAGTTTAGTAAACACCTACATTTAGACATTTTTGTAAGAATCCTAACAAGAAACTGGTTTAAATTGGTACTGTAACAGAGAAGAATTTTCTTAAGAGTAACAGTAACAGGGGGGCCTGGAGGGCTCAGTCAATTAAACTTCCAACTCTTGTTTTCAGCTCAGGTCATGATCTCAGGGTTGTGAGATTGCTGGACATGGAGCCTGCTTAAGATTCTCTCTCTCCTTCTCCCTCTGCCCCTCCCTCTACATGCTCGGGCTCTCTCTCTCTCTCTCTCTCTCTCTCTCTCTCTCTCTCTTCCTCTTAAAAGAAGAAGAAGAAAAAAAAGAACAATAACAGAATACGTAAACTATTGGCTGAATTTACCTAGTGGTTTAACAGATTACAAATAGCTGGATTCTCTTCCCATAGGTTGGGGAGCAGGAGATGCAGGAGAGCAAAGGTTCTTTTGCTCTAGTTCTGTGGAATGGTAAAGCGCAGTGAGGAAATCATAATATCTGGCAGAGGATCTTGAAGCTGAGACCAATGCCAAGGTCATGGAAGTATGCAGAGCAGAGATTCAGACGGGGAGCTGAATAATAAGTCAGAAAAAGGTTATATGACTTTCGAGAACCAGGCAGGTGGGTCAGAAGTCAGAGTATGGAGCCGGGGAGCAGAAAGGTGGACAAAGGAGCACAGAGAACAGTGAGTGCCACCAAAAAGTGGATAGTCCAGATTGATTTTACATGCTCTTAGTAACCTGGAGATTAGAGCTACAACCGCAATCACTGAGCTAGATGGGGGACAGCGTTAAGTGTTCCTCCAAGCAATTCCCCTATCAATCACCTCCTTATCATGTCCAGAACTCATTGTTTTCAAATTTCAGCTTTATTGACATGTAACTGATATGATTTGCACGTAGAGCTACACGATTCGTAGCTCCCAGTCCTTCCCCTCTCTAAAATCACCCACGCTCCACTCAAGGGCTCCAGCCACAAGCCCTTCTTGAACCCTCTCTTTCCTCTTACACTACTTCTCTGTGTCTGTTCCACCAGCATGTCCCCTGACTCTATTCTGATATGTGGCCTCATTCCAACCATTTCCTGTCATTTCTACCATAGTCCAAGCCTTGATAAGAGATAACCATTTCTTATTTTGACTCTAGCAATAACTTCTTAACAGGCTCCCCTCCTCTGCTCTTTCCTCCTAAACTATATTCTCACCACAGACAGAAGGATCCTTTTGAGACATAAATAGAGTCATAGTACTCCCTTCCAGTGGCTTCTGGTCCCACGTAGAATAAAACCATGGCCCGGTTTTAGGTTACCCGGGTGGTCAGGTCAGTTAAGTGTCTGTTTCCTGGTTTTGGCTCAGGTTGTGATCTTAGGGTCATGAGATCAAGCCCAGCATCAAGCTTGACACTCAGCTTCGAGTCGGCTTGGGATTATCTCCCTCTCCCTCTTCTTCCACCCCTGACCCCCATGTGCAAGTGTTCAATCTCTCTCTCTCAAATAAGTACATCTTAAAAAAAAAAAGGAATAAAACTATGGCCAACAATGCCCTTCAATATCTAGGCTGTGCCTTCCTTTCTGATCATATTTCCATCTCTTCTCTCTATCGCCCTTGTTCCCTAGACACGCAAGGCTCTTCTTTAAATATTCATTTAAATTAGTTATTAAATTAAATATCACCTCCTTAGCCTCACGTCTGGACTTCTGATCTAAAGCAGCCACTCATTACAAAACGGTAGCTCTATTTTGATGTTCTGCATACATTTTTGGGCTCTCCACTATTTTCTTTCTGAGCTCCTTCCGTGGTGTTGCTGTTGTGCTGTCATCAGGGTTAACAATCTGTTTCCTCCTAGCAGAACACACCCCCACTGAAAGCAGCAGCCTACACCGCCGTCATCCTTGCTGTTCCCGCAGTGCACAGAACGGTGCATAGCAGGCGCTCTCTAATTTGGTGAACAAATACATGAATGAAGAAATACATAAATGAGTGAATTCCTCTACTTCTCTGTGCCTGAAACCTCACCCTCTTGATTGTCTTCTTTCCTTCAGCCTAGAACCTCGAAGTCTCTTAGACAATTGAAACAGTCCTCCCTTGAGCTCCTGTAGCTTTTCCTCTTGCTTTCTAACCTATTCTTTCCTCTTCCTTGTTGATAGAAATGGGGTTTTTTTGTTTGTGTTTTATACAAACACTCTACAATTATTACATAAACCTCTCTAGCTTCTGATTTCCCACCTGGTGGAAATGAATAAGGCTCCTGGTTACCAAACCAGCCCTTGCCTTACTGACCCTCACTGGCCACCACCCCCTTCTTCTATTCTTGACCCCCAACCATCTCTTCTTTCTGCTGGGACTCTCTGACCATTCCCTTTTTGTTCTCTTCTTAAAACAATTCCCTGGGCTCCTCCACACTATTTTCATGCTCCTTCTTTCTTCCTTCCACCATCTGCTCTTTATCACGTGGCTTTTGCCCTTTCCCTCTCCCTCCCACTAAAGTGGAGTGTGCCCGGTCACTCTGAATCCTTGGCTCCCTGCCTTTCTCACTCTCTACCCTCTCCTTCTGGCTGATTTCATCTCCTCCTCGGACTTCAAAGACTTCCCCCAAATAGATTTTTAAAAACTCTACACCTCCAATCTATAGCTCTTCCCCCCATTACATATACGTGGGTAGCCCACAGTCCTTTCAAACTCAACATGTCTGGATTTGTAAGGTACTATAATAAGGAAACGGGGACTCGGAGATTTGGCAGTTTACCTAAGAGCACCTGACTAGGGAGTGGTAAAGCTGGAATCTAAATTCAATTCTCCCGGACATCAAAGCCCGTATTGTTCCTCCATATCACTTTGTCATTGTGTTACAATAGCAGAAGGCAGGAAATAGCCAAAATGTCTTTCTAGAGAGCAGTTTGATATACTGTGGAATGGCCAAAAGACGAAATTTGATGCCGTGATTAGAAAAGATGTTTTAGAAATATGATTAATAGCGGGGAGAAAGTGAAACATGAAACTATGTATAGTAAGATCCTAATCTTATCGTTACAATTAGAATAAAGTCTGGAAAGGAAACATAAAACGCCAACTGCTACCTTCATGTGGTGGTGTGATTATGGTTTAAATAATTATCTTTTTTTTCTCTACCCCCATTCATTCCAGCCCTGCACTAATGCCCCCGATTTCTTTTTGGAAAATTACCTCTTCCTCATGTGTCATTTTATTTTGTTTTTTTGTTTTTGTTTTTGTTTTTGTTTTTATTTTCTGATGTGTGTATCTTGATGGGAAAATAATGAAGTTTCCTCCCTCAGATCCTTTTGCTCACCCAGCCAGTATAAGCCAAGAACCTTGCATATTGGCCATGATGAGCCAATAAGACATTTTATCTGAGTAACATTGGGAGAGAAAAATGTCAGATCCCATTCAGTGCTACAGTGGCCCCAGAACTAAGCAATCAATTTCCACCTCCATTAATTCCTAGAGCTGCCCTTCTTGGTCTATTTCTAAAGTGATTCTCTGGCCTTGTATCCATTCTGGAAGCTTCCTCACATGCTTTCAATGAATTTTCTTTTCTTGGCTAAATTAGCTCTTGGCTAAATTCTGGGCTAAATGAGGGTAGTCTCTGATATTTATGACCAAACAACGCCCACCGACACATGTGTGTATGTTCTATTTTCTATAATAAATGCATTTTGTCTTTCTACTCAAGAATAACAAGGGAAATGAAAGTTAAAGATCTAGTGACAGTAAGAACAGTCCGAAGTACCAGTCTGAAATATGTTTGACTGTAATAAACCTAGGTGAAATGTGGGGTTTGATCTCTCCTGATCCATCACTGATCCTAGTAAATCACCCACTTCATGCTGTGATTTCAACGTGACAGCAGATCAATAGTATCCCCTTCCTCTACAAGCGGAAAATATTCTGATTTCGATTTCTAATAAGTTTAGGGTCAATGAGAGCCTACCAAAGCAACTCTTGGATTATACTGGAAGAAAATATATTCTTTTTCTTTCTTTTTTTTTTTTTTCATTTGATACACGTATTGAATGTTCCCTCCATGCCAGGTGTTCTACAGAAATGAATGGTGCCTGCCTTTGGCTTCTTAGGTACTTCCTCCTGCACAATGAGGCAAATGCTTAGCAGATAAATTGCAACAAAACATGGTAAATGCTACTATAGAGATAGGAGCAAAGCGCCTTCTCACAGGACAGAGATGAACTACCAGTGAAAAGATTCTAGATGATTAGAAGGACAATAACAAAGACCCAGCACTTACTGTTTTAGCTGAAAAGTGGGCTCCAGCAACTTTGCAAAGAGGATTATCATTCCAATGAGAAAACACGGAAAGCAGGCTGTTATGCTGTTAGTGGCAAAAGCATGCTGTAGGTTGCAATTTCCATTCTTTTTTTAAGTGCATCTAATAAGCTATCAATATAATGATCATAATTTTTGCGCTAAATCCCTTTAAAACACATTGTAGTGTCTTTACCATCAACTTGCTTTAATAAAACAACAGAAATCAGGGCACCTGGCTGGCTCAGCCAGTTAAGCGTCTGCCTTCGAATCAAGCCCCATGTCAGGCTCCCGGCCCATCAGGTGAGTCTGCTTCTCTCTCTCCCTCTGACCCTGCTCATGTGGTCTCCGTCACTCTCTATCAAATAAATAAATAAAATCTTAAAAAAAAAAAAGGTAACAGAAATTCACCTTTGGCACCTCCCTCTAACGAACTCCTTTAGTATTTACCTTTGCTTTTCCAAAACCCATTTCCTATTTTCTCAGTCCCAAGGGCACTGAAAGTATTACCTCGCAGCCCCCACTAAAGAACCTACCCAGACCCCGTCTCAACACCACACTTCGGGTAGGTTGGAGAGATTCCTCCCAAATGTATCTTCACATCTATTCTTACCTATTGTGGGTTTCTTTCTCTCAAGACCTGACCCGATACCTACCCCTGCCACTATGTTGGCAGCCATAATGGCTCAGTGGGGCATGGCTTCCAGCTACCATGGCTGCCCTGGAATGGAGGCCTTCTGGAGAAAAGAGCTTAGCAACACAAAGAATTGTGATTCCGCTAGTGAAATTCTTGATACTCACAGACTAAACCAAACCGCCCAACCCCTACTCCCAGGTGTTCTAAATCAGTAGTTTTGATGTGAGGCCTTAGAAAAATAAGTGCATCTATATAAAAAATATTTTTTTAAAAATCTTCCTTAAAGATTCTAATGTTGGGGGAGAAGTTTGGGTCCTCAAGGAATAATGATATAAACAAGCACCGCATCTCACTCCAGCGTAAGGACATGAATTCCAAGCAAAATCAAGCCCAGGAACACGCAGACGGAGGTGTCTGAGGACAGGCCGCATGTCAGGTGTTTGCGTTGGCCGGCCTCCTACCTCCCCAGTCTCTGCCCCTCTGGGTCACCTCTAGTCCTCGCAGGAAGCAGGAAGCAATAAAGACAGAGGGTGAGCTTTGGAATCAAACCGTCCTAGGTTGATAAATGGACTCTGCCACTTACTCACAATGGGATCGTGAGCAAGTTACCAAATGCCAGTGAACCTTAGTCTCCTCATCTGAGAAAGCACAACAGTAATTTCTTCCTTGTAATGGGAGGACCAAGTGATGTCACAGGAGCCTCTGACACATCGAAGTGCAGTAACCAGCAGCTGTGAGGCTTCTTGGAGTCATGCTTTGCCAACAGTAGCAACACACCCAACCCTGCCCTTTCCCTTGAATAACCTATGATTCAAACCCCACGATAAACAAACAAACACATCTACGCCTTCCCGCATGGTACTCTGCACTGGTTTCTACGAACCCAAAAATGCCAAGGGTAGCCTGTGCTACAAAGAGCCTCTGTTGAAGAGATGCTTGCAGACCCAGTGCTCAGGTCTGAGGACACGTGTGTGTTGTCTCCTGCTGCTCTGTCACATCACTTGTTCCAGAACAACGGGCCCCACCGCAGGTCTACAGTGTCATCCACACCATGTATAGGTAGGCTCACGGGCTTCTGAGACAGAACAAAAGGAGCAGCCCTCAAGTCTCTCCTGGGCCACACTGACCACTCTGTGGGGCCTGTGGGCGTGGAGGGGTGTGTGTGAGGAGATCTTAAGGAGGATTCCCATTTCCTATTTCCATATTTATCCTGTGCTCAGGCAGGAACACTAAGTACATTTGTGGCTCATCCACATTTTTAGAATTGGAAAATGGGACGGCTGAGAAAGATCTTAGAACCTGACCAGTGCGGCATTTCTCAAGATGTGCCCTGTGGACCAAGTATGGCGTCCCTAAAGATGGGACCAGAAAACTGCCTTATTGAAAAGCATCTCAAGGAATTTTTAAACACTTTTAATATTGTGAGGTGACTGGGTGGCATTTAAGCATTTGACTTTGGCTCAGGTCATGAACTTGGGGTCCTGGGATCGAGCCCCACATCTGTCTCCCTGTTCAGAGGAGAGTCTGCTTCTTCCTCTGGCTCTGCCTCTCCCCCTCCTTGTGCTCTCTCTCTCTTCCTCTGTGTGTCAAATAAATAAAATCTTTAAAAAAAAAAAAAAAGCACTTTCAAGATGGAGAGCCACCAAGCTAGCCCAAATGTCCCCCTTTCAAAGTGAGGGTATTAAGGTCTGAAGAAAATGAGTGATTTTAAAAAACAGAGGGTCTTAACTTCAGCACTACTGACCTTTGGGACTGAGTAATACCCCTGTGCATCAAGGATGTTTAAGGGTATCCCTGGCCTCTTCAAACAAGACGCCACGAACATCATAGGTATGACAACAGAAATGTTTCCAGACGTAGCCAAACATTGTCTGGGAGACAAAATCAGCCCAGACTGAGGACTGCTGTCTCAAGTGCCCCTGATAATCAGAAGGAGAAGCAAGACAGCACTTGGGGTCCTGATCCACAGCCCAGCCATCTCCCTGTAGCTGCTGCTCCTCATCTTCTGCTGTCAGAGACAGGGGAGGAGAACGAGCACTCAGGCCATAAGGGTGGGGTACGCAGGGGCCACAGCACTGCCGTCCAGGCGAACCTGGGACGTCCCCCCCACCCCCGCTCCTTCCCTGACTTACTATGCAGCTAGCCATCCCTATTTCTGTTTCTCCACCTGTTTAAACCTTGCCCTTCCAGCAGAATTGGCTGGATTCAGATTGGCGACACCTTGGAAACCCACACAGAAGGGTGCCATCCAAGAAGCTCTTCTGAGACCGATTTAAAGGGACCCCTGCATAGAAGCCAAGGGTGTGGTGTTCTCCAGTTCCCGCCGCTCGACGAAGAGGAGTGTGGTGAGGAGCCATGCAACAGGGATCAAGAAGGTGGCTTCTGGCCCCAGAGCTTTCCAACCTGCCTTTGTGGCTGCTCTCTGATCTAGAAGCAGTTTCCCCAGCAAACGAAGGGATTAAGATATGTCACTGCATCTGGGCTTGGCCTCACCTGTGACCTCTGCCCAAGGGGCCTTGTCATGGGTCCTCAAAAGCCCAAACTCCAGGGGCACCTGGGTGGCTCAGTGGGTTAAAGCCTCTGCCTTCAGCTCAGGTCATGATCTCAGGTCTCTGAGGGTGATGATCTCGATCTCTGGGATCGAGCCCCGCATCAGGCTCTCTGCTCAGCAGGGAGCCTGCTTCCCCCTCTCTGTCTGCCTACTTGTGATCTCTCTCCTTTCTGTCAAATAAATAAATAAAATCTTTAAAAAAAAAAACCCAATCCCCATCTTTCCTCTGATCCCCAGCTCATTCACCAGTCCTCATTTTCTTCAGTGATACGAGGTTGTGTTTATGGACATCTTTATTCTTAGGAGATGCACTCTGAGGGATTTAGGAATGGAGTCTCATGATATCTGTGACTTACTCTCAGATGGTTCTCAAAATCATATACTATGTATATTATGTGTGCACATATACGTGTATGTGTATATTCTCGTACATAGAGGGAAAACAAATCTACCAAGATATTGCTAAATGTTGACTCTCGTTGAAGGGTATATGGGTGCTCCTTGTATGATTCTTTCCATTTTTCAGCATGCTTGAAGTTTTTAAAGTCAGATGTTGGAGAGAAAAACATCTCCAGCTCTATCTGTTTCACAAAGCCTTCCCAAATTAGCTGAAATAATTCCTCCAAATTCCCACAGCACTTATGTACTCTGTGTTTATCACTTTCTACCTCGTGTTATAGTTATTTAAGTGCTCGCATAGTGGGTCATAAAATTGCTAACGCAATACTCAGCTACGCAGAGAACATTTGTTCTAAAACTGCTCTTTATTTAGTCTCCAACTTCTCTGTTCCTCCTCCTAAGACACCACGCTGCTGGAAGCAGAAAGAAAACCAAAGTACATCTGAGTCCATTCTTGTCATCTCAGATTGATCATAGAATTTAAATATTGTCCTTAGGTCACTCAGTCCTGTTTGGACAGAAGCTGGGCCCTGACCTCTGCCCCCCGCTTGATTCCCCAGGACGGCATCTGGGAACTGACTGGGTTCGGGAGACGTCCCAGGAAAGGGTCCCCAAGATCAGCTTGTAAAACTAGCCAGTGATATCATACCCGTGATTCGAACGCTAACTCCACACCTGGATTACGTCCTTGAGGGACCTATCAGTGTTCCTGGGAGCAGCTGAACGAAGTGTCATCTCTGTCCCTGGAGGAGCTGGGCAGTGCTCCGTACTTATAGGTTCTCCTTAAATCTCTGTGCCCACCGTCTCTCTGGTCTGTTGTTCCTGCCTCCACATCGTGACTCCTTGCTTTCATCACTCACTGAAATGCCACAAAGTGATAAATAATAATTTGACACTAACCATTCCTAACGGACTAAGTGCCAAGCTCTTTGCATATAGTACCTCATTTAGTCCTCACAGCAACCAGATGTGTCAGTACAGAACTATCTTCTAGGGACAACCATCGGTCTCTTCATTGCCTGGTTGTTGACTTCGCCCTTTCTCCAAACTCTGAGGCGGTAGAGACCGCGTGCCATGCTGTCTTGGAAACTGCCATTTGCTGGGACCTCCCAAGTCACCCAGCCAACCGCTACTTGTCCAGACCTATCATTTTATTTCCTTCCAGTTCAGCCCAGTTCCCTCCACCCCAGCAAGTCCTGTAAGTTTTCCGGCCATCCCACATTTTTCAATCACCTTCCACAGCCCCTCCGGCGTCCGTCATGCCCCTTCAAAATCCACCCCTGAGAGACCAACGCGCGTTCATTCAACACACTTTCTTGAGTGCTGCCTTGTCCCCAAGCCTGTTGTCCTCAGTCCTAGAAAGACAAGGCTGAGGGAAAGAGAAGCGGGCCCAACCGCCACCATCATGGACTCTGCAGTGACTGGCCGTCGGGGTCTCCATCTTGTCTCAGTCACTCAAGCGAGAAACAATCCTCCCGGCACCCCCTTCCAAGTCCGCGTGCTACCTGTGTCGCCCGTTTGACACTTACCAAGGGCAGCTCTGTGAAGTTAATCCTCCTATTCAGGGACTGTTTATCGAGGGTAATAATAATGATGTGAGTACTTTGCGAGTACCAACCGAGTGTCTCCTCTATGCCAGGCACCCATTCCATTCATACGGTCTCTAGTTCTCTCACCGACACTGCCTGAAAGGGGCAATTTATCTCTTGTCACTAATGAAGCCCTTGAGGCTCAGAGAAGATGAGTAACCTGCCCAAGGCCCCATAATTAGTAGTTATTTAACTACTGAATCCACTGAAATGATCAGTGGGAGAACCAGGACCCCGGCCTCCAAAGGCTCCCTCCAGACCCGCCAGGCTGTTGGCTTCTTTGTGGCCTCACACACTGAGGTAGTGACAGCCGGTGACGGGGGAGGGGGCGAGGGGGAGTTAGATGTGCCCTCGAGTTCCAGCTCCGTCCTCACAGGAGATGTGACTTCGGACAAATTCCTGAACCTCTTTGCATCACAGTATCCTTATTTTAAAATTACCGTCGCATTGGGGCGCCTGGGTGGCTCAGTGGGTTAAAGCCTCTGCCTTCAGCTCAGGTCATGATCTCAGGGTCCTGGGATCGAGCCCCGCATCGGGCTCTCTGCTCAGCGGGGAGCCTGCTTCCCCCTCTCTCTCTGCCTGCCTCTCTGCCTACTTGTGATCTCTCTCTGTCAAATAAATAAATAAAATCTTTAAAAAAAAAGGGGGCAAATTAATTAATTGATTAATAAAATTACCATCACAAAAAATACGCAAAGCCATTTACCTCGCAAGGATTATATGAATGAGAAACACCTAGCAAAGCACCTGGTATTACCACAGGCTCTTTCCCTTCTCCCTTTGTTGATGAAGATCCTTGAAAACGTTGTCACGTCCCTGTTGTTGGTCTAAAGGCCTGAGTGTGATGTTAAAGAATATCTGCAAGCAAGCCTTTCAAGGATATGCGAAGATATTAAAGAGGCAGGGACTGGCCCAGAGTGGTAGAGGCAGTACAGCTGAGAAGAAATGGAAAAGCAATCCTGAAAGCAGGCAATGGGAAGGAAGTGGTGCCATTGCTTTTGTTAGGCAAGCTTTTCCAAGGCAGAGCCCCTGAAGCTTTTGAGTCGAAAGCATTTTAAATGCTTGCCACAGGTGCGCTCATATGGGATTCCTTCTGCAGCAAAGCAAGCGTGGGCTTATCTAAATGCTAATTGATATTGTTCAGAAGGAATCTGGAGACATCCAGAATAGACCCTTGCAAACAAGCTCGAAAGCCCACTCTTTTTTTTTTCTATAAGCTGGCTACCCATTACAGAACATAACATAGTTCATAAACTAAACTTCCACATTTATGAGCTGATTCGTCTATTGATTCAATAATTATTTGTCGAGTGGCTACTATGTGCCAGTTCTCTATGATTTGAAAGCTAGAGTTCTCCCCACCATCTAAATCTTCCTAATAAAGTACATGATATAGTAGGGATCCCAATCATTGACAACCTTCTGTCAAAAAGTGAAAGCAGTTTGGCCAGCACATGATATGCTCATGGCTCAGGGAAGATAATCAGGCTGATTGGCATGGCCAGGCTAGTGTCCGCAGCCTTTGAACTACTCCATACATGACCTTCTCAAAGCTGGATGCTTAGAAACAGTGGTCCTCTATAGTCAGAAGTGCCGATCTCAGACAAGGGTATGTGAGTATCTGCGTGTTACTGCTTACAAAACTTTATGAGGATGATACACTTCAAGACGTTTATTTATTAGAAATTTGAAAAGAGGCAAAGACTGGTGCACACAACTCACTCAAAGAGGGAAAATCCAACTGTAACAGTGTAACCTTCGGGCAGGATCCTCTTCCGTGGACTATAACATAAATGCTGTCGTTTTAGCCTCATACAAGCCTGTGAGATCCAGACGGTGACGGCCATTGTACCCATTCCCGAGGAGACTGAGTTTCAAGTTGTAAAGGTCACCAGTACTTTAGAAATGTCCCCAGTTTCCATGGGTACTCAATAATGGCAGGACGAGGACTAGAACTTTTCTTTCTGCTCCTTCCTGTATGCCATCAGCCTTGGTCAGGATGAGTCAGGTTATGCTGCAGTAACAAATGGCCTTCAGATCTCAGGGGCTCACCATATTCAAGCTTGATTTCTTACCCACGTTCCGTGGCAGCTGGGGGTTTGGTCTACTTTGTGTTTACAGCAGAACCCAGCTGACCAAGCTGCCTCTACCTGGAACTTAACCACTCGTGCAGCAGAGTGAAGAGCAAGAGCAGTGGACACCACATGGGCTCTAGAAACCTCTGATAGAAACTGTCATTCTCCGTTCATTGGCCAAAGCAGGTCACATGGTTGTATCCACATACAATATAGTAGAGATGTGTTACCTTCCACAGAAGAGGCTCCAAATAGGAATAAAAGCAACTCAGTTTACATTAGGATAATAATGTGTGAAGTCATCTTGAGCCTCCCTGCCTTGTTCACAAATGTGATTCTGATTAAGAAATATTTTGGATATAATCAGCCAAGGAGTCATCTTAAAAAAAGGAAAAATTAAATAACGAAATGAATTTAATATTAAGGAAGCAACAATTCTAAAACATGCCTGTCGAGCATGAAACCTGCATTTGCAAAGAAAGCAACTTTCACTCTGGGAATAAACTTTCCATTTCTGGCAGGAAAATTGAATAATAGCACTGAAGCTATCCTACGAATGGGCGTCAGGGTGTTATATCTGAAAGTGTAATGAGTACACATTGGCAGAAACCCCCTTTGCCACGTGACTTCAAAACAAACACCAGTCAGTAGGGAACCACGAGCTGTGCTGAGTAGGAAAAAAAGGGGGGGCACTCACAACCTCTCTCCCCGTGAAGCAAAATTCCCCTCTGAAATCACCTCCCCCAAGAATGCAGGGACACAAGTGGATTCTCTCACATGTTCAAGTACAAAACCCCACCCCTGGAAAGTCCTCCAGGCAAAGTTGTTTAAGTAAAGTTCAGAGGAAGACAGAAGTAGGACATGAAACAGAGTTCAGGCATTCACAGAATCTTGCCTTCCCTTAAAATCAACTGACGACTTAAGAAAAGAGAAAAAAAAAAAAAAAGGAACATTTCACAAGAGTTTAAAGAAGCTGATTGCTAATGTTGGCTGATTTATGAGGTCCCTTGCAATTCTGATTCTGTAAGTTTTTGTGATGACAGGAAGCAAATCTATTTTCTTTATTTAAGTACAGAAAAGAAAGGGAGAAGGATATGCTTTATATAATAAAATATATGTAAAGGAACAACACAGAAAGAAAGAAGAGAGGGAGGAAGAAAAGAAGAGAAGGAAGGAAGGAAGGAAGGAAGGAAGGAAGGAAGGAAGGAAAGAAAAGAAAAGAAAGAAGAAAAATGTTCTAGAAACTATAAAGTTTCCTGGATTAGGCAATCTACATATAAAAATTCTGTTCCTTAAAATTTTTTGGCATTGAGTCAGGACTTGATTTGTAGAAATGAGACTTCTCCAGTACCTCTTTTAGAGCCAGTGAAGAAAGGAGAAATGAACTGACTTAGGTTGTTACCTTAGCCTTTTTGTAAAGGTCACCAAAGGGAAAGCCCATAAAGAACCACGGCTCTTTAGTCACTTACCCGTCTGAGACATTGTCCTAGGATAAAGGGGAATCATGATCACATGTCACATTTGAGATTAAATCATTAAACTGTCTTGCTTTTTTTTTTCCCATGACTCTAACTATAATTCAAGTTGAAACGAGTCTGAATTATTAGGAATAATTGTTTCTAATTGTGCTTTTCTGAAGTGCTTAGATGGTAACTCTGAAATTTTACTATCATAATTGCTGCTAGTGAATCTCCACAACTGATATTTAAGTTTTAATGCAACTATAAGTAACATTAGCTCTCAGGTACCAAGATGTCAACACAGGACATCTGAGTGAAAGAAATTAAGCGAAAAAGAGAGATGGATATATTAACTCTTTCCTGTCCTCTCTGAAAACCTACTTGGTGCTTGCTGCTTCTCCCGCTATCTCCCATAGAAAAAATCAGTAGGCAGGAGATGTGGAATCTTTAGAGTCTACCCGAACATGAAGAAACTTCTGTAATAGTAATAGTGATAAGTAGTACAAGAAACATCCACGAAAAAAGAGAAAAGAGTGGTTCATTTTGAGAAAAGAATGTGGGTTATGGTGTCACAGGATGAAAATGTTTTAAAGAGAGGATTCTGGATCAGTGTGGGCTTGATCATAGCTTTCTTGTCTTCTGCCACTAATTCAGATTTCTCCTTGAGTCCTGAATCAAATGGATGATGGGGTCATAGCAGAGGTCAGTGAAACTACACAATTAATTATTATATATACACATATTTTGACTCTATGTATATAAACATATATATGTGGGGATATATAAATATATATGGATGTGTATACATATGTGTATGTGTTTATATATACATATACCATATATAGCCATAGACATATGGATATATCCACAAATATATGTATATATATATATACACACACACACACACACATATATGAATATATGTGCCCACATATTCATATGTGTATTTTATTGATTATGGCACATTCATTGAATTTTTTTTAAAAAATTGAACCCCAATCTTATACTATGTACAAATATAAATGCCTTTTGGATTAAAGATAACTGTAAAAAAAAAGTTAAAAAAAGTTAAAAAAATAAAGATAACTGTAAAAAAATAAATACTTTCAAGAAAATTCAGCATATTATATGCATGTATATGTACAATCTGCAGGTTGAAAGAGACTTTCTTGACCAATGCATTTCTTGATGAAATGGAAAAGCTATAAAGAAAAGATAGACATTATCATATATGAATTTAAAACTTTTTTTTTTTGGCGAAAGAAAGATTCCAAAACAAGCTCAGCAGACAAATGATGGGTCCTGAAATATTTGTATTATAGATGACAATCATTTTTTTGTTTTCTTTTTACAAATCAACAAAGATAGACAAATGAACTCATGGAAAAATGAATAAAGAATTAGAATAGGAAATTCACAGAGGAGCAAACCCAAGTGGCCAACAAGCAAATGAAAATATGTTCACAATAAATCATACTCGGGGAAATACAAATTAAAATAACAATAATGTCTCTTTTTATACCCATCAGACTAGCAAAAATTAGAATGATCAGTAACTTCTGTTGGTGGTAGGTATGTGGAGAAATGGGTGCTCACACAGTGCTGAGAAAAATCCAACTGTTCAAGCTGCTGTGACAAGCCATTTAGCAACGAACACACACACACTCGCACAAATTAAACATATATGTGCCATTCAACGCTGCAATTGCCTTGACATCTCTCAGATCACCAGTGCTCAAGGGCACGTGTCAAAGGACATTTAATGCCAGAGTGTTTGTAGTAGCAAGAAAAGGAAAGAGGAGCAAGGATCAAAGTAAGTGAGGATCAGTGAGAACGTTTACGTAGATGACAGCTCACTCCCACCACTGATTATCACGCAGCCGTTCCAAAAAACAAGTTAAAGCTGAAAGGCCACTTTTGAAAGATTCCTATACAGTTACACTCTAACTGGAAAAAGAATAGTAAGACACAGAACATGTGCATGATGCAATGCTCCTAAGATGGGCCATCGCACACCCCTCCCACAGATAAGCGTCAGTGTGAAATGTGCAGATATGATGGTATGAACGAGGGGGGAAGCTCCAAGCGCACGCATGTGACAGCTGCAGGGTAGAGGGGATGCAAAGGGGGAAAGGAAAAGGAAGTTGAAGATAAACATGAAGGAAAAAACAAGATTTTAAATGACAGATAAATACCTGTGTGAGATAACATGTATTTATGCAAAATTACATATATACACCGTATAGATGAAACATTACAAAAAAGAATGAAAAGCTATTTCAACAGCAAGCTCAAAGAATAATAATTTTTTTTTAAAGATTTTATTGATTTATTGAGCAGAAAGAGAGATGACAAGCAGGCAGAGAGGCGGCAGAGAGAGAGGGGGAAACAGGCTCGCCGCCGAGCAGAGAGCCCGATGGGGGGCTTGATCCCAGGACCCTGAGATCTGACCCGGGCCGAAGGCAGAAGCTTAATGACTGAGCCACCCAGGCGCCCCTCAAAGCATAATAATATTAATGATAATAAAAAATAGGGGGGGCACCTGGGTGGCTCAGCCGTTAAGCGTCTGCCTTCAGCTCAGGTCATGATCCCAGGGTCCTGGCATCAGACCCTGCATCGGGCTCCCTGCTCAGCGGGAAGCCTGCTTCTACTGCTGCCATTCCCTCTGCTTGTGTTCCCTCTCTCGCTCTGTTTCTCTCTGTCAAATAAATAAAAAAATCTTTAAAAAAAAAAAAAAAAATAGGGGCGCCTAGGTGGCTCAGTCAGTTAAGCATCCGCCTTCAGCTCCTGTCATGATCTTTGGGTCCTGGGATCAAGCCACACATCGGACTCCTGGCTCAGGGAGGAGTCTATTTTTCCTTCTGCCTCTCCCCTTGCTTGTGATTTCTCTCTTTCTCTGTCAAAGAATACATAAAATCTTAAAAAAAAAAGACTTAAAAAAAATAATAAATAGAATATTTCTTGAACCCTCACTATTGACAGGCACTGTCCTAAGCATGTTTGATGTATTAATCCTCACCACAACCTTACAATGGAGATCTTAATATATTTGTTTTCATCAAGAGAAGAGCCCAACTCACTCCTCTGTAACTGTACAACAGAACATTTGAAAAATTCAAATGAAATCAATCATCTCGTTTGCTTCTTTAATGATCCTGGTCTGTTTACTTTAGTGTCTGCATCTAAAAGATGAAATTTAACAAGTATCATAAAGAAATCAATATTGCCCAACAAGCTAAGGTTGGCATGAGTCATCTACATCAAAGGCAACTGTCTTCATAATTAGCCACCTCTGTCGCTCATTTGTTCCACAAGGAACTCCTGAACAATTTCTGCCTGGTTCTACGCCCTGGGGGGTCGTGGCCACGGCAGCCTCTAAGATGTTTGACAGCGTGGGGCGGTGTCCTAGTGCATTTTGACCTCTGGTTCTGAAACTGGGTGAGAAAAATTATCTGGCCTTACTCTGGCAATATCACGGGGCAAGATTCCCATCCTTCCTGAGAAAGGGGCAGTTTCCAGTGAATTAGAAACTCCACCTGATCTGAACTGGCCCATGAACTGCACAGCCCACGTGGACAAGCCACAGAACCCTTCGCTGCCCCGCCCACCGCTGGCACTCAACAAATCATTTCTTCGCTGGTGTTGCAGAGAGAAGATAGGGGTTGCTAGCTGCTGCTTCTATTTTCGTAAGTAATTTAAACATTCTCTTATCTCCGGTCTTGATGAAGAAACACCAAGCACCAGAACACCAACAGGGATGTGCTTTATGTTCAAACGCCACTACTCCCCACTCCATGTGTCTCTGTACCCTTCCAAAACCCACTGGGCACAACCCCACAGTGAGGTCAAGGTGTTAAAATAGAGACTGTGATTCAGACACGGCTGCAGAAAGTCGCTAATGAATTTACTGAGGAAGTAAACACCACTGAGAAAATCCTGAGCATTGGTCTGGTCCTCTGAATTTGGATCCTAAATGAGACCCTGAATCTGTAAATACACAGATGAAGAAAGAGCTCTGGTGTCTCACAGCTCCATCTGTCTGAGAGCCCAAGACTTTCAATCACGCATGTGTGTTTTGCAGGCCCCTGGCTTCCCCTTCTCATCCTGACTTTGGCTGCCTCTCGCATGGTTTTTGGCAAGGTACACTCTGGAAAGGCCTGGAAAACTTTCCATCTAGTCACTCCCTTTGGTTAACTATTAGCAGCTCTGCTAAAAGTTGTTGGTAGGGCATTGGAAACAACTATCCAAAAAGAGGTTTTCAGTTTGAAGAACCGAAGAGTTCATTCATTTGGAGATTTCAGGAATCCTGTCCTCCAAACACTGAGATAATATGAACAAAGATGAAGAGACAAACTGAGAAATAATGTCTGCTCCCTTCTCCGGGACTAATTAGCTCAGTGACACTGGTCAAAGGAGGAAAAATAATTCTTAACACGTAACAAACTCAAACAAAGCTCTCTCATTTAACCCCCATACCAATTTATAACATTTATATGAGTATCTCTACTTGACAAAGTTAGAGACTTGGACCCAAAGTTCTGAAACTTTGCATTAAATTGTATAGCCTCATGCCATTCAATTTACACAAGTTTTGGTTTCCTTACCTAAGAAAGCAAGAAGGTTGAACTCATTGCTCTCAAAAACATCTTCCTAACTCTCTGCGTCCATGAATCAGTTGATCTGGCAGGCAATAAATAATTCCTCTCTTACAATTTCCACTTAGTTTTTCCCTTCCCAGCCTCGATTTCCCAGCAAGCTCTGAGGCCCAATAAAATTATATTCTGTACATCAAGATGCTAGAAAGCAGTTCACGCATTAGTTGTCAATATAGTGTAGCCCTTTTCCTCGTGAAGCCATTGCTTCACCCTTGTTCATATTGTTCCGTTCCATCAGTTTAGAGCACATTAAAAAGCAGAACTGGGTTGGTTGTCTTACGTTGGTGGTGAACTTTGTGCCTCAACTGTATTGCAACCCCCAAAGTTTACTCAACTCCACCTGGCAGTCCAGCTCCTTGAGATAAAGGAGCTTTCTCTCTGCGGGAAACCAGAGTGGCTTATCTTTTCACTCTGACGCTGGCATACAGCTGGCTGGGCATCTAATAGACAGCCATCCAGTGGAAAGTAATAAAATAAAAAAAAAGAGGAACATGAAAGGAGTACTGCATGTAAGAGGAATTAAAACCAATACTTTGTTTTGGCAGGCCTGTTAAAGGCCAAGGTAAATGTGTGTGTGTGTGTGTGTGTGTGTGTGTGTGCGCACATGCGCGCGCTCCAGGAGAGTGTGGACGTGTTCACGGGAGGGGGATGGGAAACTGGGAATGAAAAGATCTTGGGTAAATTGCTAGTAAGGAGCAATGCCTCTTGTCTACATTCCTAGGTACTATGAGATTTGGATCCATTTCTCATGAGAGAAATGGAAAGTTACATTTTGTTAATTTTTAACCAAACCGTAGGTAGTCATTCTCTTAGAGAAAATTACACTGACAGCAACAAAGTCATAAAGAATATATATAAGAAATCGATATAATGTAAGACGCATAGGAGAGCAGCCTGTGTGCTGGGGCTTTGATGGTAAGGCTAAGCAATAAAAAACATTCCTACTGTAATCTATACAAGTATTGTATTCAAATATGTTACAGAAGAAGAAAATGGGCTTTTCCAGCTCCAGCCAATCCTAGTATTATGAGCTGAATTGCTTCCCCCCCAAAAAATCCTTATCCCCAGGACCTGTGAATGTGACCTTATTTGGAAATAAGCTCTTTGCAGATGATCAAATTAAATGAGGCCATTACAGTGGGTCTTAATCCAATAGGCCTGTGTCCTTATGAAAGGGGGTGGAGGGTGGAATTTGGACACAGAGGCAGACATGAATACAGGGGAAAAGGTCATGCGAACATGAAGACAGAAATCAGGGTGATATTTCTACAAGTCAAAGAATGCTAATGATTTCCAGCAGATCCTCAGAAACTAGGATACAGGAATGGAAAAAATTATTCCTTCACAATCTTTAGAAACAACAAACCTTACAGACACATTCATCTTCAACTTCTAGCTTCCAGATCTGTGACATGATATATCTTTGTTCTGTAAGCAGTGCCATACTTTGTTATGGCAACGCAAGCAAATGAATATGCTTAGGTTTTCTCGAGGTCTCCTATCACCACACATCTCTCCTCTTGCCCCTTTATCTGCACAGCATCTCCAAAGGAGAGAGAGAAAGTAGTTCAGGAGAACTGGGTTTCCCTTCCATTTCCTCTCATCCTTGAATCTCATCTTATCCTTCACCTTTGAAGCCTAATTTCCAAAGAATTGTTCATAAGAAGCTTCCAGCATAACCATAAGTGACTAATTCTACACAAGGGCCAAATGGTAAGAAAAATAAAGAAAAACTATTAACCTGGGAAATTTTCTTCCCAAAAGGCTTGAGCTGAGGGCTGTTGTTCTTGGAAATCTTACTACAGCAGTTGAAGAAGAGGAGAGAAGAGAAAGAATTTGCCTCTAAAAGGTCCTTCAGTTTAAATCTGATACTAAGTAATCTAATTAGATTCAGACAGTCTGTTTGGGACCCACATCAAGATTGCAGCACTGTTTTTAAGCAGCTGATTTGGACCATACATTCAGACAGGTTTAGTTTCCTTGCTTTGTGGCTGCTGTTTCCTTCTAGAGGAGAGTCATTGGATCCTGATACTTGGAATTAGGTTGGAGTTAGCTAAGGGATGAGCCAAAGGACTGGAATTTGGAAAATAAATTTTGGTATTAATTTAGAAAGGGGAGTGGGTTCAAGCAGCCAAGAGGTGAACAGATGGCAGTGCATGCTGGGAGTTCCTGGCAAGGAGTCAGTCACTAGAAGGGGTGGTTCAATGAAACCCTTTTGTATCTAGATTGCAGGAGGAACAGGAAGCTGCGACTAGATTTGGCAGCTTCTAATACAAAATTTATTAAAGAGAAATGAATTTGATTATAAACAAATGACAATTTACTTTTCATATCGCTAGTCAATTTCCTCAGAGAATTTTCCAGGAAGAGATGAACCTCTTAAATCACTATTCTGAGGGTGTAGGAGGTTCACATATGACAATTGGGCTTCAACTTATCCATATCAATGAGCTTAAAAAAAAAATGGCAGGAGTCTAAGAAAAACATCTGAACACAGAGAAGATCTATTCCTTTCTAGCTATGGCAAAATCACGGATTTTGAAAGAATTATTCCTTTCTAGCTATGACAAAATCTTATGTCTTATATGACATAAGAATGTTATACGGAAGATTTAATAAAAGGTTAGGATCTTGGTCTTCCTGTAAGAAAACCAGAGTCTCTCAACTGTTCTAGGAAAAGGAAGCTGTTGCTCTTTGTGATGAAGGTTTCCTCTGCCAGATAACCCATGCAATTAAAAGGCAAATTTTGTCACTTGACTGGTCACTCTAAGCAGACCTCTGACAAGCACACTTTAGAGACACCACTGCTTCTGAACCAAACCAGTTTAAAACATTCATCCTTGAGCAGTAATGGGACACACTTCTTTACTCCCTGTGATAGTGAATTTCATGTATCAACTTGGCTGGGCCATGATGCCCAAATATGTGGTCAAAGATTATTCTCGGTATTTCTGTGAGGGTGTCTTTGGATGAGATAAAGATTTAAATTGGTGGATCTTAAGTGAAACAGATTGTTCTTCATAATGTTGGTGAGCCTCGTCCAACCAACTGAAGGCCTGAATAGAACAAAAGACAGGCCTCCCCTGAACAAGAGGTAATTCTGCCAACAGATGGCCTTTGGACTTTATCTGCAACTTCAGCTCTTCCAGGTTCGCCAGCCTGCCAGCCAACTCTGCAGATTGTAGACTTGCTAACCCCCACAACTGTATAAATCAATTCCTTAAAATAAATCTCTTGCTATATATACATACATCGGTTGGCTCTGTTTTTTCCTGAGAACCCTGACAACACACTCATTTAGAGATTTGTCCCCAGAAGCTGTCTAATAACCTTCGAGCAGTTACCAGAGATAACTCAAGTTCAGTTTGAATGACGCTTATGGGTCAGCCTCAGTGGTCTGTGGTGCAATAGCACATGTATATTTCAGATAGACAAGTTGCTTTAATGAGGCTTTAAAACATCAGTTCTATTTTGAAGTGAAAGACAAATGCATCTACCAATTTTGTTGGGAGTCATCATGCTGCTGGAGAAGGCACTCCCAATGTCTATCAACTCCATATTTGTTACCCATCTCCATATCCCCAGCACAATGCCTGGCATGGAGCAACTAATCATTGAAGGATGGCATTGAATTTGTGGGACAGGGTGTGCTGATGCAAGCGATCTCCACCCTACTGTTCAGTTATTTGCCAATCACATTCCCCAAACCAGGCTACCGCAGCAGAAAAAGTAATATTTAACATTTACTGCATAATCACTGTATGCCAGACCTCAAAATAAGTTGAGGAAGGGACCTGCATTGTCTCCATTTTATAGAACAGGAAATGGAGACACGGAACAGGAAGTAATTTGCCCATGGTCTCATAAACACGTATAATTGCAGGCCCAATAAGATGCAGAGCTGGGATTTGAGCCCCAATAATGGAGCAAGAAGATTAGCAGTCTCCAGAAACTCCTAATTAGCTTTGTACCCTGACAACCCTAGAACCTGATGGGAAGGATTAAACTCATGCTAGTTAGAAGAGCTACAAGAGCTTTGATTCAGCATATAATGTAAGATCAGACAATTCTTTGGGATGGGAGACTGACCTGTGCACTGTGCCATGTTTAGCGGCATCTCTGGCCTCTCTTAGGCCATCTCCTAAGTTGTGACAATCAAGATTACTCCAAACATTGCCAAATGTTCTCTTTGGGGTAAGGAAGGACCACCTCAGTTGAAAATCGATTGCTTACTGTACTAAAATTCATTGTATAGCATTTTTACCTAAACCCAGTGTAATTATAGTATTCTTTCTCACGGTTACTTGTGGGGGTTTCTCATACGCTTTATTCATCATTTCACCATGCAGTGTGTATGCAGCTGCCCCTAAAGATGAGACTTTTCTCAAAGTGGATAGAGGCTGAGGAGGGAGGTAAAGTAGCAAAATGGCAAAGAGGACACAAGTTACATTACCATTCTGCTTAATGAATGTTTTGTCCTTAGGGTCCTGACATGCTGCCCAGGATGGGCATCCTGGATTTGGATTTCCTGGTTTTGAAACCCTGGCTTTCCTGGATTTGAAATACCCACTGACTGGAGGGGCCTGCCCCCTGGTGATGTCAGAGCTTCTGCCAGGATCCCCAGAAACCCTTTGATGCTGATGAAAAAAGGCTGGAGGCCACCCTCGTCTACCACTCTGTTTCTGCATGTTCTGTTCCTTCTGCCTGGAATGCCCTGCCCCCACCTCAGCCTCGTCACTCTCAGTCATAACTCCCAGGTCTATTTCATTGGTAAAATGTTATCATTGGAAATCATCATATTTGTTTATTGATTTACCTACAGAATGTATGTCTGCATCACTCTTCACCCACCGCTAAAATGTAAGTTTCAAGGAACACAAACCCGTAACTCTACCTCCCAATTCCTAGAAAAAAAAAAAAAAAAAAAGACTGATACATAATGGGTATTCCATACATATGTGTTGAATTAATTCAGTAACCCTAGAAGCTATCTTGTACCACTCAAACTTTTTACATATCTTTTTCTGAACTATAAACAGTTCAAGAAATGATCTTTGTGGGGAAGCGGGGCACATGAGTCAGAGGAAGAGTATTAAAAGTTGAGTCGCTGGCTGTCATATTATCGTGTGCCTGGAGAGAGTGGGTTACGCATCCCAGTGATCTCAGAACAGACCTGCACACAAACCTTCAGCAGTCTGCCAAGACCTTCTGGTCTCAGTGTGCAAAACGAGTCCCTGTATGACTCAGCCACTATTTGCTCCTACTATGTGTGTACCCCACCCTTGTTATTCCTTCGTGTGTGAGGGGTCATGGGACCTGGCCCAACTGACTCTCTGCTCAATATTTCACTGCTTTGTCCTCTCTTCTTTCTCATTCATGAACTCTATTGGGGAATAGAAGATTTTGTGTGGGATGAGGAGAAACACATATGTAATAGAAAAACAAAACTGTGAAAAGCAAAAAATGTCTTTAATGGAACTACGAAATGACTATAGGTTGATTCATCAGTGGAAACACATGGAAATGATTATCCCCAAATTCAACAGTTATGAAACCTGAAACTGTTCAATGTTTTGTTCAGAATTACATATTCGGCCTTTGGGAATTTATGTGAATTGTCTGTTCAAATACCAAGGAAAACATCTCATTGGTTCATTAAAAGACTCATCAATGGATCTTCTGCTTTCTTCTGAATTTATAGTGGAGAAACAAGAAACAGAACACCTAAAAGGAGCTTTGACTTGATGCCTCCACAGCCAGGAAAAATCCTAAGTCAAGCTTGATTTGTATCAAAGGGCTGGAATGAGGTTAACAGAGAAGTTGTAGCAGGAAACAGGTTGCTATTCTGACCTTGGCCTTCTCAGCCTATTTTAGGTATGGCTATCACTGTACAGAAGCTCAGCTCACACCAACCAGAGACCAGATGTGATCTCATAGTTTTCTTTCCAGTTCTGATTTCTAGTATGCTATTTTCTGCTGCCATAATGACCATAATGACATCATAGGGATGGAGCTGACCTGGTGAACCAGTGATTCTCTGAACTATCTCCAAAGGTCACACAGTAATCACAACCCAAATATTTTCATCTTCGTAGTATATCACCAGGGTAACAAAATTTCAGATCTCTTTGAATCCTCCATGAAGGAAAGGTAAAGGAGTATTCAAATGTTCTTCAGGTTTCTGGTCAGGAAACTAATATACTCACGGGGTTCACCTCTCCCCCCTCCGCCCACCCTCGCTCTTTCTCTCTCTCATCAAGTGAATTACCCTTGTCTCTAAGGTCTCTGTATTCCCTTTGGAATTACAAACTCTTTACACATAGGCTTTGGGTTCTCTGCTTCAATTCCTCTACCCAGATATAAAAGGACAAGTGAAGTACCAACTGTCAGGATATATTTGTAAAGATTACCCGAAAAAAATAATAGAAGCTATAAACTTAGACAAAACAGGATGTATTTGGTAGCTCTGCTATGCCAAATATTTTTGATAGTACTCTCTTAGGTTTAAACATTTTTAGTCAGTCAAAGCCAAAGGTCTTACTCATATTAGGTAAAAATAAGAAAGGACATTGTTAATTTTACATGTAACAAGCATCATGACCTAGGAATATATCCCAGGGATGAGCTCCAGAGGCCTGGCGAGGCAGAGAGACTAGAGACAAATCTCTGCAAAAGAAGAACATGAAAAGGAAAATGCATGTTTGATGAATGGACAGAAAAACTAAGATCCTCCATTCCACACAAAATTGGAGAAAATTCTGTATGTGACTTGCAGACTTTAGGGAGATAAAGTACCTGCCCACTGCATGGCTGTTAGCTCCCAGAGTACCCAGCCTAGAGCATGACATATTAGGGTCCTCAGGAAGTTTCCAGTGAGAGCACCTGAGTGCAAATATCTCTGATTCACATGGGACAGTGGCCATGAAATCAGGAACATGTGGAGATCTTACTGAAAGCTCCCTATGTTATAAGTACTGTTCTAGGTTCTTGAAATACAGCAGTGAACACAACAGGAAAATAAGAGCAACAACAACCGTGCCTTCATGGAGCATATTTTCTAGTGGGAGGAAATACATGATAAGAAGCAATAAGTAATATAGGAGGTTAGACCGATGTGGTGGAGAAAAATAGATGCCATGGAAAGAAATCAGGAAGGTTGGGGGTGTGGTGTGACTTTAAATAGAGTGGTTTGGGAACACCTCAATGAGGGGGTGACATCTGAGTCAGGACCTCAATGAAGTTAAGGAGTGAACCAAGCGGATATCTGGGGGAAGAGGCCCCTGCAAATTGGCTTGTCTCCGAATCAGCCCCAGAGTTAAGGCGGGGCTGTGATTTTGTTGATGGATTGCACGTGCTTCCGTGCTCATCTGGCTCTCTTCTGTTGATCCCCCAGGTCTCGACTTAGCGCTGATTGCCTAGAGACAGCATTCCTTTTCTTAGTGTCTAAGTTGGAAACCCTTTGGGGCATCCGGGTGGCTCAGTGGGTTAAAGCCTCTGCCTTCGGCTCAGGTCATGATCTCAGGGTCCTGGGATCAAGCCCCACATCGGGCTCTCTGCTCAGCGGGGAGGCTGCTTCCCCCTCTCTCTGCCTGCTTCTCTGCCTACTTGTGATCTCTCTGTGTTAAATAAATAAATCTTAAAAAAAAAGAAAGAAACCCTTTCCTGTGTCCTCCCAGCATTCTACCTCCCCTGTCAAAACAGTGACCGCACTTTGTGATATCAGAAGCTCAACTGGCTTCTTTCCACGTTATCCTGAATGGAAGGAAAAAACCCTCCCACTCAACACAGAACTCCCCCATAGACAGAGCAGCGCCAGAGCAGCGCCGAGGAGGCAGCGTTGTGGGGGGAATCTGACCACTTGGGTTCCTATCCTGGCTCTCCCACTTACTTTATGTGTGCTGTTGGGCAAGTTACATAACCTAAGCCTCAGGTTTCTGGTGAAATGGGAGATTAGAGCTAGCAAGCACCCAGCACATAGATGATTGATAAATGAATCTAACCATCGCCACTGCCCCCAGGAATGTTTTAATCCACAGAAAGCTCTTCCTTCTGTAATTGCGCACCAAAGGTAATGTAGCCCAGTGAAATAAGGATGAATTTTAGACTCAGATAAATCAGAGTCCGTTGGAAGACTGAGTGCAATATTCTCTAGTTACATAAAGGTAGATAAAACTCTCTCTTTCAAAAGTTGGTGAGGATAAGGAAGGTAACGTTTACAAGGGGCTTCCCATCTAGTGGATACACCACAGAAGCTCAGTCTGCTCTCCCCACTGCCCACACTACCCTGTTAGTAGCCTGCATTTGCACATCATGGTGTGATGCTGCCTAAACATTTCTGAGGAGTCATCTAACCTTTCCTTAGGCCCACACTTTGGCTTCTCCAGGAGACTG
The DNA here is from genome assembly GCA_028646535.1 of Procyon lotor. NCBI lineage: Eukaryota > Metazoa > Chordata > Mammalia > Carnivora > Procyonidae > Procyon > Procyon lotor. The sequence continues at coordinate 85,881,799 of CM053611.1, forward strand.
CAAACTCTTTGAGGTAAGACTGTAGTCTATTTCTCTGAGATTCTCATCATGCCTTGCACAGGACATTCCCAGAATAGGCTTTCAAATATGAATTGAATGAATAATAAATGGGGGGGAGAGAGGAAAAGAGAGAGAGGTTTTAAGTCAAGGGTTATATGAGAAATAGAGAACAAGGAATGGTTCATGGAAATCAATGTAAATGACTCATGCAAATGAGCTGACGGAAATACATTTAGGGCTCCCTTAGGGGGGGAAATTCCATTTCCATCCCTAGGATAGATACTTATATGCTCGGAATCACTTAGATACAGCCCTGCCTGAAGAAAGAGATGACCTCTCAAGATCCTTTTTTAACCTACTATATTCTCTCGCTCTCTTTTTTCTAATAAATTTATCAATAAACTTAAACAGAGACAGGACAACAATATTGCCTGAGTGAGATGCATGTTTTCCCACATGGTACAAATGAAATAGTCTAAGAGATAACATGGTTACAGTTCAAGGCATTACTAAGAAAAACTAGCTATGTTTTTGTCAGATGAAAGAATCTCACTGCAGATAAGCGAATCAGCTATTTTAATCCTAAACAGGACGATTTTGAACCATGCAAAAAATTAATGCACAGCTTCTGGGACTCTAGAATGCATAACTAAAAGACATGATGCATCATTTATAAGCTACTATTGGTAACCTGAGTGCTGAGAGATGAGAAATTAAACAATGTAAGAGAAAATGACCCAACACATAGAGAAAGGTATCTGTTTCGTGAAATGAGACCAACACAGTTGAAGCAATGAATCAAGAATTCACAAATCCACCCAACAAAAGCACAGATGAAAACCATCCTCCTGTCAACATCTGGAATACTTAAATCCAGCAGTGTTTCTCCCTCTGGGACCCAAGGACCCTCGGAGGATCCACGGGCACCTTTTCAGGGGTCATGAATTACATAACATTTTGAAATTTTTGCACAGTCATGTTAATGATGCATGGCTTAAACTCTCTTACAGTTTTAACACTAGAACTGTATTCATTTTTCATTGTTGCTGTAACAAATTACCGCAAATTTAAGAGGTTAAAACAACACACATTTATTATCTTAGAGTTCTGGAGGTCAGAGGTCTGACATGGTTTCATTGGGCTAAAATCAAGGTGTCAGCCCGGCTGGACTCCTTTCCGGGGGCTCTAGGCATGAATCCATTTTCCTGCCTCTTCAGCTTCAAGGTGCCCCCCACACTCTGCCTTTCTTCCATCTTCAGAGCCGGTGACATGACGTCTCTCTGACCTGGCTTCTGTTATCTCACTCTTCTCTGACAATGGCCTGGAAAGGTTCTCCAAGTATAAGACGTCAGGGAATTAGATTGGGCCCAGCTGGATCATCTCCCTGTTCTGAGGTCCTTCAACTGAATTACCTCTGCAAGATCCCTCTGGTCGCGTAAGGTAACATATTTACGGGTTTAGGAGATTAGGATAGGGAAGTCTTGGGGAGCCAGTATTCTGCCTAACACAAGAACTCTTTTTCACTTAAAATTGGCAACTGAAAAGCAGGTTCTGGGAATACGATTTTTAGCTTCATAAATCAGCATTTTTCAAATTGGAGTAGGCAAACACACAATCCCAAAAATCTTCAATATTTTTAAGATTTTTCGCTGGGAAACACTGGCACTTAGCTTTTTTCTGTCAGTTCTAGACCGGTTGTCTAATCAGAGAGAGGATTCCCGTGGGAACCAGTTAACTCTGTTCAGCTCCACCACCAAACACGCCGTCTGATGGGGATGCCATCTTACCAATACGGACTTGGAATTCAAGAGGGTGCCTGTTAAGAGTATAGTGTTTGCTATACCAGAACTATTGCCATTCCTGGAAAAACTCAATAATCATTTTCTGCTATTGGTTATCAGTTTCATCCTTACCAGGTGGAAAGAGGACACCTGTTCTAGAATAATATAGAAGAAAGACTCCTAGTAAGGGATGGTGGGGCTGGAGGAACTCACACAGCCTGCTCTTGTCCCTTCGCTACTTTACGACACAAAAGAAACAGCACATCTTTGATCAAAGTCAGAAACAGAGCAGTTAGCTAAGTTGCAAATAGAAAATGTTCTAAGGAAAAGAAGCAGTGGGATGACGTTAGAGATCCATGGAAGAAGGAGATCATAGAGAGTGGTGATTCTTAACCAGGGGTCCACTGAAGAACTTCCGGGGTGCTCTGAACCCCTAATATTCGGAGTGTTTGTGAGTTTTTCTTAGGAGAAAGATCACATCATTCACAGTATTCTCAGAGGTTCATGACTCCAAAACGATTGAAAACCACTGTTGTCGGGGCGCCTGGGTGGCTCAGTGGGTTAAAGCCTCTGCCTTCGGCTCAGGTCATGATCTCGGGGTCCTGGGATCGGGCCCCGCATTGGGCTCTCTGCTCAGCAGGGAGCCTGCTTTCCTCCCTCTCTGCCTGCCTCTCTGTCTACTTGTGATCCCTTTCTGTCAAATAAATAAATAAATAAATAAAATCTTTAAAAAAAAAAAAAAAGAAAACCACTGTTGTCACACAGAAGAAAAAGTAATTGGGGAATTCTGAGAGATTCCAACAACCAACCAATAAAATGGCAATTTGGAATGATGGCCAGGACGAGGGGAGGACGGTGGTAGATTTATATATTCATATGAGTAAATGTTCATTACATGGCATTTTAAAAATGAATATGAGAGGAAATGGAAAGCTTACAGACCTTTTTACATCACCAGCTGGGTTTTTCTTTTCCTCCTACTGCAGGGCACAGGACAACTAGCCGCCCAGTCCTCGTGGCAACGTGGCCTTTGGCCTTTGTCCCCCATCCTTGACCTCTTGTGAAAGTACTGCACTTACAAAGCCCCGGGAGCTCGGATGTTCTGAAGCCACATTGACACACACGCACACGCGTGCATGCACACACACAGGCACACATGCACACAGACACGTGGCCTTTTGTAAAAGAAGCTATCATGACCCAAAAAAAGTAATATGAGGCTTACAACCCCCCAGTGTCTCTTTCCTGTCCAGTTAACTGAAAATAGAAAGAAAAAAAGAGATCACACCACTCTGAGATGTACTGTTTTGGTAGCACATTTTAAATGCTGAGGTTTACAATGACCACTCTTTAAAAGAAGAAAATGCGTTTACCAGCAAAATGCAGTGGGACCCTACCCCAGAAATAGAAGGGGGTTAGGACCATTCTTCTGGAAATATTTACTCACATTTACCTGTGTTTACTATGTTGAATGCCAAGTTCTACAACTGAGTCAACACACTCTGATCTCTCATTGTGTCCTTTTAATCACTTTCTCTCGCACTGAATAGCTTGAGCTTCCACATCTCTGCCATTCCATTATAAATACAGCTCATTCACATTTGGCTAAAACCCTCCATGTTACTTCTTGGATTCCAATTACCCAACAGAAGGTGCATTGAATTTGCTTGGGAAGCAAGGACAATGTCTGTTTGTAAAAGTTTATGGCATTCCCTCTCCCCGCCCCACCCCCAGAGAGTTTTAGACATCTAAGAAAGTCAAACCCTAAGGGAAAATATAAACAAGCGCTTGGAATATACACACAATTACATATCCTATTTGTAAAAAATACTGCCACCATCTTGCCAGGCAGTGAAAAGAGGAAACATTTATCCCTGTGTAACTCACAACAGACTTCTATTTTTTTTCTTTCTCTCCACCAAGGCCTAAATCACTTAAATGAGAAATGCATCATTTGACTGAAATATACCAGAATTGCAAATGTTAAGATTCCAAACGTAACATAGTAATATTGTATCCTGCTCTTATTGATAAGGCAGTAAATATTAGATGGATCAATAAAGCTCACAGAAAATAACAACATCAAATTTCTAAGAATAGCAGAGCAAGAGAATATATTTAAATAATCCTTTCTAGTGGTTGGAAAATGCATTAAATTCCCTAGAAAGCAAGAGAGCTTATCATATATGTATGTACATAGACATAAACACATATATCTCACCTGGAACCTTGTACCTATAAGTACCTATAAGTAGCTCATGAATTCAATAAAATTGATTACCTGGTATAGCTAAGGAAAAAATTCATGATTTGGGATCAGGATTTAGAATTCTGTATTTCCTACTCACAAGCTGTTTGATTTGAGACAAAAGAGGTTGCTTCTCTGAGCCTCGGTTGCTTTTCTCGAGCATAAATGGGAAAAATAATGCCTTCCTTATAAGATCATTAGCAAGACTGGCTTGCATAGAGTAAGCACCAGAGAAATGAAAGCTATTAGCATCAGTCACGTAATTCCTTAATTCATTCATCAGGCACTGAGATCCCACTCTCTGCAGTACACTGTGCCTTAATGGAACCCTAGACATATCTTGATCTTAGTGCAAAAGGTACACATTACAGCTCACATATTCTTTTTTTTCTTATTGCTCAATTTAATTTACATTTTGAACCCTCATTCTGCCTATTTGTAGATACCTAAGTTCGACCAAATCAGGGTCCTTCCTTCATCTTTTCTCTGGGGTTATGTCATGAATTAGAAGGTAGTATAGTGAAAGGTATAAGCTCACAGTCTAGTGAAGGAGAAAAATAAGTGATGTCTTTTTAAATAATGTAGTAAATACTATTACAGTGGGATAATGATATTTTGTGATATTAACACCTCTTCTTTAGAACCCCTGGGTTTTGCCCCATTTGAGCATTACAGGATTCATTGCCAAAAGGCCCTTCCAGCAAAAAGCACGGTAAACATTTTGAGTTGCAAAAGCCTAGGCCCAAGGGAAGTCAGGGCACAAAGACAACAGGATGGGGTTAGAGCTAGATTTCCCACACGCCTCCTCCAACCCTCCACCCATCTCACCAACTGCAGAATCACATTTCCTCAGAGGGTGGGGAGAAAGAAGGGCCTGAACAAACAGAGAACTTCTGTGCAGCCGGGTCTGCAAGAAGGGACTGCATGCATCCCCTTTCCCTAAAGAGCGGATGACGGGACCCCCAGGCGAGAATGACAGCTCCAGTGATGAGAGAATTGAGGCCTCAGTCTCTCGTAGAGTCCTGGAGCAACATTCAGACTTGAGAAGTACCAGCGTGCTAGATCTAGGAGGACCGGGCTCAGCCTACCTCATTGAGTTGAGGAAATGTTCTCATATTTCTGAGAGTGATCTAGAGAGAGACAGGCCTTGGCACCCTAAACTTTCCCATTGCCCACCATGGCCAGGGATCGTGTATTTCTGTGTGCCCAGGAAGGACACCAGAGCAGAGAATTTTGCTGACTCTGCCTTCAAAGATGAGAATGAGCCATGTTAGATAGCCACCTGTCTATACCGTCTGCACTGACGACCTAAGGAGAGGTGAAGACAATGGGCTTCGAGTGGAGGCCGGCAAGAATAGATTGTGACCAAGAAGATATTCCCTAATCCAAATAATCTGGGTGTATATGAGCCCATGATGTCATATGGGTTTAGACATAAGCCTGAGAAGAGATGGGAGAAGTATCTTGTTTACCTGAGCGTAGGTATCCAACAAGAGGCAGAATGAGGGTTCACAATGTAAATTAAATTGGTCAATAGAAAAGACTTACGTGGGCTGAAATGTGTATTTATTGTACGAAGATCAAGGGACGTCTAGGGTCCCACGATTCCAAAAAGAAGAGGCTGGAGGAATTAGAATAGGGTAGCTTGACCTTAGGTTTGAGATGAAAAAGAGTCCCACTGGGTTCAAAAGTGCTCTAAACAGAGGGGAAAAAATCTGTGCAATGGTACAAAGATAGGAGTGATGAATTTGGGGGATAGCAAACCATTTGGAATGGCTGGTCTCAGGAGACATTTTGGGGAGTGACAGGAAGTCCAGCTGGAAAGGAAAGCCTGGGTCAGACCATGAAGACAATTATCCAGAATGCTCTAGTACTTTAGAAGGAATGTTCTGACAACTGTGTATAGTGGGATTTGGGAGGGAGGAGTGAGAGGCCTAACATTAGAGACTACAAATCCAAACTAGCCCAACCAGCACACGAAACGAGAACTGACAAAGGAGAAAGCAAATAAGAATGAACCTTAAAGGGCGCCTGGGTGGCTCAGTGGGTTAAAGCCTCTGCCTTCGGCTCAGGTCATGATCTCAGGGTCCTGGGATCCAGCCCTGCATCGGTCTCTCTGCTCAGCAGGGAGCCTGCTTTCCTCTCTCTCGGCCTGCCTTTCTGCCTACTTGTGATTTCTCTCCTCTCTGACAAATAAATATAATCTTAAAAAATAAAAGAAATTTTATAAATGATATCAAATTCCAGAGACAGCAGAACCTGGCCACCAGGACTGTCCTCTCCCGGCGTTAGGGGCTTGGGGGAAGGAAGTCTCCAGATCCTTCTTCGAAGTGACTGGGAGCTGGGGCCCACCCCTTGCTATGGCAGCTGTGTGACATTGCAAGGTTGCAGCAGGATTTGCATCTGGGTTCATGGTTGGGGAGCACTTGGCTCTCCCCACTGTGATGAGGACTGGGGTCCGAGCTGTGAGAGATCAGTCTTGGACGAGGATCCCTCAACTCTCATCCGAACACTTTATCCATGCTGATGGATACTCTAATTTTCAGAAGAGCATTGGGCCATGCAGGGTAGAGACTCCATTTTCCAGACTTCTTTGTAGGTGGGTGTAGCCATAAGATTAAATACTAGACCATGGGATGTGAGCAAAAGAGCCACGTGGGATCTTCTAGGGGCTTCTTTTAAGAGAAGCATGTGTGTGCTCTTTGCTATTTCTCTAACTTGTTCTCTGGCTTCCTTCTGAAATACAAACTCCACTCTTTTGGATCATAAGGTCGAGGCTCTGCAGGGCAAAGTAAGAAAATGTCAAGGGGAAAAAAAAAAAAAAGAAAATGTAAAGGGAACGTGGGTCTCTGACACAAAGGGACATTGTGTCAACTTTGGGACCAACATCAATCCAAACTTTTACATAAATTAGAAACAAACATCTATCTTGTTTTATATTTTCCTGTCACCCATAACCAAATAATTCATACGGGTAAGCTCTATGTAGGGCAGAGCACAAGGATCAATTTCTGACTCGAGCACAAAGATTCAAGCTAGCTGCTCCTGGGTGGGAGATTTCTTCCTGCCACGGAGTTGAATGCATCCAGCTTTCATAACCTTGATATTTGATTCAAAGAAAAACACCCTTAGTCTGATCCAGACTCATCTAACAACTTACTTATAATTTGACTTTCTGGATAGCATGTCTACAAAGACAGTATATAGTGAGGGTCTGTGAAATGAGAGGATCTGATACCCCGACAGTTGTAATTCTCATTGCATTTGATAAATTGGTATTCTCATTTTTATTGTAGTCTCTATGAGCCCATTCCACAGGAGCAAAACCTCCCATTGGACTGACCAGATCAAGTTTCTGCAAACTCATAGGCTAGTTTGTAGGCAGAGCAAACTCTCCAAGATGATGGTAACCTACCAAGTGGCTTTGGATACCCACCCCACCCCTCCTGGCACCTCTCCAAACTTGCTTTGTGTTTTCTTTTCTAAACATCAACAATCACAATCACAGTGGGATGCCATCCCCTCGAATGATTAAGTGCCTGTGTGCTACCGCCTGTTACACCATCATTCATTATCCAAGAACATATGGTACACAGAGGACATGGGAGAGAACGTGTTGTCCCATAATGGATCTTTACATACATTTTATTTTTAGGAAATATTTTAGGGATAAATAAAATTATAAGGGACCAACTCTGCTCCACTGTGCTTACGAGACTGTTCCAGACTCGTGCTTTCCTTCAGCCTGATTTCGGGCTATATCACTCAGCAGCTGTGTGACACTGGGCAAGTTCTTCAGCATCTCTACGTCTTAGTTTCCTCATCTGTAGAACGGAAGAGGTAATGGTACCGCTTCATTAGCTTCTCATCAGGATGAATTTAGCGCGATGTATCTAGAGCTCCGAGAATATGCCTTATGCATACATGGAGCGTTACGAGCTGTTATTCTTGTGAGGATGGGAACAATCCATGTAAAACCCTGACTGTTCTGCCTGGCACGATGTGTGCCATCATTATATGTCAGCCATTAGCGTAATTATCCGCCAAAGTCACCCAGTACTCCCTTCTTCTTGTCCAGCCCACAAGGGGCAGAGATGGCGGCAGCAGGAAAGGGGACTCCTGCTGCTTCGACAGCTATACCCGTAAACACAGCTTCAGCTGCTCTGAGCTGTCCTCCCAGACAAGGCTGGGCTTGAGGCCCTCCAGCTCCGACAAAGGAGGGGGATTGTCTCCTAGGGAGGCCTTAGAAAACTCAGAGTGGGAGGTATCCTTCTCTACTTTCCTTCCTTTGTCGTGTGGGCAGAACAGACAGAGGCATAGGGCAGGGCCAGGCAAGGTCACATGCTAGCTCAATGGCTCTCCACAGGCGGCTGCCGCCCCGTTCTTACAGGGAAGCATGGGCAGAGGCTTGCTGTGGCCGCTGGAGTCAGGCCTTACCACCATGGTTTCTTGCCTCTCTTGTCTATGAAGCTGAATGTTAGTCTTCTCAGGATGTGGTGATGATGTCAAAGAGCTTCCACACAAGGTCACCTCAAAAACCTATGCAACTTGCATTTTTTAAAGACTTTATTTTTAGAGCAGTTTTCGGGCCAAAGCAAACTTGCACGCAAAGTACGGAGACTTCCCGTAAATCCCCTCACCCCACAGACAGGCACAGCCTCCTCCACCATAAACATTCCCCAGAGGATGGTGCCTTTGTTACCCTCCGGGAACCTACACGACACACCATTATCACTCAAAGCCAGTAGTTTACATCACGGTTCACTCTTGGTGTCCATTCTATGGGTTCGAACAAATGGAAAACGACATGTATCCACTATTCTAGTATCACAAAATTGTTTCCCTACTCCCTAAAATCCTTGATGCTCTGCTGATTGATCCCTCCTTCCTGCCACCTCCTATGTTTTTGGTGTTTCCAGGGTTTTGCCTCTTCCAGAATGTCCTATAGTTGGAATCATATAGTATGTAGTCTTTTCAGTTTGGCTTCTTTCATTTAGTCATGTGCATTTAAGTTTTCTCAATGTCTTTTTATAGCTTGATAGCTCATTTCTTTTTAGTTACTATTTCATTGTTTGGACATACTAGTTTATTTAGCCATTCACCTACTGAAAGACATCCTTGTTGTTTATAAGTTTTGGTAATTTTGAATAAAACGTCTATAAAAATCCATGTGCAGGCTTTGTGTGGACATAATTTTTCAACTCATTTGGGTAAATACCAAGGAGTGCAATTGCTGGATCATATGGTAAGAGTATGTTTAGTTTTGTAAGAAACTGCCAAACTGTCTTCCAAAGTGGCTGGACCACTTTGCATTTCCACCAGCAATGCATGAGAGCTCCTGTTGTTCCACATTCTCACAGCATTTGATGCTACTGGTGTCCCGGAGCTTGGCCTAGAATGGCTTAGAATACAGGAATGTGGTGATCTCCCATTGCTATTTTTATTTTCAGTTTTCTCATGACAAATGATGTAGGGCATCCTTTCATATGTGTATTTACCATCTGTTTATCTTCTTTGGTTTGGTGTCTTTTGGGGTCTTTGCCCATTTTTAAAATCAGGTTGTTTATTTTATTGTTGAGTTTTCAGAGCTCTTTGCACATGTTAAATAACAGTCCTTTATCAAGCATGTATCTTGCAAGCATTTTCTCCCAGTCTGTGGCTTGTCTTCTTGTTCTCTAGCTGAAACTTACATTTTAATATCCATTGTAAATATCTTTTTCTTCGCAGCAAGTCTATTACTATTACTTCTTTGATCAGCCATGAAAAGAAAAAGAACACAAGAAATGGCAGAAAGAGAGAACACAGGGAAAGACACAACAATCACTGCAGACACACTCAACTCAGGAAGTGCGGACGGTTGTCACTGATCAAACATGTATGGTAGTTTGCTGGGTCAGCTCTTGTTGGCTGAGAGCATATGATAACACTCAGTATGCGAACAATATGTGGATCACAGTGCACTGAAATAGATCGTTACATGTATTTTATTTTAGGAAAATAAATCAGAGAAAATATTGTGATGAATCAACCATGTAAAATCCACAATAAGGGGAGTATTTTGGATGGGTGGGGAGGAATTTTCAGGGACCCCACGTCCTCCGGAAGTATGCCCTTCCAACTTGAAAGAAAGGCTGGCTGGAGAAAAGCAAATTTCTTTATACTTCAGTAAAGAAAAAATAAGGAAAGGGAGAAAAAGATAAAAGAACGGAAAAGGTCTTCACCAGACTGTAAAGACCTATTGAGACTGGATAAGGATTTTTTGTGATTTGGGGAAGCCAAAGGTACATAAATCCCTGAATCTGTCATAGAAGAAGAAAGAAATCCTGGGTCTGCTGTGGGCTTTGTGCACTGCTCTAAACAGCATGGAAATTTCCAAGAGAATATTCAGAGAGACAGGTCTGGTTACCTGGATGCATTATTCCTGACACATGGAAACCGCTCATGAAGGGATTTTAGGTATTGCCTGAATCACACAGGAAGCTTGAGGAGCTACTTGGCTCTCTTATGCAATGCCAAGTGTCAGACCCACAGAGTCACAAATTTAGTATAAAATGTGGAGCTCTGATATTAAACACAGGCAAAACACTTACAGAAGTCCCCACATCTTTGTTGGGAGAATCTCAAAAGGCTGCACGTAGGAAGGGCCATTTCCTTCAGCCAGTCCTCTCAATCCAGCACTAAAGAAGGACTAGGCAATCCTCAGAGTCCAGGAAGTGAATCCCAAGACTCTTCTACCTTTAGGAGAGTCTTTTTCTTAATGTTATTGTCTTAATGTCACAGAGGTCTAAGGAAGGGTACATAGACTCCCTACTCTGTTTTGAATATGGAAATCTGTATTAAAATGCTCCCTGAGCTGGCCTTTCAACTGAGTCACCCAACCTCAGGCTCGAAATTGACCCAGCAAATAATCTTGATCCACACCCTTCCTTCGTCTCTCTCTTCCGATAGCTCATCAAGCAGAGGAAACAGTAAATCACAGTACCAAGGCATCTGGGATTGATCACATCAGCTCTTTGAAAACTTGCATTTAAGTGCTTGTACTCAAAGACTCATGCTGGTCCTTATGCCAAATAGCAATCTCCAAAACAGAGGCTAAATATTCGCTTTCTTCTTTCCACAGATTATATTTATACTATCATAATATAATGAACTTTTTTAAAATTTAAGACTTCAGAAAATATACTTAGTCATAGAGTATAAATTAAAGTTCATGAGTGCAACCTCCTCATTTTAGAGAAAAAGAAACTGGATTCCATAGAGATGAAGTGACTTACCCCAGCAAGTTTGTGTTGGATCTAACTCTATCAAGGATTTTATTTAAGCAAAAGAGATATACTATAAAAGACATTTGCTGCCTTTGCTCTCCGAAATCCATTAATCCTTCTCTTGGTTCCCCAATTTTCTTTAGGGGAATGCTCCCCTCTCCTCACCAAAATAAAAAAACAAAAACAAAAACAAAAAAACCAAAAAACCACAACAAAACAAAACAAGCAGGCACAAACGTGCTTCCTCCGTCTATGCCATTCCAGCATAGCAAGTGACACAAATGTCAAGCAGTCAGCACACAGTATGTGCTCTGATCACAATAATTGGGTAAGAAACGGGCAGTGACCCACTCAGGGCAAGAGAGACAAAATGAGATTTTTGCTGGTAATACTGAGACAAAGGTCTTTACTCTTCCTAGGGAGCTGAAGTATAGGATGTAAGATCTGGAAACACCATAGCTCTCCTACAGCCGCAAAAGGCCAAACTATGTAAGAATGAAACCAACATATAGAGAGAACAGAAAAAAATAAAATTGTTTTCCTAATCCCTTTATCAAGCCATGCCTGAAGCCGAAGGGAGCCCTTGAGTTTTCGGAGACATTGAGCCAGTGAAATCCTTTTCTAACCTAGTTTCAGAAATCACCTTTAAACTTCATATTCCTCTGCCCAGAACACCCTTGCCCCCAATAACCACACAGTTAGCTGTAGCCCCTCTTTCATGTCTTTATGTCACCTTCTCAATTAAATATTTCTTGACTACCATATTTAAAATTGCAACTCCCACCTTCAGTGTCTTCTATCCTCTTTCCCCTTTTGTTTCCTCCATAGCACCTATCAGTGTCTAATACTTTATAGACTTTATTTACTGCCTTCACTGTCTGTCTTTTCACTAAAATGTTAGCTCAGTGAAGGCGCAGAGCTCTGCTTTGTCTACTGTTGTATTTTTTCAGGCTCTGGAGGAGACCCTGGTATAGAGTAAACACACCACAAAAGTTGGCTGAGTGAATGAATTAATTCACCATATCTATGACATTGTCCGGAAATTATTTTCATTTTAAGCATTTTGCCGGTAGTCAAAATGGGGACAGGCAATGACCACAGCAACAAACACAGACAAGTTACAAAAGTCTCAGAACCTGACAATGATATCACTGTGTCTCCGATCTATAGATCCTGACTCCCCACTGAGCAGGTTACCCGAAATCCCAAAGACCCCAGCTTTTTCTGCTGGGCGTACCGAAATGAGACTTCTCCTTCTTCTGGGTCCTGTCTTTTCAGCAAAGTCCTCTCTTCATCAAAGGAACAGTTAAGAAACATGCTGGGTGCTGTGTTACCAAAATCGAGTCCTTTGCATCTCTGAGCACCCATAGAGATCAGAATAACACCTTTCTGACTCTTCCAAGAATATCTCTTAGAATTTTCTCACAATCTTCAAGAGCAAGAAAGAAAAATGATTATATTTTCTGTGATGAAAATACACTTTTCCCCACCTTTTCAATGGCGAGGATAAGAAAATACCCAGAATGCACCCCTGCAAGCTGCCATTAATGTCTTCCTCCTCGGTAGCTCCAGGCCAGAGTATAACAACAGCTTTTCCTGTTCCTTCCCACGTTCTTTCCTATGACTTCAGATTAACAGATAGGCCCCAGAAAATCCTCCAAACCCTCTGTGGCAGGTCAGGGCTAATTGTGCTATATCCATTTTTAAACACTTTTCAGTGGTTTTTTAGACCATCTATTAATCCAAATGAAATACTTGGCAAAACCAGGTTGAAGGACAACTCATTTTGTTGTGAGTAGAATTAAGAGCAATAAACCTATAGCCTTGGTGAAACTCAAGCACTACTTTTCTTTTGTAAGAGATTTAAATAGACAAAGGCCAAATTTTTCCATGTGGGCTTATGTCCTCAGCTAAGGTGGAGTTGACACGATAAATGCAGATTAGTCAACCATTATTTCCTTATTATCATTACCTGCTAGAATTTATTAACAAGATTATCGAGTGAAGTGCGTAAAAGAAGACCAAATAAGAATGGAAAATGATATTATCAACCCGCCAGCACTAGGGCGTGGATTTCTACTGGTGGGTGTGTATTCCCACCTCCTTCGCTCTCATGCCGTATCCTATCCCAGCCTCCCTGCTTAATGTCTTCACACGTCTACAAATTGACTGGCTAAGATTCAGGTATAATCAGAGTATACTGAGTATACTTTGGTCAGATGAGTTTCTGACCAAAACTCTGGGGTCCATTGGAAGTATGACATAGTACTCCAAGCATTTCAAATTTAGCCATTTCAACTTTTGCCGACCTTTGTTACTCTTATGTACAAGGCATTAACTTTTTTTTTGAGAGAGAGAGATGTGGGGGCAGGGGGCAGGTGGTGAACAGAGGGAGGGAGAGAATCTTAAGCAGTCTCTGTGCTCAGGGGGAGCCCGACTCGGGACTTGATCTCACAACCCTGAGATCGTGACCTGAGCCAAAACTAAGAGTTGGACACTTAACTGACTGAGCCACCCAGGGGCCCTCAAAGCCTTTGCTGTTTAATGTTAGTGCTCATCCTTAGACATAAACCAGACCATCATCCTGGCTTCCTAGGGGGAACAATGGTATCAATGACAAAAGACAACTCCAAAGGAGCTACCACCTATGGAAGAAGAGATAAGTGTGTAGTGATTAAAGGAAAGAGAGAGATAAATTCAAAACAGAGGTCTTGGGAAGTTTCCAAGAGATGATAGGGTAAGGAGCATGGCCAAGTCTTCTGTAGACATGGATGCATTCATTCCTTAAGTATTTCATGTGCTCGAGTGTTAGTCGCAGGGGACACTGTGGTGAGCAAGGTGGGTCAGATCTCTTCATTCATAGACTTTACAATAAAGTGGGGGGACACAGCCTTTAATCAGATGACCCCCCACCCACATATGTAAATGATTACACATGCGAACCTTTTAATACCAGAACTGATGGTGTTTAATGTGACCGGATATATGGTGGCAGGGAAGCCTCCCGGGGGAGGGACTGTGGAAGGCTTCCCTGAGAAGCGATTTTGCAGTGAGATCCGGAGAATGAGTGGCAATTACACAACCACGTGCAGCTGGCAGACAAGCTAGGCGAGGTGCTGCTGGTGAAGACTGCAGCGGGAGAGGTCACGGAGGGCGATGAGAGGAAAAGAGTCGGTGTGCCTGGATCCATGGCGAGATGGGACAGAGATCAGCAGTAAAGACATTGCAGGGTTTGTCCAGGGAAAGACAGTACACTCCCCTGGCAGAAGTAACAGGTACAGAGCATGAAGCAGATTCAACCAGAAATCACGACTGAGACCCTTCACATTCTGGAAGAACATGCAAAGCGAGTTAGAGTTTGAACGGTAGTCTAAAGGTAACAAGGAATCATAGGCACGTAGCAGTGGGGTCAGACCTATTTAAGGGTGAGTATTCTAGAGGCAATATTAACATGGATTCTGGTGAAGTGACTGAGTGGGGAGAGCCCCTGAAGGAAAAGATAATAATTAGGGGGGAATTGTAACTGCCAAGTGAGAGGAAGCAAGGTCTTGAACTAAGGTGGTGGCAACCAGAAGAGCTGAATGGGTAGAGACATTGTGAAATAGAATCAGCAAATCTGGGGGCGAATTACATGTGGATGTGAAGGGGGCTGGAGCAGGGAGAGACGAAGAACTTCTTAAATGATGGGAAAGCATTGAGTCTAAACATTTTGAGGAGGACACTGATGTTAGAGTTTAGGAATAAGAGGAGTCGGAAGCTTTGGGGATGTGAGATTTGTTTCAGAGATCATGCTAGAATGATCTCTGGGGAAGACAAATAGCTAATTCTGATAACCTAGAGTTCTTCAAAGGCTGTGTTTGGAAATAAAGGTAACCATTTTGTGCCAGGCATTATTTTATACACCAAAGATAGAATTCAAAATTAACCTAATTTCTGCCTTTCATGGAATATGAATTGTATATAAAAGGTGCTTTTCAAAAAAAAAAAAAAAGAACCCAAAGTCACATGATAAATCCCCAAACAAACTATAAACAAGTGGCAGATGAATGAGACAGTATTTCAAAGAATTGTCCATTACCTGGTATCAAATTTGCAAAGCACAGCATTGTGAAGGTTAAGGCTCTGCTCTTAGGAGAGACGTTACAATGCAAATTCAAATCACCAACTCTCATCAAAGGGGAGGTAGACTTTAAAAGCTCCTTGCGAATTTCATCTAAGAATTTAGAGGACACAGCAAAGGACAGGATAAATAATAGATTCTTATTCTTTGGGAAAGAGAAAGAAGGTACAAGCAAATCCCACTAGGAAGGAAACTTAAACATCTTGCCCCTTCATCGACACTCAGAGCATATACCGAATTTCAGGAAAAAATAAACCTTTGCCATTTTTACTTCCAAACCATCTCATGTTGGAGCTGCAGGAACGATAAGGCTCTCAGGTCTTATTGTGGGAAATAAGTAGATAATGAACTAAGTATAATATAGTAACTGAAATTATCTTCAAAAGGAATAAAGAGCGGGGCACCTGGGTGGCTCAGTGGGTTAAAGCCTCTCCCTTCGGCTCAGGTCATGATCTCAGGGTCCTGGGATAGAGCCCCGCATCGGGCTCTCTGCTTGGTAGGGAGCCTGCTTCCTCCTCTCTCTGCCTGCCTCTCTGCCTACTTGGGATCTCTCTCTCTGTCAAATAAATAAATAAATAAATAATCTTATAAAAAAATAGGAGAGACTCGCAAGTACTAAAAAAAAAAAAAAAAGGAATAAAGAGCAAAGGATCTTAAAGGGCTCAAAATAAGAAAAGAATCTGAAAACAAAAATTAAATAAATTCAATTAATTTAAAGGCTAAAACCAAACATACATATATACACAGATATCTACATTTACATCTACAGGTACAGCTATAGATATATAAAGATTATATAGATATAAATATAATATAATTGAGCCAAGATATTAAAACGATTAAGTAGGAGATTACAACTAAAATGTAAAATGTCTATAATCATTCAGCTTATTATTAAAATCTGGCCTATCAAACTAGCTGATGCTAGTTCCTTGAAAGAGTAAATGTGAGGAAGAACCAAGAAAATGTTGAAAAACAATTCTAATGGGGGATAAAGCAGGGATATTTAACTAGTTATCATGGTTACTTTAAATCTACAATAATTAATACCAGGGCGGATTAAGCAAGCACATTGAAGACATGAGTCCAGACGTAGACCCAAGTATGAGATTTCAATAAATGAAAAAGGCTCATTTCAGACCAGTTGTAAGAATTATCATTTACCTATATAAATGGTGTCAAACAAATAAGCTAATAAATAAAAATGTATTTATTTTTATTTTTAAGTTTTTATTTTATTATTTATTTGACAGATAGAAAGAGATCACAAGTAGCCAGAGAGGCAGGCAGAGAGAAGAAGGAGAAGCAGGCTTCCCACTGAGCAGAGACTCCAATGTGGGGCTCAATCCCAGGACCGTGAGATCATGACCTGAGCCGAAAGCAGAGGCTTAACCCACTGAGCCACCCAGGCGCCTCTAAGCAGTCCATTTGGAAAAATAAAGTATGATCTCCAAAGGAAAGGATAATCTTCACTTCACTGATTTGGCCCCCAAGAACCTTTTCACTCTGGTTTTATCAATTCAAACAACATTTTTTTTTAAAGATTTTATTTATTTATTTGACAGAGAGAGAGATCACAAGTAGGCAGAGAGACAGGCAGAGAGGGGGAAGCAGGCTCCCCGTTGAGCAGAGAGCCCGATGTGCGGCTTGATCCCAGGACCCTGAGATCGTGATCTGAGCTGAAGGTAGAGGCCACTGAGCCACCCAGGTGCCCCGAGACTAAGTTTTTTTTTAATGTAAATCTTATAATAGTAGACTGTTTTATTCTTATCAAATCTTATCAATTAAAGCTTCTGCCACTCTTAGCTTTCTCCTATGACCATTGTTTTTATCAAGTCACTTTTTTCCCAAGTCAAATACTGCAGATATATATTTGTCAAGAAGATTTATTTTCCTGGAAGTAGCTAGTTAATAACTTATTTTACCTTGTGCACTTGTAACTCTTGGCTTTAATTTGTGTGGATTATATAATGGGGTCCAAACATCCTACATCGGATTCATACCTCACAATCCACACACAAATAAATTCCAGATGGATTAAAAATTGTCCAATAAGCAGAAATAACAAAGTAGAAGTTTATAACAAGTAGAAGAAATAACAAAGTTAGAAAACATAGCTGACCATATATATAACACATTGGAGCAAAAAAAGCCTTTCTATGCATAACCCAAAAACCTGAAGCCATAAAGTAAGTTTGACTCCTTGTACTCATCCCAGATAAGCCAGAACACTCGCATTTTTCAAATGTTCCATGGAGGGTGATACGGGGGTCTAAGAGTCAGGGTCTCAGACCATGGGAAGGGGTAGGTAAGTAAGAGGCTGATTAATAACAGATGTAGGTGTGTAAAATGGATATTCAAAGGTCTGTGGAAAATATACGTGGGATTGGAGTTTTTCATTACAAATATAATACATCATCCCAATTAAAAATTTAAAACAATCCAACAAGTTTAGCATAAAGTAAAAGCACCCATTACCCCTAAATCTACTTACAGAGAGAACTGTTGATAATTCAATGAATATCATTCCGGGTCTTTTTTCCAGTTTGTTCATGTTTTTACTTGTTGTCCTTGGATCCTGGACCCGGAAACTGAAAGTTTAGTTGCTTTTTTATACACACACACACACACACGCACACACATACACAATATATATATATACACACACACAATACACTCAACATATACATATACACAATATATATACACACACACAACACACACAAACACACACTATATATGTGTGTGTATATATATACACAGTATACTCTCAGACATCATCTCTCATACATATTTTTTTAAAGTCATAACTTAGAAGAGTTGATTTATCTAGTTTCATGGATTTAAATACCGTCTGTACATATCTGGATGCACTTCAAGAAGAGATGAAAGAAAGGAAGGAATTGAGGCACACTCACCAGTAAGTAGAGATTACTACTACACTGGTACTTTTACGACTTTTTTTTTTAACCTTTTTTGTCTTTGATATAAAAGAAATACATGTTCCCCTTGGGAAACACAGAAAAGTACAAAGAAACAGTCACAGTAATTTATCATGTAGAGCCAACCGCTGTTACTTTTGGCGAAGAAAGATTCTCTGTTTAATAGACCCAGAATGGCTGTGGCCAGCAATCTTGTGAAAGCCAGAGTTCAAAAAAGGAGGTCCCAGCACCGTAAGATGAAGTGGAGTAGGTAGGAAGTTAGAGACCACACACCCAGTACCCCCTCACAAACAGGATGAGGAGGAAACAAAACCATGGTCAATAACTTTTTTTTTTTTTTTAAATACAGTGTTTGAATTGACAAAGGAGGCAGGGCTCCAAGCAAGCAGCAACGGAGACACCAGCTATGGGATGGGCAGATCCAATTCCCTTGGCTCAGATGAGCTTCCATCCCTGACTTGTAACCCTACTCTGTGGACCGGCAGAGGGCGTCTGGAGAGGGACAAGGCCAGGTACAAAGCATCATCATCAGACTCCCCCACCCCCACCCCCCACCTCAATGTTTCCCCTCAGATTTCCGCCCCGGCTGAGCAGACACCCTTGGGACATTTTGATCCTTAAGTATTTGTTTAAACGCCAACTCGGGAGCTGACGGTGGGGAGACAGAGCACAGAAAGAGAACTTTAGCAAGAGCTTCAAAAGCTGGTTCCATTTGAAGCTAGAAAGGAAGGAAAGTGTCTCTCACGGTGGCCCAAACGACTTTGCCAGGGGAAGGTGATGGAAACACCGGGATGGTGGAGAACCTCTCATCCAGCTAAACTTCCCAAACTTTAGAAATGATCAGAGAGGGACAGTCAGCACCTACCCTGGGTTCGGCAACAACTTGAAGGCAAGGGATTGAACGTTTTGGTCAGGGCCAGAGAGTAAATATTTTAGGCTTTGCTGGCTATCCCCAAGGCTCCAAGGCAAGGACTCAGCAGCACAGGGGTCCCACAGACCCAGCCGGAGGAACCCCGAGGGCCAGTGTGCCAAGAAAACCTGACTTTTGAATGTGCACGTTTGAATATCACAGAATTATCATGTGACACAAATTATTCTTCTTTTGATTTCTTCCTCCCAATCATTTAAACATATAAAACTCTTGTTAGCTTTGAAACAGATGGCAGGCTGGATCCGGTCCAGGGGCTGGCCCGGAGTTACCCGACCTTTGGTCCAAAAGCTCTTTCTGCGCTAAGCTCACATTCTAATAACAGAGATAAGAGCAAACTAGAGAATCGGGTGAGTTTCTGCTTAGACTGTGGGAGTCCAGGTGGGGAAGAACTTTTGGTGGCCAGCAGGTCTGTCGGGATTGGCGTAGGGCTGTCGGCGGAAGGGGACATGGGCACAGGGGACTCCCCACAGGGGCTGTACCCGGGGCAGTACCTCCACGGAGCGGGCTGTAGCATCAAGGGACAGAAGGGTGAGAAAATGCCTCCCTCCCCAATTATACACGCTCTACTTTCCCATCGAATCAGGCCAGTGAGAAGATTAGCAGCAGCAAAGTCAAATTTAATTCATAAGACTTTCTTTTCCCCCTTGCACAAAGATAAGGTCCTACGTGGGCATGAGCAAAAACTTAAAAACTCCAAGATCACCTCCACTCCGGTAGATGGGTCTTTGTTTACCTGTGCCTGCAGGGGCTCTTATGCAAATTCCAGCAGCCAGTTCAAAAGGAGCCCGGGCTTGGCCTTGACGGATTTATTTCTCATTTGCTGCAGGCACAGACCACTTCTATTGAAGGGAGAAAAATGCCAGCCCCTCCTCAGCGGCTTTGCCCCCCGAGTCCCGGGCCTGCCTGGCAACGAGCCTCTTTGCTCCTTCCCCAGCTCTGGGCCTGACACCACCTTGCCATTGAATAGTCTCGGGGAAGAGTTCAGTGCCGGGTTTGCACTTTCCCAGCCATTAGCCAGCTGCCAACGCATTTCATTATCTTAGGAGTGTTTTGTACATCAAAGCGAGCCCCAAACAGTGTGATCAAGTGGAAGTAACAGTGCCTAGTCAACATGCTAACTTGCAGCATTTTGTTTTCATGGATAAAAATGCCATCTGGCACCCAGGAACAGCAAAGGCCAACGATGGAAAAACCCCGCCGCCCTGTTTTGCTTATTGATGTAACAGTTAATCCTGATAAAGGCCAAGGCCTCAGAGCGAGCGACTGCCCTGTTGTTATCTTGCATATCTATTGTCTGACACAGGCCAAGCTGCAGGGACCTGCAGAAGTGAGGTTGCACAGGAGATGGCCTGGGGGGGCGGGGTGCAGAAATATCCAGGACAGAGGAGAGAAAAAGGGACTGACTGCATTTGTCTTTTTTTTTGTGTAATTGCTTAGCAAACACACACACACACACACACACACACACACACAGGGGCGTACACACATGCACAAGGACTGGGATTCAGATGCTTCTCCTTTTCCAGCTTCAAGGCTTTCTATGGAAACATTAAGGAGCTGGCTCTGAACTCCCCAAACAGCTTAATATCTTCTGCTTCAACTTGCTTTCAATGATTTAGGAAAATTTCTCTGGCCTTGGATTTTAGATCAGAAACCACCAACTCCCCCCCTGCTCCCCCCCCCAAAATCAGAGACTGATGATTTCTGGTAACAAACTTCTCACTGAGTCCTTCATTGGTCTCTGACAATGAAGGAGGGAAAAAACCTCTCTGGAATGACAGCTAAGAGAGGATCTTCATAAACTCGTCTGTGGCACACTTCCTACTTTTCCGGGTAGTTGATTTGGAATTGACAAATTAGGAAAGCGAATACTGTGAGCATCTCATTGTTTTTACTTGGATATCAATCCCCGAAACACTGAAGAACAAGACAAGAAATGGACAATCTCCTTCTCTGCTGAAATGAGGGCAAATGATCAGGCTAATGGTATTTTTTCCTCCCACAGTTTCAGATGTGGTTGCCTCCACGCCCTGCAACTGTTTATAAACTCTTCAATGATTTTCTCACTCATTACACAAACTCCTCCCTCCTGCTATCGTCTTGCTAATCTCCCCCTCCCCTCTTCCCTCTCTGCAGGAGGGAGAGCCTGAAATCCTGAGCGGACACTTCTCTGGTTTATGTTCACGTCAAGGGACGATTTTGCAATTGCCACATAAGCAATTATGTAAGCTTTTCAAAAGCATGGAAAATTTCTAGAGGAACTATGGGCTATACACAGTTGCAAGGCTCAAGATGATTTTAAAAATAAGTAGATAGATGTTACCCAAAGACCAACCTACGGTTCAAAATCTTCTCAGAAAATTCAACCTGGTTTCTCTTCTTCCACTGTTTTTCTCTTCACTGTTATAAGTTTCAGTAGAATGAGAACACATATAAGGGACTGAGCTGCTATTTTAGGCTGGAATGGAAATCAAAGTCGGAGAAATGAAGACCCTAGCAGCCGGTCCTACAAACGAGGTTCTCTGACCTCAAATTATCCTCAATACAATGACTGTTTTACTCACTTCTTTTCTCTGCATACGAATCCATGGAAAAGAGACAAAACAAACCAGAATGGAGTATAATCGAAATTTTTGGCAAAGTGAGATAAAAGAGAACATGGTAGCCTGGTTTCCCGAAGCTGGTGGTCAGATGTCAAAACTTGAATTATTCACCAATCATAGAGGCTTCACACTTCACAGTTGATAAAAACGCTATGAATCTCTCGTTATAGAAATACGCGTTTGCTAGACGAAATTTTCAAAATCTATCTTTTATGAGTGAAGAAACATTACATCAACAGTTCAAAGGAACTTAGCGGCAGGACTCAGAATCAAGGACTTCTGGCTATTAAGGGCTATTAATTAATGTATTGCTTTTACCACGGCGTGCAGGCATTCATTCATGAATTCAGCAAGCATTGGTTGACTGCCCACCATGCATGATACAGTGGCAAATACTGAGAATACCTTTTATAAGAGTAAATAAGAAGGGATGTCTGCTCCCGAGGAACTCCTAATAGTGGAGAAAGGCATATAAACTAAGAATTACAAGAAAGAGCGACAGATACTAAAATAGAGGAAGCAGTACAAAGGTGGTAAAAAGAAAAAAATACATACGTTATATCAGAAAAGACCATCACTGTTCTGGCTTTGCAGAATAGTGACCTGCTATTGTGTTTAAGAAGTCAAATAGCGGCACCTGCGTGGCTGGGTTGTTAAGCATCTGACTTTGGCTCAGGTCATAATTTCAGCGTCCTGGGATAGAGCCTCGCCTTGGCTCCCTGCTTAGCAGGGAGTCTGCTTCTCTCTCTCTGCCTCTCCCCCTACTCATGCTCTCTCTCTCAAGTAAATAGAATCTTAAAAAAAAAGTCAAATGCGCCTTTGTTCTTAAATTATCTTAGAAAGAGAATCAATTACTTGTGGCATGTCTTAAATTCCACTTTAGGGAAAACGTAATCTGTTTTATGCTTCCTCTGATTATTCAGGGTTTGTTCGCGCATAATTTTAAAGAAGTGGGGCTCTGTGGTTTTCCCATTCAGATTGTTCTAAAGTGACGTTCGCTGTAGGATTTGGCCGACATGCTAAGTAGTCGAAATTTGGAAGGGAGTGGGCAAAAAGAGACTAGTTCCGATGTGAAAATTACACATAATTTCTTTCCTCTCATTTTGTGCAAATCTTAGACCCACGGCTGTCAGGGATTGAAAAGAACGTTAAGCAGATCTGTGCTTCTGTGAGGGTTTTTGTTTTTGTTTTCTTTTCAAAATTTTTGAATCTCAACGCAAGCTTTAAATTTCTTAATTGATTATTGCATCATAATTTCCCTGTGGAATTAATTCCAGTCTTCAGGGGATGTCCACTGACATCTTCCTGATGGTACTTTGAGGGTCTCAGCATTTCATCCTATCTTTCCCACAATCAGGTAGATATTCCTAGATGGAAATTTAGTGACTCTCTAGAGTTGGTACTGATCTTGTGCGCATGTAACGAGTGGGAGGGAATGATATTGTATTTTGAGGCTTATAGTTGAGTCTGACAGGCAGATACAGAAGACAAACTCTCAGCCTCCTTAAAACCCAGCATATCTTCCAGAATCTCTAAGTCAGCACCCACCAGTCTCAACCTACGCAAAATCAGCAAGATGAAATAATATTCTTACATGATAGAATTTTTATTTTTTCTCTCTAAATGAGTTTTAAAAACAAAAACAGAACTCAAACTGCAATTCGTTAGGAATAGCAATTTCCTAAAGATCTTCCCCTTTCCCGATTCTCTCTTTCTCTCCTCTTGTCCCTCTCTCCAGCCTACAACATAAAACTAGAGAAAAGACGAATACATAAGGAAAATAAGAGGCAGATGAGGCCTAGCATACACAAAAACAACATAGCCTACCATTATCATTGCATAGTGTTTTTCCTAGTTTACAGTATGTTTTCTGTTTTACATAATAATAGCTTTGTCCCAGAGAGATGCTAGGAGGACTACACATTCAACACACTAATGAATTAAGAATTCTATAGGAGTTCCTGGCACATAAAACGCTTTCGATAAGTATTAGAAGGTATTACTATTAGTACGCATGCTATTGTCTTTACCGCTGTTGTTATAGTCATAGTTTGTATAGCCGTTACTAAACAATTCAGCAAGTATAAATTCACATTTAGTTGGTCATAATATAGATGACTTAGTTTAGGAAAGAGTGAGTCTATTTCTAACTCCTAAATTCCTATCAATGCTTATTTGGCGATTTAGGAAACACTCATACTGGAATTTCTTTTATAAACTACAAAGCACAACTATACCTGTAGTATGACTTTATTTGAAGGCTTGCTATAAAAGATTTGCCTCTGAAATAATTTCGAAGCATTCTAAATTTCATAGACAAGCATTCACAGTCCAACTCCGGTCCACTTCTCCAGGCTTCGCAAATGCTGTTCCCTTCTATCCGTCTGACATATCTGGGACAGTGGGCAATTAGCCACTCCCCAAGCATGCCTTGTGCTGTCATACCATCCTGCCTCTGTATGCCTGTTGTTCTATGTGCCTGGAATAGCCTCTCCTGCCTCTCCCTCCAAGTCCATTATGAAGCCTTCCTCTTCTTCCCCAGCCAGAAAATACCCTCCTTCTCTGCTTCCAAAGCACATTCTCCATCCTACGTGCTGGGATACACCATTCTTCATATTAGGCATATCCCAATGCATGGAAATTCTTTTTTCACACGTCTGTGAGCTCCTTCATGGGTACAGCCCTGTCTTACTGGAGAATATCCCCAGTGCCAACCAGAGGACCCACACATAGAAGGACTCCATTCTTGGTTGTTGGCCAATTTCAGGCAGGAAAGAGCAGACAGACTCATGACATGGTAATAAGTTCCTGGTTCAGAGTTGAGGACAGAGCAAGACCAGAAAAAAAGACTAAACTTATCATCCTTAGACTTTCTTAATTAGCTTTTAATTGATACCAAAACAATATCTGAAACAAAAGTCATAATTATAATCTTAAAAATAACAGCTATTTGTTGAGTACTTACTATGTTCCAGCCACTGTTGTCATATGTCATGTGCCTTACTCATTTAATTCTGACCAATCTATTAGTTATGTGCTATTATTTTCACTTTATATTTAAAAGAGAGAGAGAGAGAGAGAGATTAAGAGTCTCTGCCCATGATCATAAAACAAAAAAGTAGATGCAGAATGTGAAGACCGAATTCAATGCAGGCAAATTCTACAGAGCTGGAGTTCATAACCACCACCCCTAGGCTATCTGTGGTTGATGAAGGAGACTTTAAAACTTAGAGTAGATAATAGACTTATTACAATAAACTAAAGGCCCTTAATGGGGTCGATAGTGATGAGTTTTAAATTTTTATTTTTCACTACCACTAACTACAGATAGAACAGCTTCTCACTGATTAAAACCATGACCAAATCTCTAACATAAAATCCACTGAAAGTACTAGGCAGGCTTTTCCCCTCATCTGGGCTCATCTTTCCAATCCTATGTTCTCTCCCACTAGTTTCTAGCAAACATGTTCACATTCACCAACCCTTTCACACCATCCTGCCTGCTGCCCTCAGTAGAAAGGAAAGCTACTTTGAAAACACTGTTTGCACTGTCTGCCTGGTCTTTCTCTCTCTCTGCAACCCCTCTGACCACTTTTTCTTCTTCACTTTTCATAAGCCTGCTCTTAATAATATAGTGATAATAGTTTTCTTTTGGTTATTTTTTCTATGTTATAACTTTTCCATCCTTGTACCTTCAACCTCTTCTGTATATTTTAAGTGTTTCTCATAAGTAACATATAGTTGGTTCTTGCTTAAAAAAAAAAAAATCCAGCCTGAAAATATTGGTCTTTTAATTGCAATACTTAGTTCATTTACATTTAATGTAATTATTGATATGATTGGGTGTAATTCTACCATTTTGCCAACTGCCTTTTATCTGTACTACCTATTCTGTATTCTTTTTCTTTCCTTTCTTTTGGTTGTTTTTATAGTTCCATTTTCTCCTATTAACTTGGTAGCTATGCATTCTTTTACTATGATTTGTTACACTAGAGATTATAACATGTACAGATGACTTATTGTAGTCTAAGATAAATGAGGATATGTACCTCTTCCCAGGCAATGCAAGAAACTTAGAACCCTTTGAATGTTTTTATCCTAACATGTTATTTGTAATACATTTGGCCCTACGAGATACTATTACAGTTTTATATCAACATTAAATATTTATCATTTCTGAGACTCTTAAATCTGTCCTGTGTCTTTAAGTTTTCATCTGGAATAATTTTCTTGTCCCAGAATAGCACATGTTCGTATTTTCTTTTGCATGGGTCCATGGATGCAAAATTTCCCTTGTGTTTATTGGAGAATGTATTATTTACCCAGCATGGGTTCATAGATTTCTTTCTTTAAACAAAATTATCATCCATTGTCTCTTCAAGTATTGTTTCTCCCTTAATATCTCTTTTCCTTTTGTGGACTCTGTTAACAGATAGGTTAGAACTTTTCACTACTTCCCTTATGTCTCTTACATTGCCCTCTGTATCACTCTCCTTTCTGTGTGTATGTTTTAATCTTTTCATAATTATATGATTTATTCTGTATATTTTTCATATTTATCTTCCAGCTCATTGATTTTCTTTTTCAATGTGTTTAGTGTCATGTTAAACTTGTCTAGTTGGATTACCGATTCGTTAGATATTTTCCTCTCTTCTAGAATTTCCATTTGTATCTTTTCATAGTTTACTGTTATCTATTTACATTATGGATCTCATGCTTTATTATCTATAATATATTAATCATACTTATTTTAAAATCCTTGTATGAAACATCCATTTTCAAGATTCCTGATGGGTTTCTTATACTGTCTGTTGCTTCCTTTGATTTTCCACTACACTATCTTGATTCCTTATGTGTCTGTTTTTTCTTGACCGAGTGTCAGATATTGTATATGAAAAATGGTACAGATAATTTGAGACTAGGATGCAGACTCTCTTCAGAGAGTATTTTGTTTCCTTCCGACAAGTGGCTAGGAATACTAGCAGCCCTGAATTATCTTAATTCAATCACAAAATGATATGATTAGAAGCGGGCTTCGGTGTCTTCTGGGAAACATCTATTTCAGGCCCACACTTTCTCATGGGTTGTATAGCCTTTTAGTCTGGAGTCCCAGCTTAAAACTTGTGAATTTACCAGTACTTCCCTCCTTGGCAGCACTGACCTCCTCTCTCTCCCCTAAATCCAGCAGTCTTTCAAAGGCTCAGCCCACCTTCTCTGTCTCTTACCCAACTTCCAAAATTGGCAGATAGGGGAAAAACAGTACCAAACACAAAGCTTACTTCTGTGGGTTCTTTCTAGACTTGATAGCTCTTTGGTGATTTAAATGTTTTGTTTTGTTTTCCTCTTCAAATTTTGTCCAGATTTTGTAGTTTCCTTAGCAGGAGGGAAAGAACTGTTTGCTAATATGTCTATTTTCACATATAAAAAGTTTTAAATATTTACATAGTCATATGTCTTGATTGTTTTTCCCCTGTCATTCATAAAAAGGTCTATTCTACTTTAAGTTATAGCTAAATTCTATCCGGTATTGACTTTAGTATGAGCTGTGAGATAAGGATTTGGCTCACTTTTTTCCCAAGTAACCAATTATTGTCTAACTGTATATTGCATAATTCATGTCCTTTCCTGAATTTTATACACACGCACACACACACATATTCCATTACTGTGCTAAGTCACCTTTATATTACTTTGGGTTTTTCTGGTCTATTCTGTTCTGTTTGTTTATTTTTATACCAGTACTTCACTGTTTTTAATTACTGTACCTTTATATTATGTCTCTATATCTGTGGAGAAAAGGCTTCATCCTTCCACATAGGCCCATTACACCTGAAGTTTGTTTTTTGTTTGTTTTAATTTTTTGACTATTCTAGCATGCATAATTTTATCAGATAGATTTTAAACTATTTTTTCTCAACTACCAAACCTCCCTTCCCAAATACACACCCAAAGAGAAATCCCATTGTGAATTTCATTAGGATTGCAATGATTTCAGAGAGTATTTTAAAACGAATCAACATTTTTATAATATTGAGGTTTCTCAACTAAGAACATCTTAAATCTCTCACTTAAAGTTCATGTTTTCATACAAATACTACATATTTCTTAATCAACCTGTTCTAGTATATTTTATACTTCTTATAAATGAAATATTTTCTTCAGTTATATTCTCTAATTGGTTATCATAATAGGAAAACTAGTGATTTTCCCCATTGTTATTAATAGTGTAACAACATTACTTATTTTTAATTATTTCTGGCATGCTTTGTCAGTTGATTCATTTGGCTTTTGAAGCTATAGAATTATATTATCCAGTAGTGAGAATTGTGCTAACTTCTTCACAATACTTATATTACTTAATCTATTCTCTTGAATAATGACACATCTATTGGGTAGAATAAATCTCAAACTTCAGTTTTAAGCTTGACCTTTAAATTCACCCAAACTGACCCTTTATCATAACACCAATCTTTTCGGGGCGCCTGGGTGGGTTGGCGTTAGTGGGTTAAAGCCTCTGCCTTTGGCTTGGGTCATGATCTCAGGGTCCTGGGATCAAGCCCCGCATTGGGCTCTCTGCTCAGCAGGGAGCCTGCTTCCCCTCTCTCTTTGCCTGCCTTTCTGCCTACTTGTGACCTCTCTCTGTCAAGTAAATAAATAAAACCTAAAAAAAACCAACAACAATCTTTTCACCAAAGCAATTGGTTCAAGGATAAGTAACACCAGCCCAGACTCAATGGGGCATTGCTCAGCACCAAGTTACAGAGATTTTTGGGGGGGGGGAGGTTGGCATGTAATTCAAGAGTTCTCAAGGTTTTCAGAAGAGGAGCTCTCTCTTTTTATGGACTGTGTGGTAGAAACATGGTAGGCTTCGGACCTCTGTGGCCATTTTGCTCCCATAAGAGAAGCAGCCCAACACACAAAGGAACACAGAGTTGAAAGACCTGAGAGAAATCAAGCAGCAACACTAAAACAAGCCATGCTTGAAACCTATCCTGCAACTTTAGAAGAGCATTTTTTTTAAGACAGTGAGCATTATTTGCAACTCAAATTATCTTAATGGATACAAGAGCTGAGTGCTGTATTCAAGAAACACACCTAAAACAGAACAAGAAAGAAAGTTTGAAAATAAGGCATGTGGAAAATTACACCAAGCAAATGTATGCAATCAGAAAGCTGGAATGGCAGAATCAAAATGAGGAAAAATTCAGGATACAGACCATTAAGCAGGGAAAACAGGCATATTATGCCACCTATAAGTACAGCTAATGAATTCTTGTACATCACAAACTACAACAGCAAAGCACATAAAACAAAACTCTGACAAGGAGGTATAACTATCATAAAAAATCACAGTCATAGTGGGGAATTTTGCATCAGAATTTGATGGCTCAAGCAGACACAAACAAGCAAGGATCTAGAGAATGTAAATAGCACAAAAAAGTGTAAAAAAAGAAAAAATTAACATTCTCTCTCTTTTCTTTACCAAAGAAGAAATTGGAGTACCATGAATGACCTACCATTAGAAAGGGTCTAGGCCATCTTAGTTTTACTGTGGAGTCTAACCTTCAACATAACAAATAAAAATTTAGATAGTACTCCTATTTCAATCTCACTATACAACTTAAAATCTTAGCTGAATATATTCAGAAAATTTCAACAGATTCTTTGGTTTTTGAACTCTTGCTACTCACCATCAGAGACCAAATATGATCAGTTTTTGTGGTATCTCTACCTGAATTTTTGCTTTCTGAACTCAGGTACCAAATAAATTTGAATGTTGAAAGAATATTTATTTTATTTATCTTATTCAAAATATTCTGGACTCCCAAAAATGATTTAAAATTACCAAGATGGTTTACTAAGCTAACACAAGAACACCCAAGTTAATAATTTTAAAAAGAAAAAAATTTCCCATGTAAGCAAATGTTCTCAAAATATTAGTGTCCAGTCACAAAAGAATAACATAGCATGACCATGTAGATATATTTTAGAAAACTATAATTATTATAGTAACAATTCAAAAGAAAAATACTATACCCATAGATACAGAAATATATTTATATAAATAACGCCAAAAATTCCTAATAAAAACTCTGAATAAAATAAGAACACATTATCACCTTTCATTTATCTAAATGTACTCATTCATATTTTTCTTATACTTCTTTTAAGAAATATAACTAAATGCATTAAAAACATTTAATAAAAACAAATATTTTATAAATAGTAAAAATTTTAAGGGAAAAAAATGAAACAAGATAGGATCAGGAAGGAAGACAAACCACAAGAGACTCTTAATCTCAAGAAACAAACTGAGGGTTGCTGGGGGGGTGGGGGAGTAGGGATGTGGTGGCTGGGTTATGGACATTGGGGAGGGTATGTGCTATGGAATTGTGTGTGAATTGTGCTGTGAACTGTGTGTGTAAGACTGATGATTCACAGACCTGTACCCCTGATGCAAATACATTATATGTTATAAAAAAATTCTAAAGTCATTGCTATTAAAATCAGAATCAGATCGTGAATTCCTCTTATAATAATTTTTCAAAATTACTTTGGATGATCTGAATAATGCAATAAGATGACAACAATAGTGTGTGTGTGTGTGTGTGTGTGTGTGTGTGTGTGTGTGTGTGTGTATAAAGATAAGTTATGTTTGTTTGCAAATTCTATATTTTATGTTTAAAAATCCCAAGATATATGAAAATTTTTAAGACTAATAGGCAAACTTGGAGCACCTGGGTCACTCAGTCAGTTGAGCCTCTGACTCTTGGTTTCCACTCAGGTCATGATCTCAAGGTCCTGAGATGAAACCCCACAGGGGGCTCAGCAGCGGGGAGTCGGCTGGAGATTCTCTGCCCCTCCCCCTGCTCATGCTCTCTCTCTCTCTCTCTCTGTCTCAAATAAATAAGTAAAGTCTTTTTTTTAAAAAAGGCTAGTGGGAACACTTGGCAAAGCATTTTATATTATGGAGTTAAAAATGGGCATACATAATTATTGCATACATGGTAGAGATATAGAGTATAAACATATCCAGAAATATATTTAACAAGAAAATAACATATGAGAAGAATAAGTAAAGAAGCAAGATATGAATGAACGTAAAGATAAAATTTTCCTAGATGGAAAGATTTAGTATCACTAAAATGTTAATCCTTCCAAATCAAAATATAAATTGAATACAGCAAAAATAAGAACTTCAAAAGGTTTCCTTTAAACCTTGCTGGATACATTAAATATTTTACGATATAAAATTTTCGGATATAATAGAAAAAAAAGATCCTAAATAAAGGAATTCCTGAGTATAAAGTATAAATGC
Organism: Procyon lotor; assembly: GCA_028646535.1. NCBI lineage: Eukaryota > Metazoa > Chordata > Mammalia > Carnivora > Procyonidae > Procyon > Procyon lotor. The sequence goes on from CM053611.1 coordinate 85,913,008, forward strand.
CCAATAAGCTCCAGCAATAATTTAATAGAATTCAGACTTCCATTTTATAAGGTATGAGAAGGCCCGTCCTCACCAACACCGAACAAAGAACTATAAATATTAATGTAACGAAAACCCATCCTCTCACTACCTTATCTTAAAAAAACAAACATAACCAACACAGGTGAAACTCACTGAATACACTTGAGATTCCACGCTCCCATCCCTTGAGGTAGCCACTCTCCTGAATTAGGAGTTGACCATTCTCACCCATTGCTTTATATTCTCACATGTTATACACATAGAAATGTTGACATGTTTCTAAGCTTTACATAAATAATAGGAACCTGCATGCGTTCCTCTGCCATTTGTTCATTTTATTTTGGAAAATAGTATGTTTACAAGATGCTGATGCATCATTTAGCGCCAGTTCATTCTAGTTTTTCATGGTTCCTATGTTGGGTTCCCCACATCTGGGACCCCTAGTGAATTTCTCTCGTTGCTTTGTATTTTTCCACTGCCTTCTATGTGGTTTTTCTCATGCCTACCCTCCACATCTCTGATTATCTTCCAATGTTGATTCTGTTCTTCTTTTTGATTCTCAAGGAGTTTTCATCTCGAAACTGATCATATTTTCCCCTTTAATTTCTTTCTTCAGTATGCCAGTTCTCCTTTCTACTCACCATGACTCTCAGTCCTTTGAGAGGATGGAGGAAATTTAGTCTATTGTTTTTATTTCCTGAAGTGATTACTATTCTAACGCGCATAATGTAGCTTTCTTTTACTTGTCACATTTCTTTCTCATTTTTTAAAAAATGATTTGTAAGGAGATCCCATTTTTCCTGCTTCCTACTCAACTTTCTTGAGCACAACTTCACCTGGTCCTGACACCTGCCCAGTAGTATTGGTAGATTCCCATCACATCCACTCAATGTTTACCTGCTTCCTTGAGTGGCCCTTAGGACCAGGGCTGGAAATCTGGACATTTGAAAGATTGCAATATTTTTTCATTCAGAAAACTGAAGAGGGAACAGAGGGTAGACATAGGTGGTGAGTAGCTAAAGGCCACGAATGGGTACGTTGTCTGCAGGCACTTTCCCGACAAACATCTTGATTCTCACCCCAGCCAATTCCTTTAGGACAAACACCCCTTAAATTCCTGTCACTCTTGCCCTCCATGGTGAAAAATTAACTCCATAGGAAATCAGGTCAGTGTGAGCCCTTGGCTCAAAGACCTTTTATTAATGCTGACTGCTTACTTATCTCTCTTTAGTCAACTTTTCTCAGTAGATGTTTGACTTTCAGGTACTCTGCCCCCCTTCCCCTGATTGTCTTCTGGGTTTGCCCCTTTCTAAGAACAGGGTAAGGAATACTGTCCCTGGTCACGAGGTCTGTCTTTCCCTCCAGCTCCCTGTTCCTCTGTGGGGTGGAATTACGCTCAGAGTAGTCCTTAGCCCTCTGAGGATTGTTAGATAGGCCTTTAAAGCCCTGAAATTTATTTCCCAATAACTACACCAACTGAAATGAAGCTGGATCTATATTAAACTGTCTTTGCTAGAACTGTCCTTGTTTAGCAGACAGATGTCAGGAGTCTGTGGTACGAGGCTGTGGCCGGTCTCTAGCTGATGGAGCATCGATACAAAAAACCTGGGGTTTTCATGGGGAACAAGGAGATTGTGTACTCTGGTGTTATGTGAATCACCCGGGGATCTTGCTAAAACTACAGGGCGGGAGCTGAGAATCTGCATCCCTAATTAGCTCCCGGATGATGCCCAGGTTGCTGACTGCAAACCACACTTTGATTAGAAAGGCTGTGTTTTAGTCAGTGTTCTCCGGAGAAACAGAACCAACAGGACACGTATCTGGGAGTGTATTATGAGGAATTGGCTTATGCAGTTGTGGAGGCTGAGGGGTTCCCGGATCTGCAGTCTGTGAGCTGGGGATCCAGGAAAGCCTGTGGTGTAGTCCAAGGCCCAAGAGCTAGGGAGCCCATGGTGGAGATTCCTGTCCGAGCCTGAGGGCCTGGGAACCAGGGGCATGGAGGGCAGAAGGCTGATGTCTGGACTCATGCAGTCAAGCAGAGGGAGGATTCAACCTTCCTCAGCCTTTCTGTCCCATTCAGGCCCTCACTGGATTAGATGATGCCCACATTGAAGAAGGCCATCTGCTTTATTCAGTCCACCAATTCAAATGCTAATCTCTTCCAGAATCACTCTGGGGGTGCACCAAGAAATGTTTAACCAGATATTTGGGCACCTCAAGGCCCAGTCAAATGGGTACATGAAATGATCCACCACAGGCTGTAATCCTGCAGCCTGTGAGGCAAGAAGGTGCTAACTGGCTGGCCGAACCATTAAAAATAGCGAATATTTTACAAAAATACGGACTACATTCTAGCCACCACACTAAATGCTCTCCACAGAGTACCTTGTCTAACTGCCATGACGTGCTGAAGTAGGGACCATATTATTTCCATTTTATAGGTGAGGGAATTGAGGCCCAGACTCCGATAACTTATTTGAGATTAAACATCTAGCCTGGGCAGAACTGAGCAACCTGACTTCAGAGTCTCAATTTGCAACACTGTTTCTCCCAGTGCAAACCCAAGGCTGTCTGTTACTCTGCTAGTCCACAGAAAGCAAGGGTTCCGCCATGATTATAATCACTAGGTTCTTGCTTTGTGAAACGGGAGGGATGTTGGAGAAGATGGCCTAGGAGTTTCCTCTGAAATGTAAGTGCTGTATGCTTCCTTCCAGGTAAAGAAAGAGCTAGAGCTCTACTGAGCGAAAGAAAATGAGAACAGGGAGAGAGTAAACTAAAGGGAACTCGGTGAGAAAACAAAAGACATCCTCACACTTCAGTTTAGAGAAGAGAGAACTCCCACCTAGCAGAATCCTGAAATAAAATTTCCTTAGAAAGCCCCAGAAAAGTTGTATCCTTGTAAGTCAAAAGGATAAGGGAACTTGTGCTTCTCTTTTATTTCCATGGGCGAAGTTCTGCTACCTCAAGATTCAGAATCTCTCGATGCTTCCCAACCACCCCCCAAACACCACCAGAGTTCAGATTTCTTTCTCTACATTCCAGAGGCCTTTGTGCAGAACTCAGAGGGAGGAACATACCTTCATTCATTTATTTGCATTTCTCCCACCCTAGACTGCCATTTTTATTTATTTATTTACTTATTTATTTATATTTTTTAGGACAAGGTCTTAGCTTCAACACATACCTTGAACTCTAGGTACATTGGAATGTTCTCTTCACAGAACTTACGATCTATATTCTTGGCCTCCCTCCCTCCCTCTCCATTACTGGCATCCCTCAACCCATTCCAGGTTCATTCAAAGGCCACTGTTATATGAAGCCTCTCCTAAATTAAATATTTCACTCTGTGTTTTTATCATGAGACAAGGTACTCTGTCTTACTGTTAGATCTTATCAGTCCCTTTTCTGCATTAGATTATAAACTCTGGGTGGTTATGACTATGTCTTCATGACCTTTGTCTTCTCATTAGAGCGGAGCTGAATTTTGCACATTGGTTGATGCTCATAAAATCAGATATTAAATGCATAAGAAGAAAGGAGAGGAAAAGAGGTTTAGACTCAATAAATGAAGTTGGATTGGCTAAAACAGACCCCAAACCAGCTTAAAACTAAGTTCTACAAACCTCAAAGCCTCCTTTCGAGAGCTCTTCCAAATCCTCTCAAATATAAGATCTCTCCAGATCCTAACTTCTTTTCCTGAACATACCACTCAAGAACAAGCCATGCTTTTCCTTGTTCTTCAGGAAGTTCGCAAGCACCAGGGGCTAGATTTACCTTTGAGCTCAAACCAAAATAAAACTGAATGAAAACTGATTTTTTATAACAACAACAGAAAAAGAAATTCAGAAAAATTTCAAAAAACAAAAATAGGTTCAATTCTCTTTTGTTTGAGGGCAAGATCCAACTTCACGCCTGGAGATGGGGTAAACGTAGGTCTGGGGATTATTGATTTATTCTCAAGCGGCGTCCATGGGCCATGAGTGCCCTTACGGAACGCCAGGGGTAAGGGGGTACCTGTACTTCTCTCTTACAGGATGAGGCAAGAGCTTTAGCAACTTCCTTCATTTCCCTTAACTTTAACCTCAATTGCGAATGCTTTCATTTTATACAAATCCTCTATTTCTGCCTTGAGACATCGTGATCAGGAGAGAGGGGCCCTATGCGTCATGCCCAGAAAGAGGAACCCAGAAAACCAAGACAGAGAGGGAAAAATGTGGATTCTGTAAAAAATTCATAGCAATTGTGTGCAAGACACATTTATTTCTTTAGCCCCTAAAATAACTGTCAGTAAGAGCTGACTTGTAGCTGAGTTTATGAAGCAAACATAAAATTTTATTAACACTTCAGGTTCTCAGCACTGTGTGTCTCCTTCTCCCTTAGAATGACTTATCTCACTCATTTTTTTTTTTTTTTTTAATGAACACTACACAGAAATTCAGATCTTTAGACGAGGTTCCCAAGAATCCGGAAACTTAACAGCAAAACAAAACACAACTACAACAAATACTTCCAACAACTTAAAATAATTCATGCAGTGCCCACTCCAAACATAGTCTCCATTCCGCCAGGGTTTGGGAAAGTGGCACAGAGAGGCAAAATGAACCCACGGCTTGTTGCTAGCTTGCTTACTTTTTTTTTTTTTTTTTAAAGATTTTATTTATTTGACAGAGAGAAACACAGCGAGAGAGGGAACACAAGCAGAGGGAGTGGTAGGGGGAGAAGCAGGCTTCCCGCTGAGCAGGGAGCCTGATGCGGGGCTCGATCCCAGGCCCCTGGGATCATGACCTGAGACGAAGGCAGCCGCTTAACGGCTGAGCCACCCAGGCGCCCCAGAAACCAAATTTCTTTTTTTTTTTTTAAAGATTTTTTTTTTTTTTTTTTTTATTTGACAGGGAGAAACCCAGCGAGAGAGGGAACACAAGCAGAGGGAATGGTAGTGGGAGAAGCAGGCTTCCTGCCGAGCAGGGAGCCCGATGCTGGGCCTGATCCCAGGACCCTGGGATCATGACCTGGGCCAAAGGCAGCCGCTCAACGACTGAGCCACCCAGGCGCCCTTTCTTTTTTTTTTTTTAACTGAACATAAAGATTTCTTATAATAGAGGTATGTCAAAAAGAATCTTACCTACCACCTTACGAGGGGGGAAACACAGAAAAGGAAAGACCACCGTTCTCTCTACGAATCATCTCAGACTGATCACCAAAGGTTGACGTTGAATGTGCTCATTTTCCATCTCCCACACTAAGTTGTCCCTGCTGAGAGGTCCTTAGCACCCAGCCGCTGAGCAAATGTCCTGAGAGATTTCCTGAAATACTGATTCATGTTGAGTGTCTTTTGGCCATTAATCACCACTTGTGGAGAAAGGCAGCTTCACCATGAACAGCTCTCTGGTTCCCCTGTGATGGGGGGAGAGGTATATTCAAGTACTAGAGAGCGAGAAAATGCTATTTTTCCCCTCAGATAAAAGAATGGAGTCAGAAGGTGTCGAGAAGGCCTCTGAAAAGAAAATCAGAATCAAATTCAATGCTCAGGATAGATACAGACAACAGATATAAAATGAGCCAGTGTGTAAATTCCCGGCTCTAATTGCACTTCCTGAGACAAAGTTTTGTCGCTAGTCCTGGAGCCAGACCTACACACAGGCCCTCCTTCAAGATGACAGTGGGTGGTGACAATGGCCTGCACTTCCCGGGCCTCCATTACCCCCCACACAGCTATTATCTATCCCATTCAGGATCCCAAGCAGACTCTGAGGTGGACGCCCTCATCCCAAACACCCAGGGCCACTCCCACTCAGGGCCACTCCTGCAATTCGGCATTTCTCAGATTGGAAAAAGTCAATGCAGTGTGAGTGGCGCGGCCCACAGCCCTTCCAGGGGCCGGAACGCAACCCTGTTGATGTTCCTGCAGCAAAATGTGTGGACAGGGGGACAGAAGGGGAAGCAAGCCTGCTTCTTCAGGTCAGGTCTTCCTGCCAGAAGGGTTTTTGCCAAACCTAGACTTAAAAAACAAAACAAAACAACAAAAAACCCCACCCCAAGCCCATTTTCAGAGGCTGAATGTTAGAGTTGAAGATTGGATGTGTCATCACCTCCGACTCACAGGCCAGGAAAATGGAACCGGGAGAGGATCAAGTGCATTGCCTCTTGGCACCGGGCAGCAGTGTTGGGGCGCGATTCCAGCAGGAAATCTCAGATTCCAGAGCCTGCATCTAAACCCCACTCTCCTGCCCCTCAGGCTTTCTCTGGAAGTCTGAATAAACACAGATGCCTGTGCAGGCTTTCTGCTCGTCCTGAGGACTTCATCCGTCCTCTCTGTTCCTCATTCCTCGCCTTTCTCTGCAACCTCAGCTGGGAAACGATTGTAGGGAGAAGAAAAGAAGGAAAACAGTTTTTCCTTCAGTGAGAGCATAAAGAGGCAGCTCTAGCCTTGGTCCCCTATTCCTTTAGGAATTGGAGTCTTGCTCCTGAGAAGGAGCTGGGGGGACAGGGGAGGGGGGTAGGGGGGGATCAGAGGTGGGGGGAGGGAGGAGAGGGGATGGTGGGAGGACCAGGAAGGGGAAGGGAGAGAGAAAGGACCTAGAGCCTGGGATCAGAAATGACTGAAGCATTGAAAACATCCTAATAATTCGAGACGTCTCCATTGCTAGAGGATCAGTGTCCCTCATTGTCACATCCCTTCGGTAAAGTCAGGTGCAAAAAGGGATGCCTTCCACCCACGACTGTTTGCCCAAGCGAGGATGGGGCCGAGCTACACGTCTGGCTAGCATGCCAAGAACAGCTCTCTCAGGCTGGTCAAATGGTCTCCCAACTGACCTAATCTGGCAGAGGCAGGGGTTTGAGGGCGGAGTTCAGAGGAGAGGGCGTGCTCTCCAGTAATGGGCAAAAACTTGAGAATGATACTGGACAGAGGAATGGGGGTTTGAACAACGAACAACTAGCTCTCGAGGGATAGGATGACAGTAGGAGCCACAGGTGTGGACGCTTGACTACTTACATGCAGACATCCAGCCTCTTCCTCGTGCCCCTCACTCCCTCCTACAGTCTAATAGGGTTTCTCCCAGGGGAGAGAGGCATGTACCTGGGCGACCCAGAACCCTGTAATGCCCACGGGAGTGTGGGCTTTAGGAATGTTTCTCGGGGCAGCACCCATTAAAGCAGGAAAACGGTTGAGACTCATTGTGTTCTTGATTTGAAATCCTAATGAAATCCTAAACTTGAGCTTGGTGGCCAAACTCAGGCCAGTAAACAAGCCCACACAAATCAGGGTCTCGCACGGGCTCAGCCTCTGTGACCCAGCCTTCAATGAGAGCATAAAGAGGTGCAGCTGCACCCGACGGCCAGTGCGTCCACACTACTCTCCTGGGCACTAAATTCAAAACGGACATCTCATCTAGGTCCAAACTTAAAAGTGGGATTTTTAACATCACTCTTTCTTTCTGTAGCTGGAGGCTTGATTTGCTACTTTGTCCCCTTTTAAGGTGGGGGTTTGTATTCTCCACCAATGTGTACCTTGAGCCGGGCAGTTTGCCAGCGTGTATGTTCCTGTTTCCAACAGGAATAGATAACCTCACTTCTGATCAGAGTCTCTGGCACAGCGGGCTAGCCCTGGCTGTGGCTGATCGGAAACGCTGGTGAAAAACCTGTCCCCGGGTTCATCAGCTCTGCCAGGGGTCCTCCTCCAAACCAAAACGGACAAGGTTTTAAACATTAGTTACACGGGGAGATCCTTTTCTAGTGTGATGACATTGGAAAAGGAAAGAATTTTTTTTCTTTTTCTGTAACGTCCTTTTATCAAAATCAGTGGCCAGGGATCATGAGAAACCATATTTTAAAAAACATTTTTTTTTTTTAAAGCTAATCAGTGTATTTCTTTCCTTGCACTGATTTCAGAAGGGCATACATTGGCTTACCCGTGACACTCACATGTCTATGGAGATTTTCCTTTCTTACCATTTCTTAAATCTTACTCCTTAAATCTTAAATCCTTTTCAGTGCTAACTCTACCCATTTTAATCTCCCAGCAAACACATATGTACCACACCCACCCACGCACCCACACACCCACGAAAGTCTGTGTTCTATTCCCCTGAAATCAATTTCTAGTGAAATGAAAATTTTCACAGGAAAAAAAAATGCTATATTAAGCCAGAGTGTACCCAAGATACTGAAATATATTTTTACTCTAATAACACCCTAAAGCCTTTTAACTATGAAAAAGTCAACTAATAACTCCATTTCAATTAGCTTTATCAAAACTTTAATTATTGCCTAACGTAGTGTTACACCAAATGACTAAGTTTAAAAATAAGTTTGTCCAACCACACATTTAACTGTTTTTATTTTATTCTAAACCGTAGAGTGTTTTCCTGTCTAAGTTGACAAGTTCAGCATGAGTAGGAGGAAGGAGGAAAAACAAAGGGACACTCATTAAGAAATGAAGGCAGGACTTTCCTCATGAAAACAGAAGGGCAAAAAACACACCTTTCAGAGCCAGAGAATCTTAGCCAGCATTTTGATAAAAGAATGAACTTTAATTCACACACACGAATCTGAGGAATCTTCTGGGAGAGATGCCATAGATTATTGCCATAAATATTATTAGCAGACTCACAAGGCTATAATCACTATCCGTATCCATGATACTGAGTTTCAAATTAACATGGTTATTTTACTTGTGTTCCCAAATTTAACATTAGGGAATTTGGCCTGTGGGCTTATCATTAGGCAAATATATATATTTTTTATATATTTATATAAATATATAGAAATATATAATATTTATTATGTTACATATAATATATAATATGTATTTATTTATATGATTCTAGGATAATTAGATAGTATAGGATGGTCAGCATTTATAAGAACAAATCTGAGGGTTTAGAGTCTACTTATTTGACCCACAAAATATTCCATGGTGCCTTTGGTAAATGTTGGCTTTGGATAACATTTCTAGTTGTGCATGAAATGCTGGGTAAGACCACTATTGCTTTTCAAAGTGTATTTTCCCTTTTTTCTTCATTCTTTTACCCTCTCCCCACAGTCTCACCCTGCCAATTTTAGTCAAATGGCCAGAATGATTCGGTTGAATTGGGGAGCTCTGAGAGGCAGTCCTTCTTAAACCCAGAAACTGAGATTTCTGCTTCCTTTTTTGCTTGGACTCTCAGATGATGGAGAATCCTATCCGAGTGATCTGAACTCAACCTTGAAAAGCCCAAGCCTGCATCCAAGTTTCATATAGCCAAAGGAAGGTGAACTCAAATGGACAGGTACAGCTACTTTCAAACTGCTTGGAAGCAGACAGTCTTAGCCCTTGGGCTGGGCGCATTGATCAGGTAGAATTCTTGGGGAAATATTTGAGAGAGCACATCTTCATTCATCTTTGAGAAGGCAAATGGAACCAGAGAAATCTCCATTTTCACGTCCTAACACCAGGGACTTCACCTGCCAGTACCTTAAAAAGAGCAAGCATTCTGTGATTTTTGAATGAACGGATGATGAAGGTTAAGGTTACCCAGGCTCTTATCTCCTACCTAACAAGAAAAGGCCACAGGCTCTGAATGACAACACGTCTTATTCTAGAGTCTCAGGTTTTGTTAAGGAATAAGCCTTCCAGGTAACTGGATTTTTCAGGTATCTAAATGTCAGCAAGAAAAGCCTTTCTGGAATTCCCTGGGAACTCAGTTGAGAGGGGCTGGGTAACAGACACACAGGAGCACAGTGAGAGATGGAAGATGCAAAAAAAAAGAAAGAAAAGCCTTTCTGTTTGCAGCGCGGACCCCGTCAGCTTGCCCAACTATAGCTCCCAACGAGATACCAAGCCTCTTGCTGAGCCCACATCACACCCAACACCAAGTGAGTCTCATTTCTCATTTCACAACTTGGGGTCTAATGGTGGTTAGAAATTAAAGAAATCTGACTTTTTTTTCCCCCCCAAATTCAGACGGTATCAGCCTGTTTATTATGATTTACCATACTCTCTAAAATGAAAAGGAAAAAAAAAAATCCAGCTGGGTTCCCTGGTAATGAGAGCTCTGCTGATTCCTGTGGCACGTGATAACCAGGAAACTAGGTAGAAAGTGGTCAGGAAGGACACCTGGGTGGCTCAGTAGGTTAAGTGTCTGCCTTCAGCTCAGGTCATGATCCCAGGGTCCAAGGTCGAGCCCCATGTCGGGCTCCATGCTCAGCAAGGGAGTCTGCTTCTTCTTCTCTCTCCCCCCTTCCCCTTGCTCCAGCTTCCTCTCTCAAAAAACAAAAAAAAATAAATCTTAAAAAAAAAAAAGTGGTCAGGAAAACCACTACCAGAAAATAAGGTTTGTTGACTTTCTACTAGTGTCTGAGAGCTCCAAATTACAATTATTTGGGGAGAAACGAGCCTGGAAGGATTTTGGAATTCACTCCATTATTTGAATGGAATGTTCTCTATCTCCTAGTTTGATTCTCTGGTCTCCTTCAAGTTTCTGCTCAAATATCACCTTATCAGTGAGGCCTTCCCTATGTTACATAAAATAGCAACCTGTGCCGCCCCCCCCAACCCGAACTCCCTCTCCCTCTTTTCTGCTGGGCCCACGTTTTATTGCACAATTGGTCCAATGTTCATGGCACCAAAACAGCAGCCATGCCCCTTAGCACCCTCACCCATCTGATGTATGTCTTCTACTGGCTCGCTCTCCTCTCTCTCCAAGGTTAGGTATTCTTGTCTGGTTCACGGCTCTATCTCCAAGAGCCCAGAACAGTGCTGGGCCTATCGCAGATGCTCAGCAAATACTTATGGACAAACAAATGAACTAATTTTAGCATCTTCCAAAGCTCTAGTCTTATCTAATGGGAAAATCAGACCTGAAGGCGAACAGTTGCAATGAGATGGGATCAGAAAGCTGTGTGCTGGGATGTGATACTGGTCTGGTGCTGGTGCTTGACCGAGGACAAACCTGGATTCTAGCCTTGAACTGTCCCATGGCTCTATGACCTTGGCTGAGCTATGAACTTTCCCGGACCACATCTCTTTGACTCAGAGATGACTAGAGTAGCAAATGTCGATTTTTACGGGTCTGTAATGAGGAACCAGGGAAGGGATGCCCACAAGTGCTGAGAGTCTCAAAATCTACAGGCAGTGCCTGCAGCATTGGGTCAGAACTTTACGGAAGAGCAGATCAGCAGTGCAGGGGGTCTGAGGCTGGCCAGTACTACTGGGGAAGCTCGTCAGTAAGAGGACAGAACCTGAAATAAATGAAAATCCTCTTCACCATACAATATAGTGAAGTGCCATATTGAATTTTCCTGTACTTAATGCATGAAACTTTTTAAAAAATGAGATGCATATTTGGGGTAGGGGTTTCTCCAATCAAAAATGGGTTACTGATGAGTCTCCAGTAACCCAATCCGGCTTCAACCTTACATCTCCACTGAGCTGCCATCCTCTCTGAATTGGAGTGTCAGGGGAAAAAGGACAACTTGGTATGGAAATATTAAGCATTATTGCCACTTGCCACCATCCCCATCACAACCCACCATTGCTTTGGCAACAGAGGTTTTGCTAAGCAGAACATACTGTCCTTCTCAGGAAAGAGTTAATTCGAGATCTGGTTCCAGATCAGGTTCCAAATCAGAACACTAAGTCTCCAGGGAAAACAAGGGAGTAAATCCCCTTTTCAATCTCTAGTGAATTTTTTTCCTTTCCCTCTCCCTCGAGAGATCCCAAACTATTAACAGTCTCTTTAGGACAAATCTTCCCATCCCTGCAATTCAAGAATCTTTAAAGACAGTGACACACAGCTCTCGGGTACAATCAGTTTCACAAATGATTGCGCTGTAACTTCGGTGAATATTCTCATTGCTCTTTGGCAACTGGGAGTTCTGAGATGGGAGAAAGTGCTCAAGGCTAGGACTCAGCTCTATACACAGGTTTAACATCCGTCTCTTCTCCTTATCTGCAAAACCCACTATAGTGGCATAATCAGGCTAAATGAAAAAGGGGGGCATTATGTAAATTTGACATGATCGCAATATTTTTCAACCAATCAAGATGCTGAAGTTCCAGCCTAATAACAAATACCAGGCAATCCTTAGAGTAAGCTTGGGAGTCAGTGATACGACTCAAATTTTACTACTCACTCTAAAAGACTAAAAGCCATTGCAAATTGGGCAGGGATGTACAATATTAGTAACCACTAAATCATAACTAGTTGGAAGGCAACAGTTTCTTCTGGCGACAATTTGTTTTGTGTTTAAAGTAACGATTACCGCATGTTTAGGAAGCAAAAATAAAGTAGTAAGAAAAGGAGAGGGAAAACAACTCATTTCTAATTTGAGGCCTGGCTCCACAACCATATTTCTTAATCAAATTTTCAGTGCCCCAAAAAGGAGTTTTCTGGGGTGCTGGAAATGCTCTCTGCATTGGAGTGTGGATCACATAGGTGCACAGAGTCTGTTGAAGTCTTTACAATTTAACCATACTGGATTTTCACATCGACTTAAAGAAAAAAATTTTGGTAGCCCACATCCTGAAAGTTATGCCTAGGAGGTAGAAATATAAACCTAGAACTAAACTGGTTTTGTTTTTAATTCTGTTTAACAAACACTGCAAAAATGGCAAGGGCTGTCGCAGCAACAAGAAACTGTGGGAAATAATCAGAGATGCATTTGAATTTGAATTGTGCCTTTTCACCTGCCATGAAAGCGCTCCTCACCTAGTGGCTCACACTGAACACCAACTTCACCCGCCCCACTTCCAGAACTCGGAAGTCATTACTGTCTGGGCCAAAACAAATCATTCACGACCTAGCTGTGGGGAAAAACATTCTTGAGTTCTGTCTGGGTTCCTTCTGGACGGGAAAAGGTGATCTAACTCCTTGATGCATTTACTAGGAAACAGATTCGTTCCTGGTGGCCTGGCCCTTACTCGAAGAGATAATACTTTAATATGGGCTATAAAGCGAGGAGACTGTTCTATCCGCTTATAGTCTGGGTTTAATGATTAACAGCACCCTGTTTTACTCTCCAGAGGCACAGTTCAGCTGATAGACTTATTGATCTAATTACATTGCTTGCTCCCTACCTACAAGGAAGGCCTCCCTTCCTGAACCCCCCCCCCACTCCATGCCATCCCTCCCAAGCACCATAGTCTCTCCAGCCAGACTCTGTGCACTGTTCTCCATTCTGCCTTCTTCACGCCAGCCCCCATGCATCCTCCAGACGTGGCTCGTGTCCCTTCCTCTGGCTGGGAAGCCACTGTAAGGTAGTCCCCGTGTCCATTACAGCTCTCGGGGACACCCCTTCACCACTTCCTTCCCTTAGTGCAGACCAGGTCCAGTTTTTTTATATGTTTGGTTAACTTCTCTCTGCCACTAGGCTCCCCCTTGAGGGCAGGGGTGGTGGCCCTTTATGAATCCTGAGCTTGGCACAGTCCGTGGCACAGAGGGGGACTTACTAAGTAGTTAATGAATGTGGTCGATGCAGGACACAACACCAATCGTATTCTAACCATTAGAAGGGATCTCAGGAGGGGCTGCTGAGTGGCATGATCAGTTAAGTGCTCGACTCGATTTCGGCTCAGGTTATGATCTCGGGATTGAGGTCCAGCCCCACATTTGGGCTCCACACTCAGCATGGAGTCTGCTTAAGACTCTTTCTCCCTCTCCTTCTGCTCCTCCCGTACCCCGCGTGCCTTCCTGCTCTCTCTCTCAAATAAATAAATCTTTAGAAAAATAAAAAGAAAAGAAAGGACCCCAGGAGATGTAAAGGACAGAATAACGGGGCAAATGCAAGAACCTGGGAGTCAGGAGAAGCAGGCTTGTGTCTAAGCCTTCAGTATTACATAAGGCTGGATCTCTAACTCCATAACCATAACTAGGGTCTCACACAGACTGGCCACCTTAACCTTATTTTAATTAGTTCCAAACTCTTAATTATTGTTTTTCCATCACAATCTTAAACATTATAGGAACATGCTAATTTATAAGGCTACGCCCAACTCCAAGCAGTCCTGACCCACACGGGGATTTGGAGATGCAAGACTTCTGAAAGGGTGAGAGGAATTTTGCCTGTAATTCTCCTGAGGTTCTTTTAAGAATGGGGCCCTTTGTTTCCCATACTATTGCAAAATAAATCAAGAAACTGCTGGCTGAGTACCTGCTTCACTGAGGTCTGCAGTAATGAGATACAACCCAGCATCAAGTGATTCGATGACGATACGTTCACATAGAAAAAGGGACTTGAGTTTAAACTAAAAAGAACACATGGTCGCTGATTCATTTATGACTAACTAGAAGAAGTCAGTTCACATTATTAGCGATTCAAGCAAACGTTGCATCAGCTTACAGCCCAAGAAACTCCAACCCAGCTTAAGAAAAGGCTGCTTTTCTTTGCAGTGAAGGGAGTACTCACACGGCTCCAGATCAAGAAGAGATTGAGAACCACCGAGTTCTGTTTGAAACAAAAGCATGGCCAAATACCAATGGCTGGAAGGACGGCGAACCTAGGGAAAAGTCAACTTACTTTATACGGCAAAGAGCCGTGAGGCTTGAACAAGATAAAGCTCACGGACTGGCCCCGCACGGGGCTGCCTGGCTATACACGCTCGCTCATCCCATCTCTCAATGGAAGGTGCTTGAGACAGAGGGAAGATCCAGAGGGGTTCCTTCTTTCGTGCCCTTGACTGAGAAAATAGCTCTGAAAAGCACTTCGTTAAGGGCCCAGCTCAGGAGAGTCTGAGAAACAAACAGGTAATGCCTGAGTTGTCAGTAGTTCCACTTTTAAAAAGGAGTCTGTTTTCCTTCCCATAGTATTTCAAAAACACAACTACATTTCTTACAGCTCTTGGCTAAAGCTGATGTTCAAGAAACTCTCAACAATCACAGTGACGTCAGATTTTCAAGAAACCAAGACAACCATCTGCTCAATTTGCCTCCATGAGATAGTGTATTCAACTTCCAAGAATCCAACCATTCTTTGCTAGATGTTTTCATGTTTAACGGGCTTATTTGTATCCCATTTTACGTATGGGGTGGCGGGCACAGAGAGGCTAGGCAAATTGTCCAAAGTCTCGAGCTGGTAGCTGGTACAGGCCTGCATTCCAGCTCATTTTTCTGAGTCCAAGACTAGTGTTCTTTATACTAAGTCCCAAATGCCTCCTGAAGAAAGAAGCCTCCTTTAAAGACAGTTCTACACTTTGTGAGCATGGAGGGTGAAAGGGCTTGACGGCGGAAAATGACCAACGCTAGCAAAGAGAAATTAAAACCTGCATGTTCCAACACTGTGAAACACCATGAATAAATTCTACTCAATATACCGATAGTTAAGAGCTTGGGTTCTGGGGTCAAAAGGGCCCAAGTTCAAATTATGAATGAGCCATTTACTAGTCATCTGAGTTTGGGGCAAATTACTTAAACCTCCTAAGCCTCAGCTTCCCATCTACAACATGCAGATTAAAAAATACTGACCTACCTATCTGCCAACCTCACCCAGTTGCTGGGAGGTCAAATAAGAAATGTACGTTGGTAACTTAAGGGCTCACAAGTGTAATTTACAGGAAATACGATTCCATCTGGTCTATTGACCCAAGGGGACAACACTGTCATAAATCAAGACTGGAAGATGTATCCAATCCTGTTTACGGTGCAACTGTCAAATCTTGACTTCTTAGGTTTAGGCTCACTTAGAGAATCTTCTCAAATAAAGTCGAATTTGCAGTCATCTTTCCTTCCTACAAATTTAGAGATTGCTCAGAACCAGAGTGAAAAGATACGAGAGACTTCTGGCTAACCCGAAATCACTAAAGCTGATTTAATCACTGATGGACAACTATGTTAACTCAGTTCTTTTACAACCATGTATGCAAATAAAGAAAATGTTACAAGAGCCCTAACATTTAAAAAGAAAATTTCTGAAAACATAAAATGTGGATTTTGACACACAGCAGTACCTAGGTTAATATATGGGAGCACACAGACCTTGAATTGATACACTTAATTTGGGGTTTCTGCCGGTTGTAACAGAGGTCTTCATTGTACACATAAGGACCTAAGCAGATAAATTAAAATTAGACAAGATAACCCCTTTAAAATGCTACAAGGGCTTCTCATTTGAAGACTGATCACTTAAAGTAATAATCACAAGTTATTAAGAGAGTACTCATCTACTTTAGTGATGATCTAGAAAAACAGTCTCTAAACACTTTTGATCAGTGCACCCCTATCAACAGAATACCTCCCCAACACATGTGTATTTGCTTATAAAATATACCACGTGCTTATATACACACATTGCAAAATCACTTGAAGAGAATGCATAAAGATACTTTGGAGATCACCTATCTAGAGATTAAAACTAAATGTACCCAGAGGTGACCCTGTCTTCTGTTGTGATTTGAAATAATAATTAGCGTTTGCGATGGTTCCCAAATATAGGAATGCTGTTCACTCCACTGCTGTCTCCTGCCTGGTGGTCTCTATCGTGATGTAAGGTGTCTGGTCTACACTCAATCACCCTTCTATCTTCAGGAGTGGGGTCGCAAATGGCTTTCCAACCTAAGGGTACAATGAAAGAGGCTAATAATCAAGGAGTTTATAACAGCTTAGAAAATATTCTCCCTTTATAAAATACATAGAGACAAAGACATTAAGCATTCTATTTTAATTTCTTTAAAAATGCCTTTAGGCGCATGTTTTATGCTTCCCATCCAATCCTCCCCCAAGCCCAGTTTCCACTCAGTAGGGGCCATAAACCTTACTACCACTTTGACCTGCATGTTCACAAACTGAGTGCAGACTTTGTCCCAGATTGATGAATTACAGAATCCTACAGTACTTCCCAAACTCTCTGCCAAATGACTCTGCCGCACAAATCTCTTAATATTCATCAACGTTAAAATGATAAATATCACAAAAAGCCTCCTATAAAAAAAGTCAGAAGCTGAACTCCAGCATGCTCCTTGTGAGATTATTCAACTGTGAAATGACAGAAAACACAAAAATTGAAAATCTTGAATTGGAAATTAAATTGGGAGCCTTATCATTTTTCTATCATTTGACACACTGAACAATACCAAAAGAAATTGGTTAGCTAAGGTAAAAACTGTAGTCAAAAGACTGGTCCAGAAGTTGTTGAGGAAATGGGGTCAATCCTCACTATTGGTACACTTCCTTGCTTAGGAGCACCTTCAAACTACAACATGTAACCTCTTATTTAATGTTTCTTCACTTTATGCTTTTCTCAGAAAGAAAAATATATATGTATATATAAAGACCTATAGACATAGCCAGAAACTATAAATTATCACATATAAATTCTTCTGGCCGACCTGCAGTAATAAATGACTTCAGGACTCAGTTTAGCAGCTTAGTTCAGTTAGGAGTACAAACTATTTCACTATAAAAGTTTTTCATACTGTTATGTTTCAAACATGAAAAATAAAGTATTGTATTTTAGCAGCCGCCAAGTACAAAAGTTCAGGTGCGGACTGAGAGGGGGCTAGCTAAACAATCTGCAGTCCCTACACCTTCAGATAAAGAAGAAATCTATTGCTTCAGACAATCTGAAATGAAACTATTGATAAGTTCTCCCCATGGCTTATCAATAACATCTTATCACGTTAGCTGAAACAGGTGCATGGGGAGAGGGATGATCTTTAAACTTTAATATACAGTATAGCGTTTTAACCTTTAGTTATTAAACACCAGAATGGTCGGGAACACTGCTTCCTTTTAACATGAAGGCCATTTCCAAGATCTGTAACATCTATACAACACAAAATTACCTGCAACTGGCAACAGTGACTTGAGGAAATCATTGTGTGCAACAGGACCAGAAGGCAATTTTCTAGTGGCCTTTCCAGTCTATTAATATAGAAATATTGCCAATTAAGGGTACGGACAAGTGACCCCCATCCAGACTGAAGGGGAAGACAGCCCCATTATCCTGCCTGAACTAGGGCAGCCTCCGCTTCAGCATTAGAGCAAGACACTACTACTTCCACTTGGAGAAAAGGAAGTAATTTTAAAACTACCCAATAAAATTCAGAAAGTAACATTCCTAAACATATTGCGCAGGTAATTATGAACTCTTGGTGCCAATGGCAATGAATGGTTTTGAAAGCCGTCATCCCTTCTTGAAAGGATTTCTGAGGAACTATCTCAGGCAGTGTAAAAGCCTTTTCAATGATCACTATTACATTTCTTAAAAGCACACAGAAATAAATGATGACATATGCAGGTCTGGGACACACCTGTGTGTGCATACAGCAAACACTCAACTGTTTCCATCAAAATAGCTAGGCGAAACACTCCCCGGAAGCAATGAATGAGAAATCTCAAACAGCTACTGTACCGTAGACAATTGTCTGGGGAATATAAGGTTAAAGTCACGGCAAACAGCTGGATGCTAGGTCTCAGCGATGCTTGCAGGCCTTTTTAAAGAGCCACTTAACAGCTCCTTACATACCAGACTACACCTAAACTCTAAAATGTTTATTAAGTTCTCTCTACCACATTTCTTTTTAAGCACCTAAGAGTCGCATGTCAAAATCTTCAAAAATTATTTTCCATCTGAGGAAAGGGTTCTAGGACACAAGCTCTCGGTACCAGAATTTATTCAACTCTCTGGATACCTTGCCCTCCGGTCCAGTGATTTAGTATGCACAACTTTATGCACCACCTGGCTCCAGGAGTTACCAGAGGAGATGGGGTTGGCAAATAGTAGTATCGTTTTATACTGTATTACCATATACAGTTGTTTATGTATATGAACATACTGTTCATATACAGTATACTGTATGTCATATACAGTATACATATACAGTTGTTTAAACAACTGTATTATCAGTTGTTTAACTGCACATTCAAATCTGAAAAACTGGCTTTCTAGAAGAACACACTGAAAAATAAAACCGTAATTGGCAAGGGAGTTCCATGTGCTGTGGTTACAGCACAAATGCCCAAGAATGGCCCCGTGAGGTACACACACATTGTATTCTAAATACCTGCGTATTCAGCTGTGTATTCCTGCATAGTTTACAGAACCAATCACTAATCAATCCCCAAATTTGGTTCTACTGATTTCAAGTAATTGATTTCAAGGAATTTTGCAATTTAGATTGCAAAATATTTCCAGGGGGAGCATGTTTACAAAAATACCTCCTCAAAAAGCCACTATATGGGTGTAAGTTACTTAACTGTGTAAAGGAGAACTCAAAATTTCCCATTTTCAATTTCCACTGAAGAACCATGTTATCCTCTACAACCAAAGAATTACCAACAAGTTTTTATCATATGGGGTAGAAGGGTAATCTACACTCCAGCACTGTTTTCATTTAGGTTCTTAAAATTTATCTCAAACAAGTCTGAAAATGAGAAATCAAAAACTCACATTTCAACTTTTGAGAATAAAAATTCAGAAACGTACCTTTTGTTGAATTCCAGCTTAAGTGATTTTTATGTAAATCTTGCAGCTGATGAAAAGCAAAAAGCAACCAATCTCTGCAGTGATTAGCCTGTTCTTTAAGACTATGGGTCATCTACCCCAGGATTTTCTAATTGAACAAGGATTCCGTGGGGCAAAATAATTGTTTCTCAAAGGTGGGCAGAATGGAACATTTAGATCTTCACTTCAACAGCGAAGCAATGGCATGCAATCCTTTGAGTATCACTTTGTTTGGTAGATGTTACCTTTGTCTCTCATCCTCATTTCATGAGATTAGCCTGGGAATGTGTCCGTGTTTTGACTTTAGACATTAAAAAAAAAAGTTACCCTGTGTTTCCTCTTAACACCTAAATATGTATACACAGATCTTCTCCACTCCTATCAAATGTTTTTCAGCATGACCAGTGTGCAGCTGACATTCACATAGCTTATAGAACCTAAGTCCTCTGAGAAACGTATCTTTTATAGCTGAACCTCTATAATCATGACAAGAGATTGATTAAAATGCCAAGATAAGAAACAATTTATTATAGAGAGAAGAAAAATTTCTCATCCAAAATATAGAAATCTGTACAACTTTGCCACAATCAATATACATGAACTGTACAAATTTACACCAGTTCATAATTTACCAAATAAAAGATGACTAACAAAGTTCACAAAATAGATGGTGGTTTGTGGAAAAGACTTTTACCCAATTAAGTACAAGGAAAGTTACAAACCAGACCTCCACTTTCTAAAAATAAGAAGTTTACTCAGTCTTAGAAAACTACAAGCTAGCAAATGTACAGAGAGCTGGCTGGTGCTAACACCACAGTTGAGACAGTGTCTTTTTAAGGGTCTTTTTTAAAGCCTGTTGCCATGGCAGATTCTGGTCACTTGCTACTCTCAAGGCCAAAAACACAATACAAGGTCTGACCATTTCCCCAGGTCATGCTTACTAGGTTTGTCTTATGTACATTTATACATATTTAAGTGCTAGGTAAAAGTCTTGTCAAAATTTCCAGTACTACCATGTTTAAAATGTTGAGCTTTCCTATTGAGCTGCCAAAAAAGTTTAACAATTTTCAAGTGTAATAGTGCAAATTTCCTCCGCAAGATCTACTGCAGAGAAAGGTTCTTTGAAATACAGATTTGCCTTAAAGGGGTTGATGGAAAAAATTTAGGTATACCATCTGGGAGAAACTGAAACCACCCTAGGACTTCACTCCCTAGCAAATAAAGTGATCATTTACTTGGACTCACAGGCTATTAAATCATTGAAAGGTACTGTCCAAACTATGGCACTGTCACTTTAAAAAAAAATTTTTTTTTTTACCACTCTATCTTGTGCCAGATCTTCACAGCTGTGACATGGTTTAAATTCCATAATCCATCCCCAAGAGGAGCCCACCCAAAGCAAAAATCAAATTTATCCATCCATTATAAGATGATCCATCCATAGACTATATCTTAACCTGATACAGTCATCATATTGTAGTTTTTGGAAGGGCTTGTTCTGCCCAAGAGAAGTTCCTCCTTACAGCTGATTCTGCTGTCTACCATTTGCACGTTGGTGCTGTTTTGAGTGCTACCTCCTGCTGGTGAGGCTTCGTACAGCACGCAGATGGAGCCATCCTCTCCAATTCTGTAGGACACTTCGTAGGGGTCAACCCAGAGTGTGAGTTCACTTGGGAGAAGCCTGAACAGCTCCTGACTGCTCAGTCCAATCCGCTGTGCTGCCTGTCCAATCAGAGGATCCATTTTATGGTTGATGCGAATACAACGGTAACCTGATCCCTTGCACGGCTTTTCTGGGAACCAGTGATGTTTATAATGTTCTATAGGGAAGAAAAAAAAAAAAAAGAAAAGAACAGAGAAACTATGCTTTAGATCGTTACTGTTAGAGCCCGCTGTAGCTTCCTTCTTCCGCTGGCTTCTTTGAGAAGTGAGAAATTTAAACTATCAACTTTTAAAAATGCCCAGCATTGCTCTTGCTGCTGTGCGTGTGCGGGGCTGGGGAAAGAGCGGGAGGGCTTCAGATATAACACAGCAGCACGGGACAAAACAATCTCCAGGAACCAACCCGTCGGGCCGCCAAAACAGGAATCCGGCGCGCGGCCGCCGGGCAGCCGGATGGCACCGGCGGCCAAGCGGGAACCTGTTTACTTTCTCCACCCCACCCCGGCCCAGCCGCACACAATGGGATTTATGGCTCTGGAGGAGAAGCACCACCGGACTGTTAACCCCGAAGGGAAGAAAAACAAGCAACCCTAAACCAAGCTCTGGGCAGGGCTGTAACTGAACCGGTGACAAATACGATGATTAATGGTCAGGGGTAAGAGGCTCGGGGAGACGGCACGTCCGTCCCGGGCTGGCCCCGGGGCAGCGGCGCGGTTTCCCACCCCCGGGCCCGGCCGCCAAGCCCACAACGGTTGGAGGGAGTTGGGGGAGGGGGCGTCGAACCAACCCCGGACCCGCAGCTCCTTTGTCCCCAAATCCGCGGACGGTCCGAGGACCGCAGCTCCCGCCTCAGTGGCTGTAGTTTCTTTGTTGTGCGTCTGTTTCCTTCTCCCCTCGGTGGGCCAGCCGTGGGGGGAGGGGGCGCCCTCGGCCCAGCCCCCAAACCCTCGCCCGGACCCGCCGTTAGCGGCCGCCTGGCGCGCCAGCCCGGGTCCCGCGGCGGGACCCGAGCGCCGCCCGCCCGGGGCAGAGCCGCAGCTCCCGGAGCCCCGACGGCTCGGCCCGCCTCCCGCCCGGGGTGTGCGATCCACGTCCGCCCGGTGCCCCTCGCCCTCCCGCCGCGGCCGGCTCACCTGCCAGCAGCTCCTGCAGGCTCTGGCTGAAGGTCTGCAGCTGTCGCTCGCTCGTGAGCCCCTTGGTGCGGAGGAACTTGGAGATGAAGGACACGGCGGCGGCGATCTCGCCTATCATGGTGGCGGCCCGAGTGTAGAAGGGATGCATGGGGGCGGCGGACGGGGGCGGCCCGGGGCGGCCGGGGCTCGGCGGCGCGGCCCCGACGGCGGAGCGGCCACCCCGGGCTCCCTCGCAGGTCAGAGGGCTGAGAGGAAGAGAGGGCGGGAGGGGCGGACAGCTACTTTTTTTCTCCTTTATAGTAAAAAAGTTATTTTCACGACAGGAGGCGGCAGGCGAGAGGAAGAGACGAGCGACGGCGGCCTGGTCACATCGCTCGGACTTCCCCAGCCGCCTCCGCGTCCAGCTCCCCAGCCTCCGAAGCTCCCAACAGTTGCATTTCCAGCTCGGAGGGGCGAAGAGATGCTGGCGCCGTGCAGTAGCTTTTATAGCGCCGCGGAAAGGAAGTGGCGTAGCTGGAGTGTGACGGCCGACTGCAGCCAATCCGGAGATCGCACCATTGTGACGCACCAGATTCGGAGCCGGAGGGGGCGGGAAAAGGGAGCAGGGGGCGGCTGCGGAGACCGGGAAGAGAGGGAGGAGCTGACGTAATCCGCTTGTAAACAAATAAACTCCCGAGCGGCGGCCGGAGACGGGCGGGCTGTGGCCCAGGGACCGAGCCTAGCGAGGGTGCGCGTGTGAAAGCCCCGCCCCCAGCCCTAGCTCCTCCTTCCCGCTTCAGCAACTCTGGGCCCAGCGCCAGAGCATCCTCTGCGAAAGTGCGCTGCCTGGGCTCGCGGGTGGGGAGGCTCGGTGCTGGGCAGATAAAAGGCTCCTTGCTCAGGCTGTCCGCGCGCGCGAATCCGGCTGCAAGTGCGCGGCGGCGGTCCCCTCGCGCGTTGGGTGTTTGTATCCCGTCCCCGCTCCAGTCTAAGAGGCTGTATCCGCAGTCGGAGGCCTGTGCGGAGCAGCGCGGTTCGGGTCCCCGTGCCGAAGGTGCGGAGGAAGTGGAGCGAGTGGACCTTTGCGGGTCTTTCTGCAGCCCAGGGAATCGAGGTCTCCGGGTAGAGGCGCTGCCAACTCCAGGGAGCAGTTTCTGCTCCACCCTTGGGGAGGAGGGGGAGGGGTATGTGTTTGCAAAAGTTTAATTGCAAAATAAATAAAAGGTTAGTAAGCCTTTTGTGGTTGCTGTTTCAGTAACTTCTGGAGGCAAACGAGAGGAGTGGAGAACTGACAATCCAACTTAGCGCTGATAGGAAAGCCTGCTATTGAAGATAAATGTAGTCACGCGGAGCCCGTGAAGTTTAAGCTGTATGGGGGTGGGGGGGGCTGTTTAATGCATTTTACACCGTTTAAACCCTAACCCGAGATTGTTTCTTTTTTTCTAGTCCAAGTAACTTTTGGGTCCTTAGAGTTCGGCTGCTCATTATAAAAACAGAAGAAAATAAAGATTAAATTTGAAGCTTGTGAAAGTATTAGTCGTAGACATTTGAGTTTACTGGAAACCCTACTTGCAAAACTAGAAAAAAAATGACAGTTGTATTATGGCTTGAGCCTGCTAAAACGATTAAGCCTAAGAGAGGGTTAACCCTAACTCCATTAAGGAGGAAGGAAAAAAAAAAGATGGTGAGTCGAGTCGGGCAGATGGAGAAAGCAAACAAGAGGCAGAAGTTGAACTCTACCAGATGGAAATAAATATTCTGAGTTTAGTTGGTCATCAATATTGCAAAACACCACTTTGAGCTGTGTGTGTGTGTGTGTGTGTGTGTGTTTTAAAAACACTGAACCAAAGGGTATAGAAATGAAGGCAAAAGTAGGACGTTATAAAGCAGAGAGAAAATGTTTTATTGTTTAAATGATACATGTAAAACTGGGTTTGAAAGAACAACTTATAATTTTTTTCATTCATACATAATAATCAGTTACATGTGAACTAAGTTAAATACTTTAAAGATGGTATTGTTAGATGCATTGACTTTTGTGAACGTCGTAATTTTTTTGGATGAGCACCTCAAAAATGATGGTAAATAAGGCACATATGTTTCCTCTTATGACTTTTCAGATAGAATTGTGCTTAAAATAAACGTCATGGCAATTCACTGAGGACATCAAACCTCTTTTACTACTCAAAAAGGAGCAGGGAAACAGAAGTAAATTCTTCAAATGGCAATTGAAGATTGCTAGACCCCAAGATCTAGCCAGGGCTAGATCTTGCCCTAGCACAAGATGTTCTGATATCCCTCCTTACTCCACCCACCCTTAATCTCCTGCTCTGTGCATTTCCTTCACCTTATCAGTCATTTGAGCATTAGATGAGAAATCAAATGAAGGTTTTTCTCCTCCAAGCCTAGTCTGCAACTTGGACTCCTGATAATCCTGAGCTTCATTTGACTCCTCTGCAAAACAGTTTATGAAGTTAACAAAATGCTAGCATTTGAACTTAGACTTGTCTCCCAAGGGCCTGTTCTCTCCACTTTTAACTGCCTTCCCAGGCAGTGGCTGGACCCGTCCTGAAAGCTTTTTAAAATCAGTTGAATAGTGTTACCAAAAAAGTTAAACTCACACCCACACTGTTTTTTATGGTATGTGTAGTTTCCCTCCTTAAATCATTCTTTTAAGTGACTGATGGATTTAAGAAATTACTCTTCTCTGTGGGAGAATCTAGGGAGAACTCAGGGAAAGACCTGGAAATAAACTTCAGTCCTAAATGCAAGCTTCAGATAGTGCACAATGTTAATTACTAACAATTTTCAATTCTGGACATACATATGTTTAGTAGTATTTTTTCAGAGGTTTAGTCAGGCTCTTTCCATCTAAAAAACAAGCTTGTGTTTCTCAACAGCTTTTGAATTATAAAGGCATTTTTTCATTTTGCTGTTAGGTTAAACTATAGGGCAGTCGCAAATACAATTGGCCCTTGAAAAACGTGGGGATTAGGGGCAAGGAACTACAAGCAATCAAATCCGTGTATTACTTTGAACTCCCCCAAAACTTAACTCCTCATAGCTTTCTGCGGACCAGAAGCCTTACCAATAGCATAAAGTCAATTAACACATATTTTGTATGCTATATGTATTATATGCTGTATTCTTACAATAAAGTAATGCTGAGAAAAGAAAACGTTATTAAAATCATAAGAGAAAATACATTTATAATATAGTATATCAAAAAGCCCTCATATAAATAGACCCGCACAGCTGGAACCTGTGTTTTTGAAGGCTCAGCTGTCTTGACAAACCCAAATCTCTTGGCTGTGGGCGAGAGGCAAGTTACTTGCGTCTCTGCATTCTATTTTCTTCAAAAACTTACCAGTTGTTGTTAGGACGAAGTGGAATAACTACAGAGACTGCTTAGCACTCTCTTTGGCACTAAGGAAGCAGCCAAATATATATATTAGCTATTGTCATCAGGCAATTTGATAATATCAAATTTATTTCCCAAACTTAGAAAAATAAAAAAGCAAAGCACTAAAAACAGACAAACAAAATTTAGGAATTCTATCAAAGCAAATCCAGAAAATGAAGCTGGGTTTCAGAATAAGTTTGCAAGTAAAAGCACAAATGTCAGGTCTTCGGAAAGAGTGCTTAGATGTTTAGAAAGTACTTTCTATAGGGGTAACTATTAGACAACTACCTCGAATTTCAAAGGGCTGGGGATTTATATTCCCATCCCTTAGCTCAACTGTTACCAGAACAGTTTGCTTTGGACTAACAAATCTGTACACTTTTTGAGTATTCTGTTTTTTAGTCAAAAAAGAAAGAGAGAGAGAGAGAACATTTACATACGGTAGGGGAATGGACTTCTTTCTTTAGTTCATAGACTAGTAAAATTTAAGGATGAACACAAGGTTGAAATTGTTCTATTTTGCCCAAGATTTTTTTTTTTTTTTAAGTCACATTGCCATCTGCTATCACTATCGTTTTGGGAAAAGGATGACATTTTAACGTCCCCAAAGCAGGAAAGGTAGCCGTATTAGAACAAAGCATGGTCTTTCTAATTGAATAAATTTCAAGTCACTAAATGCCACTTTTTGAATGTCATTGTGACCTGCATTTGGGAACTCATCAAAACTATTAATCTATAAAGATGATAGCATTAAAGTAAGCTATTATGCTATTCATTTTATATGCTAGTTCCACTGCCTGAGATAACTTTTCCCTTTCCCCTTTCCCTAGCTAATTTTTGCTCATCCTCCAAGAAACTTTTTTGACTCTGCACTTGAGTAAATGTCTACAGAATTCTGCTTTCCCTTCCTCTGGCTCTGGGACTCAGCAAACACACTAGATTTACTATGTTTATAAGTCTTTCTTTCTTTCTAGTCTGTAAATTTTTTGAGGGCAGGCTTCTTATGTAATTCGCTATTGTACCCCCAATGTACCCCAACGCATAGCAAATGCTCTTGAATGATGCTAAATAGACATATCAAAATGTAAACGAGTCAAATCAAAACCATGACTTGCAATTTATCAGACAGAAAAATAATACGGTGAGTTTCTGTGGCTTAAAATTGGACAGTCAGTATTTGAGAGGACAAGATAAGCAACTCAACTCAGTAGCACGTTTTTTTCCTGGCTGCTATGTTAGATTGTTGCAGAAATTGCTTTTGTAAGTAAACATTGTTTTAGGAGAGACCACATTTCCAGAGAAAACGAAATGGAGGCCAAAGTAATTTAGAAGTGTTGCTCAGGAATATTGTGGTAACACCCACATTGCTAACATTTCAGGGTTTTTTTGCTTTGTTTCCCCTTATGCTATGTAGACACGTTTTAGTATTTTTCTGTCTGGTTAGCCATGGTGTCACTGGATACTGCCCTTCTATCCTGAAGTTGTTCAGGAAGGTTTCTTCCTGTGCTCTAGTTTTTCAATTTAATCATGAGATCCAGGATTCCTGATTACTGCTGAGAAAGTCCCAGAATTTTTTTAATGGCTATTGCAGTTCACAAGTTTGTCTTCAAGGCCTTTGCCCACCATCCCCCTGCATACAGTAATCCCACCTAGCCAAGGTCTGAGTCCCCATCTGGAGCCGCCCTCTCCTGAAGGCACGTGTAGACTCATACACTTCCCCACTGAGCTGGAGTTGGCTTCATTGTTGCTAGTCAGCTAGTTTCATTCACTGTAATTATATTTGTCCTGAACTTACTTCCAGATAGAGTGTTGTGTGTCCCTGATGCTTGCTTTCAAAAACTCATAGCTTAGCCAAAAAGCCCAAGGGGGAGTGAGAGAGTTCTCTACGGTGTTAACAACAAATAGAGACAAGGCATTTATTTTTGTGTGTGTTTGGGTACAGAAGGAGATAAGGAAGCCCCAAAAGTGAATAATCTCTGCTAAACCAGTGAAATTGGCCCACAATTATTTCTCTTTGGAAAGAAGAAAAGGAGGGGCCTGAACTTGGAATATTTTAAACCCTAACCCTAACCCTAACTCTTAAACCGATATAAGGAAAATAAGTATTTTTGAAAAAAATTGGTGGTGGTGAGAACATGTTCAGAGGGGGAAGATTTTTGACAGGGAAGTGATAGGATCAGATTTATTTTTGGGAAAGCCCTGAGGATGACAGACTGGAAAGAGGTAATGGGGAAGTGACTTCTATTTTTGTCTCCAGTTCTTACTTAAATCTTTAATTAATTAGCTTACATGTGGGCTTATCTCTTCAACAGAGACCTCTGTCTTATTTATTCTTTTTCTGGTTACCCACAGGAAGATCACTTTCTGCAGCCTCCCTACCTGGCCCCCTGCCTTGCTTTGCTTAGGTATGAATCCGAGGGCACAAACGAGGGCATTTGAAATCTACTGGGGTTCAGAAAACACAACAGGGCTAGAACTCAGAGGGTGACAGGTGCAGATTCGGGGCTAACCTGTTTCTTGTTAAAGCAACTCAGGTTGGAGAGCGTGGGAGGAAAGTGGATTAAAATGTTGCCTACCAGCAACAAGAGCAATGGTTATATATCATTGGGCAGCACACACCAGGCCAAGTGCGGTGGACGCATTCCTATGTCATTCTCCAAGAAACACCACCAGGGAGGTATAATTGGCAGTGAACCATGCGAGATTTCAGTCCTCAAGAAAATAAAAAATTTACCCAGAGTTTTGCAACCAGATTTGAACTCTTAAGTCACGGAATCCAAAACTGGGAGGTGTGTTCCCGATACTACCTTTTCGAAATGGGACTTCGAGAAAGAGAACCCTATGAAGTTTACAAGACCATTTCAAGATGAGTAGGGACAGTAGAAAGAAAAAACAAACAAAAACTGAGGCCGCAGAGGAGACCTCTCATGGCTGACATACCCAGGAAAATACAGCTACATTCATTAAAAGGCTCCCTGAAAAATGAACCAAAGGACATATTAAAACATTCATCTGCCAAATAAAATAATTTCACTGGAATGAAAGTTATCCCTAGGGGCTGTTAAGAGACAGCAGCAAAAATGCCTTCCCTGTCAGGCTATGAGAGCACCTCCCTTCTCCTTTGGCCTAAACCGGCAGGAGGAACCAGGGAGGGGTCAGCCCCACTGTCCCCCTTCCCCAGCTACTGAGGGGAGCCCACTAGGCTTCAGGTGGAAGGAGCCAGAGGGCGGCTAGAAGGGCGGGTTTTGTGTCTATCTCAGCAGGGCATTGGAACTTGATCGCTGGCCTTCCAGGAATTCTCCTTGAACTTTCTATTGTTAAGCGCCAGGGCCACTTGTCAAAGCCAGGCCTCCCTCCATGACCTTGTTTCCTTCCTTTTAGCAGAACCCTCTGATTCCATTTACTTTGCTCTTTGTAAAGTTACCACCATATACTCTAGTAGTCTCCTCCATGGTTCAGGCTTCTTGGATGTTTATCTGTGTATCTCTAGCTGCCGAAGACCTATTTCAGTGTTAAGGCTGAACAGTAGTCACAGGGAAAGAGACGGATGATTAGAATCAAGCTCAGGAAATTGTGAACTTTAAAGAATCATTGCAAAGTTCTTAACAAGTTTGCATCCCGGCCTATAGTATTTTTTAACCTTCTGAATATGGAGCACAGGGCTCTCCTTCCCCTTGAACTAAGGGGACAGGGGGTCGGGATGTCTCAGTGGTTCCCACCCCATCGTCACCCAGGCATCACCCCAGGAAATGGACAGAAATGCAAATTTTTGGCTTCAGACCCACTAAATCAAAACTCCTCCGGGGGTAGGGCCCAGTTATCTAGACCCTCATGTTTCAGAAAGACTGCTTTTAAAAACTAGCGACAATCTCAGGGTCGTGAGGTTGAGCCCCGTGCTGGGTTTAGAGATTACTTAGAGAAATAAACTTACAGAGTAGTGGCAAAATTCTATAAATTAAAACCAATGAAACTTTGATCCAGGCATATCCTATCTGAAGTCAGAAAACTTGTCTCTTAAAAGAAAAGAAGTCAAGATACGAAGTTAATAGGTAAAAGTGACCTTTAGGCATCAACTAAGTTTTAAGTGAATCGTTGCTTGCTTCCCTGAAGTTCTATGGTCTGGGCAAAATGCATTCTTCCCAGCTTCTGAGACATTAGGCAAGCCAGAAGAGATAATGATGTCCACATGTTACTCTCAAGAGAGAAGATAATACTCCGGAAGCTTGGTAAAATAATCATCTAACCAAATGTTGGCATAGTCCATGGGTTTTATTTTCACTTCTAAGAAAAGCAGCAACTTGACCTTTTTAAGGGACTTGAATTTAAAATCTCAAGGTAGATTAGCATTCACGTGTATGAAGTGACATCGCAGCACTCATTTGACACAAGATAGTCAACTAAAACCAAGGAACATTCAAACGGCAAAAGGAAGTGCAATAAACAAACAAATAGAGAGGCCTTACATGGAAATGCCCGACACAGTCGTGAAAACTTTTATGGGTTTGGATGTGCTTCAGCCTGAATTTCCCCTTGGAAAATGGAACTTAGAACATAATTCATCTATGGTACATAGCAAGTTAGACTGATTCAAATTCCTAAAAAGACTCTTCTAGCCAAGAAGAGAAAGTCCTCTAGGGGATTAAAAAAAAAAAAGTTTAAGATTTGCATGTCAAATTGCATTTATTTTCTGAAGGAGATAACATAAAAGGCCTCTCATTATCTTGTGTTCTTATCCATTTGTCTAGTAAATACTTGTTTTTCCCTAAGTGAAGAGGAAGCAATCTATGGCTTAGTTAATATTTACAGTTTGATTTGGTTGAATTAATTGAATATGAAAGCCAAAACTCCTTTATTGGCATTAGTGCTTGTGTTGAAAGCATTCCATATTTGCATATTTTGTAGTCCAGGCCTCTTCTTTAAATCTTTTCATCCAGCGCGACGTAGGAAAACATTTCCGTCTTCTGGAAACGAATTTTGAGTTTTGACTGTGATGCTGACCTTCCGACGCAAAGAATGGTCTCTGTGCTGTTTTTAATGTCTGGTCGCACCAGTTACTGCGTGAGTCAATTTCAAACTGTAAAACAGTAGTCAGAGATACAGCCCTCAAGGAATGGTTCTTTTCATGGCTCTCTGCCTTGCAGAAACAAAGCTGTCCTTGCAACATGGAGCGGGTAGGGACCATGAGTCAAGAGCACTTGTAGCCTTATGCAACAAAAATAAAATGAAATAAGTCAACTGGATTGAGAGAAAGAGCTCCTTCCTCAAGACATTCACTTCACAGAAGTCCTGGGGGAGGCAAGAATTTCAAGTTAGAAAGAGGGTAATAAGAGCACTCTAGTTACATAGTCCAACTAAGGACAAAAATCTGCCAGATAATTTAGCCCAGAGGATTTAGCTAAACAGTTAAACTCTTAACAGAAGCTTTATTTAAGCTCATTCGAACAAACATGATCAGCAGACAGGTCTTTTTTAAAGAAAGTTCTCTTTCATCTCACTAAAAAGAAGGAACACATTAAAACCAAAACAGGAACTACTTTGGCAATATATGTGTAAAAAAAATAAGCACCCTATGGGGCTCTTTTTAAATTAGCCAGAGTGCACAGAGACGTCTTTGACAAGGAAACTTCTGGGGGGAAAATATATTTTTCTTGATTTCATAAACACTCATTGTTTAATCATCTGAAGAAAGTGCAAGCTTATGATTAAGTGCCCCCTAACTCTTAAACAGATGAGCTCTTTTAAGTCACCTCCTGCCCGACCACCCCCCTGTCCGCCCCCATACTTAGGAAGGCAGAAGTGACCTGAAAACCAGCCTGCCAGAGAAGCAAGAAGTGGCTTGGGAAGTCCTCGTTTTCAAACTGCTTACATGTTAGACTGCGTCCCTAACTGATGGCACAGGAAGCTGAGTTTTGCCCAGGTGCTGACGCAGTGTATTCAAATGCTGTTTGAATCCCATGAGCAGTGGATGACCTACTCTAGTTTATTCTGCTGCCTTTTTTTTTTTTTAATTGACTTTAAGAATTGGCTCCTCCCCATCCCCTCTTCTCCAGCCCAAGGCAGTCATATAACTTTAAAATCAGGACGCTTAGAACCTCCTGTGTTCCATTGTCGCTTCCATTCCTACCACTTGTCCCAATATGGCCCAAGAGGTTCTGTTTATATGGTTTTCTACATTTATTCTAACGGGAAAAGTTAGGAATCTTAAACAGGATCAAGATCTAATTCTGCAAAGTCAAGGCAACTTGACATGAAACAAATATTTAACAGAGTTTAAAAAAAAATAAATGAAAGTCCTAATAAGCCATGTAAAGAAAGTAGGAAGAATTTTTTTTTTACCAAAAATTTGGGTTAGGAAAACATTGCTGTAAATAAGCAACCCATTTACTCTTGAGCTTTTAGGCATCTGGGAAAAAGAAACACAACAAAGTACATTGCTTTTGCTAACTTAAAAGAAAAAAAAAAAGGATGCCATCAAAAGGAAAAACATTTATTAGTGTTAAAGTCTCAAAAATTTATCAATTTACAGTACAGAATAGTTTTACATAATTTTGTGAAACGTTCAGGAAACATGCTTTGGGTAGTGCATGTTTTCTAAAGATTTTGTTTGTTTGAGAGAGAAGGCAAGAGCAAGAGAGAGCATGGAGAAGGGCAGAGGGGGAGAAAGGGAGAGAATCCCAAGTGGACTCCATGCTCAGGGGAGCTGGACATGGGGATCGATCTAACAGCCATGAGATCATGACTCTGAGATCATGACCCTGAGATCACGATCTGAGCATGAACCAAGAGTCGGAGACTTAACCTACTGAGCCACCCAGGTGCCCCAACAGCTATGCACAGGTGGTGCATTCTTGATTTGACTCTTCCAATGATAGCTGGGAACAAGTTCACTGTTAAATGTCTGATGTATGTGTTCTATGGTATTTATAAATTCATTCCACAAATTGACTAGTAAGGTAATGGCTAAGCATTGCAGATATATCCACAAACAGGAAAGACCTGTCCCACGTTTGATGAAATGTGGAGGGAGATTGAAATTAAGTAAGTAGTGAGAGTTAAGTACCTATCTGCCACTTTGAAAATCGCTGTGAAAGAAAAATGCAGGACTTATGAAAGTTAAACCTAGTTGATGGGACAATCAAAGAAATCCTTCCCACAACAATGTCTTTAGTCAGAAGTCTGAGGATGCGTAGGAATTAAGCTGGGCGGGGCCGGGGGGGAAAACAGTTGCTCTGTAGACTAAGGAGGTGAATTTACAAAGGACAAAGAAGCGTGCCCAAAGCAGAAGCCTGTGGTCCTAGTAGGGAGAATAAGGGTAGAGACCCAAGGTAAGGCTGGGATAGTAGGTGAGGTCAGAGCCCGAGATTGTAGATTGCATTGAAAAACACTAATGGTATCCAAAGAATAAGGGAGATGTCACCCAAGAATTGCAAGCAAAGTAGTGACAGATAGATTTGCACATTAAGAGCTACACCTGCTCAGCCCTGGGGAAATGAGTATTCTGGTATTATAAATTATATGAGAATTAGAAAGCGAAGATCCATTTTTAGGAAATTCTATTCCTTATTTCCTTTATAGGAGAGCTAGAAGAGTATCTATAATGAAAGCCACATCTCCCACGAAGCTTCTTTAGAGCTGGTCAAATGTTCAATAATACTATACTTGAAGCCCCAGAAATCTAGATCAGTGATAGGCAATTTTTTAATATATATATATTTTTAAAGATTTTATTTATTTATTTGACAGAGAGAGAGATCACAAGTAGGCAGAGAGGCAGGCAGAGAGAGGGGGAAGCAGGCTCCCTGCTGAGCAGAGAGCCCGATGCGGGGCTCGATCCCAGGACCCTGAGATCATGACCTGAGCCGAAGGCAGAGGCCTTAACCCACTGAGCCACCCAGGCATCCTAGCAATTTTTTTTTTTTTAACAAAGAGCCTGATAGTATATATTTTTGACTCTGCGAGCAAGAAGATATTTGTTCCAATTCTTTATCTCTGCACAGAAGCAGCCATAGACAATATGGGCCTGGCTGTGTTCCAATAAAACTTTATTTACAAAGCAGGAGGTAATGTACTTGGCAATACTTTGCCTTTCTCTGACCTAGATCAAGAAACATTAAAGAGGTAATCTTGACAGAGATTTTGGAGGATATGGTAACCACCTAAGCAAACAAAGCTTTAATGGGGAAACTGTATTTTCTTTGGGCTTTGATCATGAGCACTGTGTTGTGATAGACAAAATGCAGGGACAAAATGCACCTTCTGTGAGCTGAAAGAATTTATTTATTTATTTGTCAGAGAGAGAGAGATGGAGCACAAGCAGGGGGAGCGGCAGGCAGAGGGGAGAAGCAGGCTCCTCGCTGAGCAAGGAGCCTGATGAGACTGAATCCCAGGATCCTGGGATCAGGACCTGAGCTGAAGGCAGATGCTTAACTGACTGAGCCACCCAGGTGTCCCTGAAAGAATTCACTTTGTGAACAAAATGATCATCCATGTAGATTGTGAAGAATGTAAGTTCCTAAGAGGCAGGGAGTTATGTCTGTTCTGTTCAGTTTTTGGTTTTTTTTTTAACCCCCTAGCTGAGTCCTTGCATGCTCAAGTTTTGTCTATAGGATAATATGCTCAGAAATGTAATGTTCAGTTACAAAATCGTTGTTCAGTTAATGACTTTTCAGCAGCAAAACTCTTTAAAAGTCATATTGGGTAACTTTTTATTCCCAGTATTTTTATTCCCAGTATTGGTAAAAAAAAAAAAAAAAATTCAACCTAGTAGATCTAATTGGTTTTATTAAGGGACTCATTAACCAGAAGCAAGTAGGGAGAGGCTCCTAGGAGTTGAGCAAAAGTAAAAGGTTTTTATGGAAGGAAGGTGGAGCAAGAAGTCATTAGCAAAAGAAAAGATTATTTCCAGTGAAGTCACTTTCCCTTGGGGGGGAGGCAGGGTGTCTTATTGGGTGGATTACCTCATCTTCCTTTGGTGGAGGAGAAGGATGAAGAGGGCCCCTGTGACCTCCTTGGAGCAGTTTACCAAATTCTTGATTGAGGAATTCCTGAAAATTCCTGATTAAGCCCCTTTGGTGACATAGCCTAAGTGACTCAAAGAAGTCTGTAACTACCCAGCTTGGTGACTCTTTTGGCTCACCAGTATATCCACAGCACTTACCACCGTGTTTGGTAATCCCGTTTGGTAAAGTGTGGCTTCAGTACAATATTTGAAGAATAAATGAACCCCGACTGAGATTCTGTGCCAGTAAAAGCTCTGAGGGAAGACAAAAAACCTTGAATCAATACCAAAATTATACGGCTTGGCTAGATGGTCCCTGCCTATGGCATCAAAGATTGATGAGAGATCAACAAATATTGCAGGAGTCTTCGGTTATTTTTAACTATATCCACCGTCAAAAACCCCCATAGATTAAAAAGTATCAAAAGAGTCACCAGGAGAACAGTGGCGCTTTCCACACTCCTTTTCTGTGCAGAATAGTAAATGGAGAAGCCAGACCCACAACTCATTAAGAAGGAAGGTGGCTCAGAATGTGCAGCTTCTGGGGACGGGACTGAAGGAGGCGCAGGGGAAGGTTACTCTTTTTGAAGACAGGTGCCTACTGTGACTCTGTCCTACGTTCTGAGTACAGAACTTTGTGGAGATTTGACTACTCAGGGCAGGACTTGGAGAGCTCGAGCTGCTGAAGATTTTACCCTGGGGACTTCAGCTGGGAGCAGTTAATTCATTGGTTATGCCTTGATGCACCAGGTTTGTCAGATCTTAAGCTAGCACGCTCTTGTGTCTTCTGAAGGAATACGCTAGAGCCACATAGACCACTGGTTTGGAGTTCCTTCCTAGGATTTTAAGCAAAGAAAGCAAACTGAAGGAGAATAAAATAAAAACAGACTATGCTCTACATATGGTGTTTATTTGTCTGTGCATGTGTGTGTGTATATGTAAACACACACATCTCAAAGAATTCTATGTGCATAGGGAAAAGTCCAAGGTTAACATCAACTGTGTACTCCTCTGAGGTTATGTTTGGAAAGGTGGAGATTTATTTATTTTATACATCCTGAATCCTGGCTTTCCAGCTAAAAGTTAGACTGCTACATCATCTGCAAAATCAAATCTACGTGGACTTCATTGCAAAAATAAAGACCGGTAGAAGAAGAATTAGGAAATGTATAGAAGAGTTAGAATGGGTAAAAAAACTTTCTTAAATAAGTTAGGAAAATAGGCATCCATAAGGGACAAGATTAATACATATGACCATTTATGTATGTTGTTTCTGTATGAGAAGGTTCATAAACAAAGCTGATGTGAACAATGGGTAAAAAAAAATAGTGACACGTGGCAAATAAGAGATTCATATTAATAATAAGTATAGTAAATAAAAATTAATATCTTCACAGAAATTAATATCCTGCAAGGTGAAAACAAGCCAACAAGAAAAAAAAAGTAAAAGCATAGGAACAGGCAATTTATTTGAAAACAAAGGAAGGTGGATCACAATTATAGAAGATGAGCAGTCTCATTAGTCGTCAGGAAAATGCAAAACAATATGCCATTTATTACCTATCAGATTGATGAATATTCAAAAGATTAATGATGTCCAGTGCCCATAAGTTTATAGGGAAATGGCATTTCTGATACTTTGTTTATGGAAGTACAATTAGCTACAATCATTTTGGAAAGTGGTCAGATTTACTCATTAAAAATATGCTTACACTTTGGCATCCCACTTTTGACAATCTCTCACAGAGTCCACATAACAGAGAAAGCAACATACCAACTGAGGAGTTCTCACTTCTGATAAATGTCATTTTCTTGAGTTCACCATTGGAGTTGAGGGTAGAGTTATTGTAGAGAACAGTGTTAAGTCAGGAGAAGTTTAAAGCAGAACCGATGACCTATACCCCTAAGAGATGGAGAGAATCTACCTCCTAGACACTCAGGGGCTATGCACAGCGTCTCTGTTCTGGGAAATCCCTCGAATATTCCCTCGTGTTCTTATTCTCCCACCTCCATCCAAGGTTGCAGGAGCAGCTATGACCAGGTGCCTAAGCTTGGCCAATGAGGCCATTCACTGGCATTTCTGGACTTGGAAACACTGGAAATCAAGGTGGCTTCTCTCCTGCAGTTTGTATGTGTTGCAAGTAAAATCTTGAAACCAGTGGCAGTTTTCTCCTGCTCTGTGAAGAAGACCATTCTAGAGAAAGAGAAAACATGAAGAGAAACAGAAGTGAAAGGCATGGAGAGCATCCCGGGGACATTTAAGTTCCTGAACCGGGTTGTTCTAGGGGGCTCTGCGGCCTTCTGGCCCTTCCTGTGACTCGGTCATTCACCTCCTCCTTAGATTCTGTGAGAGACCCCAAAAGCCTTCCAGTAAGTTCCTTTTTTTTCCCCTGCTTAAGCTAGTTTAACTTGTTATTTTCCCTTACAACCAATAGCATCCTAAATAACAAAGACTTCTCATTCAATAATTAACTTTTTGCTGAGAATATGAAATATCCTGCCGCACCTGTGGCCCATGAGCTAAGAACTATAAGCATATGGGGAGGGTAGATACATGTCCTTGTCACTTCACTTGAGCTCTGGCTCCCCCCATCCCCACACCCCTGCCCGGAAGCTCATTGCTCAATTCTACTTCATGTCTTTAGGACTGACTTTTTCAGGAAAAAGAGAGAAGGGTAAAAGAAGGATGCTTGGGGTTTCCCACGGAGCATCAAGTGTATGTATGGTAGAGATCAAAGAAGCGTGTCCCGAATTCTGCCTGCAGTTGTCCTACTGCTGAACGTGGTGAGAGCAGTACAGGAAAATGTCTGGACCACCGCAGCTATTGGCAGTGTTTCAGTTCCGGGTCGTGTATCTTAAAATTTGTATTCATAGTGGATTGTTTTAAAGCAAAAGTGCCAGAAACTCTTCTGTGGAAATATATCCGAATAAGGAACGTAGATTTGGGACATGAACATTTAAACCGTTCAGCCAAAACCCAAGAGGAAAAAAAACAAAAAACAAAAAACAAAACACTGATGACAACAAGGTGAAAATATTCGTAAAAGTTTAACGGAGCTGAGATCCTTAAGGGACCGGGCTAGACCGAATAAACAAGCTGGCATTTTCCGAGTTTTCCTTTTACCTAAAAGGGCTAGTGTTCAGGGAACATAGACTCGTTGACATGATACAGACAAAGGAGCAAGAATAGGTGACTATGCAGATAATCACATCAGAAAAGATTCCTTTCGGGGTCTGTCCTCTGCCCAAAGAGACCGCAGAGGGAGTTATTATATCCCTGATGATAAATAATGTGGAAAAACCACTTTAACGCACACACACAGGACAGAAAAGGTGAGAGCCCTCGCCTCTGGACAGTGAGAAGCCTCAGGGGTCGTTTTTTTCCTGGCAATTCCCAGAGGCCCCAGGGCTATTTGCATTTCTCCCCAGAGGGGCAGTTTCAGCCGAGGTCTTCCTAGACTACCTGGATGAATATCTTTAGCTCCTGTCTTTGGGGTTCCTCAGCAGG
Organism: Procyon lotor; assembly: GCA_028646535.1. Classification (NCBI taxonomy): domain Eukaryota; kingdom Metazoa; phylum Chordata; class Mammalia; order Carnivora; family Procyonidae; genus Procyon; species Procyon lotor. The sequence goes on from CM053611.1 coordinate 85,951,128, forward strand.
CCTGGCAAGAGGATATAATTTGCAGCACAGGAAGGAAGGCTCTGGAGCCACCGAGGGGGCAGATGCTAGTCTCTGAGGTGCTACTTCCTCTTCCCAAACCGTTACAAGTGAACTATTAAAAGGAGATTAAAATAAGCTAAAAATTTAATTAACAAAGTAATGAGATCACCAGAACCAGCAGATGTAATCAAAACAGGATAGACCACCCCCAGCCGGGCGCAGGTCAGAATGACTGAAGTCAGTGTGACTGGTCCGGAGTAACCAGGATGACAGGCAAGCAGGGGACAGGCTCACAGGGACATTTCTTAACCAGGATTCTAAATCGAGGTCCTGGGGCCTCACGTCTCAGGCTGCGAGAGCTCCCTTTGGCTGGCCCAAGGGCTTATGCATTCTGATTTCCTGCTGGGCCTCAGTAGGCTCCTATACTGTTTGCAAGTCCCCGGGCTCTCTCTCTCCCTTGACCCCTACGGAGTCACATGCAGATTTCAGAAACACTTGTGTGTTTCCACGGAAAGTGGGCTTTACATGCCAATGGTACAAATGGACATCCAATTTTAGATTCGGCTCTTGGGGAATAATAATCTGGTCTACGTCCAAACCCGTGTGCATACAAATTCCACGTCGATGAATGATTTCTTTATGGTGTTAAAACATTGAACTCAAGTATATTAAAAATTTTAAGAGTTCATTTGGACAAAAACCAATTCAAGTAGGGCAGCACCAGACCTGAAGTGGTTAGGAGCATTCCGCCATCAGGATTTAGGAGCTAGACTTTTAAGGGAAGAGGCAAGGGGTGCCTGGGTAGCTCAGCTGGCTAGCCATCCGACTCTTGGTTTTGGCTCAGGTCCATATCTCCCGGTTATGGGATCGAGCCCCCCCCCCCCCCCCCCGTTCCCCCCACCCCCCTGCTGTGTTGGGCTCTGCCTCAGTGTGGAGTCAGCTTCAGGCTCTTTCTCCCTCTCTTTCTTACCCTCCCCCCCTCACTGACTCTCTCTTAAATAAATAAATAAAATGTTTTAAAAATAACACAGAAAAGAGGTGGAAGCAAAACAAAGAAATTATTAAATTGGCTATAGCTTAAGCGATTGTGTTCACCGGGAAAATCTTAGTTGGCTCTGATTGGTTATCCTTAGATTTCAATTTCTTAACCTTGAAGCATTTATAAGCTTAGGTTTTGGTTTGCTTGCATAGGCTGCTAAGGCATTAGAACCACCGCAGTCTAATGGCGTCCTTGTTTCGTTAATTTAGCAATGGACACCAGAGGCGGGTGTCACGGAAGTGTCCATGTCTGTTACCTGTCTCAGAGGTGGTCATGCTGACTGGAAATATTACACCTTTTTCTGTGGATAACTTCTCTTTAGAATGTTACAGAAAACTGGTTTGTTTCGGTGAGAGGTAATAGTATTAAAGTTATGGGTGAGAATAAATGGTGTCCCAGCAGACACCTCTCTTTGAAAGCAGGCTCTGACATTTTGCTAATCTGTAAGCACATTTTAAAGCAGCTGCATATTAAACTACTTTAGAAATTGCTGATTTCAGGTATTAGTGGTAATGTAGTTCAATTCAGTTAGGTTGAGGTTAAAAATGGTATCATTTGGCATGATTGTATACCTATAAAAGTCTTGAATTAAATAAATTACACATTTGGTGTTTACTATTCTGATGATAACTGTGGTATCTGTTTGTTTTGTTTTTGTTTTTAAAGATTTTTATTTATTTATTTGACAGAGAGAGAGAGAGAGAGACCACAAATAGGCAGAGGCAGGCAGAGAGAGAGGGGGAAGAAGGCTCCCCGCTGAGCAGAAAGCCCGACATGGGGCTTGATCCCAGGACCCTGAGACATGACCTGAGCTGAAGGTAGACGCTTAATGACTGAGCCACCCAGGTGCCCCATAACTGTGGTATCTGTTGAGCTCAGAGCACCCAACTCTCAGTCAGAGAGGAGCTGATCTGAAATCCATTTCTCCAGGCTGCATCCCTTCTAAATCCTACCAGATTATGAGCAGGTGAAACAATGGAGGTCACATCTAGCTCAGTTGATCACCTCTAGTTTTCTTCTTTGCTTTTTAGAGGTTAAAATTTAGGTTTAAGTTATCTATAGACTTCAGTCTTTCCTGCCTTGGAGGATTCTGGAGAATTGGTATTCCAGATACTTACTGTATCTGGAGTAAGTATACAGATACTTACCAACATAATCCTTGCTTGGTTTCATCTCAGAAACAGGATGAACCCTGAGCCAGCATAGGCCCACAGGACTTGTTTTCTTGAAGGAAAAAATAAAAAAAATAAAAAATTCAGAGAGGTGAGAGATACGGGACAAAGCAAACATTCCCCAGAGGTGACATGTATTATATGAGGCTCACAGTGGCTAAAGGGAGGCCAAGGGTGTCCCATTCAGTTGAAAGGGTCAATGTCAGAAGGGAGCAAGTAAGTGCTACCTGGCAGGGAGTGGCTTCCTATGGAGCCTTTAGCATTTGTCTCCATGACCAGGACTATAGAATAAAGAAGATGCTCTCTAAATCTGTGGCTATTACTAAATTTGAGGGCTAACACTTTAGAGAGATGAGCAGGCATAAGGGTAGGGTTGCAAGATGAAAACACAGGATGTCTAGTTAAATCAGCATTAGATAAGCAATGGTATTTTTTTATAGTAGCATCTGGAACATACTCACATTAGAAAATCATTTGCTGTTTACCTCAAATTCAGACCTAGCTTTTTTATTGCTAAATCGGGCTGCCCTGGGTAGGTGCATTCCTGAGGAAATGCTGTAAACACTGAGGAGAAAAGCTCTGAAATGCGGAGTGATGCACACCTTTTGTGAGAACTCAAAATAATCCCACAAAAGCTGAAGGAATATTTGGACTGCAACACAGTGGAGTCAGGTAAGAAAAGAATGTAAGATCGAAAAGATAGGAAAACAATGAAAATCTCGAGTTTCCTTTTTAATCATCTGTGTCTTTCAGTTTGCAGTCTGTCACTCGTAGTAGGTTAGCCTTAAGTGTTTTTTGAATGAATGAACCCTCTACTTAATGATATTCCCTTTACCAATGCCCTTACAAGGTTCTTAAAAATCATGGACTTCCTTTCAAAAGAAATTCAGGACACTTATCTGTTTCTTAGGGAAAAGATTAGGGAATCTGTGTAGTGAGACAGTACACCAGTTTGGGTTGTCACAGTGCATAGGAGCTCAAGGATGCAAATTACCTGCTTGAGATAAATCTACTCCCAGGATAACTTTCAAAACACTTGGAGATTTTCCTAGAAAGGAGAAAGAATTCAACCAACAAGTTAATCAGAAGAGATCCAACTTGGAAGACAAAAAAACCCCCTAGGCAACCAGCCATTGAAAGACAGGGTCCCTATAATCCTCTCAGGGAGGGCAGGAGGGCCTTAAGAGTTAAGCTTTGTAAAGGCCCTATTGTTATTTCTGTAAGCCCCCGCTATTGTTTCCCCATAATGTTTTCTCATAGTGATTGACAGACAAGCCCCTCAAATAAGAAGGCTCCGTGGGTCTGCAGAGTGAAGCATGGAAGAAGACATTGAGAAACAAGCCTGGTTATGGAAGGGCAGAGGTAGAATGGCCGGTCCAGCTGCTACCCCATTCCAACCCAAAAAAGGTTGAGTCTGAGCCGAAGGACAGCAGGAGAACGAGCCTGGTTACTAGGAAAGGGAGATGTGACTCTACTAAAAATCCACTGAAAATATTTGTAAACTGTATTGTGCATTCTTTTGGTGGGAAGGACCATATCTTTGATCACATTTTAAAGATCACATTCTTAAAGATGGCGATGACCAAAAGTTGGGTAAGTAAAACTGGGCTTTGAGGGACAGGTGTGGAAAACTCTGCTTGCTCTTGGAGGCAGTGAGACGTGAGGCGTCATCGTTGCGTTTCTTTTCGTGGCAGCCATATTGGTTCCATACCCCTTTCTAATCCTTCAAGCAGTAAAATGTTCACTCAAGTTTTAAATATATCAAGTGAACCACTTCAAAAATCTTCGTGTTCTATTTGTCTATTCAGACACCAAGTGTCTAGCAAAGGAAAGTAAGAGGATAATGAACATGTTTACCTACTTCATGATTTCATTCAAGTGAGTCCCCTCTGTTTAACCACCTTGGATGAATAATTATTCGCTGGTAGATACCACGGCTTTCTAACAGTGAAGGCACTTTCGGTATTGCTTCAGAGCCTGATTCTGGGGTGATGGAGCTTAAGCCAGCACCTGCCAGCGGAAGGAGTTGTTGTGGAAATAGAATTGAAGCCTTGTGACATACCTTACACGTGTAATCTTCTGTCTGAGGACAAAGCCTCTATCATAGAAAACATAACACCTACACTCACCAAGAATTTAGGTGGGATGGGAGGAGGTGGTAGTGAACTTTACGAAGTCTAGAGATAACACATTTGTCACATTCCAAGTGCTGAAAATAAGTGTTCTTGTACCTCCAGTTTTTCTCACAAAACAAGGTGCAATGACAAGTTAACATCTAGCTTTCAGTTACCACTTAGCTGCAGGGAAGCATTTTAAACTATTATATGTATGAAATTAGATTTATAAAAACATCCCCTTAAAAGAAACATAACTATAAAGGGAGCTTGAACATCACCACATATGACAATCTGTAACCCATTAAATAATTTAGAAACCAGTGATATTTTGTTCCAGTAAATTAATGATCATAAATATATACATTTTGTAGTACACTTTCCACATTTTAAATAAAACTGTATTTCTCATAGATGGAGGACTCAAAGTATTAAATTAAATGTTATAATCCAGGGTTCTAATTTCTTAGACCCTAATATTCATTTGCCTTGAATGTTGGATGCAAACCTATTTGAAGCAAGTTGGTTGGGCACTCAAGGAAGTTGCCTAGTTCTGTTTCAATCCAGAGGGCAAGAACGGTCTGTCTGGTCTCACCCATTTCTCCTTTCTCCCTGTGTACCTTCATTTGAGTAGATGAGTAAAGAACTGCAGATTTTACCTCCTTCAGGGAGCCTACTCCAACCACATATGGATAAAAGACCATTTTTCTCTGTTACTATAGTCCCAGAGAACCTGTCCTGTGTGTGTCCTCCTCAAAATATTGTGAGCTTTCTCAAGGAACCAACTTTGCATCCTGATGATACATAGTATATACTCTGAAAATGTGAGTTGACTGAATCGGTTCAGTAAGAATCAGGTGAATGGCATGAAGAGGTTGAAGATATTTGGAAACACCACCCCTGTAGGGAGTTGAATAGTGCCCCCCCACACACCTAGAACCTCAGAATGTGACTTTATTTGAAAATAGGGTCTTTACAGAGGTAGTTAGTTTATGATTTCTGGAAAAAAATCATCCTGGATGTAGGCCGAACTTAAATCCAAATGACTAATGTCCTCCTAAGGGAAAGGAAGGAGAGACTGGGAATCAGGCATGCACTTGGGAAGAAGAAAGGTCGTGTGAAGACAGAAGCAAAAATTGGAGGTCCTGCTGCCACAGACCACGGGGCACCAGGAACCACTGGAAACCGAGACAGCCAAGGAAAAAGCCTCCCCGAGGGCCCGTAGAGGGAGCACGTGACTTTGGATTTCTGGCCTCCAAATCTGAGAGAGAACAAATTTCTGTTGTTTTAAGCCATCTAGTTTGTGGCGATTTTATTCAGCAGCCCTAGGAAACTAATGCACCAAAATGTGTTTACAACTGTGATCCTAGCTTATGACAAAGGGCCTACTAACTCACTTGCCCTTCTCATTCCCAAAAAGTTACGAAAAAAAGTATTAGATTGGGTGAGTGCAAAATGCCATGTGCTGGGTCCTACACAGAACTTTATACGTGTCATTGCTAAAATCACTTCCCTATTTGACAAATGAGGACATTGAGGTTGAAAGAGTAAATAACTAGTGTCAAAAAGTATGTAATAAGGGTACCTGGCTGGCATAGTCAGAAGAGCACGTGCCTCGTGATCTCGGGTTCATGAGTTCGAGCCCCATGTTGGGTGTAGAGTTACTTAAAAATAATTAAATAAACTTTTAAAAAAAGTACATAATAATCATAACCATTTGGGTGCTTACTATGTGCTAGGCACCGTGCCAGAGTCTTTATATGAATTATCTTGTCTCGTGCTTACAACAAGACGAGAAAGGTAGGCACTCTTAATTTTTCCCTATTTCAAAGATGAAGAAACAAAAGCACAGAGCATAAATTATGTGTCCAACATCTCTTGTGCTTGGCAAAAGCAGGATTTGAATCCAAGTAGTGTAAGTCAAAAGCCCAGTGCATAAGAGACTTGCTATACAGTATGTGGATAGTGTGCGCTCCCACCCCTGGCCATTCCTGTATCTGATTCCATGGTACAAACCGTGTACATGCTAACTGCCCATCAGCCTTCTGAGTGCATGATCACCTTGGCCATTTCCCAGGATGCTTTCTTCTACTCTATCACGGATTCTCCTAGTACACTAATTTTTACAAAACGCTTTCGAAATCCAAAGCAAATCTGATGGTCAAACTATAAAATAACCTTCCACCATTTGTTCTGTTTAGATCCCAGTGAGACAGCGGCAAAGCCACCCTGTTTTGTCTCCACTGTTTGATTACAGTCAATATTCTGCTCTTCTATGCACTAGTGTCCTCCTAAGGGACCTAGTCAGTTGTTATGATTATACAGGGCAGCTTGGTAAATTCTGTAGCTTGATAAACATACATAACCCTGGTACAACCAACTGATCTTAGTGGGGTCCCCCCTCTTTGCCAGAATTGTATCTACACATGTTTTTCCGCACACATGGGACAATAAATAGAGAGTGGAGGCCCAAAGGAGTTTGTGATACGATCAGGGTAAGAAACTTCAGTTGGCCTTAAATGTCAAACCATATCCTTCCTGAATAATCAAGAATGTCAGTGTCTATTACTTTGTACTTCTTGGCATGTACCTTGCACAAATCTCAAGTTTCCTATGATGCATTTTCTAGATGGAAAGTCTTTTTAGAGACCTTTCACTTTTCTACCTTTACTTTTTAGAGTGATGGCATATATTAATTTGGTAATACAAATGCACTACTAATATATATTAGTCATGCAAATTGTACAAACAATAGACCACAGTGAACAAAATATTGAAACAAATTGCAAATCTAACTACCATCCCCAGTCTTCATAATTACCTCGAGTACTGCCATGTTAGTATACTTGAAGCAGCTGGGTCAATCACAGTCTCTTCATTTTATGTTCCCCCCCTGGGGCATTGACCACTGACTCAAATGTGGGCCTCCTGTCCAAGGTAAGCTAACTCAATTCCTGGCATTAGAGGTTTGGAAATGTACCTAAAAAATAACTAAATTCCCTCTGTATGACGGAAGCTGAGAGATGGTAAATATAGGAGCCATTGGTATCCCTGGTATTGAGGTATCCCTGGTATTCAGGAGCAGAAAAAGTGGCGTGGTAACAAGAGAAATGAATGAGACAGACACCCAAATGAGGAATCAAAGAGTAAAAAGGAATCAAAGAGCAGAGAAACGCATTTGACGGATTCCCCCAGTACCGTATCAGTTTCTTGCAGACTATCTTAGTTATCTATCTTTGTGTAACAAATTTAACTCAGAACTAAATTAATAAAGAACATTTATTTTCCCATAATTTCTGTGAGTTGGGAGTCTAGACACAACTTAACTGGATCCTCTGTCCCCAGGTCTTTCACAAAATTACAGTCCAGGCATTGACCAAAGCTACAGTCTCATCTGATGTCTCAACTGGGGAAGGATATTTTCCAGGTTCTCATAGCCGTTGGCAGGATTCTGTTCTTGCCAAGAGTTACATCAAGAACCTTGGCTCCTCTTGAGCTTCGGGCCAGAAGCTGCTGCCCTCGATCCCTTGCCACATAAGCTGATCACAGGGCAGCCCACAACGTGGCATCTGCCTTCATCAGAGTAGAAAGAGAAAGAACAGGATGGAAGCCATGGTCTTTTTTAACCTAGTCTTGGAAGAGACATCCCATCATTTTGGCTGAGTTCTGTTTGTTATAAGTCACTAGATCCAGCCTATACTCATGGGGAGGGGATAAGACATGGAATAAATATCAGGGGCCAGGGGTCATTGAGGGTCATTTTAAAAGCAGCTTGATACAGTGATATCTCTCAGCCTGTAGGCACTGTGAAATAACCCCAATATCTGTGTGATGAGGCTTGATTTTTGCTGAAACTAGCCAAAATTGGTTTCTATTATTGACAGCCAAAATTTCTTCCACGTATCCTACAGTTTAATCAAATTCACCTTTTGAATCAAAGGATAATTGTATTATGAGAACACTTATTACTGCATTTCTAAATTGCTTTTACACACACGCACACACATGCACACACACACACACACACACACACCCCTAACAGATTATTTAACAGTGATGACAAAGGCTGAGATGTGAGAAAACAAAATATTAAGGACTCTTACCAATAGGAAAATCAATACCAAAAAATAAAAATCTCTGAAATCTTCAGATAATCAGTGAATATATTATGATTCGTGCCCTTTTCTATTTTTTTAACCCCTAAATGCTAGCATGGAGGAAGTTTATTTCACTACGCTTTTAATTTTTTAAACATCTTCATTTTCTTTCATCAGATTGTGAAAGAGAAAGGGAAACAAACAAAATGGTATAATACTATGACTAGTTTGAATATTTTTTCTCTTCTTCAGAGTAGGAAATACATTTTTGTGGTGACTATAATATTGAAAAAAAATTAGTGAAAACCCCTTATCTTGGGTTGCTATATCAATCTGTAGGGAGTAGAATAGCTTTTCAAAAAAACCTTTACCAAAAAGTCCCCTTCCTGGTTTTTCCTGCAAACATTAACCTCAAGCATTACTTTCTTCCATATTATTTGTACACTTAACCTCAAAATTGGATCCAAGAAGTCACGAGCAGATAGAAGAAGAGTCCAAAAGTCGGCCCTCTGTAGACCAGGCCGGACAAGCTTCATGGTGGAGATGAAAACCTCTCATCTCATAGATGCTGAACAACTGCCTCTCAGGGTCTCACCCCTCAGCTAGGAACGAGATAAATATGCACCTTAACCACACAAACGTTTTCTTTTCAGTTTCTGGATTGGAGTTTTATCTTTCCTGTGCAGAATCAATATAGCTTTGCACAGAAAAATTTGCAAGAAATCAAAAAAGCTGGTTTAAAAAACCAACAAAGAGACATAATGGGCATAATTTTCCAAGTATGCCAGGACAGGACCATGCATTGGAGTTTATCTAAGAAAGCAAAGAAATTCCCAAAGGATTACATCGAGTTGGTTTCTCATTTTGGTAAAGATTTCTTGTATCTATTGGTTCTGTCAATTAAAATAGACCCTACAGGATATAATGATGGTATAAACCATGTCCAGAAGGCCTCCAAATTAGAAAAGACAATTTAGTGGCACCCAAAGGAGGTGGGAGGGCAAATACGGATCATCTTTCCCAGGTGTCTGCTCTTGATTTTGACCATTTAAAAAAAGTGGGGGGGGGGGGATGTTTGGAGAAGAAAAGAAAGACTCACATAGCTTTTTCCATTGAAGACAACATACATTTCTATTTTTCTCAGTTGATAAGTGTCCAGATAACCTACATAAGCAAAAATCCTTCTTACAACCAGCCATTTCGTATACTACTGGTTTCCTCTATCTTGTAAATGTTGGTTGGGGCCTGACTGGGGAAGCCTGCTGACTTTTTCCAATAGTTCATCCACCACCTCATCCTGATTGGCACAACTTATCTTCAAGTGGGTGATGCCCTGTCTCAATGATAACACCAGATGGGCCAGTAAATCTCAGTTTCGACTACACGTTAGAATTATCTGGGAGAGCTTTAGGAAAAAAAAAAAATCCCAATTTCCAGGCTGCCCCGTGGGCCAATTTTTTTCAGAATGTGTAGTGGTAGGGTTCAGGCATTGCTATCTATGTTTTTAAAGATTTTATCTATTTATTTGACAGAGAGAGAGAGAGAGCACAAGCAGGTGGAATAGTAGGCAGAGGGAGAGGGGGAAGCAGGCTCCCTGCTGAGCAGAGAGCCCTATGCGGGGCTGGATCCCAGGACCCTGAGATCATGACCTGAGCCGAAGGCAGTTGCTTAACCAACTGAGCCACCCAGGCGCCCCTCAGACACTGATATTTTTTAAAGCTCCCCAGTGTTTATAACATGTATTCAAAGCTCAAAGCCACTGCTAGATGCCATTTTGGTACATTAACTATGATCTTAATCGATGAAAATGATAAACTATCAGGGAACTTAAGAAATAATGTATTCATTACACCTCAATAAATTTTTAAATAAAATTTTAATTTTATTAAAATAATTGAATATCATTAATTAAAAATAATTAAAATAATTATTTAGAATTAAAAAAGAAAAAAGAAATGAATTTTCCCTTGGAAACACAATACCACCAATTAGTTTAAGACAGTAACACAAACTTGTTGGGTCTTTACTATTAGGCTTAAGGAAAACACATTCCACAAATTTCCATTAATTGTAGAAAACATGTTCTCTCTTCTGGAAGGTTCGTTGGAGGGGAAGATGGTACTGTTTCTGATAAACTGCCAAAGAGAACACTATAAAAAGGTACCAGATGGCTGGGTGGCTCAATTGCTTAAGCGTCTGCCTTCGGCTCAGGTCATGATCTCAAAGTCCTGGGATCAAGCTGCTCGGTGGGGAGAGCCTGCTTTCTCCTTTCCCTCTGCTGCTCCCCCTGCTTGTGTTCTCTCTCTCTCAAATAAATAAGTAAATCTTTTTTTTTTTTTTTAAAGCACCAATTAAGAACCAGGGTAACGGTGTTTATAGTAGTATACCACAAATGTGAGAAGCAACCTTTTCATTATTAAACCAACCATGACAAAGTAAGAATAGAATACTGAAGTCTGGAAGGAAGTCTTTACAATGTGCAGTCATATCCTTCTACGCCTGGAGAAGCAGTCAGAGAGGAGTGGTTAGGCTAATATTTTCTCACTCTTGAGGGCTGTTTGAAAAAACCACCCTTCTCCTCATTCCTAGTCCAGGGATTTTGTCTTCAATGTATGCAAAAATGTCTCATTTTGTGTCTGGCCAATACTAAATGCTCAATAAATTGTAGCGATCGGTAGAGGTAATGTGGCAAAAATGACTGTATTGGCAATAATAATGTCTACAAAGCTTTATTCAGTGTTACCTTCACTACCTCAAAATACCTCACAAATAAAAACAACTGTTTCTTTGGTTGGTGACACCTCACTTATTTGAAACACGGGAAGTTTCAGAGCAAAATAATGAAAGAGGGCTGGTAAAAAAGGCTTTTATTAGAGCTTCCACAAAAACTGAAAATAGCCTTTTACTACTGAATGGCTCATCAACTGAACATTTTATGTAACCAATTATAAAATATATATAATGTCACCTGACTTTATCAAGAAGATTCTAGAGTATCGTTGGCCTGATGAAAATACTTTATATATCTACAAATATATGTTGGAGACTTAAAAGTACTTCCCTATCTTACTTAATTCTCATATATAGTAAAAAAATATAGACATTATTACTCCTTCTTTATAATTAAAACGCAAGCTTACAGGATGAGAGGGACTTAGCTAAGGGGGTTGAACTAATAAGTGGCAGAGGTAACATTTCACTGCAGGTTTTCTACCTCTGAGTCCTTCATCAAGTTACATAGTTGGACCCTGTCATCGCACTAGCCTATTGAATAATTGACGTTACAGAACTATAGTGTAACTCTATGTCCTTGCTTTCCTTGAGCAAAATGGAATCGTGCTCTATTTGACATCCTGTTTTTTGAAAACATGGTACCTCATTATGTTGAGTATTTCTTATTTGAAGGCTCTGGAGACAACTTATTCTCAGAATTCAGAGCCAGGAGAAGATCTGTTTCAACCAACAAGCTGGGAGCTTCTTCTCATTCGGAGAGTCACACGATCCACCGAGTGTCTCTCCTTCTCCCGACTTCTAGGAAATGCAGAACAAAGTTTTACACTTGATCACTGTAGTGTTCTCAATCTGGTTTTCTGTGACATACCATCCCCTCTTCCTTCCCCCCACATCCTGCGAGAGCACTATGATCTTTATATGAGACTTTTGTTTTTCAATATTTGTCAATGATTCCATTTTATTGTACTGTGACTCTGGTAGACATCTGTAGTGTTCAACTACCTGAAGTCTATTTACCCCCTTTTGTGGTAATAAAATGTCACTATTTCTTGGTTCCTTCCTTTCCCCCATTCTCAGTCCATATGGGTTAGAGAGGATTAATCCTGGTCTTTCAGAACCAAGGGTGGGACCATGACACAGGCCAGGCCACTGTCCTCTGTTGCTCCAACCACAATTAATGATATAACATAAGTCTCGTCTATCAAAGCACATTTGAATGCTTTCACTAACGTGACTGTGAAGAGGGTGCTCATTTTCCACTAGAATGCCCAAGAATATGGGATGAAAAACTAGAGCTTCCAGCTGCCATTGCTCCTCAGGAGACAGTGCTTGACAAAGGATCCAAGAGAAGAAAAGAAGACCTGAGATGTGAAGATAGGGAAACCCATGCCTAGTAACTTCTTGAAATCTTTGGATCTAGTTGTGTTAGATGTGTGTTCTACCTCAGGACTTCCACTACGGGGGCTGATAAATTCCCTTTTGTGCCTAAATCATTGTAGTTGGGGGTTTTCTGGACCTTGTAATCCAATATTGGTTAAGAAATATAGTTATTTATTTTTTACCACCACAAGTTCTATTTGAGAGTAGGCAGGACACATATCAAACTAAATACACACTATGTGAGGGTTTTTATTCTTAATATTATAATGAATCAAGACAACTTTTGAGTAGCTGGGGGTTATGTTGGTCATCAACGCTTCTTTCATAAGGACTGAAATATAACAACCTTACAATTCATCCTTTCTTTGTTTTGTTTCTGCTCATTAGATAGAACATAGCAAAATAAAAAATATGCTCATTTTCTTCCACTGTGGTAATAAATCTGAAGCCATTGTTAATAGACTACTTTTCAATTTCACATAAACAGATTCCATGAACATCGCGCCCTTTTTAAACAAGGATGTTGCAGCTCTTACAGCTCTAAGATGCTCAAGTTAAATTCAAAAGGCTCTTCTGGACCAGTTACATCGCTGTTGGACTTTCTTGCTGACATATTTCTGTCTCACTATCTCTGATTTCTTTAGAAATAATGGCAAATGCATGAACCATTCCTGAATAGTTCTATTTGTTCTTCTGTTGTGGATTGTCACTCTGATTTTTATTATTTAGATTCAGTGCCTCAAGATTGAACATAACTTTATGCCTGGTCCTCTTGTCAAAGGTTCAAAGTGTGGCTTAAAGTCTGTGTGTGTGTGTGTGTGATGGAATTAGTTTCGTTTCTTAAAAATAGCTTCTAGTTACACTTTCTTTTTTTTTTAATGTTTTATTTACTTATTTGACAGAGAGAGAGATTACAAGTAGGCAGAGAGTCAGGTAGAGAGAGAGGAGGAAGCAGGCTCCTGCTGAGCAGAGAGCCCGATGGGGGCTCAATCCCAACACCCTGAGATCATGACCTGAGCTGAAGGCAGAAGCTTTAACCCACTCAGCCACCCAGGCGCCCCTAGTTACACTTTCTGTTATGAACTGAATGTTTATGTCTCCCAGAATTTATATGTTAAAGCCATATCCCCCACTGTGATAATATTTGGTGATGTGGCCTTTGGGAGGTGACTGAGATCAGAGTGGTTCAGAGTGGAAGATAAGGCCATCATAATGGGATTGGTGTCCTTATAAGAAGAGGGAAAAGAGACAGTTCTTCCTCTGCCATATGAAGACACAGCAAGAAAGAGGCTGTTTGCAAACCAGGAAGAGAACTCTCAACCATACAACACTTTGATCTTGGACTTCCCCACCTCCAGAACTATGAGAAATCAAATTTCTGTTGTTTAAGCCATCTAGTCTGTGGTACGTCGTCATGGCAGGCCTAAGCTAAGTCACCCCCCTAAGGATATTTCCAGTATGTGTGGCCTCAAATATACTGCAGACTCTTATCTTTTTTTTTTTTATCTGCTAGACGTAGTAGTTTAGGGAAAAAGTCTGCTAAAATTGGGAATAAATAACCAAACTTGTGAAGTTGTATTTTATCTTCACGATGGAATGAAGATCTCCCATTAAAAGGCAAATCTTCCTTTTCAAAAGCTTGAATAGGAGATTTCTTTAAAAAGAAATACATCTGCTTAAATATAGGTTGCTGGAGATACAAAAAGCTAAGAAAGTTTTTGGCTTTTATCCCATAGCATTTTCATTTCAGGGTGAATTGGATGCATTTTAATTCAGGCATAACTCTGAAGTTTTCCTCCTTATTTTCTTCCCCCCTTTTCTGATGGACAAACAAGCACATCTAGTCCTTTCATTTCGTCAGGATGATTTTTAGCCTTCACATGATCTGTGTTTATCTGGAGGCAGTGTTGTTTGGTGAGAGACCATTGGTTTCAGAGTCCAAAGACCCGTTTTAGCCCTTTCTGACTAGCTGAGGGAGTTTGAGCAAACCATTTAATTTTTCCTATTTTCCAATCAGTAAAAAGAGGTCATGAACACTCCAGATTTTTTTAAGGATTACACGAGTAATTCCGGCAGCTGTCCTTTTCCTCAACCAACATCACTAGCAAAGACTCTTAAGTGTCTTCCTTGTGCTATGCACTGTACAAGGCCCTGGGAACCCAAGGATAAAACAGAGATTTTTGAAAAAATAGTTTAAATAACACACTGCTTCAATCACAAATCTCACAGGCTGATTGATAGAGAAAGCAGATAAATAAACACATAAACGTGAGGCACGTAAGTGTGCTAGCTTTCTGAAGGCTTGTAACTCTGTTATTATGCCTGTCCTTCTACTTCTTCTTTTAATGTCTTTTTCCTAAAAAGTTATGGACTCCACGAGGGCTCTGTCTGCTTTGCTTACTATTCCATCCGTAGGGCCCTCAGCATAATTATTTAGGAAGTGGGAGGCAAAAAACAAGAAAAAAAAGTCTGGGGAAGTCACTTGAGAAATTCATTGTGATATCATTCCCAGAGCCATTCAATGTTAAATGACATTTGCAGCTTAATCCTAAAAGGACAGGAAAACCCCAACCTTCCATTTTTGCACAACCTGAGAGCTCTGCTTTCGCATCATTCTTTGCATATCAGCTAACTGCGTAAAATCCCTATTGCTGGGCACCATTTTTCTCTTGGCCCTGAGTTTACATGAGAAAATAATAAAGTCAGGTACCAGTTTTCATCCTCTTTGACTAAATTACATTAAGCCAACAACAACGAAAAAGAAAAGCAAAATTGATTGGCTTCATTTCCCAGATACACAAGAGTGCTCTGTTGAAATAATGGCCTTAAGTATTTCATGGTCACAGTCCTTCTACACATTTCTGGTTTGAAGCCGTAGCTATGCCCGGCTCGTCCTTGCAGTAAATACATCACCAGCGTGCGTAATCTCATTCTGTAACCTCCCGCAAATCCCAGGGACGTGCGGAATTCATCAGCTCCAAGAAATGCAAGGCTGAAGTTTGAAGAGAAAATCCTCTCCCTCTTACAATTTCAAATATATTAAAAGAAATGCCCTTAATGGGGATTTTTTTTTTTTTTTTTTTTTTTTTTTTTGGGTACGGATAGGTCCCTCTGACCACAGTCGATGTGGAAGTGTGTTTAATTCCTCCACCAAGAGGACTTAATGGAAACTGGGATCTCGAAGGAACACAGAATTTTTACTGGTATCTGCCATTAATTTATTCTGTTTTCTAAAACCTGATCCCCAGGAAAGAGATGCGTTGGGAACTATAATTGAAAACAGGGAATTCTGATGAGGTTGGGATGGTATTTTTAAAAGATAGGCATTCATAACTTACCATGGGCTCTGCAAATTAGAAAACAAGATCAGAAGGATGTTCCTAATATGGAAAAGTTTCAGAGCCTCTCCAAGGTTATTTATTTATTTATTTATTTACTTTCCAAGAATGAAGGGAAGGTTGAGGAAGTTTGTCGATAGAAAGTAAACAGGCCCCGTAACTCTGAAAATCAGCTCAGTAGCGAAGAGCTGACATTTTCTAGCCATTGTGACCTTATTTGAGAAGATTATATTGCTTGTCAGGTCAGAACTTGTGTCGGAGAGGCAAGTGTCAACTTTCTGCTTCAAGATTAGGCAGGCAGGAGTCGGTATGTCTGGTTACACGGGACCCAACCTGCCCTTGACCCATAGCTTTACATTTGTTCTTTATGGCAGAAATCTTTTTCCAAAAGCTCTCAGAATGGTGCTGATGTGTAGGAAAGAAAACTTCATCTCATTATTTCTCCCCAAGCAGCAGATGCCTCTATGATAATAGGAAAATAAGAATATTATTGAATTTTCCTAATGGCATCAACTTACTGCCCTAAAGTCTGGTATTTTTTAAAGCCCATTAAAGGCTGGAACCCATGGCTTTTTTAGAAGCCCTTTTCCCTTCCCCAGAAACACAAAGGAGAGGATTCTAGTATTGTGTACACTGGAATAGTATGTCTCCAAAAGATTTGAATAATCATCTATTATTAAAGCATAACCTAATTTTATCACATTATAACTTTCCTTAAGAACAATTTATACTCTGTGTGGAAGAGACAGAGACAGACAGAGACAGAGAAAGAGAGAGAAAATAAGATGAGAAAATTACTAAAATCTTTCAACTGTCTAAGTTTGTTGGGGTAATTTGATCTTTCCCTCTGGGGCACATAGGGAATAGTATTTACTGAGACTAATGTTATCAAGATGGTGAAAATTCCCCCCTTGATATATAGGCTTTGAAATGCTGACGAAGTCGGTGTAAACAGGCACAGCTCACCTTTGTGACTTGGTTCCTCAGGAAAGATAGACTAAAGTCCCCGCCTTCTTTCCTACCAATCCCCCTCTCTCCTCACATACCTTCCATGGCAAAAGGATATTCTAAATTTATCATCGAATTATAGGCAGTTGGAGGGCGCTGCCACTGAAATAAATTGTTCTCCATAAGTCATGTTTGTGATTTGCAAATGCTAGAAAAGCCACAGGAAAACTGTGGGAGGGAGAGAAGTCTCAAGTCGACTCCCTGCTGAGTGCGGAGCCAGACACAGGGCTCAGTCCCATGACCCCGAGATCATGACCGGAGCCGAAATCAAGGGTGGGGGGCTTAACCAACTGAGCCACCCCAGTGCCCCGAAAACTGTAATTTTTGATGCTAGACCACCATCGAAAGCATTTAAATTCAGAGCAGCGCATATAATTGCGGACCCTATACCTGGCACGTTGGATCTGGCTATCTTTTTGCAAACATCCACTTTCTTTTATACTCAACTCTTAATTCATATGATGAGAATTGGGATAATTAAAGTCTAATTTCAATGGGAAAGTTCTGAAAATGCTTACAAATTGGTTACCCTCTAGTTCACTGTTTGAAAAAAAAATTGAATAGGTTCAGAAATGTTGGTATGGATTCAATTCACCATATGTCCACTTAATGATTATTTGGAAACAACAAGGAACAGACCTCCCACAGACAACTCTCTTTATTACTAGATTTCTTCAAAGCATAGGCTCAGAATACAATATGTTTTGAGCTTCAAAATGGATAAGAAGCTGGCCCCAAGAAGACGAATAAATGAATTTAACTGGTCCTTGGACAATTATCCAGAAAGACCTTCATACAATATATGCAATGAATTGTAGCCTTTTATCCCTTTGTATTCAAAGGCATTACACACTCAGTAATACAAATGTGGAGGGAAAGGGTTATAATGGTGAGTAGAATTGGGGAGATCTAGCCTGTCAAATTTGTGCAGTTCCAAAGAATCCTGACTCTGGAGAGAAAAGATCTGAGTGCCCATTTGGTAATTATTCTTTAAGCTTCAGCATCCTTATTTCATTAAAATGATCTAATAACAATCTCTCTTGGTTCTTGTGAAAATTAAAATAGATGATATGTAAAATAGATGGTTTATAAAACATAGAGCACTATGCAAATGGGATACATTATGTTTTTTGAATTACATGGCAGAGAAGGTCTGGGGCATCAGTATGATAAAATAGGTATTTATTTCAGGCTAATGTCAGTGATGGGCTGGAACTAGCTCGTTCTGGTTTGTACTGGCTTGGGAGAGCTGATTGT
This sequence comes from Procyon lotor, assembly GCA_028646535.1. Lineage (NCBI taxonomy): Eukaryota > Metazoa > Chordata > Mammalia > Carnivora > Procyonidae > Procyon > Procyon lotor. The sequence goes on from CM053611.1 coordinate 85,969,266, forward strand.
TAAAGTTTCAGGAATTACAGGAGCCAGTCGACATGACGGTGGAGCTTGAAATCAGCCATGGCGGGGGGTACTGACACCATGGAAATGGGCTAGTTCTCCAATCAGGGTTTGTTCCCTTCCCCTCCCTCTCTCTCCTGACAGCTAGTTATCAGGAACATCACTGGAAACTCATTCTCTAGGCTTGGGTAGAGGTCCAGCAATCTATCACTATGTAACAAAACCACTCCAAAATTGAGCAGCTTCGTGTAACAGCCATCATTTGTTATGTTCTGTGCGATGTCGGGTCTCAGCAAGGCAGTTCTGTGCTCCGAGGTAGTATCAGGACTGCACTCGTCCAGAGGCTTCACTGAACAGCGATATCCAAGAGAGCTTAATCGCACGGTTTAGCAGTCAGTATGAACTATTGACTGGGTTCTCATCGGGGACTGTCTATAGAAGCACTTAGGTTCTCCTTCACATGGTCCCTCATAGGACTTGTGTTTCTTACAATATTAAAGCTGGGTTTCCAAGTTAGGACATTCCGAGTGTGAAGATAGAAGCTGTAGATCTCTATGGCCCAGTCTTGGAAGTTACAGAATTACTTTCTTCACTTCTAGAGATCAAAAAAAGCCACTGCCAAAGATTTTGCCACCATGATATCTGAATTCATAGAAACTGAAGAGTATTCATTAAGTTGGATGCCAATATTTTTAATGAGTCCCTCCCCTAATTTCTTCTTTAACTGGAGATAAATTTTATTGCTTTATGCTACGTATTTTGCCAAATTTAAAGTCTCCCTTAGTCTTGATGCATCACCTACACAACTGGACAAATATACCAGACGACTGAGGATTTACTGAAAAGAGAATTAAGAAAATTTTCTCCAAGTCCTCTAAAACACAATGGATTCCTAAAAGAGCATATCAAGTATTTTGAAGAATGAAAAGGAGTTAATCATAAACCTAACCAGGAGTTGTCTGAGTGACTGTGTGAGTCAGGTTTGTAAGGCGACCAAAGCGGTTTCCCAGGCATCTTGGAACTGCAAACAAAGTACAGCTGGGTTAGATACAGACTGGAATGCTCCACCACCATCCAGTCAAGGGAGGCCCTGTTGGTCAGCAAACATCACAAGAAGAGAGCAGAACGCGGGATGTGTGTCAGTTATGACGCTCCCAGCTGTAAGAAATAGAAAACCTAATTAAATGAGATTTATCATCCCACAAAATGAGAATTCTTGAGTCTGGTAGTTGCAAGGTTGTTTAATTTAATAGCTCAATCACATCAAGGGTTATGGGCCTGCTTCTTTGTGTTTTCTCTAGGCATTACCCTCACAGTGGGTGGCAATATATTGTGCTGCTCAGATCCAAACACTAAATCCTCATATGGCCAATTCTAAAGGCAGAGCCGAAAACCAGGTGAGAGGAGGAGGAAAGGCAGTTCTGTTGCCCTCATCTCTTTCTCTCTCTCTCTGGGGAAGAAAAATAGTCTCTCTGCAGGGGAAGAAAAATATTTCCCATACCACTAACCAGATTTCCTCTTACATCTGATTGGTCAGAACTGGGTCTCATGCCCATCCTTTAACCATTCACTAGCAAAAGGGAATGGATTAACCATAGTCCAGCTGAACCAATCCCCTGGAACTTTGGGGAAGACTATCTTTCTTGAATACATCATTATCAGGTATCTGAACAAATTAGAGTTGTACTGGCAAAAAGGAAGCAGGATGTGGCTATGGGGTGGGGAAAACCAACAGTGTCTTCTGGGTTGAAGACTTTTTTTTAGATTTTTTTTTTTTAGATTTATTTATTTATTTGAAAGAGAGAGAGATAGAGAGAGAGAGTGCCTGAGTGTGAGGAGGGACAGAGGGAGAGTGAGAGAAGCAGACTTCCTGCTGAGCCCAGAGCCCGATGTGGGGCTTCATTCCAGGGACCTGAGATCATGACCTGAGCTGAAATCAAGAGTCCGATGCTTAAGCAACTGAGCCACCCAGGCCACCCTCCACTCCCCGGATTGATTTTTAAAATGGCAGCCTGGTTCTGAGGGATCGATCCATCTAGAAGTGCAAAAACTTAGTGTAGACCCCAGAGCTAGGTGTAGGGTCTTAGATAAATAAGCTGGGGTTCAGGATAGTCTCAGCAGAGAACTGAACAGTAGAAATGAGTAACCTAGATTTATGGAGCACAAAGCTAGGAGTTTCCCCTTCCAACATCACATTTAATACTCTGAAAGGAAAGTGCCATTATCTCTGTGTTAGGAATGAGCCTCAAAGAGAAAACTGTTGAAAAATTAGTGAAGCTAGAAATTAAAATGCGCGTCTTTTTAATTCCAAGGATGGTCTGGCTCAACACCATGTTGATGAGAGCCATTTCAAGTTCCACTTAATGTGAGATACTGCTCTTTCCTCTTGTATCTCTCCAACATCCTCACCCTCTCTGCTGCCCCCACAACCTTGCTCAAAGGGAGGAAAGTGGTGAGCAATAAGAGCTAGAAGCATCTACATTTTGTGATAGATACCAAGGCCCTGTCTCAAAGCTCTGTATGGAGGGAGTAATGAGAAAAAGCACAAAATAGTCATACAAACAATGGTGACAGTACATTGCAGCCTTTTATTTAACGTCACTGACCTCATCAATTTGGTCAATTTGAGGTGAACTGGTGGTTGGATGCATCAATATCAAGGGTGAATACCCTGAATACTCAGATTAAAACTCAAATTGGTTTTGAAATTCAGAATTATTTTGATATTGGATATTTTCACGGTTAATGGTACTGAAAGACCTCACTGCATAAATGCTTTGACCTCCAAAATTTGGTGACTACCTGTGTGTCCTTATTCTTTCGAGCTGTTTGATGGAGAAAGTGGCTGGATGATTGACCTCTGCTATAGAGGACATTTCAGCAAGAAAACAGTCATTAGACCCTTCGTATTTCTTTCTCCACTAGGCAGCCACATTGATCACAGATGATTAAGCTTTCATCTGAGTCTTCAGAAGGCCACCATACAAAGGCTTCTCTCTTTGGGAAACATTTCAAGAGGAGCTTATTCTAGGAGGCTTTCTTGGGGGGGGGCGAAGGTAGCAGGGGTCACTTTAGGCAGGATATTTTCAGCCCATAGATTAAGTTGTTTATGGGCCTACAAACACATTCCCTTCTGTTAAACAGAGTGAAGCAAACTTACATCACTCCCCATAACATTTTCTAACATATAATGTTTCTTTCTTTGACATACAAACTATGTTGTAGGATGGCGAACATCCAGGAGGAATTGCAAAATTTAAGCAATGACTCAGACCCTCCAATCCCCCAATGCTTTAACATTCGTTTCATTAAAAAATTTTGCAAATGACCAGATATTTATCTGGGCTTTGCAGCTTTCGTCCTAAAAAATAGTGCCATGTAGATGGCACTTCAACTTAGAACTGCATAGGTTGTATCATATTTATAACTTTTTTTTTTTAATTCCCCCTGCAATGCCTTGTTCCCAGCAAAAGAGATCAGGAACTTGGTGATAATGGATCACAAACAAAGAAACAACAACAAGAAAAACTACCCAATGGTGCCTTTATCCTAGTTTCTCTTGGCTCAACGCATCTTTAAAAGTGGCAAGCATTTCCCCAGGGAGACCATCCAGCCAACAGCTTGAAAACACAGTGCTTTTAGGAGGCTTTGGCTGCGAACATGAACCAAGGTGATGACTGGGGCGCTTGCTTGGCTACAGTCTTGTTCCATTCGTAGCAGGACAGCAGTGAAATGTAGAAGAAAAACAAATTTTAATAAAAGAAAAGCAACTCAAACAAAAACACATTGCTCTGGCTATCACGGTCCATGGATTCTGTGGATTCTGGTAAATTAGGATAATTGTCCCCAGTGCCCGTGTGTGTGTTGGGGGGGGTGCGGGGGTGTGCGTGGCGCAGGCACAAGCTGAAGAGGGGGAGGGGCCCTATTGCAGCTGGGCATCTGGAGGAGGAAGAAACCCCCTCCAGCTGTTGCCAAACAAGAGTGGAGTCTAATTCATACATAATGCAGGCAGTCAATTATGCATGCCCGTGCATATTATCAGACCTATATGTCGCAGAGGGAACAAACAGCCATTTTCAAACTCAAGTTCTTCCAGGGAGGGTAGAATGAAAGGCCCTTTTGTCCTTTTGTGTACTTTGAAGGTGGGTCTGCCACTAGGTCTTTAAGAAGGGCCTGGAGAGAAACCCTGGCTCCATCAGGGGGCCCCCTCTCTGGCCAGTCTGGAGGGGAAACGTTTTGAAGCATATGTTAATAAGTATATATCTGATTATTAACTCCCTGCCACGGAAAGCACACACTCTCTGCTCCGTTTCTCTTAGGACTGCCCGAACAGTGCCGTCAGAAAAATGGACCTTAAACCTTTCATCGCTGATTCTTTCTAGTCAATCTCCTCAGCCATCATGATCAGGAAGAAATTAATTTCCTGCTTCGGTGAGGAAAGTTTTAGCTTCCAAAGTGGACCAGACTTTACTTCCTTCTCTGTCTTTTGAATCCCCTTTCTTTCGGAGCCCCCAACGCCACCAATACCACAATTCTGTAGTAATACAGGTATGATGATGTGGGGGCTGTTTTCCCAGCTAACCCTGCCTGCCCTCTTTCACCAAACTGCCGAATTTTGTAGTAATATGTTGGAGAGATATCTAAAGAAAATCGGAAAGCTGCTCGGTGTACACATTCACCAAGCTCGTAAATTGCAAATATATATGCTGAATCTGTATGGTGATATTTGGTGACATCCCTGCCCCTCTTCCTCTTTCTAAAATCTTCACTCTCTCCTTACACTCCAATCCACAGGGTATAGTAAAGACAAACACATTATATTGTAACTCTGATCCCCAGGTCAGGGGCGATTGGTTCAGGATTGGCTAATGAAGTGGGATTTTTTTTTTGTCTCCCGGAAAAATAGGCCTATCTTGCTCTTCAGAGCTGTAAAGTTCCAGAGATGTTGACTGTAATGTTTTCCACATGTGGCAAAGAGAAAGTGAATCCTAACAGTTTTGTTGTCCTTGGTTCCAATTTTTTTTCTGAGATCAAGTAATGTTCTTTTCTTAGTTTCCATGAAACATCTCAGTATCCTCATTCATAATAAATTATCCTCTGTGTTTCAGCTGGTTTGAAATGAGTCTCTGTCCCTTGCTGAGAAAAGAGTCCCAAGTAATACGGCAGCTATCTTTCAAAAGAAAGTTAAACTTTGTTCCTGGTTTGGGTCTGAGTTCCATGCTGGGAAGAGAGGCAGCACCTGACTTAGAGAAAAAAAAGCAGGATTTAGTGCCAAGGGTTGTTTTAAATTCTTTTGTCTTTTACCAGCTCTGTGCCCTTGGGTAAATCGCTTAACCTCTCTGATATTAGCTCCCCTGCAATGTTGTTTTTAGGCTTGGAGAGAGCACGTGCAAAGTAGCAAGATTATCACAGGTAGCCAATGAATGGTTAACTCTACTCTGAAAATAACTATCGAAATACTTAAAAAGAGCCCTCAAGAGTGTAACACTGCAAAGCAGACTGGGTTTATTCGCCTCCCTTTTTTCTTTTTCTTTCTTCCTACCCACTTCCCTCCTTTTTTTCTTCTCTCCCTTTCATCCTTCCTTTGCAGTTTATTTCCCTTTTAGAGAACCGGAACTGGTGCAGGATTTCCAGTATTCACCCATTCACTACCAAGGAGTGGCTAGAGCATTGGCGTAGAATCCTTTTTGAGCACATACTCTTTACCAGAATTATGTTCTCCATTGTTTCTGATCCACTGTTTCTGGCTTCAAGGTTTCCAATATGACCCACTGACTTCATTTGGGGTCCTCAAGGTTCAGAGGCAGAGATGCACATAGCAGTAGTTAACTGGGCAGGGTAGGGGTGGGTTTATGTGTGGGTTGTGAGCAGCAGGAAGGAGCCGAGGGAGAGTGTGGCTCGCGCTGGAGCTGTTACTGGGGCATCAATGCGTCCCCCACAGACGGAGCTCTCGAGCTGGGATGGCCTTCAAAGTTACCCCACGGAGCCAAGGCGGCTGGGCCTGCTTGCCCCAGCATTCACGAGGCATCCTGGGTTGCAGGCTACTCCCAGACAGGATATAACCCCAGGGCCAGGCAGTCCTCTTGGGCCAAGGGCAGTCTTGGAGAGGCACTCAAGTGTCAGAGTCAGCACCCGGCACTCCCGGCATCTGGAAGGGTGAGTCCCTGGGTCCTGAAGCAGGTGTCTACCACTCTGATTCCAATCCATCATCGTAGTAACTGAATATTGAGCAAAGGGTTCTTTATGCAATAGAGGAGATAACTATGCAAAATATCCTCTGAACATATTTGTAGAAGTCACTCTTTTTTACTCCCTTAATCTCAGACTTATTTGCTAACTTCTATGATTTGGGAAAAAGTCTTCAGCCACAGTCTACTACAAGGAAAATAGTCCTTGCAGCAGAAAGTGATAGTAGGATGTTACCAATTATAGGCTCGCTACCACTGTCCAATCTAGGTGCCAAATTCCACGTGTGGAGGCCATCAGCTCTACTGTAGAGTTGAGCATTTTAAATTCCTAGACAGACTGATCAGAGGAAATGCATCCAGTAATCTCTGTAATCCAATAGGGCACCAGACAGAAGACCTGCATCGTCAGCATAGGCTGGGAAAGAACTTAATGTACTACCACTTATAAGGCAGTAAGTTCAGGGCCTTTAAGGCCTAATGGATTAATAAAAAAGGGAGAAATAGAGGAGAATTTAAAATTTCACCCTACCTTATTTTATATCTCATTCAAAATAGGATGACATTCTATCATTCTAATCAATCTGGATCACTCTAATCAGTTTGGAAATAGGTCTCTTTTGAGGACTCTGAATGATTTCTTACAGGTGTTGTCTGGGTCACAAAGTGATGGGGCATTCAGTCCTAAAAAGTTCTGTTGTGGAATTTTTCACACACATATATATTACCATTGTGTCTATCCCTACATTTAGCCAAATGACTAAGTTCAGAGTGGAGGAAATATTAACTTGTTTGCCATCATGCTTTCCAAAAAATATACTGATATGAAAATTATACTTTAAAGCTAATCACGTTGATTTATGTACAATGGTAGATATTTGTGGGTGTAGATAGATGCTTAAAATCTTTTTTTCCTCCTGGAAACTATGGTCCTTCTAATCCCATCCATGGTGTTGTACTAAGGAATACACGTCCTGCCCCTGCCATAGTTGTTCTAGGAAGGAGCATCTGACCAATGTGAGGTCATTGTTTTCTCTGCCTAGAATTTAAAAACTGAATTGAGGGCAGAGAAGTTAGGCTCCCTTTGCCAGTGGAACTCCCCAGGTGTGAGCCTTGGGGACTAGCAGTGGTCTCAGTCCCTGCCATGGGGAACATGCCATTATGTGAAAAGAAGCAAAGATAGAACAATAGATGGAAAAAAGAAGAGTGGGCAAGGTCTAAACACCTATTTCCAGTTTTTTCCTAAAGCTTAAATGAATCCCTAACTTTTGCAAAGGTTGATCCATCAGTCCTTACTTGATTATTTCAAATACCTCGATATCTGTCCCACGAATACCCTTTGTACTAGTGCAAATTTTATTTCTTTCATCTGGAATTAAGTAATAATCACAGCTAAAAAAACATGCACATAATATGAATTAAAGCTTCTCTTTCCCTTAGACCCATGGTGTATTCGTTTTCTAGGGCTGCAACGATAAATAATAAACTTTGTGGCTTAAAACCAGAAATTCATTCTCTCGATGTTATGGTGGCCAGAAATCTAAAATCAAGGCATCCACAGAGCCACACTTCCTCCAAATTGTCCTTTTTTTTTTTTTAAAGATTTTATTTTTTTATTTGACAGAGAGAGAGAGAGCACAAGTAGGTAGAGCAGCAGGCAGAGGGAGAGGGAGAAGCAGGCTCTCTCTGCTCAGCAGGGAGCCCAATGTGGGCTCATCTCAGGACCCCAGGATCATGACCTGAGCCCAAGGCAGACACTTAACTGACTGAGCCACCCAGGTGCCCCTTTCTCCAAACGCTTAAAGAGAGAATCTTTCCTTGCCTCTTCCTACTGGTGGCTGAGGTGTCCTTGGCTTGTGGCAGCACATACCAGTTTTTGCCACTGTGTTTAGGATCGCTTTGAGTCTCTTTATCTCCCCAAACTCCTCTTCATCTGTCTTATAAAGTCACCGGTCATTGGATCCAGGTTCCACCTATATCCAGGGTTATCTCATTTAAAGAGCCTTAATGACATCTGTAAAGACTCTTTTTCTAAATAAAGTCACATTTACAGGCAGATCAGTTCTAGTGAAATTTCCTTTTGAGGGGTCCCTATTCAATGCAATGCACTGAATAAGAAAATGGCTCTCAATCCAGAGTGATTTGCTTTTCAGCATCAATTCCTCATGGAAACATTTCTGCCTGTCACTACTTGGGTCAGTGATGGTACTGACATAGAGGGGATAGAGATACGACTCCACATCCTAAAATGCACGGGAAAGTCCCCAGCAACAAAAAATAACCTGGTCCCTAATGCCACTACAGGTTGAGAAACCCCGCTGAGACCATTGCAGTAATGGAGCAATCTGGTGAACGCTGGCTGTGGACAACTAATATGGGTGCTAACCAAACACTGAGACTCCCTGAGAGAACGATCTAGAACCGGGGGAAGTCATCACTGCCTAACTTAGCAAATAATCAACTGCAACTAATGTAAGTGCTGTGAAGCAGAATAGTTACCTAATTATATAACACGTCATGTTATCCCTGAAGTTCTTAAATTCTTATTTGCACAAGTATAAAATTCATATTTTTCATATTTCCATCTTTCTGGAACCTGAAATGTATAAAATATATACACTTAACTGTATATCTTCAATGTGGTATTGATTCTTCATTTGCCTTAAAAGCCATTATTAAGCTGATGGAGTTTCTTAAAATACAGGTTATCTTTGATTTGAAGACATAATATCATAATATATATTTTTCTCTTAAAAAGCACTGAGATAAACAGATAGGAAGGACTCTAAGTTTTTTGTTTATTTTGTTTTGTTTTGTTTTCCGGTACAAATTGCCAGGCCTTCTATGAGACCTAGGAAACCAGAATACATAGGGATTAGACCTGGAAGCAGTATTTTATAGGATTTCCCAGGTGATTTCCCCTTTAGATGATTCAGTAGGTGTTCAGTGTCCAGATTTGGAAGTTATTGATATGAAGAAAATACTAGGTTTAGAGAGAAGGCTATAGTCCTCCACCAATTCTCTGAACTTGGGTAAGCCTATCAGTCTCTTTCAGACATCACTTTCTTCATCCAAATAGTGGTTCTCAAATTTGGGGTGCACTGATACAAATATCACCTTGACTGATATAAATATTGTCTCAGGGAATCCATGAGTTCATATGATGTAAGTTAATAGGTGAATAAGAAAATGGACGAGAAAAGATAGCTCTTTCTTATAGAATGCCAACTACTATGTATAGAAGGGATGTCAGGATTAGAAAGTCATCCATAAATGCTAAAGCTAGTGGCAAAATTTGATGAAGAACAGATATTTATATTCTTTCCAAGTGCCCCATAAATAACTTGTTAGTTCCAAATTAAAAAAAACAGTAACTCTGCAGTAGATAACCCTGACAAGGACCATCTTAACTAAGTGACCAAAACTAACATCACAGATGTTGGGAGAAAGTGACCTCATGTGTCTCCTGG
>CM053611.1:85979417-86024194 GCA_028646535.1 Procyon lotor
TCAAAGATTCATAAAACTTGAATATAATTCCTAGCGACGATGAATCATTAATTGACAGTCCTCTTTCAATAGAGAAGAAGTTAGTTGTCCTTGGAGCATTTGTTTTCATTCATTTGCTGCTTTATATGTCAGGTTGCTCCAGCTTCATACAAATGTTCCTAATTTCTCTGCATTGATGGTGAAAATATAGACCATTCATTCATCAAATAGTTTTTGAATGACTACTCAGTGCTGATTGGTCTCTCACTCGAAGACAGTGATGACTAGGCACAGACCTTTACTCAAATTTGTAAGAGACAAGTCAGGAAGTAGGGCAGACAAATAATTAAAGTACGATGTGTAATGTGCTGTACTAGAGTTAGATACAAAGCTCTAAAGCACTAGGGTAGTATAAAGGAGAGAAGAGAGGGAAGGACATAATCTACTCAAGGATTGAAGAATCAAAAAAAAGGATTCAGAGAAGAGGTGCTTTCCCTTAAAGGTAGAAGCTGTTCCTTAATTAAACCACAGTCAAGTACTAATCAGAAGGAGGTGGATGGTGGTGGTTATGTGATCAAGGGGGAACACACGGTGACCAAGGTGAAAAGACCAAACGACTTGGTGCATTTAAGGAATCACAAATATCCAGTTAAGCTGGGATGACACATTCGAAGTAGAGGCTGGGAGAAAAGAAGCTGGAAAGGTAAAGATGGGTCAGCAGGTGTTAAGAAGGCTTGTGGGTGCCATGCTGATAGATATGTGCTCTACACTTTTGGTGCTAATAAAGGATTTTAAGTGACGCAGTGTCATGATCTTTGATTTTAAAAGACAGCTCTAGAAGCAATATTTCCAGTGATCCCAGAGTGGAAAGAGACCAGTTATGCCAGATGCCTAGTCTAGGCTTGACATAATCTTCAGCATTTATAGTGCTAATGATCATCTTAGCATGCCAGCATTTACAGTAGGGAATGTCAAGCATTAGCCTTGTCTACTCAGGACCCAAAACACCACACCTTCTGTACGTATTAACTAACAACACAAATTTTTTTCCACATGTAAGAAAAGAGAACTGGGCAGATTCTTGTATAAGAAAAGCTGAAATAAAAGAATAAGACATGCACAAAGAGCTTTCTACCAAACCAAACCCTATTATTGGTAACACCATGAAGGGAATATCTCAGGTTATCAGAAATCGTAATTTCAGTTTTGTGGAACATCAAAAAATCATATGATAGTCTCTAAGAGATGGATTTATACATTATTCAACATTAAATCTATCTAAAATGAGGCTACTCACATGCCATTGGATGATATTAAACTATATACACTTTGAAATATCCCTTTTCATTTTTCTCTAGAGTTATTTCCCTAGCTAAAGGAAGCCACTATTTCCATGGGTAAAAGAAGAAAGTAAATGGGCTTTCATGTGAGGAGAAAGTCCATTCTTATTCTAAATCCTAGCCAATGAGCCTATGAATAATGCCAAAACCTGCTTGCTAGTTAATCTTTTATCTGCACACTAAGTTTTCATAGACTTAACCGTAGCCTTCAACTACTTACCACCAGCTTTTTAGCAGAAAAATTCATGGTTAGAAGCACTGTATAATGATTTCAAAGTATAGTTCTATGGGACAGAAAAAATAAGTTTTTCCTCTTTGGGGACAGCTAAAATGTGTTTGTGGAAAATTACACAGAAATAATTATATATCACACAGCGGACTAAGAGATGTAGTAATGTGCCAAGACTGGGAATTGTGAGATCAGGGATTGAAAAGAATAAAAAAGGCTTAGACAATTGCAGTGGGCAACAATGGTACCGGTTACTTTTACATTTCAATGGTGCCTAGATAATGGAGTTTGTTTGCAATAGAATAAGCTTATTCTACTTCTTATCCAAAGTAAGAAATGAACAATTAGAGGGCTGGTGAGAGGTGAGGGTAGAAGAGTAGAGGTCTTGGCTGAAAATACACATGTGCAGAGCAGGGTTAGAAGAAGTTGTCCATTTAGAAGCGACATCCCCAACAGATAGAAGAAGAAGTGATTAAACAGAATGAAAATGCAAATGTATATCCAAACCCACCCTGGCAGATGAGGGCATGTTTGTGGCCAACATACAACATTCCTCTCCCAGAACTGTTGCCAAAGGTCAAATGAAGAGTTTTCTGGAGGCTGGCTATCCAAGGTTTAGACTTAGATTCAAATGCAACCACTGTTTATTGAGGGCCAGACATCTTGCAATGAGTTTTCAAAGAGCTTAGTTAACTAACGGAATTCCGTGAGGTATATATTAAATCAAGTCGTTTTATAGATCAGGAAACTGATTCTCAGAGAAGTTAAGGGACTCACCTAAGATTCAAGAGATGATCATTTGAGGAGTCCGGATTCCAACTTAGGCCATTCTCCTAGTTGAGATCGGTGCCTGTCACGTCCGCCAGGTTCCATTTGTGTCCCATGATTCAGTGAAAACAGAAACTGCGAAATGCACTTTGTCAGGGTACCTGGCAAGGACAGCTTTCTCTGCCAAGTCTTAGGAGGCAAGTCAGATCCAGAAAATAACTCCCCACAGGGCCACGCTGGTAGCACTCCCTGGGATTAAGAGATGAGTTGGAAGCCAGAGAGTGTTCAGTTACTCTGAGGCTACTGTTGGTTCTGTTCATCCCCCCCGGCTGCTGTTAAAATTTAGGAAGCAACACAGTCGTAGGTCTGAAAGCCCTGCCTGGCACACCAGTGTGTGTCCAGAAACTGAATATTTCAAGGTCATCTGAAAAACATTGCTCCTTTAAGAATATTTCTCATTAAAGAGGCTGGTCCGGCCCAGACCCAATAGAGTCAAAGTATTTTGAGAAGAGTTGGAAGATACACCTTAACAGTAGCAGTAGAGACGGAGGTGGAGGTGGGAGGGGCAGCAGCAGAGCTCCCAGCGGCCCCAGCGCTCCCAGCGGCCCCAGCGCTCCCAGCGGCCCCAGCGCTCCCAGCGGCCCCAGCGCTCCCAGCGGCCCCAGCGCTCCCAGCGGCCCCAGCGCTCCCAGCGGCCCCAGCGCTCCCAGCGGCAGTGTGGGAGCAGTAGTCATAGCTCACACGTGGTTCCTGCTCTGCACGCTAAGGTACTGTGCTAAGTGCTCTGATGTGTACTGACGTTGTCTCACATCTTCGTGAGAGGGAGCGCTATTATGATCCGCATTTTTCAGACACGAATGTAAGGAAATCAGTAACTGCCTAAGTGCTCAAGTCGCGGAGCTGGAATAACACAGATCCAGTGTCCTACTCACCGTCCTGATTCTAGAACCCCACTCTCCACCATGAAGCCATACTGAACGTCACGACAGCGATGTAATGGTTGATAAATAATCATCATGATAGTTTAATCACAATTTAAATATTGTAATACCAATTCAAAATTCTTTATAATAATACTTCTAAAACGTTAACAAGAGTCATTAAATAATGAAGATCTAACATCGATTAAGCTCTTATTAAATTTCAGGTGCCATTCTCCGCGGTGTGTTTCATTTAATCCTCATAGCGACAGTGTAAGCTAGATGTTATTATGATCATGACTTTCGCAAATGAAACAATTAAATAAATCAATAAGCTTGTGGTAGAGGGGTAGCGCTCTAAGGGGGACGCGTGGGATGTGAATCTTCACAGAGTAAATCTTGAGCCAAGGCCCTTAAATGTGCCTCTTTAAACCATAAGCCTGTGAGATATGATGCTACCTTACCTGAGGAATAATCAGGATGTTATTGTCTACCTATTGTACGTTCAATATCCTTTTTGTGGAAGGGAAAGAAATACAAGGCAGAGTATTTTACGTAATTGGAGAGAGACCTGAAGCCACCGTAGGGAGGGAGGAGGGGCAGTGGGAAGGGACTCTGGGGCGAGCAGCGAATTCCCAGGCACTGAAATGAGGATGTGTAGAGGGAGGGTGCGTAGGATCTAAGAAATTAGAAGAAAAGGAGGCAGTCTTCACTCTGCTGGTTCATTCTCTTAAACCGGATCGACCTCCAGATGGGGTTCATTTTGCCAGAAAGGCAGCAAGACAGTCTATTGGGTTCGGTTTTCTGCAGGATGGATGAGAGCTGTGCAGGCTGGTACTGCAGGCATGGTTCCACTGCCCCCGCCACAAAAGGGCAGCCTGGCCCCAGACCCTGCACTCGCGGGAGAGCAGCTCAGCTCTCTGCCGCTAAACCGGCTCTGTCTGAGATGGCTCAGAAAACCTTGTACATAAGACATCAAACTTGTTTCTGAATCAGGTCATTCTCAGGACACACTTGAGACAAATTCAAATACTCATTTTCAAATACTGCCAGAGAGGGGGAAAAAGTGCTGTGAAGGGTTTAAATGCCCTCTACTGTGCAAAGGATGGTGATCTGACCCAGGGGCTAAAACCCTGCGAGGATAATCTGAGATTTCTAGTGACTTTGTGCAAGGATGTCCTCTTTAATCGCATCTTCCCTTGTCATCTGGCTTCCATTTACTTACCCGGAACTCCAGCTTCGGAGCCCTAAAAGGCTGGTAAGAGGACACCTATTTGCCCTTACATTGATAAAGTGGAAAGAACGAGGAATTTCCAGTAGAAGACAGAGTTTCAAATCTTGGTTGTGTCCATTATTTCCTGTGAGACTTGAGAAAATGTTACTCATACGTGTATTCAGTTGTCAGATCTTTTTTGAGCACATCTGTGCCAAGCATTAGACTGGGTGCCTGATGGTTCGTGATAAGCAAGGGGACTGACCAATGATCTCTGTTCTCAGGAAGTTCACAGCCCAGGCAGCGAAACAAACAGTATTAATTATGACTCGTAAACCCCGTAAAGGAGACATTCAGGGTGCTGTGAACATTTATAAAAGAGGATATCACCTCAAAACAACCCTGCCTCTCAAACTCTTCCTTTAAAGCCTGGGAATGCAATTTTTGGTTTCATTTAATTGTGTGGTGGTAAAAAAAAGAGTGAATATATTGGAAAATGCTATAGGAAAGTAACAAGTACACATTTTTTAACTAGCGTGGTGATTTCAAGAGCATGCTAATGTCCCTGATATCCTGCTTGGCATGGGACTACCATACCCGGGTCGCCTCCCCGCTCAACCCTGCACAGGAAGGGAGTCCTGATGAAAGACAGACCTGTTAACCTTTCCCCCTGCACACCTGTGTGCATGCCACCTGAAAAGAACCAAACCTGCACTTTCTAGGCTTCAGTATTTTCCCGTCACGTAACTACATTTCAGGAATCATCCGAAAGCATACTTAGAGGCCATCCAATAATCTTTTTAATCTTTTAACCAGAAGGTTTTGCTATCTGATTTGACTTTTTAATTTAATATATTTAAAAAAAATAAAACCTCTCATATGAAACATTTTCAATTATACATTTTGAATCCAGGATTTTAACATGTCTGGCAGACAGAAATGTCCCAGAAGGCAAGAGGATTCATGTCCCTATATTTTATAACTTCATGTTCAAATTCTGCAGCCAACCTAAGTATTTTTTTTTCTTGAGGATAATTAAATATTATTATAGTGGCTACTTTTGCCTGAAATAATTTCTTCAACTTGGAATTTGTTGCTATGTCTTCAGTTAAAGAAACACAGTGTTCAAGTTCCCGAAAGTTCAGATTTCCACATATGTACTTTATTCTTTTAACAATGAAAAAATAAAACCCTTTGTACTTTTAAACATAAGAGGCTTGACTTTTCAAATTGCAAGGTTATTTTTTAAGACATGTTCTTTTATTTTTTTTTAAAGATTTTATTCATTTATTATTTGTCAGAGAGAGAGAGATCATAAGCAGGCAGAGTGGCAGGCAGAAGCAGAGGGAGAAGCAGGCTCCCCGCCCAGCAAGGAACCCGATGCGGGACTCAATCCCAGGACCCTGGGATCATGACCTGAGCCTAAGGCAGCTGCCCAACCAACTGAGCCACCCAGGTGTCCCTGCAGGGTTTTTTTTTTTTTATTACTACAAGAAGGTATTCTGCTGAAATCGACCTTAGTTCTAGGACCTTGTTTATCGCTGGGAATAATAGCCAGCATAGTAGTAGAAAAGAGAGAAAGAGAGACTTGAAGTTTACACTCTCATTTAAATGGTTTATTGCAGCAATTTTCCATGTTGGGTTTATGAAAGTCTTTTTGCTTAAGCCTCATTGCTTAGATCTATATATCTGTATCTATATTGATGGGTATAGTTTAGTCAAAGGGATCCTTCTTGGATTTCTATTGAGATTTTTGCCCACCCTTCGTCCCTCCCTCCCTCCCTCCCTCCCTCCCTTCCTTCCTTCCTTCCTTCCTTCCTTCCTTCCTTCCTTCCTTCCTTCCTTCCTTCCTTCCTTCCTTTTTGTAATTTACTCATATGTCTAAAACCAGATTTCTGGATGTCCCTTCACAAAGGAAAAGTTGGCGCTTTTGAAGAGTTTCTCATTGAGAAGACATAGTATCCACATCATTTCATCTCCTCTTTGGACCCCAAACAGCTACTGGGATCCTTGGATATCAAGTGAGAAGAGGAAGTGCTTTATAAAATGTCAGAGGCTCTCCCTCCCTTACTTTATTTACTTCGTTTTTCCATTTTCCGTCCAGCACACTGTGATCTGGGTGATGGTCGATTCAGGGCAGAGATGATGTCAAACTGCTGTCAAGCCAGTTGCATGGAAAAAGAAGAATGAACATGTTCTCTCTTCAAAATGATTGATTCCATGGCTCCACATTCATCATCTGGCTCATCATGACCAGCTCCGCTCAGCCCATCGCAGGGTGACCTCGTTAGCACTTCCTATGTCCTTCCTGCCACTGTGGCTGCCCCGGAGGCTCCGCGTGTGTTGTGTGGGCTGATGAGATCTGAGTCATGGAGTTAGGCTCTCCTCCCCTTCCCAGCCGTCAGACCGACAAGGGCCAGAGAAAGACAAAGGTCTACACTCAGACAAACATCCGTTGAAGGGGAGGTGTCCTCGTCTTCTTGCTGAGATCATTCATATGACCTGTGCTGAATGATTATCAGACAGTCAGGAGGCCCCGAGCCTTCCGTAAATTCATGAACTATCTGGGGGTAAATTTATCATCCGAGACAGGCTGCTTTGCAGACTGCAACGTGCGTATCCGTAGCAGGAAAGATGACTCCCGGAGATCACAGCATGTGTCCCTGGAGCATCTTATCCCGGGAGATGGAAAACCTCTTCTGGAAAAGTAACAGTCTTGTTTGATGTCTAATGCCAAAGTGGGATACATCTTAAAGGTGAATAAAGAAACTTCAAAGAGATTCTGCACTTGGGCAAGGCCCTCGTATTCCTTCTCTCAACCTTCTCTCCCAAGCCACCCCCCCCAAAACTTTCGATTTTCTCTGCTACTTCAGTGGGACAGTTTAGATCAAATGTCCTAAGACCGTGTTTTCCGAACAGTGGGTCATGACCCAGTAGTGGATTGTGAAAATAAATTCAGTGAGTCACAACTAACATTTAAAAAATGAAATAAAATAGAACATTTGGGTTACAATGAAATGAATTCCTTACTGGGGACCATGGTAAAAAATGTTTCAAAGCTGCTGCCCTAAGTGATTGATTTCTATAACTTCTTCCTACACATAAAATAATCATTTAAAAAATCCTCATGATGATTAAAATAACTTTTCTTTTAATGACACACTGGCCATGTCTGTTGATGAAGAAGAACTAGAAGAAATCACATGTTTATCCAAACCTCAGCCATGGTATCTTATTATTTTTTCTTAAAGCAACTTCTAAATTTTCCATGGTAGAAGATATAAGGGATTCGGGGCATTGTGTGTGTGTGAGTGTATGAGTGTGTGGCTTCTGAGGAAAGGAAATCTGGCTTCTAAGGAGAGGAAATCGCATTGCTGGAAAGTGAATTCTTTGGACACAGTTTTTTATTTCAAGGCTTTTCAGTTATATGGCATCTTTAAAAAATTTGACATACAAAATTGTTTGGATGTCAGAATCCAAATCACGTAATTTCTCTTCCAGATGTTCTGTTGATTTGCATATTTCTTTTTAAATCTGTGTGTGTAAGCCAGTGCTCAGGAGTATTGCTGTATGTTCAAATCATCTGTTTCTATGACCTTTGCCTTTATTGATTTGTTTTCTTTTGCCCTATTTTTAATGTTGCCTTTGAGATTAAAGTCATTTTTCTTCTGCAATGGTAAGTGAATCGTGACTTTGCTGTTAAGAAAGAGATATTTTGATAAGAAAAAAAAAAGAGATGGGTAGTCCCATAAGGCATTTTTTTTTAAATGAACCCATTCAGAAGACAACGAGACAATATATACCTACCTCGTAAAAACAAAGATGATACAGTGGGAACCAAAAACAATCTCAATAATAGCTAACATTTGTTGAGCACTTACTATGTACCTAGCACTATTGTAGGCATTTTAGAGGTATTATCTCATTTAATTCATTTAGTAAAACAACAACCTTAAGTGAGAGGCATTAATATTACCCCAGTTTTTCTGAAGCTGAAACTGAGACTTATAGAGGTCAAGTAGTTTGCCCAAAGCGCCGTCAGTGATGAGCAAGGTTTCTAGAGAGATGAAATGACTCTGCTGGCCTTCTTCCCAACCACCGACTCCTTGCTCAGACTCAATCGCTATGCTCCATTGCCTTCCATAAAAAAATAAAAAATGCAAACAACAGATAATATTTCACATATTCCATTCAACAAATATTTCTCGACTGCCCACCACATACTAGGATCTATGTTCGATGCTAAGATTATACTGATCATTCGAGTCAGAGATGATAAATCTATATAGTGTACAATAAAATATATAAAGATATAGGTTTGGCAGGCTCAAATTCCAATGATAGATCTCTGTGGTTAGGAGGGAGGAATGGGGAGGAGGGAACATTCTGTGAAGTCAATTTTAAGAACTTTGATATAGCAGCACTTGAAGAGGATACCACAAATTAATTTTGTAGCCAGCATCCAGTTATTTCTAGACATCACCCATAAGAGAAATTATGCTTGCGATGGAATTTTACAGATGCTTTGCTTAGCTTCATTACTATATTGAATAATGTAATATATAATATTACATATAATATATATAATATAATAATATAATAAGCTAGCTTTTAAAAAAATATATGTATATAACATCTTGTTCCATTGTCTGGGGAAGCTTAAATGTAGCAGCAGCAGCAAAAGCAGATAAAGGGCATCTGGTGAGCCTGTTTATCGTTCCTCTAAGTGGCATGAGTTCCTTCGCCATCAAACAAAGGCCCCCTTGGTTCTGTCCTCTATACCCCACCGGTAGGCAATGGTGCATAGTGCAGTCCAGGGGAGATTCCCGATCAAGCCCTTTTTTCCCAGCCAAGCTGTGTTTCTCCAAGAAGACTTCCACATTGTCCAGCTGGTACGAGGTCTCAGTATGCAGCTCTAGTAGCAGCAGACTTGGAGTTGAACCCAGCTCTGCCTTCTTTTTCATAGCTGTGTGACTTTCAGCCAGTTGCTGAACTCCTCCTCAACTTTTTAAATCCTTACAAAATACTTCAGCCAAACAAAAATGTGAGGGGAATGATATAATGATGATGCATCTACTCGAGTCTCAGCTTAAAAATCAAACATAGGGGTGCCTGGGACACAGTCAGTTAAATGTCCAACTCTTGATTTTGGCTCAGGTCATGATCTCAGGGTCGTGAGATCGAGCCCCGCGTCAGGCTCCGCACTTAGCTTCGAGTCTGCCTAAGACTCTTTCTCCCTTTCTCTCTGCTCCTCCCCACTGTGCTTCCTCTTTCTCTCTCTCTGTCTCTCAAATAAATAAATACAATCTTGAAAAAAAAAATCAAACATAGAAGTGGAGTTGCAGCATCTCTGTGCACGGTCTGACCCCATTTTCCTCCATCAAAAGAGAATCATTTGAATTTGATGTTTGTTATTCCTTCCCACATCCTTAAACACATGTGTCTATTTATTTATTTATTTTTAAAAGATTTTATTTATTTGACAGAGAGAAACACAGTGAGAGACGGAACACAAGCAGAGGGAATGGTAGCGGGAGAAGCAGGCTTCCTGCAGAGCAGAGAGCCCGATGCGGGGCTCGATCCCAGGCCCCTGGGATCTGACCTGGGCTGAAGGCAGATGCTTAACGACTGAGCCACCCAGGCGCCCAACACATGTGTTTATGTCTAGACACTATGTACTATTGTTTGGCATGTTTTGAAAAAAAGTATGTAAACTGTATTATCCTGTGGATATCCTATGTAACTTCCTTTTTTCTTTAATTTTCTGTGTAGGAGATTTATTTATCATATAACCTCTCCAAGTCCTGGTTTCTTCATTGATAAAATGAG
Source organism: Procyon lotor (assembly GCA_028646535.1). Taxonomy (NCBI): domain Eukaryota; kingdom Metazoa; phylum Chordata; class Mammalia; order Carnivora; family Procyonidae; genus Procyon; species Procyon lotor. The sequence continues at coordinate 85,989,696 of CM053611.1, forward strand.
CATTGTAGACATATTGCATAAGGTTGGTATGAAGATCTTAAAGAAAACAACATATAGGCTGTAAGTGGCAGAGTATTTGGCACATCATAGATACTTAAGAGAATGCCATTCTCTTTCTGACCCTCCTGGAACACTGTTCTACATCTGACAACACAGAGGAAGCAAGCACTTGGCTTACACATTACAGTTTGCCACTAACATTCCCATCGGTATCAAAATGGCCCCACGCAGGACAGGCAGGCTAATTATAAGAATTAGCACTGAATGTTTCCTGAGAGGATCCAGCCTAAGTATGCTGCTTCACATAGTTACAGTCGTAATTTCCTTCTGGTTCTTCAACATCAGAGTTAGATTTCTGAATATGGAAAATATAAAAATACCATACGAGTGTGATTTATACATGGAACATTCTGAAAATTCTATGTTGATCATCTCTGATGAAGATATTATAGAAACATAAACAAACAGCAGTGTGATTTAATATACTCCACTTCTGTTTTTCCTCAGCCTATTCTTTCCACACTCTTGTGTACAATTCTCTATTTTTGTTATTTTATATTTAATTGCTTCTGCTAAAGTAAACATATTGCTCGAATTGCCAATTACCTTATAAATATTCAAATCATGCATTGCTTTCATTGAGATGGTTTTAGTTTTCCTGGAATCCCAACAAATTTCAATCAATCATTCATACTATAAAAATGTGGTTAGAAACCTTTGAATAATTTGTCTGAGATTTAGGTTTCTTGTAACATTTGGCCTAATGTTGACTGAAGGGATGCCTGTCTACACAATGTCAAAACATGTAGGATTTCGATCTTTGCAGTAAAAATTGTTGTCATTTTGTAAGATGGAAAAGGGAGGAACATAAAACTGATTTTTGTTTTGTACAGAGAAAATGACTGATTTATTAATGAAATATTGTGCTTTTCTCCAGATTACTTTTTTGTTGTGTAAATGTAAGCACAATCATAGAGAATATATTTACTTATGATAAACAACATTAAAAAAAAGAAATTCTCACAATCTTAATGTAGTCAATACATGTGCTGAATCACATACTAGGAGTAAATGTTAGATAGGAGGAATAGAGCTTGTATTCCAAAGGTTTATTCTTTTCCAATTGAACTTGACTTCCAAGTAAAAACCAGCACCTAGCCTTCAGCATGAAATACAGAATGTGTAAATCTAATAAATAACCTATTGAAAGTCCCTCTTACACAACTAGTTAAAGATGAAGCTGATCATTTGATCAAAGGGAACCACTAGATCTCTAAATTATATTAAGAGGCAGACGAGTTGATTGTTTTAAAGGTAATGCTTAAAGCACTAATTGGTGCTACTTTTCTTGAACAACCTCTTCTTTAATTTTCTGTGTAGGAGATTTATTTATCATATAACCTCTCCAAGTCCTGGTTTCTTCATTGATAAAATGAAGAAGGTAGATTCACAGTGGCTTCCAAAACATCCGCAATGGGGCGTCTGGGTGTTCAGTGAGTTAAAGCCTCTGCCTTTGGCTCAGGTCATGATCTCAGGGTCCTAGGATCGAGCCCCGCGCTGGGCTCTTTGCTCAGCAAAGAGCCTGCTTCTTCTTCTTCTCTCTCTGCCTGCCTCTCTGCCTATTGTGATATCTCTCTATCAAATAAATAAAATCTTAAAAAAAATTATAAGAAGAAAACCACAAAGATTTATTATTCTAAAACTATTAATGTTGCTTAATTTTTTTTCCTTTCTATAATTATGATATTGTATCTTATTGCTAAAGAGATGTTAAAAATGTCTGCCTTATTTACATCAGCCATTATTCCTCATAGGTGGCAAGAACTAGCTACAAATTGTACATCATGTTACCATAATATTTATTTGAATTAAATATTTTTAACTGAAAAATTAAGTTAGCATGGATAAGCTCACCTCTAAGGCTTCATGCAGTTGATGGGACAGAATCCTTTTCAACTACCGGACAGTTTTCCTGACACGCTTCACTGCCCCGTTCAGTTTCACCAAAACAACTGATTGCTTTTGAGGGATCAAAATTCACTTGAAATAGGTATCTCAGGTGTTGTTTAAACAAATAATTATACAAAAATGAGACCACTGATTGTGGATGGATCTTTGGCAATAGGCAACACAAAATTATCCTAGTTTGCTAAAAAATGAACATCTTAGTTCATTTATCACTACTGTTGATATACCAGAAATAATTGTACATTCATGTTTCCCATGGATCATACAGGTGCTCCTTGCCTTGCATAGTGCACACAGGTATAAATAACCCAGCGAGCTGAGATGTGTAAAGATAACTTAATAATCAAGGGGAAAATTATGGCTATCCTTAACCTTTAAAATCTTTTGTCAAAACATTAACATTACTGTTAAGGTTACCACTAACATGCCATTTATCTTACCATTTGTTATAAATGTGTAAGGAAATTTTAAAAGCAGTAACACTAACAATTATTTAGTATATAGTTTAAACATTAGAACCTTGAGAAGTAAGATGTTTTATTTCTTGGTAAAATCAACTTATCAAGGGGCACCTGGGTGGCTCAGTAGGTTAAGCGTCTGCGTTCGGCTCAGGTCATGATCCCAGAGGGGCCTGGGATCGAGTCCCTCATTGGGCTTCCTGCTCAGCGGGGAGTCACTTCTCCTGCCTGCCGCTCCCCATGGTTGTGCTCGCTCTCGCTCTCTCCCCGACAAATGAACAAATGAAGTCTCTTAAAAAAATAACTTGTCAAGAGTCATTTGAACAGTACCTGTCTCTTTCTCATCATACAACTTAGCGATACAGACCAACGACCATTTCCATTCCTGCCTCACTGTTGCACACCTTTCTAACTGGTTAACTCCAACATTTTCTCTTTCACACGTTCATGAAATAACTCTGATAGTTCCTTCGTTGTGAAGATTTTCTTCTCTGCCTCTGGGGCATCTTCATTCTTTTCATCAAACCAGTCTCCTCATTTAGGATGTTAGCTTCACCAAGTGTTACCTCCACGACTGGAGTCTCTCCACCCACGGTGGCATCAGCCTTCCCACGGGCAGCCATTTTCTTCTATCACTCCATTGACATTAAGGTCAAGAATCACTTCAGTGCTCCTACTTTTGTTTCTTAGCTGCTTTTGCACTTTTATTTGCTGCTTCCCTCTTTCAATCATCTGTTCTTGGAAAAGGCTACCAGAGTTTGTCCGTGGGAGACAAGGAGGCAAGCCAACCACACGCTATGCTGTCTGGACTTGAACTCCAGTTCAAGTGGATGTGTGGTGACCAAAAAAGGGATCAACTTTGAAAGAAGCAATGTCATTAGTCCCTGACCACGAAGCAAATCTGTTACTGACATAGCAACTGGGGGATTGAAGAGCCAGCAGCAAAGTTCGGACTTGATGCAATTGCTAATATACCACGGTAGCAGAAATTTGACCTGTGCTGTTGGGGGACTGCAGTTATTGAACTAAATCGTGGCAACTGAAATTTGTTGTGTTAGAACCCCGGAAACCAAGAACTGCCTGCACTTGATCCCTTAAAACAACCAATGGGGCAGAGATCAAAACTGCCATGACTGGTATTACAATATGAGAACCTAAAAACACTTTTTTCTCTATGTCACCAGAGTTGTGTCTTGATTTTAAATCTTCAATAAAAATGCGATGTCATCCCTGATTTTTCTCCCCAGTGTAGAAGATTAAGAAAAAGGCTAATCTAATTACCAGTCACTCCTTAGAATTAACAAATATAGATATTGATCAAACTCACAATTGAAATGTTTTGGATTGACATGTAAATGTACTATTTGTCCTAATAGGGCTTATCTTACATTAGCAGAAATACACCCATGTGCACATACACACACACACACAGTCTCTTATTGTCCATTTATGCTTAATGTTCTATAGAAAACAATGATATTGAGCTTACAGGATAGACAAAGATCAGCTTTCAAATGTAGGAATAACACTTATTTTTTTGGAATTTTTATATGCAACTATAACATTATACACACACGCACAGAAAGAGAGTCAGCTCTGTGATAATGCTTGTTTGTATAATGCTTCCCATTAGGGAACAATTTGAGCATAATGCAAATTTTGGTTTGCTTACGCACAATTTCACAAGAGAGAAATAGGACGTGAACGCAGAAAACTCAGAGAAGCCAACTGCATCTGAATACACAAAACACACGGAGCACACACATAGCTACGTTATTTCGCCACAGGTGTCATGAGCAACATTCATCCACACCTAATGTTACAATGTTTTGTCATGTATCAGATAACTCTCTCGCCTCACGGAAACTCAAAAGCTATAGTCCTGATGTTCACTTCCACAAGTGAACCTCAGATCCCTTTCGAGATAAAATGCCATGATTATTGTATTACCTGTGCATTTATTAACCATATAAGGTGAGGAAAGCTATAATTCTGTTTTTATTAGGTTTCTCTCTCTTTTTTAATGTATCACTGCCACACCAATTTCATCAGGCCTGCGGTTTTTATTGTGAGACTTTTCCTAGTGAAGTGATTTTTTTTAAAACATGTATAAATATTACATACATAGATGTAGACTGTAACTAGAGTGTATATGACTTTTTTTCCCCCAAGATAATTCACTAGTCCGAAACTGCTTAAAATGTGAATGGTTGGGTCCATTGTATGACGCTGGTTTTCAAGGCTTTAAATATCTTCTATGTGATAAAACCAATTGGAACAATAGTCAAAAGGATGAGTGCTCTTTCTGACCTCTAAAATCAGACCCCTGATAGTGGAGGTTATTTGCTTATCTTGTCTATAAAACCTGGAGCTGGTGAAGAAAATCTTTAGCTTCTTCAGAGTAAGGTTCCACCTAGCAAGCTTTGAATTGTCTAAACCAATTTTTCTCAAACTTGTATATGGTTTAGAATCACTGGGAGGGTTTGTCAAAACCCACACTGCTGAAATTCTGTTTCATTGTTGAGGATAGGACCCAAGCATTTACATTTCCAAGTTCCCAAGCAATACCGGGACCGACTTACTCATTAAGCATGATAGGTATAGCCCCTATGGCATACGTTGCTTTTAGTAGCCCATGGAAATGGTTTGATTTTAATTGCTCTTAAAATCAGAAGAAGATGGTTAATACAATAAGAGTGAATGTCTAACGATGATTCCAACCTTTACAGCAGTCCAGCCTAAAAATATTAATCCTAATTTTATTTGATTTTTTTAATGAAGGAGGGGCACATGTAAGCAAAAGTGGCCCTGGTCCACCAAAGTCACGACGTGGCTTTGAGTGACGTGGCTGTTGCCAATAGGAAGTCCATGTTGGAAACCACTGCTCTAAACTTATTTTCTTTGGGGATTTGTTAGCGTTTCAGGGTTCCAGTTTTTCTTCTTCACTGTTTTGAATTTGTACTGTTTTTACTCAGAAGAAAGAGTTTTTAGGGATTCTCTCCAGTATGAAGGAAGTCAAATGAACAACAAGCTCATTTAAGTTCACAAGGAAACGTGGGCCACCAGACATGGTCCGAAATGTATCCGGCAGGACTGTCCCATCCCTTACTCTGCTATAAGTTGTGCCCCCATGGTTACAAAAAGACCAGTTTAAAAATTCAACCAGTGAAGAATTCAGATGAGAAGACAATGTCTGGCCAACAAGGTGCCTTTGTAAAGAACTGTACTGTGGGAGAAGGACTTTCTCATTTAGGGTCTATTTGTCCTTCAGGACCATCCGTTGAATAGGTATTGCAATGTTGTTACATTTAGGAGCAAGAAGAATAAACAGAAGTCATCCCCAACCCACAAATCAATCACAGGATAAACAGGGTTGAAACAAATGGCCCTTTATTAACACCAGGCGACTCAAGTTCAGCTCCAGTGCCCCTCCTCCTTCAGAGATCACTGTGGCCACAACTTCAGAAATGGCAAAATCTACAATGAGCACATTAGAACTGCACCGCACCGAGACACCTTGAGCACTCTCAATGCTTTTCCCCACTTAGGGGAATCACTCACGAAAAGGAGTTCCTCATTAAAATGAACAAAGCAAAACTCCTATTGTATTTTGATATTTAAAACATTTCATAGATTTACTTTGGAACATAGAGAACCTACTGACAAGTAAAAAGGAGGAACTAAGCCATAATATAAGCCATAAACTTGCCCTTTAGAGGTAACCATTATTAACAGTTTGGTCTATTTTACAGGTATTTTTGGTAATTTCATTTACAGTATTTTAAAAAACAGATGATAGAATTTATACTCTCCGCAATTTTACTGTAAAGCTTAACAGTATATCACAAATATAATAATTAAATCATCGAGTTAAGTTTTGGCCTGGTATTCAATGTGGAATTTTTGTTCCTCATTGTTGGAGATGTCAGCTGTTCTTTTCTGTGGTATAAACAATGCTTACATGAACTCTGTGTGTGTGTGTGTGTTTATGTGGTTAAATATTTATTTATTTAATTTATTATAGAATTGAAATCACTAGGTTAAAGAGACAGGTAATTTTCAGGTGTCTGACTCATATTTCAGATCGTGCTTTGGCTCTAAGACTTCTCTAATTCACACTGAGAGGGAGGTACTGTGTAGTGAGACTGCTTCCATTATCCAATATATATATATATATTTTTTAAAGTAATTCTAGAGGTATATTTAGGAATGCTTGTGATCAGGAAAACATGCACAAAATACAGTCTTCAGTTGATCAGGAGGGATGGGGGAGGGGAGGCGGGAGAGGAGACAGGGTCCATCGTATGACATCATGGTCATACATGACCATGGTGTTCTTGATCTCTGTTCCTCGGCTCCTTCCATACTCATTAGCTACTGAAGAGTCCGTCTCTGTCTAGCCAGGGGAATCTCACTCAACCCAACAGCTGGAGGAGAGGCAGTGATGATAGAGGAAAAATGATAGAACCTTTAAAAATTATTAAAATTTTTACTTTCTTCGGTATTGGTGCCTTGGGGCAAAGCCCTGACCAGTTCATCCACGTCCCAGCTCTGAGAGACTTCCCTACGACTGTTAGCTTGTGGTCCTGGACAAGTGGGGCCACCCGGCGTCAATATCAGATGACTGCACAAGAGATGGTTCCAGGACCACAAGGGTGATCAATTTCACCCTTCATGCCAGTGAATAGTAATGGCTGCCTGGGAGTGCTGTGTTAAGAAGGATCTTGAAGCCTCAGCCAGCATAGCTGGGGCAGGGTTGTAACCAGCCGGCAAGGTCTGTTATGGGGACTGGCACTCTTCATGCCCCGTATTTATCACACTTTTTTCTAAAAGTTCTCTTTTATTTTTATTTTTATATTAAAGATTTTATTTATTTATTTGACAGAGAGAGAGAGAGATCACAAGCAGGCAGAGAGAGAGAGGGAAGCAGGCTCCCTGCTGAGCAGAGAGCCCGATGTGGGGCTCGATCCCAGGACCCTGAGATCATGACCTGAGCTGAAGGCAGAGGCTTTAACCCACTGAGCCACCCAGGCGCCCCTAAAAGTTTTCTTTTAATTAATTCCCTCCTGTTGGTCACCGGAACAATATGCATTCAGTTACCTACAGCCTGGTCCTTATACACACCTTTTTCTCTTATAGTGATAGGAATTCACCTGGGCGAGCCAGTAGATTCCTTTCTTTTTTCTTTTTTAAAAATAAGTGAAAAAAAAAATAAGGGAAAAGCCCTTCAACTTTTTTGTATGTTTACAGTGTTTTCCTAATTCTTCTGTTTATTTTCTTTTTAGATGAAGAAGGTAAAACGGGAAAAATCTATTAAAATGTATTTCAAATCCATGTTACGACCATTGGGTATCAATCAGAAAAAGAGGTATGTAGGGAAGGGGGAAATGGATGGGGGGCAGGAGAAAGAGCAAAGGTGAAGGCGATGCCCACTGGAATTTGAGGAGGGGAGTAAAGGGTATCATTTATCCTGAAGAGGAAAAAATGAGGGTCAGTGTGGACATCAGCTGGGAAGTAACAGGGGAAATAGGAGGAAGTGAGTGGGGAAGGAAGAGACGGGTCTCATGGTTCTTTTCTTTCTTTCTTTTCTTTTCTTTTTTTAAAAGATTTTATTTATTTATTTGTCAGAAAGAGAGAGCACAAGCTGGGGGAACAGGGAGAGGGAGAAGCAGGCTCCCCACTGAGCGAGGAGCCCGAAGCAGGACTCCATCCCAGGACCCTGGGATCATGACCCAAGCTGAAGGCAGTGGCTTAACTGACTGAGACACTCAGGCATCCCAGGTCCCTTGGTTCTTGAAAAGACTCTTCTAAAAATGAGCAGAGTGAGCCAGCCAGAATAAAATTGCAACTTAATCTTACAGAAGTCACTTGAAGTAAACTTTGAGACATCCCGGTGGGGGGGGGGGGGGAGACCCAGAGGAACTTCAGTTGAATAATATGCAATTACATGTTAAACGAACAATCTAACAACTTGTATTGGCCAGTTTCTTCTAACAAATTACTTCAGGGCATCCTTAGCTTCTATTAAGACTGAGAGTTTGCTTAATGAATCACAATGGTGACAACTCCTAATAGTCTCCTGTGCAAATTCCCTAAATTCAACAGAAGGAATAAATGCAAGTCCACTGTCAGAAGCTATAGCCTCTAGCAAGACCTGTGATGTAAATAACCGGTGTGGGGCTGTCATTGTCACAGCCGGCATGAAAAATGGAACTCACGGCACTGGGGTCATTTTGATTAGTTTTAGCACTCAGAATAATTCTATAAAATCAAAAGGTAATTTTGACAAAGAATTTCTTGAGTTATTTGCTGTATAAGTGCGGGTGTATAGGAAGAGTTATTTTTAATTTCTTGGTGGGTATGGACCTCTATGTGGTCTTCTGTTTTCAGATTCTTCTTTGAAAAAACAAACCAATTTAAAATGTTATAAGCCATACCTGTCTATTTTAATATTCAAACATTATATCAGTGTATAAAATTAAAACTGAATAGCCCTTCGAAAAAGGATTGTTACTCATTCCCCATGAGTAAGTACTACTGTGTTTGATGGATATTTTTCCAGACTTAAAAAAATTCGCACACCAATATATAGAGTTAAATACCTTTCCAAATGGTTCTTCTATGCCTCTTTTCTTCACTCACTGCTCCAACCACACTACTACCTCATAGCCTTCTCTCACACATCAAGCAAATTTCAACCTCAGGACCTTAGCACTTCCTATTTCCTCCACCTGGAATGTTTCTTTCCCAGGTATGCTCTTGGCTTACCCTCTCTTTTAAATCTTTACTCAATTGTCACTTTCTCAGGGAGGCTTTCTTTGACTACCCTATGTAAATTGTTCCCCTTGTCCAATACTCTCTACACCCTTTTCTGCATATTTTACCTCTTAGCACACTATATCTTTGACTAATTTCATTTATCTTCTGCATCCCTCCAGTGGAATGCAAGTTTCATGAGGGCAGGGACTCTTTTCTGTCTGGTTTGATTCCTGCTGAAGCCCCAGAGCCTAGAATAATGTTTGACACATAGTAGGTACTCTATATTTGTTAAATAAATAAATTCATATTTACCTTGGAAATATTGGAATATATTATGTGTGGAATATATTGTATATGTTATATATTCCAATATATCATAACATACTGGAACATATTATATTTGACAACTTTTCTCCAGTCAAAGGTATGTTATAGACATCTTTCCATTTTGGTATTTAAAAATATTCCTCATTCTTTTTAATGACTACATGGTTTTCTTTATAAAACATGTACTTATAATTTAGCCACACCTTTTCTGATGGATATAAGGCATGATTTGCTCCAACTTTTTTATGTAGAAAATATTGTTGCAATGAATGTCTTATATATTTTCTTGGGATCCTTTTAGTATCAAAATTCAGGCCATCAGACATCATTTCTTGGCACAGCTCTCCTATATATAATTTACAATGTGCTGCTTTTTTTGTGTGTATAATAAACACAATATAATTTTTATATTATTATAAAAATAATGTATAATAACTACTTTATGAAATACCACATTGCTTCTTTATTATTCATTCATCAGTGAGCTGATAATTCTTATCCTTTAAATTCATTGAATAGTGTATCCATCTGAGTCCCCAGCAAGAAAGAAATGACACATTCAAAAGGAGAAGCAGAGGGAGGTTTACTCACGGAATTATTTATGAAAGTGTAGGTAGGGCTAGGGGAAACTAACAAGAGTCAGGGAAGTCCCCCCAGAGCTGGCAAGAGTGGGAAGCTGTTATCAGTTCCAGCTGAAGGGAAAAGGGAAGAGATACTTACTGGAACCAGGTCAGACCTGTAGGCTGAGGGGGGAAACTTCTCACTAGAAGCTTCTCAGATACAAGGGCCAGGCTGTTGTTGAGAGGGATAAAGACCTGCACCTCTTTCTCCTCTTATCCTTTAGGTTCCAACCAGAAGCTTCCATTGGCTACGACTAGAAGTTGTGGGGCAAGGGAGCCCCGATAAGCAGTCCATAGACTGTCAGGACCCTGACAGCAGAGCAGAATGAAGAAGAGTGGAGAGGAGATCTGGAGGGACAAATAAATATCTAGCACCAGCGATTTCTCTATTAGTCTTGTTTCCTACCTTCACATTTGGTTACCTTGGTTGACATAGCCAGGGAATTCTAATACCAACGTACCCTTAGTAGGTGGCACTGACTAGGCACAAAGAATTTTCAGTGACAGATTGCTCAAGGCACCCACACTGAGTGCTTCTAGACACCTAGACAAGAAAATCGCTCTAAACATTAACCGAAAGGCGGTAATGGTGCAAACACGACAACATCTTTTAGGGGGTCCAAACTAGTACTAATTTTTAAAACATGACTCTGGAGTCTGATAATCCCTGGATTGAATCCCAACTTCTGGTATTTGCTAGCCGTTAGGACTTGTTCTTCGTATTGTCCAATAGGACAGCCAACTAACCACGTGTGGCTATTTTAAATTTATACTTACATAAACTAAAAATAAGTAAAATTTAAAAATCAGTTCTTTATCTGCTCTTGCCACATTTCAAGAATTCAACAGCTAAGGTGGCTAGTGGTTACCCTATTGGACAGCACAGATACAGATCATTTTCATTATTGTAGAAAGTTCTATTTGACCATGCTGGCCTGGATGCTTAAACTCTTTGAACTCATCATATACTAATACTTAACTTGTGAACTTGCCTGAGGATTAAATAAGACAATATACAGAAAGTTCCTAGTAAACCGCAGGGCGCAGAGTAGGAGCTCAATCAATGGCAGTTCTAGTAACGACAATAGCAACAACATGATTGTGTTGTATCATCGCCTCGGTAGATACTTCTGGCAATATTGTTACACAAGGCTCTTTGCCAAAGCTGTTGAGGCTGCCAGGCTTCAAGGATGATCACACAGCTGTTGCTGCTGAGGGCTGTGTGTCACTGAGTGGAGAGGCTCCTTGTTGTGAAAGATTCTCAGCGTGGCTAGGAGCCGGCTAGCAGGCTTCCATCTTGCAACTGTGGTCATGCGTGGCTCTGGCTGAAAACACTGTTCTATCCCAAGACATTTTGTGCTAAATCTTCCGAATGTGCTATGACTCCTAATTTTTTTGGGTGATTCGGAGTGGCATGATCTGTTAACATTTTTTACACAGAATCTGATTTTGTTTTCCTTGTGTCTGTAGGTAACACGTGGCTCGGTCATCTGTAGGACTGCAAACCATCAGCCTGAGCTGATACCCAGCCGTGCTGTTGCCTCTCTGCGTCATCAAACGACCAGTTTGATTCATGTTTTCATGGCATTATTTAGATATCAGGGAGTGTAATCTACAGAATATGCTAGTTACTTGGAGGATTATAATCTCTAGAAGGGATCTTCTACTTCTTTCTCTTTTTAAAAGAATATTTTATGTATTTATTTGCGAGAGAGAGAGGGTGAATGAGAGACAGAGAGCACAAGCTGGGAGGAGAGGCAGAGGGAGAAGGAGAAGTAGGCTCCTGCTGAGCAAGGAGCCTGATGCGGGACTTGATCCCAGGACTCTGGGATCACAACCTGAACTGAAGGCATATGCTCCACCAACTGAGCCGCTGAGGCACCCCTGTATCTTCTATTTCTTTAGTGGAATAAGGAGACTATTGATCAGCAACCAAACATAATTCATTCCCTTCCATGTTTCTCCATTTCCATCTCCATCTCCCTATTCCAAACCATCGTACCTCTTGTCCTCCTGCAATCAATTGTCCACCCTGCTTAAGACCTTCCGTGGTTTCCCAGTACATTTAGAAAAGTCCATCCAAATGCCTATCCATGCTCTTTTATTTTCTTCATAGAATTTACTTCTATCTGTAATTATTTATTTGGTCTCCTGTTTTATTTTCCACCTCTCCTCACCTCCCCTCATCCTCCTGGATAAGCCCCAGGAGAGCTCATTGAACTGCTCCTTGCTTGTTCAGTGATCATCATCTCCTCTGCATCTGGAAAAGTGCCTGGTACAGATTAGAAGCTTTCAAAGGAGTTCAAGGCTATCTTTAGGCAGGATGTAAAGAGGAAGCTACAGATCTCCAAATTACAATCTAGCATCATGTTTACAACATTCTAGTGTCTTTCTCCCAAACTCCAATACACTTAAAGGGCTTCTTAACCTTGTTGTATTTGTGCCATGGCCCCACTGGGGGAACCTGATGAATCCTAGGGGGTCCTTTTCTGAAAAATGTCTAAATGCACAAAATTTAAAGAAATTACAAAGGAAGCCAATTATGCTTATATACAATTATCAAAATACTTCGAAACTTCAAATCTGTGATACAGGAAGAGATGTGCTTCTTTATTGCCATGTTGAAGAGTAAGATCTAGAAGAGGGTCTAAAAGGACTTATTTTGAGGGTAAAGAAGTTCCTAAGAAATAAGAAACTTTGAGATGTCTTTAACGATTGCAATAAGATGTGAAAGTATCTGTGATGTGTATTGGTGACAAAGTTGCAGGTATAGGCTTGTTGCCTATAAATATTAGAAACTGCTAAGTTCCAATTTAAGACTAATATAAAGCAGGCTCCATTTTTTTTCCCTTTCAAGTTCCCAGATGCCCTGAATTCTATACATAGCCCTTTGCAGGTCTCTAAGTCCCAGGTGAAGGGGCCTGAACTAGACAAGAAAGACAGCATGTGTTCAGGAGGGCATGAGTGCAGATCTTGACTACAAATGCATCCTCAGCCATGATGCTCGCTTAGGGTAGCAACTGCAGCCTCAGAGAAGATCCTAAGTCTAAAAGAGTCTCTAGCGTTATTATTTTTTTTAATCCTGGAAAACAAAAAACAAAGCTCACCATTGTTCCACCATTTACAAAAATACATAAAGCAAGAAGTGAGAATCACTTCCTTCCCCACCAATCCTACCTCCCCACGATAATCACTGTTAAGAATTTGGTGAATATCATGCCTGATTTTTAGCAAGCTGCTGTGTGCGCATGTGTGGCACCGGCAGGGGGTGGGGCGGATGGGGGAGGATGCTAACTATATATATTCTGGAACAAATTTGTTCCTGACTTTTTCATATAATACTATATTTTAGACATTATTTTTCAGATCACATCTTATTTTTTATGACAATTTGATATTCCATTGCGAGAACGCACATTTACTCAAGTTTTCTTTTTTTTATATTTTATTTATTTGACAGAGAGAAACACAGCGAGAGAGGGAAAACAAGCAGAGGGAGTGGTAGCAGGAGAAGCAGGCTTCCTGCCGAGCAAGGAGCCCGATGCGGGGCTTGATCCCAGGACCCTGGGATCATGATCTGAGCCGAAGGCAGACGCTTAACGACTGAGCCACCCAGGCGCCCCATTACTCAAGTTTTCTAATAAGCTTTTTTATTAGCTACTACAATTAATGCTATAATAAGCATTAAGTACATGTATTTTTATGTATCCTTGGTAGTATTGTACAAAATAGACCCTAGATATGGAATTGTCAGATCAAAGAGTATGCTTATTTTATTTTAAAGATTTTATTTATTTATTTCACAGAGAAAGACACAGCGGGCGCGAGAGAGAACACAAGCAGTGGGAGTGCAAGAGGGAGAAGCAGGCTTTCAGCTGAGCAGAGAGCCTGATGTGGGGCTCGATCCCAGGACCCTGGAATCATGACCTGAGATGAAGGCAGATGCTTAACAACTGAGCCATCCAGGTGCCCCGAGTGTGCTTATTTTAGATTTTAATATAGATTACAGATTAGTTAGCAAAAAGGAACCTAATTTTTACAATCCAATGAGAGTCCCCATTTTGTCAGACTCTTGCCAAAAGATATACATATATATGCTTTTGCCAAAGCCATGGATTAAACTGTTAGCTTGCTGTTTTAATTTACTTTTCCTTAAATACTAGTGAAGTTAGACATCTCTTCATAGCTTTATACACCATTTATATTTCTTCTTCTGAATTCATAATCTCTCTTCATAATCTTGTCTCTTGTATACATGAGATAGACATGCAGGTATAATCCATAAATATTTATGAATAGGTGGTCTCCAAGGAGAGTTGATACAAGAGGCCTACTTTTAGTGACTCCACTTTAACAATGGACCAAATTGTCCTAGTAAATATTTTTAAAATGATTTAGTCTTTATATTTAAATAAAATGAAGATATGGATTTAATTTTATCTTATATTAACTGTAATTCTAAACATTAACTAACCCTTAAAACATTCAAGCACAATTACATTTGTGCTGGCTTTGGCAACACATATAAAAACACAATTGTTCTATTTTGATAGTGGATATGGTACAGGTCAAGTTTGGATTCCAGCACTTTGAAAAGCTCTCCACAATGTAAGTGCTTTCCCAGGATGATTACAAAGAAGACTTGCTTTGCAAAACTATTAGAGGACTTTATTCTCTTGCCTAAGGACTGCTGTGGTGGTTTTTAACTCACTCAACTCTTTTGGGTTCCTCATTTGTCATTGACTTTGCTTATGAATCAGACAATTCTCCAACATCATTTAATCAACCTCACAAAATCCTGAAACATTTCTAAGATTTGTCCTCAATGCATATGGAATTGAAATTGTTTATTCATTGTTGGTAACATTAGATATTCATTAACTCATTGACACAATGGGTGGAAATAGATATTAGTATGAATCATGGAAGAAGTAGAGGTGTACATATTTATTAGTGGGTATTTTTATATTATTACTGAGCTTTCTGCAGAAATTAGAGGGATTTAGATAATAAATTCTCAGAGGCGAGACCCTAAAGAGCACATCTATTCTTTCATAACTTTTCCCCATTATGGTTTCTGGGTTTCCTATCTTGCTTAGAAATTTTACCCAACCTGATGATCACATCTTCCTATTTATTTTTTCCAATGGTTTTTATTGTTCTGCCTTTTGTGATTACATATTTACTCGATCTAGGGTTTGTCTGTGAAATATCCATGAAACTTTGTTAAATGACTTTTGTCTTTTTATCCCCAGAATAGCCAGTTTTCTCAATGATTTTTGAATACAATTTTTGGTAGCAAAGTTTGGATTTTACAGATCAACCGAGTCTAAATCATCCTGGAGCTGACAGAGGGCTGTCAACCCTTAGTTTTTCTAAGGAGAGTATTCAAAACGAACATAGTACCATCTATTACATAATTTCATACAAATGATACCATACAGTAGAATTTCAGAATTAAAACATAATACTGTGGATGCATTAAACCCTCCCAGGCTTAATGTTCTTTTTTTCTTATTCCAAAGTGGATGGGTAAGACTTTGGTCACAGAGCAGAATCAGTAGCGGGGACTGGTACATGGAACCAGTGACTTTAAATAATAACTGAACTCTTCCATGTAACTTAAATGCACCAACTCTAATCCTCAGCCAGGAAGTCCATGTTAACCTCCGCATCTCAGAGCAGAGAGATCCCCTCCCAGAACTGAGCCATGCTCTTATATATGATAATGGCAATACTCCAACCCTTTCCACATTGTAAAGATTCTGAAGCTCCGAGCATGACCACATTTACTGGAAGAAATGAAAAGCTGAAATGGATGGGACTCGTGAGGAATCACGTAGAAGACACTTTCAATAGAAAGCATCTAATACTCAGCACAGTTCACAAAACCCAATTATGAACAATTGGTGGTGCTGAATGAGGTCAGTCCCACTTCGGTCTGATACGATGAGAAGGTCATTTGAGATCTCTAGTTGCTCAAATAAAGGAACTGGGTGAAACATGGCAAGAAGAATCAGGTATTGTTAGCATTTATTGTAGAGGATTATATTGCTGGGTGATAAACTGTTGAAAATGTGTATTTGGTTAATTTATTTCTCTGTTCTTCTATACACATTTATATAAATTATTTCTCCCCATACCCAGGAAGATTACATTAATGCAGTAATGAGATTTGAATGTCAGTTGACATGTTCCTTTGTTTATCCCTATGTCTGGCTGTGTAAGCCACTTATTTACATAGTAGTTCTGAAGAACACTTGTAAAGCTATCATTTTATTCATCTTGAGTTCTCTGTTATCCAAATAAAAACAAATCTCCTCAGGCATCAGTGTGGGGTTGTTGCTTTTGAAATCTAGTAGTAAACTGGCTGCCTCAGCATCTGTGGAGCTCCGCTCATTCCATCACCTTCCAGAATTATAATTCTCCATTTGGAGTCTGAGAAATGTAGTGATGGGGGGAAATGGCTATGAGGAAAGAGACAAGCGATCAAAGAATTCATGGTGCTACATAATGAATTTTTCTCTTTGCTCCTTTTCTTCTCGGTCTGAGCAGGTCCTGCGTTTTGCAGAATAGCATGTTTTTAAAACAGTCGCCCAGAAGGTGAATTTCTATACAGCAAATCACAGTCATCTGTTGATGTGTGTAAAATTAAAGGTATGTTTTTCAGGGGGGAAAATATTGATCTCCCATACTAAAACTCCTGCATGTATCACGAGTGCTTTTTAAAAGCAAATGCCAAAAATTTTAAATAAAACATGAGCAATAACTCCAGAAATAAATTACGGAATGAGAACACAAAGGAGCTTAGGTCATTTTTGCATTTGGAACAAGAAGCCTGAAGATTTAAAAGAAAAATAACAACAACACTGTACCGAACGGAACATGCCAGAGGCAGAGCTAACGATGGTCTTATGAAAGACATTTTTCATCCTTAACCAGAGCATGCTTGTGTGTACAAGATGACAAAATAATCAAGTGAAGAGTGAATAATTCAGCTCATCACTAGGTTGTTTCGTGTTGAATTGATGCAATGCCAAGCAGTTAGTTTGGATATTCTTCCCCTCGGAATATTTGTCTAAACAAATATTCTTAAAGGAAGAAAGCAGCTGAACTCCAACAAAATAAGCCCTGAACCTCGATTCGGAAAGCCTGGATTCTGTGTCTTTGTCTCTCTAAGCCAATTACTTGAGATTTCTGAACCTCTGTTTCCTGATCTGGAAATGGAGGGCATTACAGCCTCACAGGGCTGGAGGGGCAAAATGTGATAAAGGACAATAAAATCTCTGGCACATAACACACATTCCATCCAGGGCCCAGGGATGGCTGCTGCATTTGTATTTTACGACATTCTGTGTGTTTTATAAAATATTTTATAGTTTAGTTTCTGTATTAAGCTAATAGCTTACGTATGACACACAAGGAGAACCGTAGTATAGATTGGAGTGCTGACTTTTCAGTGATGAGCCTGCGTGTGTCCTCAGACCAAATAGAGAGCTTGGATACCATTAGTCTAGATCCAACTCCCAAATAATCTTTAATTATTCACCAATTCGTTCACTAAAACATGCATTTGTTGTCTACCATGTGCCACGGGCACACTGGGGATGACTGGACAGGCCTCTGTCTTCTGGGCCCTTATTCTGTTGAGGAAGATAGATGATATGCACCAAACTATAATAAAATGTCATAAATGCTATAGCAGACAGAAGAAAAAAGTATAAAAGGGAGCAATCTCTATCATCCTGAGAAATGTCACATATAGGCTGATATTTAACAGATGCTTTTGGTAAAGATTAAAAAAAATAGATTTAGTGATTTTGGAACCGTCTCGCTGTTCCCGTGTAGATATGTACACACACCTATGTATATGTATGTGTGTGTGAGTTGTTCCATTTTTGTAATTTAATTTTTACATCTGATAATCCAGGAAGTCTTCCTTCATGCTTGGTGTTCACTGCCTTAACTCCCATATGAGCACTGATGCTAGGTTTTGTATCGGACACAAAGGATAGTAAAGCAGCTAATGCAGTCCTTTTTATGTTGATGTGACTAATTTTGCTGTTCAGTCAAATGACAGCGACTCTGTGCTGAGTGCAATAGTTAATTTATACAGATTAGATGACTGCTTTTTAATGTAAAGGAGAACTAAAAACAAAATCAACCATAGTGTATAATCGATATATGCTCTCTATCCCTATGTTTTTTTGCTTGACATTCAGAACAAACCACAACCATCAATTCCCCAGATCCCTAGATTATAATTACCTGGAATATTTTTCTCTGAAAGATGTGAGAATTTCGAAGCTTATCTGCTTTTATACGAGTTACCTTGCTAAGGAGATTTCATGAAAAGCAATTTAATACTGGGCTTCTTAAGGATGTATAAAATGAAAGAAAGGCATTAGATTTTCAGTTTTGTTCCCTCCACCGACTTTACTCATTTGGTTTTACTTTTTTACCCATGGAGATACTAATGGCAGTGTTCTGTAGAAATGATATTATTGTCCCATTGCACTGTTTGCATCTAGGCTTTCCCTAAAGCCGGGTATGAGGTCATATGTGTATAAAGGGGCAGAGAGTAAATGGAGAGGTCAGGGGCTATTGAGAACCAGAATCTTCAGGAAGCCAAAATATACATCCCTATTTATCTACCTCCCCACCTGGAACGGTTGTAGACTCAGTGGTCAAATGAGCTCAAATGGCCAGTATGTTCTTACAAAGAATACAGGGCTTAAACCATTCAGGTATAGACATTACACATCTTGCCACAGACGGTGTTTACAGGGGGCAGAAGGAAAGTTCAAGAATGTAAAAGATCAACTATGAATTTGTTACTCTAGATTTTTATCATCAAAGAAAGATTTTAGTTACTATTTACATAAGAACCATTAACCAACAGTCAGGAGACTTCTGACCCAACTCACCTTACTTAGCAGCTAATTAAAGTTCCCTTCTGAATCTGAAGCAAATAAGTTCACACAAATATGTTGGTAATGCATTCCAGAAGGCTGTCTATTCATAAGTGTTACAAAACCACTGTCGAAGCCAAATCAACTGATCAAGAAACCAAAGAAACTTGATTCATCCTTGTCCACAATGATATAGACATGTAGGATGTAAAACTATGTTAAAATTCAGTAAATGCACTAATTCAGACTCCCTGATAGGTAGAGTCAGCCTGGGTTTCTCCAAAGGCAAGGGCTGAGTCAATCTTGTTTACGCGTGGGATAGTTACTTCAGAAATGGATCCCAAAGAACATTGGAGTGAGGGACAAGGGGAGCAAAACAAGGAAGAAAGGAATGGATACAAAGATAACTTGTCCAGTGGACCATTGCTGTGGTTAACGGGCACTCATTTCTATAGATTTTTCTGAGGAGGGTTAGCAAATGTCTTGGGGAACTGTCCGCTGGGTGATGTGAGGGGAAAGTGGTTCCTTGGCTCCTACCCCACACTGGTCAAGGGTGAACTCCAGGGCATTAGCTCCTCGGTGTTTCTGGATTGTGCGAGCGCGAGTGGCGTGTCTTCCCATGAATGTTCTAAACTGTGTACCAGACAGTTGAAGTGAGGTACAGCTGTCTTGCCTCCACTAAAGCTGGTCAAAGCTTCGTGGAATATTGAAGAATATAACATCTTTTTAAAACTAAAACAGAGCCTTTTCACATGTGTGTATTCAGGACCCAGACCAACACTGGGAATGTTTAACAAACAGAAAGCATGAGAAATTGATTTGGAGTCAAAATGTGTCCTAAATCTGACACTTTCTGGCGGTGTGAACTTAGAGCAGCTACCTCCCATTTTCATGAGCCTCACTCACGAAAGTCCTGATCTCCAAAGATGGGGATAACTGATATCCCCTGAATCGTGGGATTCCTAAATGCTAAAGGAGATAGTGAATGTAATAGCATGATTAGCATTTTAGCAAATGGGCCCTCATGGTAATGATCATTAGCATTCAATCAAAGCCAGTACACAAGGCAACTTGAAGGGGCCACACCATTGTTAGTGGTTGCGGATTTCAGTTGGCCACAACCTGGAGAATGAGAACCAAGGAACTAGTGAAAGGGCTTTTCTGGACCCTGGGGGACTACAGATTGGGCACTGCAACCAAAGCAAGTTAGGATTCAGAAATCACACAGAAGCCAGAGGTCAAGTGTGGTGACCTCTGAGCCAAAGCTAGGAAACAGAATACTCAGAAGCTAGAGGTCAAGTGGTGTCAACAGTCAAAGGCAGGCAAATGGTCATTCAAGCATGTGTATTCCTCCATTCGTGGCCTTCTTCATCAGAAAGTTTTGTCATTGCATTTCTGCCACACTGAAGATGAGTAGCTGATTTCCTGGGTGTGGTCAGCTAGAGGTCTGGGCGATCAAGGATACACAGCCCTGCACATGATCTGAACATGCAGCAGGTAACAGGAAAAGTGCAAAACAAAATGTCTTTACTTGTACTTATTGTAAAAGTTATACACTATTTCCAAAGATGCCTAGTACCTAAGGAGTTCTTATTTATAGTTTATAGGGTGTGATTCATTTTTGTTTTTCTTTGAACTTCCTGCATCTTTCCTGCCCTGGCCCAAGGCCATTAAATTGGTCTTGTGACCCAAATTCACGTAGAATAAGCTACTTGACTTCATGCTTGTAATGCCCATGTTTTAATATGTTTTACATGTTCCACACTTCACTGATTCCAAACATCCATCATCCATCCATCCATCCTTCCATCCATCTGTGTTAGTCCAATTGGGCTGCTATAAAAGAATATGTAATAGAATACCATACACAGGTTGGCTTGAACAACAAACATTTATTTCTCACGTACATGAGGACTAGAAGTCCAAGATCAGGGCAACAGATTTCCAGGTCTGGTGAGGGCTGTTTCCTGGTTCACAGATGACCATTCTCTTGATATGTCCTCACAGGGTGGAAATTGTTGAGGGAGCTCTCTGGGATTTCATATGGGCACTAATTCCATCCATCTTCATGACCCGAGCACCTCCCAAAGGCTTATCTCCATATACAATCACAGTGGAGATTAGGTTTCAATGTATGAATTTTGGGGGGAAAGCCCAAGCATTCAGTCCATAGTGCCATTCATTCATTCATGCATTAATTTATTCATCCAACTATTCAATAATTTAGTAATTTAATCATTTAGCCAGAAAATGATTATATGTTTTCTACATTACTGTTGCAAAGGGTTATGAGAGCAAAATAAGATAATTCACATAAAAGTATCTGTAGAGAGCCCAGGGATGGCCCAAGATTTTTTCTTTTATAATATTCTGTGTATTTTATAATTCTCCATACGTTGATCTCTATAATTCTCCATACTTTGCTCTCTATATTAAGCTAATAGTACTGTTGACTTTTGAAAATTCTTCATATTTTAGATATTAGTCTAGATATTAGTCCTTTGAAGATGTGGGTTATAATATTTTCTGCCAGTGCATAGTTTGTCTTTTCACCCTCTCAGCAGGATTTTTCACGAAGCAAAAGGTATAATTTTGATTAAGTCCAGTTAAATTTAACTTATCAATTTTTTATGAATTTTGGTTTTGATTTCAAATCTAAGAACTTTTCACCTAGCTCTAGATTCTGAGGATTCTCCTATGTGTTTTCATGAAAGTTTTTAAGCTTTATGTTTTGTATTTAAGTCTACAATTCACCCTGAGTTAATTTTTGTATAAGGTATAAGATTTAGGTAGAGTTTCAATTTTTGTCTATAGATACAACTGCTGTGGTACCATTTGTTGAAAATGCTATCTTTCTTTCATGAGATTGCTGTTGTACTTTACTCAAAAATCAGTTGGGCGTATTTGTGTAGGTCAGTTTCTGGGTTTTCTATTCTGTTCCCTTGATATATGTGTCGATTCCTCTGCCAATACCATACAGTTGTGATTATAGAAGCTTTATGATGTCTTAAAATCAGATAGATAATTCCTCCCACTTTATTCTCCTTTTTCAAAATTGGTTTGTCTATCTTAGTTTCTTTGCCTTTCCATACAAATTTGAGAAACAGTTTTGTTTTTTTTTTTTTTAATATCTACAAAACTCTTGCTGGAATTTTGATAAGAATTGGGTTAAACCTGTATATCAGTTTGGAGAGAAATGATATCTCTACTATGTCAAATCTTTCAATGCATGAATAGTATGTGTCACCATTTAAATTGGTCTTTTTTGATTTCTTTCATCAGCATTTTGTACTCTTCAGTACCTATGTCCTACACATTTTCTGTTAATGCATAATTTTTATTGATTATAAATGGTATTGCATTTTTAACTTTGTATTTATTGCTAGCATATAAAAATGTAATTGATTTTTTGGTATGCTTTTTGTACTCTGCAACCTTGATAAACTCACTTATTAGTTCTAGGAGATTTGTTTTGTTTTGTTTTCTTTTTACTTCGTGGGACTTTCTACATAGAAAATCGTGTCATTTGGAAATAGGGAAAGTTTTATTTCCTCCTTTCTGATCTGTGTGCCCTTATTACCTGTTTAAAATTTAATTTCACTTATGTATTTCCTCAATACACATTTAGAAGCACATAAAATAGTATTATACTTTTGGTTTCAACCATCAAATATAATTTAGAAGACTCAAGAGAAGTAAAATCAATTGTATTTAACATTTTTCTTATCATGTTCTTTCTTTCTTCCTTAACATTCCAAGGTCCATTTTTTTTAAATCATTTCCTTTCTTTTTAGAGAACTTCTATCCTTTTATGGAAGTTCTGCTGGTGATATTCTCATGGTTTTTCTTCATCTGAAAATTTCTTGATTTCCCTTTCATTTCTAAAAGATATTTTGACTCAGTATAGGATTCTCCACTAACAATTTTTTTTCCCTTGCAGCACTTGAAAAAATGTTGTACTACTTCCTTCTGTCGTGATCTCTCTTTTTTTTTTAAAGATTTTATTTATTTGACAGAGAGAGATCACAAGTAGGCAGAGAGACAGGCAGAGAGAGAGGGGGAAGCAGGCTGCCTGCCAAGTAGAGAGCCCGATACGGGGCTCGATCCCAGGACCCTGAGATCATGACCTGAGCTGAAGGCGGAGGCTTTAACCCACTGAGCCACCCAGGTGCCCCTCTGTCATGATTTCTGATGAGAAATCCACTGTCATTCAAGTTATTTTCCCCTATAGATGAGGTGTTGTTTCTCTTTCACTGCTTTCAAGTGTACTTTTGTTTTTTGTGTTTTTTTTTTTTTTTTTTTGTCTTTAGTATTTAGTAATTTAACTATGATTTTCTTAATGTAGATTATTTCTTTGCATTTATCTTTTTTGGGGCTAGCTCAGCTTCTTGAATCTATAATATATAATATACATAGGTTATATATTTTGGCAAATCTTGGAATTTTTCAGCCATTGTATTTGAGTACTTTTTCAGTTCTATGCTCTTTTTTTCTCTCCTTCAAGGACTCCAAAGACATTGTATTAGTTCTTCTGATATTAATCTTACATGTTCCTGAGGTTCTGTTTGTTTTGTTCCTAGTCCATTGTCTCTTTCTTTCTCTTTCTTTCTTTCTTTCTTTCTTTCTTTCTTTCTTTCTTTCTTTCTTTCTTTCTTTCTTTCTTTCTTTCTCTTTCTCTCTCTCTCTCTCTCTCTCTTTCTTTCTTTCTTTCTTTTTTCTTTCTTTCTTTCTCTTTCTTTTGAGAGAGAGCATGTGGGTTCATGTGTGAGTTGGGTAGGGAGAGGCAGAGGGAGAGAGAGAGAGAATGTTAAGCAGGCTCCACACTCAGTGCAGAGCCTGATGTGGAGCTCCATCTCAAGACCCCGACCCGAGATCATGAGACCTGAGCTGAAATCAAGAGTCAGATGCTTAACCAACTGAGCCACCTGTGAACCTAATTCATTTTTTATTTTTTATAATTTTATTTTATTAAAGATTTTATTTATTTGACACAGAGAGACACAGCAAGAGAGAGAACACAAGCAGTGGGAGTGTAAGAGGGAGAAGCAGGTTTCCCGCTGGGCAGGGAGCCGGATGAGAGGCTTGATCCCAGGACCCCGGGCCCACGACCCAAGCTGAAGGTAGATGCCTAAGACTGAGCCACCCAGGCACCCCCCCATTCATTTTTTAAAAGATAAACATATTTAAAAGTCAAAAGGTAAGATATTTTGAATGCTTCCTGATGAACGAGATTAGAAAACAGTGCTCATTAGCCTAGGAAATCTGTGAATTTTAGCCCTAACTTCACCTCTATCACAGGTCAACCTGTAGGATGGGTCTGGATCCCCTATTTTATCGAAGAAGTTGGTGTTTGCAGGCCCAAGAATCTCAGAGAAAAATAATAATATACTCATATAATGCACACAATAGAAGAAGCACTGCTATGATTAGCATTTTGTAAATGAGGAAGATGAGGCTTAGAAAGGCAGAGTAATTTGCTAAAGTAACAGCTAATTAATGGCAGAACAAGGATTTGAACCATGGGGTACCCATGATCTTGAACAATAGGAAGCATTATTGACCAAGGTGCCCAGCTGCAGTTCACTGAAATCCATTTCAAGGATGCTATAACAGGTCCATTTCTGGATGATATAGGGTTCTCTGACAGCTCACCTTGCCTTAAATATGCCTCAAGATCCTTGCCAAATCTCTGTTAGACTTCATAACAGTCTAGGATGCTTCCACCCAACCTTCCCTCTGTCCCTCCTTCACTTAGGGTCAGACAAGCATCACTGATGATGGCTCATCCAGCCCATCCCAGCTCTCTCCTCCATTGTCTTCAATTCATACATTTCCCTTAAGAAAATTCTTACAGGCTTAATCCCATTTGACATCTGTTTTCCAGAGGACCCAAACTAACACAATCAGATGATTTGATTTAAGAGTCCAAACTATACCATTCCAGGAGTGGTAGAAAGAAATGTTTTTGTGGAATTCCTTGAGATTCCACTGGGAAGATCAAATAAAATATGCGGGAGGATTTTATAATCTCTTAAACTGAATTCAAGTGTAAGCTATCCTTATAATTCAGGGTTCACACGGCACGGTTTACCTTGGGATCTGCCTGCTCTCAGACACCAGCTTAGGTGTGAATGATTTCCAATTTATCATTTAACATAATGATTGCTTCTTTGTGAGAATTATCATCTTATCACTTTAATCTTTGTAATACTTAACATAGCCCTGATTTATGAGGCACAGTTAGTGACATTAAAACTCTAAGTTGCCTTTTATCCAAATAATGTAGGATTTGGCAACAACTTTGTAAAAATTGATATCATTTGCACCCAGCAATGATCCCATTCATTACCGTCCCAATTTTCTAAATTGTCTTTAAACGAAGGTGTGGTGACTTGTTGGAGAATTGATAATAAACTACACAATCTGTCCTATCAGTCCCATATCAGTCATAATTGAAAGCTTACCTATTATTATCTGGCTTCCTCCCCTGGGAAGCAAGAGCCTGAGTACGAGAAGCCCTTATTCATTTAGGCCGCACAAAATAATTTAAATGAATCACTTAGCTATGTATAATAGCTAATGTAAAATGACTCTGTTATTGCTTTTAAACAGACCTCTGCCATTGAATAGCATCAGGATGAATTAAGTTTACTAAAATGCCAAGATCATTCAATAGAATATTTCAAAGTATACTTAGAACAAGAAGAAAAACATGAAAAGGATAAGCTGACTTCATGAGGTACATGATTAACATATGGCAAAAACAAGTAAAAGTCCCCCATTCCTACATGCTTTCATCTTCACTATCAAAAAGCAGTAAACAAAAAATATAGAGATGCATATTTCTGTTTAAGAGAGAATGAAAGCCCAAGATAGGTGAGTATATGATGAGAAAGCACTTAACAATTAGATAAGCTCAAGTATGGATGAATTATATTCCAAGGTGGCAATAATGGCAAAGACTAATGATCAGATTCAGAGTACTGCTCTAAGTGCCTGATATATATATTTCCTAGCTTAATACTCATAAAATCCTAGAAGGTCAGTGCTGTTAGCATTCTTAATTTTCAGATGGAAAAAACTGAGTCCCAGGAGGTTAAATGGCTTGCCCGTGGCAGGACTGGGATTTGAGCCCAGATAGCTTGACTCTAGAGCCTTCTAGTCAGCATATGGTTCACAGACCGGTAGCATTGTTATTACCTGGTTGCATGTTAGAAACATGGAATTTCAGAACTATGAAGTCAGAATCTGCATTTAAACAAGATCTCTAGGTCATTGTTCTACATGTTCCTATTGTTCCACATCCTTGTTGGCATTTGGTGCTGTCAGGGTTCTGGATTATGGCCATTCTCATAGATGTACAGTGTTATCTCATTGTTTTGTTTTGTTAATTTTTATTTTAAGTAGATTCCATGCCCAATATGGGGCTTGAACCCACGACCTTGAGAACAAGAGTTGCACGGTCTGCCAACTGAGCCAGCCAGGTGCCCTGATATCTCACTATTTTAATTTCCATTTCTCTGATGATATATAATGTGGGGCATCTTTTCATATGCTTATTTGCCATCTGTGTATTTTCTTTGGTGAGGTGTCCATTAAGGCCTTCCAGCCATTTTTAAATTAGGTTGTTTATTTTCTTATTGTTGAGTTTTAAGAATTCTTTGCATATTCTGGATAATGGGTTTTTATTAGATGTGTCATTTACAGATATTTTTGCCCAGTCTGTGGCTTGTCCTTCTCATTTTTTTGAATTAGATGCTTATTTTCACTTTTCATATGTGTTTGGGAGTATATTTAGTCTCCAGCTCATTTCATAGATATTTTTGAGATGAAAGGAAAAGAAAACACTCCCTCCCACTGAGGGCTTTAGAGTACAGTGTGGGATATGGACATGTGAAGAAACATCAGGACAGACAGTGGGAGCAGGAAACATGGGGATCTATGACAGTGCACAAACAGGCCCATTAACAGAGACTGGTAGGGAAAGGGTAGGATTTAATCAGAAGAAGGAAGCGAAAACATTCCTGGTAGCAGGTGCAAAGCAATATGAGAATGATGCAGTAGGGGAATTTCATGTTCAATATGGCTGGAGTAGAATGACAAATGCAGACAGAGAAATGGACAAGTCACATGTCATCTAACAGTAATTAAATTTTATTGAATAATTATTATGTGCCAGGCACTCTTCTAGGTTCTCGTCATATCTTTTATTGTCACATCACTTCATGAGTAAGCACTATTCTTATTTTATTATTCCCATTTTACAGATAAGGTAACTGAAATGGATAGTTATATACTTAGCAAGTATCTGGGAGAGGATATCAATTCAGTCTGGTGCTGGGACACACACTTCTGGCTTCTATGCCATAGTGTCTCTTAGGGATGTTGTATCATAAGGAGTTTGATCCTGAATGCAATCAAGGGAAATAGGAAGAATTTTAACATGATCTATACATATTTGGTTCATGCATCCAAGAAAATTTGGAGCTTTAAATTCCTTGCCTTAACTACTGCATTCCAAGCCTCTTATAGATGGGGATTGATTTCTTAATCCCAGTTTTATCTATTGGGTGATGTATCCAGCAGGTGGACACAAAGATATAATTGAGATAATGAAATGCCAGATACTCATTTCTAACTAGGCAAGCTTGCAGAGGTTCCCTTCCTGATCTTAGATATTCTCTAGAGATTTCTTTATGTTCCAGCAATGCCTATGTTGGGTCCCTGACATAATCTAAGACGTTATTTCGCTAGTTTGCTTTGCTTGTTTGATGTTCTGATGGTTGTTTGTGGAACCCCAAAATTTCAGCCAAGAGACTAAGTCATGTTAGCCAATTGGAAATGTCAGTCATATTGGAAACATACTTGTTTCCAATCCATACTCCAGAGAGACACTTGATCCAAAAGTCACTTTTCAGGAACGTCAGTGGTATTGGAGAACTGGAGATGCTGTGGGTTAGAGCGAAGATGTGTGGCTTTCAAGAGTGGAGATATTAAAGACCCTTGGAGATCTTTAGACGAGGATGTTCCATGTACAATAAACTCTGATATAATGATGTTTTCAGCGAATTGAAGGAATTTGATGGTAGAATTAATAATATTTCATGGATGGAGTCTAAAAACATAAAGATATAGGAATTAAGTGCAAAATGAATTTTTCCATTTCCACCGTCATTCTATCCTAGGAAATCTGACAGTGAAGATTTTTTAAAAAGTCCTAAAAATTCAATGAGAGAAATGGACATGCGGGTTAATAACAGAGATGTATCTACAGAGTGTAGGGGAATAATATGGGGAATAACAGAGAGGAACGGAACTTGTTCCATTCGGAGAGTTCACAAGAGGTTTCCAGGAAGAGCTAATGCTCCAGCTGAGTATTAAAGATGAGTCAGGCATAATTAGCCTGTGAAGAAGGGTGGGATGAGTGTTCCAGATTGAAGGAATAACTCCCGCAGAACACAGAGCCGGGAGCTGCTTGGCCCATGTGGGGAATTAAAAGGGTATTACAAGAGTGGAAAGGGACAAGGGAAGTTATTGGGAGATAGTACTAGAGAGAGAAGTCAAAGAGGGCCTGGAAAAGTAGTTTGGTGCTTAGTAAATGATGGGGAGCTTTTAAAGATTTAAAGCATTTGAGATCAATTATTTAAACTGTTGTATACAGTCTTAAACAAACTTGGACAGGAGGAGACTGGTTATAAGAAAATCAGGATAATTCTAAGAGCTTGGATTTTGATAATAGTTGTAGGAATGGAAAGGAAGAGATACACTTAAAAGAATACCTCTTCAGAATGTTAAATCCACATAATTTGGTGATAAATTGGATGTGTGTGAGGGTGGGTAGAAGTGGAGAAGTAAGAGGTAACTAGTTCCAGTGACTGGTGAAGTGGGATGCCACTAACAGAGCTAAGAAATAAAAGAACACATTCGGGGTGAGTTCATTTTTGAGCATTTTTGAAGTGTCCATTTTACATTCAGGTTGAGAAATCCAGGCTGAAGCTCTGAAGAGAGTTTGGGGCTCTGAAAAGAGACATGGATTTGGAGGTCATTAGACCATTGGTGGTGGTTGAATCCACAAGACGGGAGAAGGTTACCCAGGGAGTGCGAGGAGAGGCATGATGAAAGTTGCTTCATCCAAGTTTTCCAAATAGAAGTCTGGTGCCACCAGATAAAACAGAATCACTATGGACTTAAACTATTTGGGTCTAAGATGGGGGAGAACGTCATCGCATGCTCCCTGCTGAGGGGCTCAGGAAGTTGGTTTAGGGAAATGGCAAGTGGCCCCAGCACTAAGGAAAATAAATCAAAAAGCCTAAGCCGAAAGACTGAAGTTAGTTATTTAATGAAATCCCTGAGCTCCAACTCTCAGGGATATAGTTGATTCAGACACCTACAGGGTATTTACCTTTGGTTTGTCCTTGTTTCACAGAAGTTATGATGAGATAGGCATGAAGGTACAAGATCACACCCTTTCTCAGTGGTGAACAATTTGTCATGGACAGGGTGCCCACAGACAATATGTTGAGAAGCCTCTCTGGACCCAGATCATTAGGAAGGGTTTTCCAGGTGCCAAATAGTTGCCACTGCTGTTGCTTGTTTCAAGCTCTTTAGAAAAGTGAAAATTATCCCAAAGCCGCTGAGCAAATGCCATCTTGCCCGCAGGAGTAGCCTAAGAATGGAGAAGAGTCACGTCAGAGATATCAAATTCCCTAAGCTTGTCCACACATGACAGCTTGTGAAGGCCCCTGAGGCAATCAAGGTTATTGAAGACAGTATCATGATCGATTGGCAGGCGGGTCTGTCTTTCCCACCTCCTATGCCTTGTGCTACAAAGCAGATGGTGCTATGGCACTTGTTAGAAGCCCGGGCCTAATTCAAGAGCATATTTTTGCTTTCACTGAAGCTACTGAATTTGAGGGGGCCTGGGGAGAATTAATATACCTCAGTATTCCTCTAACATCTTTTCCCTGTGTGATACATCCATTCTCACCTGCTGGTTTCATATCGTACTCCTTTCATCCCTCTGTCTCATATTGAAAGCCTGCTGTGCTGGAACACCGCCTCTATCATTCTTAACAGGCTGCACACACTGTCAGAGTTTGGCAAATGGCAGCGCCCTTCTAGTGGAAATCTTTTCCCAGGGCCTTCTTCCCAGATGCTCCAGTCTAGCAGGGGTTAACTAGAGGCCTGCTCACCACCCCATCTCTGGGAAACTGACTTGCTCCGACTTGCCTGGTGTGGAACTTCTGTGGCCTGTTTCAACACCTTTGTGAGTTGGGCAAGATGGCTATGGGATAGCTGTGAGGGCCATTGGTAGTGAGAAAGTCAAAGCAAGAGCAGCAATTTGATAATTAAATTGGAAGGTGTTTTTTAATAAACAATTCACCACAGTTTCCAAACGTATGTATACTCTGCCTCTCCTCCAAACTCCCTTACAGATCCCCTTTTGCCCCTGGAGCAAATTATTCCCCTCAATTCAAGGGTCTGGAAGGAGTCAGGATGGAAGGCAGGACTCAACTCCACTCCTCGTTGGAGCTGCTGGATTATCCCACACTTCCCAGAAGAATCTTAATAGCCCAAGTCAAAGACTCGTCACTAAGTAAAAACCCAACTTAGCACATTTATTTTTGGGTCACAAATTCTTCATAACTCGTTGGTCTATATTTATATGTAGATGATGGTTAATTTTATATTGGCTGACCCACTGGCTGGGCCACGGTGCCCAGATATTTTGTCAAACATTTTTCCGAATGTTTCTGGGAAAGTGGTTTTTGGATGAGATTAACATTTAAACCAGTGGATTCTACATAAGGCACTTGACCCTTCACAATGTGGGTGGACCTCATCCAATAAGTTGGAGGTCTTACTAGACCAAAGACTGACCTTCCCTGAATGAGAAGGAATTCTCTTAGCAAAATGCTTTTGACCTAGGACTGCAACTCTTCCCTGAATCTCAAACTTTCTGGTTTACCCCATATTCTAAGCCTCCATAATCATGTGAGCCAAGCCCTTAAAATCTCTCTTTTCCTCCCTCCCCATACTTTTTGTTGGTTCTGTTTCTTTGGAGAACCCTGACTAACAAGGATAGGGAGGTATATACATACATATATATGTAGATACACGGACAGATAAATGATAGTTAATATGCCTTATAAATATTGTCCTAACAAGGTTGCCCCAGGTAGATGGATAGCTGGATACAAGGGTGGAGAGGTATGAGGGAATGGTTTGCAGTGAAATATCTTTTTAATGCAGACCCAAGGAAAGCCCTGCTTTCTCCCTGGCAGATGAAGCTAGGGTTATAGTGGGTCTCAGCACTGATTTGATAGCTTAAAGAATCCTTGTTTTTTGGTCAGTTCCTATAATAACAGACTGAGTACCTTAGATAAGCTATCCCATCCAACACTGCAGGACAGTCCCTGACTGAGGAACAGGAGCTTCCTCTCCCTTCAAAAGAAATTACCTTGAGGCACCTGGGTGTCTCAGTCAGTTAAGCGTCTAACTCTTGATTTCGGTCCCACGACCCACATCAGGCTCTGCGCTCAGTGCAGAGTCTGCTTGTTCCTCTCTCTCCGCTTCTCCCCGTGCTCTCTCTGTGCCTCTCTCTAAAATAAATAAATAAAATTTTTTAAAAAAGGAAAGAAAAGAAATTACCTCCCTGCCTTTCTGGGACATAAGAGCTTCACATTTGTCTTTTTTGGCTTCCATATATCTGTTTGAATAATTATTATTCATCTGCCGGGCCCTTCACAGAATTCCAGCTGTAAATAGCACTCATCATCACCCCCATCACCACAGCTGGTAATGAAGAGAAATGTGCTGGGTAATGAGGAGAGTGGCCACCATTACAGTAATGAAGAAAAATGGACAGAAACACTGCAGGAATGGCACCTCCACTATTTCCTGGTATAATTGGCATGAGGTAATTGCTTTTTTATCCTCTCTGCCTTCATCTTTGCAAACTACTTCCAAGTTCCTTACATTCATCACAAAATAGAAAATTGAAGTAGTATAATAAATTAAAAAGGCAAAAGAGCTCAGCTTCGTGGTGCCAGTCTTAAAAGAAGGAAGAAAGAACATTTACAGGCTTAATAAAAGGGGTACTCGTGGGGGTGGAGGGTTATTTCTTCTTGTTATTTTTGCCATTATAGTCTAAGCCTTCTTTCAACTACATACAAAGACGGACGCCAACAGGAATAACGCTGAAAATGCTCTGAATGCATAAGCCTCAGCCACTACTGCCATGGAAATGTGCCCACTCACATGCAGTAGAATGAACCATGGCACAGGTCTACTCTCATTCCTCCTGCTGGTAAACCCAGGCTTGAGAGCAGCGTAGAAATTAAGTTCATAGCTATATTGCCTCAGGTACCAAAAAAGGCCTTGCTAGGGCAATACTTATCAGGCATGTCATTTTTCTGATTTGCCCATTTTCATCCTGTGCTCTGGTCGGGGCTACTCCAGGTGCAGTCCCTACAAAGATTCTTAAACTTGGGATTTCATTAAACCTACAAGAGAATTAAGGACCACCACCAAACCCCATGTAAAGCATCATGTGCAATTGGTAAAATTAACTGAAGTATCTTCTATTCTCTTAGATATGCATCCATAAATTTTTTGATATTTCTCTCCTTCCTCTTCTCTTGAGTGTGGGCTCAGTTTATGATCTGTTTCCAGTGAACAGATTACACTTCCAGATTAGGCTATAAAAAGACTGCAGCAACGGTGGGAACAATCCAAATGTCCATTGACAGATGAATGGATAAACAAAATGTGTATACACACGCAATGGAATGTTATTCAATCATAAAAAGGAATGAAATTCTGATACATGCTACAACCTGGATGGATCCAAAACACTGTGCTAAGTGAAATAAGCCAGACACGAAGAGGTAAATATTATGATTCCACTTACGTGAGGTATTCAGGGTAGGCAGACTCACAGAGATGGAAAGTAGAGAAAACCAGAGGTTTTGAGTAGGAGGATGGGGGAGTTTTTGCTTCATGGATACAGGGCTTCTGTTTGGGATGATGGAAATGAATAGTGGTGGTGCTTGCACAACAGTGTGATTGTAATCATTGCCACTGAAGTGTACACCGGAGCACTGGCTAAAATGGTAAATTGGTATTATATATATTTTACCACAATAAAAAAAAGTCCGAAAAAAAAAAAAAGATTGCAACTTCCATGTTAAGTGTCATGTGTCTCTCTCTTCCCATCTCTTGGACCACTCTGGGAGAGGCCGGCTACCATGTCCTGAAGCCCCCTCGGTGGCTGTATGAAGATATCCATGTGGCAAAGAGCTGAGACTTCTGGACAGCACTAGTTAGGAGCCTTCTGGGAAGAGGACCCTCCAGGCATATCCAAGGCTTCAGATGATGCAGCCTTGGCCGATATCTTGACTGGAATCTCACAAGAGACCCCGAGCCAGAACACCCACCTAAATTCCCACTCTGGGATTTCTGACTGCCAGAAACTATGAGATAAAAAAGGTTTGTTGTTTCAAGTCACTAAGTCTTGGGATAGACTTGTTACGTGGTAATAGATATTGACCACAGTGTAAGTATATATATACATAAATTCATAATCATATTGAATCATATAAATGCCTAATAATATTCATTTTTAAAAACCTTCTATTTCTTCCTACACAACAATTGGAAAATGCTAACCACTTAGGTTAAGAAAAATGTCTGTGTCCTGATCCTACTTTGTATCTCTTCCTTGCATTCATTTGGTTCTTTAAAATATGGCCCTCTCCTCTCACGTTCCATATGGTTCCCTTTCCCACATTTGTCTGTGTGGGAATGGGTATTTTTATATCAACTGCAGAACATTCTTTGTCTGTCTGGAGTAATTCAAAATTCATAGTTCAAGTATAGAATCTGTATTTTAACTTTTATATCTAGAACTCCAGATACTACTTGGTTGTTGCAAAGATACACACCAAATGGAAACTCCACAAATGAACCACCACTATCTGTCTTCTCTCCCTCACTCTTCCTAAACGCTGCCTATCTTTATTACAGCAATGATGAAAGCAATTTGTACATAGCTCTGGGGTTTATAATTATAATAACTATTACCAGACACATTCTTTCTCACTTACCAATGTCTAGTATGACTGAGTGGGACCCTCTACAAGCAGCATATAGGAGATAAGGCTTAGGAACCTGGTTGAACCAGCAATGGTATTACCTATCTGATTTTTTGAGGAATCACTCAACCACTTGGGAGAGATCCCAGCAACAGCAAACCAAGTCAAGGTGGCACATCATGGGGCAAAGAAGAGGACACTAGGAGGAGACTCTAACAGAGGACCATGTATGGAATAAAGTTGACAAAAATGGAGTAAGAAACAACATGCTATACTATAAAGTCAGAAATCTAAACCATTAATCCATAAATACAACCATGCTGCAGGGCATTACCTTAATTGAGTTTGGGTCAGATTCTT
>CM053611.1:86024694-86050885 GCA_028646535.1 Procyon lotor
TTCCTTCCTTCCTTCCTTCCTTCCTTCCTTCCTTCCTTCCTTCCTTCCTCTCTCTCTTTCTTTCTTTTTCTCTCTCTTTCTTTCCCTCTCTCCCTCCCTTTCTTCGTTCTTAAGTTTTTCCATGTCTCATCAAATGTAGGAGTCCTTATACATGAGTCCTCAACCAGTTGGTGAGAGTCTGCTGGTAGGGCTCAAAGCCTGATCTGATAATGCTCCAGTGAGTGGCCTGGGGATTGACAGCTTAACCAGGGAGGAATGAAACATCTGCTGGGAACTCCCCACCCGCACCCCTTGACCTTAAAGCTTTAGGGAAAATGAAAAGCAGCTTCTCTTGGGTAAAAATATTGGGAATTTTTGCTGCAAGGTCTTGCTGTTTCTTTAAGGCTCCCATGGAAATGAAAGATGTTCCCAAGCAAAGATAGGTCAAATCTATTAACAAAGCAAATGAGGCCTTTCCCTCCTGAAAGCTGGAGAAAAACAGAAAAGAACCTTTCTGATGAAACAAGAGTATCGTTTTGTTTGTTCAGTTTTGTTTGTTTCACATTTATTTACTGAAAGTTGGAAGGAATGATTTAATTTGGGTATGAAAATAGCTAATTATTAGAAGAAAAAAGGAAGGGATTTCCAAGATGGAGCCCCCGTAGTTTACACATCAGGTAAACCTTATTCCTTCTCTCAGCCTTTCCCACCTCCCTTTCCTCAACAATTCTGTTTCCATCCTCTCAACTCCCAAAGAATCATCCATAAGTTGAGTTCCAGTAGCACTGTTCTCAAAAACATTTTATTCTTCTCTCCAGCCCCCAAATGGACCATCTCACCAGAATTTGTTCCATCATTATGGGGACGGGGATGTACTGAGCCAGCCTATCTCCAAACTACAGCTACATTTTTATATTAATCTGACACCTGCCATCTGCTTTATTTCTAGGGAAGCTCCTCTTAGCAAGAAGGTAGCACTCCAGGGGTGAAGACCTGGCTGAATGTCAATGAGGATTCATTAGATAATATCCTGAAAGCCCTTTGAAGGGCCTTGCAAAATACAACTAAAGGTGGTGCAATGATTTCCCAAATCCAAGATTTCAGGTTTATCTTTGGTGTTCCCTGGACACTAGCAATGTTTGGTTATAGAGAGGAAAAAGAAATATTAAACAATTTTTATTTCAGCTGACCTTTTACAGGGACCAGAAGTAATTTTGTCTGGATTCTCCATTTCAGAGCGGGACAATAACAGCTGTACAGGGATTCTGCCCAACACTTTGTGAGGTTTGCCCTCGACTGCCTTTGTCAGATTGGCATTTGATATTAAATCAATAGAGCACTGTTATGAAGACACTAGACTAATATACCTTTAGAAAGATTCTAAACTGAGACACTTCTTCTGGACCACTACAGTCACCATGACTATAAAATTCATGATGTACTTGAAAGATTCATTGCAGCCTATGAGGCATTATAGTGGGATGATCTGGAATTAGACTATCAGGATTTGAAGATGAACCCCACCATTTGCTTACAAATGTTGTGACTTTGAAAGACAGTAGATCATAGGGGTTAAGAACGTAGGCTTTGGAACCAGACTGCTTGGGTTGGAATCCAGATTTCACCATTTATCTGCTGGATGATTTTAGGGAAGTTCTTCAAACCTCTGGGCCTCAATTTCACCATCTATGAAATTAATATTGATAATGGCATCTAATCTCCAAATGTTACAGGGAGGATAAAATAAGTTGATGCATGGAGAATGTTTTGAGCAATGTCTGGCACATAGTGAGTGCTCAATAAATGTTAGCTACAGAGATTACTATTGTTTTTTTTTTCCCCAAATTTTCAGCATTTTAGCCAATGCCAGGCAAAATCAATAAAGGGGGCTAACCAAGGAGAATGCAGGAAATGCTGAATTTGGCAAGACTGGGAATCAGGCAAAACTTACCCTTCAGCACCCTGTGTTCATTTTACCTTCTCCAGGTTTCTCTTAGAACACTGTACCCAACCTCCAGAATTTTTTCTCCGCTCCCTTCCACATTCACTCTTCATCAATCAACTTTATCCACACTAATTCTCTTACCTCAGGACTTTGCTCTGAGCCAGATAAAAATTTTAAAAAAAGAAAGAAAAAAAGAAAAATGAAATCTAATTTAAGGTATTAATGGATGTTGATAGGTTAATGTTATGCTTTTGGGATATCACATCTGCATCTCACAAAATAAAGACTGTCTTATCACCAGCAGGAATAACCAAAACTAAGAACTTCGTGTAATGTGGGAGGTGAGTAAGGATATCTGGGGGCAGGTAGAGCCTTCGGTCTCCCTCGAATCACAGATAAGCTTCTGTTTGGGTAACACATAGAACTTGTCTTAAAGCTGTTTAATATAAAAAGTATCATGGACAGACTTTGAGGCTAAAGCAGAACACACTGTGCTTAAACACCATGTTATTAGGTTGACAGGCATGGCGTCAAAGCCCCAGTGTTGCTGGTCCCACGGCTCCCAAGGCTGCTATCAGCAAGTCATGACAAATTGGACTAGCCAAATCTTCCAGTCACATCTGATTTTCCTAAAGATGTAGATGCACCTGCTGAAGATATTCCAAACAGAGGAAAGCAGAATAAAGCTAACAAATGGAAAAACATGGCAAAGGCCCAGCATTAACTTCTATCACCCATTATTATGGCCCTAGGATATGCAGTGTTCTGAATTAGAAAAGGGGTCAAGGGTAAGGGGATTTGGTTCTAGATCCATCTCTGTCACTAACTGGTTGTGTCTTCAAGTGAGTCCCTTTTATCTTGGAGGGTTCTATTTGCAAGACTGAGAGGGTTTCTCTAGAGCAGTATCTTTTCATCCCTTCATCCTCCCTCAGTTAGAGGTTCCAGTGGGTCTCTGGGGTACCCCTAAAACCCCACAGAGCAATTTAAGTACATCTACAGACAGACAATGAATAACAATGGAGTTTCCTAATCAAAGAAAGAGATGAGAACATTAAGATACTGATAAAATTAATCAGGGGAAAGAAAATATGGAATAAGATAGTGAGTAGCAAGATTGGATACAAGATCACCAACTAGAAGGCTCTTATAGTACAATATATATACATACACATACATATAGCAAGAGTGCCTAAGAGAATGGAGAGGTCATGACACCATAGTGGCAGGGAAATGGTTTTGGAGGGAATATGGGTTTGAACTGAGGTAGACAGTAGGGTATCTGAGTGATTCCATCTCTTTACAATATCTGCAGTCATAGGAAGGACCATATCTACTCTGAAGAGAAAATTTGACCCTGCATTAACTACTCATTAGCTTTTATCAAAAGCCCTGCTGAAACAAAATAGCAGTGCTGGAAAGATAGACTAAGAGGGTATCATATATTTTTTCAGTGTTTGTGTGTTTGGCTTAACTTCTTTCGAATGGTTATAAGTTCTTTCCACGTTTATGAAAACTATGAACCCAATTCTCAGAAAAAAAAATACCACTAGAAATACATACGTAAAGTTTTGAATGGAGCCCAGGTGAAGAATCTATTTTTTTAGATAGGGACTAACAGAAGCACCCAGCCAAAGTTCTCGTTGTTGCTATTATTACCATTATTATTATTTTAAGACAGGAAACAAGACAGAAGAGAAATATATGTAGGGAAGAGAGTTAGAAAAGAGATAGAGTAGCACTTTTTTTTGTAAACAATGAGGTCACTGTTGATTCTAAAGAGGAGACATCATCTCTCCTAAATGCTTTGGAAAATTTCATGTCTTCTCTCTGTCTTTATTCTTCGATTAAAATGTTGATGTGTTATGTGCACCTGTCCTCATCTTCAAACATCCTGGCAACCACAGGAAAACATGCCAGCTCGTGATGACTATCTGCATTTTTAATAATGCTTAGTGTTTCCTACAAATAGGATTTCAGTATCTAGAACTTCTGATTTGGAAAATGAAACAGCTCTTGTTAGTTCTAATAGAAAAAGGCAGCTTGATTTCCAATGCTCTGTTTTAATTTGGGTTTTACCAGCCAGTGATTTTATTGAAAGTGAAATCCATATTCCTGTTTAGCTTTAGCCTCTCAACTCTGAAATGGGAAAACCACAGCTTCAGTAACAGAATTGCGAATGAGGTCCTGGCATCTTTCTTAAAAGAAATTTGGGTAAGAGTTCTTGGTAAATGCTCATGAATTACTCATGCTGTATGTCTAAACACACACAAACAGGTTTAGAAAACCAGGTTGAATTCAATGAAATAATTAGGGATGAAGAAAGTAACAGGGGTTTCTTTTGTAGATTCCTATCAACATGGGCCATACTTGCTCCAAGGCAACGAAGAGGGACGGGGACATCAAGGTCATGACCAAGAAGAAATGCCTATGCCCAAGCTCTTTACTTCCTTTATTTTTTTTAAGATTTTATTTATTTGACAGAGAAACACAGCGAGAGAGGGAACACAAGCAAAGGGAGTGGTAGCAGGGGAAGCAGGCTTCCCGATGAGCAGGAAGCCCAATGTGGGGCTCGATCCCGACCCTGGGATCACGACCTGAGCCGAAGGCAGACGCTTAACCACTGAGCCATCCAGGCGCCCCTTAAGCTCTTTACTTCTATGAAGAAGTTTTGTGCTCTCCCACACTACCCAGAGTGGGGTCCATGTGGCATTGTTCAGGTTTCCCCTCGAAACTTAAAGGAAAACTTTCAAAATGTCTGAAGCCCTAGATGTCCTGCCAATGAAGGAGGAGGACATGCTCAATTTTCTGGCAGCAAGAACCCACTTAGGCGGCACCAACCTTGACTTCCAAACTGCGCCGCAGTACATTATGGGGGCCGGGGGGAAGGATGGCATTGCCTCATAAATCTGAGGAGAACCTAGGAGAAACTTCTGCTGGCAGCTCACGCCCTTGTTGCCATTAAAAACCCAGCTGATGTCAGTGTCATAGCCTCCAGGGATAGTGGCCGGCGAGCTGAATTTTGCAGCTGCCACTGAGGTCACCCCTGTGGCTAGCGGCTTGGCTCCTGGAAACTTCCCCAGCCAGATCCAGGCAGGCTCTGAAAACCGACTTCCGGTAGTTTCTGATCCCCCGCGACTTCCGGTGGTTCCTGATCCCCCCCGACTTCCGGGGGTTCCTGATCCGAGGCCCTAGCGCCAGGCGCTCCCGCAGGCCTCCTAGGTGACCCTGCCCGCTACGGTGCTGCGGTCCTCAGACTCTCTTGCGCGTCCAGTGGGCACCGTCATCTCCCTCAGGGCGTCTGTTGGCGTGGACGCTGGCCCGGAAGTTCTGCGCATGCGGAGCACCGAGTCCGTGGACCCCCGTGGGAGGTCCCACCTGGTCTCTGCTTCTACAGAGGTCCTGAAAGGAGGGCTGTGAACAAAGAGGAGGATCTGAGTTCAGCAATGAAAGGGAATTACCTTCCAAAGTGCTCTCTTCTTGATGCCTAAAGTTACACCGTTCACGACGAAGACCCCCTATGAGTCCACTTCTTTGAACAGGGGTCAACATGGCTTAAAACAAAAATTACGAAAACCTCCTGCTAATACTGTCCAGGTAGTGAGGGATCATCTGGAGTCCGGATCCAGCCTATGCCCCTGGCTCGGTCCTTCCTGAGAAGGTGATGTAGAGAGGAGACAGAAGTAAGACTTGCATTCAGTTGAGATGGTTTCCGTTCCAGCCACACCCCTGGCCGGCTGAATAGTCTTTGAAAAGTCGCTTAGCTTCCGTGAACCTTGTTTTCTTTGATTGTAAATAGAGGTGATAATATCCAACCAATGGATTCAGTAAAATAAAAAGGCGAGGCTGGGACAAGGCGTTCAGTGACCTTTAGTTTTCTTTTCCCCGTGCTTCCCTCCCCGCTTCCGTTCCTTCCTAAGTCTCAGCCAAGAATTGTCACGCCTTTTCCTGGTCAAGGAGTGAGAATTCCGTTTTGTCTCCTGCAAACTCAAAGCAGAAAGTACCTGTGCTTATTAGAGGCCGGAAACTCCCAGTAACTGGAAGATTAAGTCCCAGACGTTCCATTTGTTCTCTTTCTCTATTTTACTTTCTCCCACCTTGTACAGCCCAGCCACTGTTCCCTTGGCATTTGCAAATTTACTTCTTTTTTTATTTCTACAGGTATAGGTGGATTGATTCAAGAAGCAAAATAGGCCAAGAGAGATTTTTATCCAAAGGTAGAATTCATTTCAGAAAGGGGGAGTCTCTCTCATGATTAGCTAACATTTGAATGCTTGCCTAAGTGCCAGGCACTCTTCCATCTACCTCACACATGTCAATCCATTTCATCCTCACAACACCGGTGTTAACAGATAAGGAACAAAAGCACAGAGAGTTTGAGTGTGTGATGCAAGGTCACACAGCTCACAAGTGGTTGAAACAAGATCTGAACCCAGGCAAGTCTAGTTTCAGAATACATGCTGTCTCCCATTTCAATGGCATAGTCATCTCTTTTCCCCAGGAGCTTAATACCCAGAAAATTAAAGGAAGATGGATGGGGAAAACACGATCAAAAGAAAATGAATCACGGAGACCATTTGAAATACTTATTAAGCTTATGTAACTGAAATCTGATGCCGTTTTCAACTATTCATAATAGAAACACCAATGTTTTATATATGGGCAGGTAACATTCTGATCAGCCTTGATGTTTGAAGTAGTGATGTCGGAAAGCCAACTGAGACTCCTGAAGAAAGTGTTTGTGGTTTGCTTTATTTCCCTGTGCTAATATTCCTTGACCAAAAACAATCTCAAGGTTTCGAAGGGTGGCCAGAATACCCAGCCCGCTTTCTTTGAAGGGGGAAATATTTCCATTTTGAGAAGACGAAGTAGACATTTTCTTGGCTGCATATTTGATAATGTTTCTTTACTGGAAATACCTACATTTCTTCTTCCTAAACCAGATTTCTACAGTTTTATTTTTTCTCCTTAAAGAGACCATTGATGGGATCTACCTCCCTTTCTTTTTATGTAATGAAAAAAGAGAGGTCAAACAGTCTCAGCTGTTGACTTATCTAGAAGCCAATCTAGGATTCGAGTCCAGCTCTCTTGACTCTTCATTCAGTTCTGCCACTCAACCACATGTGTTTCTTTCTCTTACACACAGGCTCTTTTTGGCCACCAGTAAACACACTGACCTTTGAAATATGGAAAGAAAAGTGCTTTGAAATAAAACTGGCACAAACAGCGGTTAGACAGCCGTCATCTGGAGGCCGAAACAAAGAGGGGCATAGTGTTCAAGCTGTCTTCATAATTACATGAAGCAGTTATCACTCAGGCCCCAGTCTGAGCATTACCCCCCAAACAAACAGGCGAGGTTTGAGAAAGCACATAGGCGACTTTGTTGCTCTAGCATACTGAGGGGTGGGAAGCCCCCCAGCTGAAAAATCACGTGTGGCTGGGGCTATTTTCCAGAGCTCCAGGCTTTTTCCTTTCTTCCTTCCCCATTAAACCCTTCTGCTCTCCTTGGCAAAGGCCCTCAGGTGAGGTAAGTGCCAATTAACAACAAAGAGCTTGATGTATTTCAAGTTTATGACTTAGAGCTAGGTTCTCATGAAATAGATTCTTCTCTGGTCCGGGAGCCTGGATATGCAGAGAGCAAGGATTCTAAGTCTGGCTTCAATTTGGTTCATTTTTGCTACTGCCCTAAAAGTCTTTTTTCTTTTGGGGGTTTGCTCCAATAGAAAACCGGGTAAACAAACCCCAGAAAGAGGCAAATCGGACTCTGAAAACTTTAGCTGTGAAGATAACCGGAGCAGAAGACTTGGCGAATTGGGGTTTTGGAAAAGGTGGTCTTAAATTTCTCATGGGTCCATTGGATGAGAAATTCATTCATTGGATGGAGAGAATTAGGACAGCCAGCTTCAGAATAAACAGGAGAGATGAGAATATGTAATCCAAAGTATCTCTGAAGCCTTTTCCAGCTTTCAAATTTGGATTTGATTTTTCTATCCTAGAAATGGTTTTAGTCATGTTCTAATCATTTGAGTGTTATCACATCAATTTATAAAAAATATCTTTGTGAATTGTTCGGAGGCCACAGAGATCTGAAATCTGACCAATAAAATGATCTGTTATGACATCTTAGAGCCCTGAAAGACCAAGAATTTTGGCAATAGAGGACATAGATGGGTTAAAATATATTTTAAAACAATTCCTCTAATTATTAATTGTACTCGGTTGTTTAATATTTTCAGCGCCTACCGAATTTAGCGAAGGGAATGACAGATGCATATTAAAATGCATGCAAATACTACACACAGGCCACATTTTAATATATTGTTTTGCATTCATAATTTTAGTCTCGTGCTTTGTATTTTCATTTGCTTGGGAACAAAGACTTTCTTCTTTCCCCACTTGGGAAACAAGGCAAGACTTGTTCCTGCCAGCATCCTAATAGTATTCCTGAAAAAGCAGCAAACTTAATGGTTCAGGAACTGCTCTCCACCACCTGCTTATGGGTCCCTTAAATAGGGGCTGCATTTACAATGCATTGAAAAGGTGAAAATATGCAATCAATCAGTTGCTTTGTCGTGTAGTGGCAGGCAATCATATTTTTTTGTTGTTGTATTAAAACTGAACAGACTGCTTAAAAAAATAAGCTGTTTAAATGTACAATCTCTTTTCAAGTGGAAAAGAGATTCACCAAATCCCATTCCTTTCTAATCCAAAGTCACAGATAAAACGCACTTCCTGCCTCCCCTGCAATTAGGTGGTTTCTGTCCAATGAAATATGGGCCAAAGGAATGTATACAATGTCCAAGCCTGGCTACTTGAATAGTGGAGGAGTTGCCCACTCAAATCTACTGGCAACTCCTCCACTATTACTCTACACTGGGCTCCTGACCTCCTGGCAAGATGTAGAGTGAAGGTGAAGAATGCCAAGAGCATAAAGAAGGGGAAGCCTCTGGATGGAAGGAGGTTGGGGGCTGGAATAAAATGGTGAGCTGACAGACTCTGCCTCTTTCTGTCTCTCCTGACCAATGACTCACAGTAGACTGTGACCCATGTTCATTGTGTGGTAGCCTATCCAATGGTCACATCTGACTTTCATACCCTAGTATATTTACCTCCCACATGGTACC
Source organism: Procyon lotor (assembly GCA_028646535.1). Classification (NCBI taxonomy): domain Eukaryota; kingdom Metazoa; phylum Chordata; class Mammalia; order Carnivora; family Procyonidae; genus Procyon; species Procyon lotor. The sequence continues at coordinate 86,033,740 of CM053611.1, forward strand.
AGCGTCAGTTGGTGAGACTAATAGCATATGGTGGAAGTGATGCATGTCACTTCTAAGGTTAAGTTATTAAAGACTATAGCTTCTGCATTGGTGCTCTCTTGCTCATTCTCTCTCTCTCTCCCTCTCTCACGGAAGCCAACTTCCATATCTTGGGGTTACTTAGGCAGCCGGTGGAGATGACCACATGGTAAGGAATGGTGACATCCCTCCAACAGCCAGTAAGGAGTTGAGGCCTGCTAGTTCAGGAGTTGCTAACCTACCTCTCCAGCAGATAGTTTGAATATGATTTGGGAGACATACTGAGTTAGAATCACCTAGCTAAGCTGCTCCTAGATTCTTGATTCCAGAATTTCCGAGAATCTCTCTCAGAAACTGAGAGAGGTAATACATATTTGTTGTTTTAAGTTGTAGGGTAGTTACTCAGCAATAGATGGCCAACGCAGTGTGAATGGAAATAAAACTTCATTGCATCATGGAGACATGGAGATTGTTACAGAGCATAAACGCTGACTAATACAGAGGAACAATGCTGATAGTAATTACGACATGCTCTGAGCACGCTGGAAGTTTTTGAAGGGTAGAATTTGGCTTGTTCTTTCAGACGTCACTGCCTAAAACAGTGCCTAGATGAGATCAAGCATTGAATAAATGATAAATAAGAAATACGGCTCTCTGTAAGGTACGCAGTGTGCTCCTCTACCTCCAAAGTCAATCGTGCTCAAGCAACTACCACTTCAAAGCTGGATGGGCTCAACTGCAACTTATTTCGGGTCAGAAAAATTCTGGAGTTGTACTCTCAGCAAATGCATAGATTGTAGTGTGTCAGACGTTCCTGTGAAGGGAAGACTTCGGTTATCTAGTTACTTTTATGTTTCCAGATTCTCATGCTTACATTTCTGTGGACCAGGTGCTCTTCTAATATGCACATGTGTTAATTTATTTAATCCTATAAGAACCTGAGAAAGAGTGTGCTGCTGCTCTTCTAACTTTGTGAGTGAGGAAAGAGGCTCAGTAAAGTTAAGTACCTTGTCCCAGGTCACAGAGCAATTGAACGCAGAGTCTCTGCTTCATCTTGGGGCTTACAGACTCCAAGGATCATGGAGTTATCCATGATACCAAATCCCTCTCTCAACAGAAATCTCAAAAGACACAGAACGGAGCTGCAAAGTTGAGGAAAGGCCTGCTAAATCAATGGAATGGATTAAAAGATATTTCTGTGAGGACAGCATAGGATAATCATGACTTTTAAGCCTTGCGGGATTTGTGTTATGAAGGGCTCTGGTCAAAGTTTATAAAATTCTTTTTTTTTTTTTTAAGATTTTATTTATTTGACAGAGAGAAACACAGCGAGAGAGGGAACACAAGCAGAGGGAATGGTAGCAGGAGAAGCAGGCTTCCTGCTGAGCAGGGAGCCCGTTGCAGGGCTCAATCCCAGGACCCTGGGATCATGACCCGAGCGGAAGGCAGATGCTTAACCACTGAGCCACCCAGGCACCCCAGTTTACAAAATTCTGAAGGACGTGAATTTATTCACCCAGACTGACACCCACCACAGCAATGCAGCCTCCCTTGAAGCATCTCAGAGATGATTCTAGCAGAACTGGAATGAAGGCATTCGTGGATGCTGGGACGCACCCCCATCTGCCTGCGTGTCAGTTGCAGAGTCTAGACTCACTGCCCCCCAAGCTGTGATGGAGAAGGAGAGAATAATGCTGAACCACAAGGCAACCGGTTTCACGGGGAGCAGCCAAGAAGGGGAGGCTTGGTTTGACCTCCCTGCTCACAAGCAAAAACCTTCATAACGAATTCCTTCTAACGCTCACAAATAGGCACTAGCCCCAAAGAAGTCGAGAATGGGCCAAAGCAGCACTGGGAATGGATGGCCACTCCGTGTCTGCCTCCCCTGACAGCCTCATTTTTTTCTTGGGAACGTGTGTGCGGTGACGTTCACACCTGCAGCCAATACTCACCCAGAGGGAAAGCTCTGGGTGAGTATTGGCTGCGGGCAGCTCCCCGGATTCTCTCAGCCCAGCACTGGGGGAAGGAGGGCAAGTTGCTGTTTATGAGGAGCACCACCAATGGGCTAATGAGAATTTTTCATGACTTTTGGATGTTTGCAGAGCTCAAGGCTTTTGAAACCTAATTCCAAGGCTGACCTAGGGTCTCAGAGACAGGAATAATAACCTGTGGAAACAAGCTGGGTCCAACACAGAAAAACCTCACTTATTCTGACTTTGACAAATTTTGGTGGCCAAATTATGCTTCTCTCACTCTTAGACAGTGAGGCAGATTTTTTAATCTGTAACAACTGATGCTAGGGCAGACTCTAAAATTTATCCTTCACTTCCTTTAGCAATGGGTTTCCTAAAGAAATGAATGATGCCTTCACCTCTTGCAGGGAGAATGTTAAAGTTGTATGGAATAAGAAGCCATTTTAAAAATGGGGAAGGACTGTTTACATAAGAAGAAATTGATATGTCCATCACTGATCACTCTAAATAATTTATTTCAGCAGGACTTCAAGGATATAATTCTAACAGGAACTAAGTTTGAATTCTTAGACTTGAAAAGATTGAATGTTTTATGATGGTCCACAATTCAGAATATTCATATATTTATGCTAGTGATTGTTTTCTCCTAATCGTTCTGAATTGATGATGTCTTGCCAGAGAAATAAAGAGACCATATTTATGCATCTTTCCAGCTGTGAGTCCCCAAATCAATTACTTGGCATTAATTCATCACTTTTAGACTTTTCCATTAGTAAAAAGATACTTTTTTTGGAAACAGCCGGTGACTGCCATGATATAAATAAATTTAGGGTCCACACTAACGAGTGGATCACTAATGTGCAAAAGGCCTTGTTCAAGGCCACTCTCTAAGTGAAGGGACAGCCTTGATGAGCTATCAGGGATCCTCCACATTATGTCACGTGTATTCAAGCTGCATATTTTCCTTTAATTATTCGTAAAGGAGTGGAAATTTGGGGTTAGAAGAAGAAGTGAGGTGGATACAAGAGATTCGGGAAGCCAGAGAATAGAGAGGAAGGTGAGAAGGAGGTGCAGGGAGAATGCCTGCCTAATTCTAATGGCAGGGCTCCTAGGTGAAGGTTCCGGCTGCCCAGCGGCTCTGTGATTCCTGCTCTTCCTGGGGCTGGAGGCTCAGCTTTCTTTATGTGCCCGTCTTTACAACTAAGGAACACTGTGCATGTACATCCTCATAACTAGCCTCTGATTTTTACTGTTGACACGGATCAACTCCCGACTGTTCCCTTCTTCCTTTTTTCTTTGTTTCCTGTCCCCTACCATACCACCACCCGAATAACTGGTCTAAAATGCAGATTTGATCATTCTATTCTCCTACCACAGAATGGTTTCTTACCATTGGTTTCTCATGATGGCTTTCGAGATCATCCGTGCCCTGGCTCCAGCCTGCACTGCCCCTGTGGTTTCTGGGGCCCTCCCTCTCAGCTCTGCACTCACAGGGGACCTCAAGGGATACACTCTCTCCCCCTTGATGTTTTACCTGCTCTCCTCTCTGCCTGGAATTCTCTCTCCCCTCCTGTGTTCTGCAGGTGGCATGGTCTGCCTGTTGAAACTCTTTACAATCCTAGAAGAGCCAGGTCTTTATCTCGGAAGCCTTCTCTGGCCTTCCAAACAGAGAGGAGCTCTTTCCTCTGTGTGCCTCCACTGTGACAGGTGTGGCCTTCATTATGCTATTTTAGCAACTGTTTGTTCCTGTCGCTTCTACTTTTGTCATTCTTCTTCAAAGTATGACCTGAAGAACAATTACCTCAAACATGTCTGCCTATGAAAAGCACCAATACCTTGCTCCCATTTTCAACAGGCATCCCTGGGGCTTCTTAGGGGACTAAGGTTTGACAACCACTAGACTCAAGGGCCATGCAGCAGCACAGAGATGAAACCAAAGCATCAACAAGATTAGCTAGCACAAGGCCTGTTCAGTTCCTCAGGAGGAGGCAGTAAGTAAAAGCAAGATCATAGCTGGCTATGCTCTGATGTTCCTTTGTAGAAATCCTTGATGTGGGCTGTGAAATGTCAAATCCAGATTTGATTAAGCCCAACTCCAAATCCCCAAGGCAAGTGTGTATCCACGGTCTTAATGTAATTATTGGAGCCACCTCCGTCTGTTGCTTTCAAAAGGGCTGAGCTAGCACCCCATCCATTGATACTGACTCCTACAAAAGCCTGCAATTAATTCAGCATGTCCCAGGCAGATAACACCTAAAAAGCTTGAGCTGGTTCCTTCCCGAAAATTGAAGTATTAAATTAAACCCCAAAAATAAAAAAATAAAAAAAAAAAATAAAAGCCCTTTGATCTGCAGTCAAGCCAAGAGAAAGGGTGGGTCCCCAAAGCTACAGTAGAAATCAAAGTTTTGGTTTCTTTTGCTTGAGGCTAGACTGTTGTCTGTTTGGAGCTTTCCACTTCCTCCCTAAAATGATAACCTATCAATTTTCAGTTAACCCATACTTTGAATTTTTAAAGGCAGAAGCCAGTAAACAATGCAAGCTGATGCGAGGGCAATGGACCAGTTAAGTGATTCAGTAGATACAAGTGGAAACTTAGCTTGCTCTGTTTATACACACTTGAGGGATTGAGAAAAAAAAAAAAAAGTCCAGCCAGAACCGAGTCCTAAACCAAAGTAGGCAACACTGAGATTTATCAAATTAAACCCAAATGCCACAGCTTCATTGGAGCGGACCAGATTTCACCACCACGGACTCAGAGGGAAGATGGCGGGGGCGGGGTACTACTTCCAAGCTCAACCACAAGCCAGAGCTCCATTTTGTTCTGTGAAATTCAGAACACATTTGTTCTCCCCCCCCCCCCCCCGCCCCTTCAAAATGTACTCCTGTCCTTCCTTAGGGTCTGCCTGGAATGAAAACACTAAGAGCCAAAAGCCCCAGCAGAAAGGCTGCTTTATTGTGAAATCCAATCTGAGTAAAAGCAAGAGGTTCAGCAATCTTTTGACCTTGCCCAGTCGTGAAGTCTAGCTGATCCACAGGTTTAGAAAATTAGGGAAAGGTCTAATGAGCTGTCAAACCGCTGAGATTTTAGAGTTTTGCTTGTCACTCTATATAGAAATGATCCAGAAGTTTCTTAAATTCCAGAAGCTTCCTAGAGCAGGACCAATAAGGCTGAGAAGAGAAGTCTCCGGGTGACCCTAGAACCAATCCTTTGTTTCTGGAACTTTTGAAATGAGCCCAAGACAGATATCCAGAGGTTATAATGGATTCTGTTGGAGCAGTCTTTCCCAGATTTACCACAAGAGATAGATCAGTTCCAAACCAACCTCTGGTATGGAGGGGTGGGAAAAGCAAATGACTTTTCACCATTTTTTGGTTCCTACAGCAACAGCTAATCCCAGACAGAGCCGTGACATTAAGGCTGGAGTCCCAGCAGCAGCTGCCACTGGGATGACTCGTTTAAATATCAAACACTCTTTTATGCACAAATGATATTAGACATAGTCCTGCCTTTCAGGGGCTCCCTTGCCTCAAAGCATCCATTGTCTCATTCTCTCTTGGCTTACATATGACATCCAAACTCATCTAAATCATTTCCAGCTTGCTCTCACCTACTCATCCCTTTTCCCACCCTCCCTGCCATGCATTCTACCCTCCACACCAAGGGTTGGCAAACTTTTTCTGGAAATAGTCACATAGTAAATAGTTTAAGCCTGAGGGCCCCATGGTCTTTTGTCACAACCATTCAATTCTGCTGTTGTAGAACAAAAGCACTCATCATTAAGACATAAATGAATGAGCATGGCTGTGTTTCAATAAAATCTCCCTTAAAAACAAAACAAAACAAAACAAAAAATGAAAAACAAGTAGCATGCTAGATTTTGCCCCCAGACTGTAGTTTGGCAACCTCTGTTTTATATAGACCAATTTATTACTTTGTGGGTACTGGTTTCTTCTGCCTTGGAACTTCAAATAAATTAATTTATTATTTTTTAGAAGACTATTATGTGTCAGATCTTGTGTCCCAAGATCCAGAGATGTAGCAGTGAAAAAAAACAGACATTTTCTACTGTATAGAATTCATATTCCAGTGGAAGCAAATCGAATGTAAATAAGTAGCAAACAAAAGCATAATGCCACATGAAACCAGGAGGAAGAAAAATAAGGCAAAGTAAAGGGGTGCGAGTGTTATTTTAAATAGAGTGGTCAGGTAAGTTCACTTTGACCAATGAGACAGGAACAAAGATGAAGTTAAAACATGAGTTCAATTAGTATGGATGATGGGGAGGAGGTTTAAAGGGGAACTATTCCAGGGAGAGGGAGTAGCAAGTGCAAAGTGCCCAAGGCAGAGCATTCTTGGTATATTGGAGGAAGTGAAAGGAGGCCAGTGTGTTTATAGTGTAGTGAATGAGTGAAGGATGAGATCAGAGAATAAGCTGTGGGCAAGGTTTTTTAGAGCCTTATAGGCCAAGGGAAGGACTTTGATTTTTAGTCTAATTAAGATGGGAAACCACTGAAAGGTAGAGAGCAGAAGGTAGTATGATCTGCCTTATATTTTCATAGGATCACTCTGATGGCCTTGTGTAGGATAAAGGGTGGGGAGGTAAGAATAAAAGCAGAGGGGGCACCTGGGTGGCTCAGTGGGTTGGGGCCTCTGCCTTCGGCTCAGGTCATGATCCCAGGGTCCTGGGATCAATCACTGCATCAGGCTCAGTGGGGAGCCTGCTCCTCCCCCTCTCTCTTCCTGCCTCTCTGCCTACTTGTGATCTCAATCTCTGTCAAATAAATAAATAAAATCTTAAAAAAAAAAAGAAAAAAAAGCAGAGAGACCTGCTAGGGAGGCTAGTGCAATAATTCAGGTCACAAATGCTGTTTAGGGTGATAACAGTGGAGGTGGTATGAGTTGTCAGATTCTGAGTATATCTTGAAGGCAAAGCTAAAAGGTAGGGTGTGAAGGAAATACTCAAGGATCACGTCAAGAATTTTTACCTGAGGGGCGCCTGGGTGGTTCAGTGGGTTAAAGCCTCTGCCTGCAGCTTGGGTCATGATCTCAGGGTCCTGGGATTGAGCCCCGCATCAGGCTCTCTGCTCGGCAGGAGGCCTGCTTCCCCCTCTCTCTGCCTACTTGTGATCTCTCTCTCTGTCAAATAAATAAATAAAATCTTTAAAAAAAAAAAAGAATTTTGACCTGAGCCACTGGAAGGATGAAATCTGATTTATTGAGATAGCAAAAACTGTAGGAAGAACAGATGAGGGTGGGAATAATCCAAGATTTTTTTTTAAATTATGTTATGCTTAAGATGCCTATTGGGTCTGTAAGTGGAAAGGTTAAGTAGACAGTTGAATAAATGCTTTCGAGTTCAATGGAAATAACATGGATAGAGGTAGCTATCTGGGAGTGATCTGTGATGGATAGTATTTATTTATTTATGTGATTTTTAAATTTATTATTTTTAAAAAAATTTTATTTATTTATTTGACAGAGAGAGATCCCAACTAGGCAGAGAGGCAGGCAGAGAGAGAGGGGGAAACAGGCTTTCTGCTGAGCAGAGAGCCTGATGCGGGGCTCGATCTCAGAACCCTGAGATCATGACCTGAGCCGAAGGCAGAGGCTTTAACCCACTGAGCCACCCAGGTGCCCCTGATTTTTAAGTTTAAATTCAATTAACCAACATATAGTATATCACTAGGGTTTTTAAAACATATTTTTTATTATGTTATGTTAGTCACCATACAGCACATCATTAGTTTTTGATGTAATGTTCCATGATTCATTGTTTGTGTATAACACCCAGTGCTCCGTGCAATATGGGTGAGCCTGGTGATGGGTAATAAGGAGGCATATATTGAATGGATGGTATTTAAAATCTGGAAGTATGGAAGGAAGTATGATCAGTTAAGGAGAAGTGAGAAGAGAATAGAGGTCAGGGACTGAGTTCTGAAGCACTCAAACATTTGGAGGTTGGGAAGAAGAAGAGGAGCCAAGAAAGGACATAAAAGGAGTGACCAGTAAGATAGGAAGTGAAGTAAGAGTGACTTCCCAGGAGCCAAGTGAAGAAAGTCTTTCAAGAAGGAGGAAATGAACAACTCTGTGAAATACTGTTAACATATTGAGCAAGATGAGGACGAAGGCATGACCCAGATTTGGCAACATGGGAACTATTTTTTGTTTGATGAGCAGTGAGGATGAAAACTTGTACAGAGTGTGTATGACAGAGAATGGGGGGGCCCAAATAGTACCTTCTTTCCCCTGGGATCCTATAATACCTTATGCTCTTACAACATTTCTCACAATTATAATTATTGGCTTCTATTTCTACCTCCTCAACTAGTCTATGAGCAATCTGAATGCTGAGCCATGTTTCATTCATCCTTTCTACAACACAACACAGGCACAAATTAAGTACTCATTAAACGTTTGTTGAATGAATATGAAATTGTAATATTAGAAGGAAAGTTTTCATGTAAATGAATATGAGTACCATATAGATTAGAAAAAGTAATACTCATCAGCAGAACATGAAAAGAGAGTGGTTGCTGTACGCTATTGTATGGTGTTACGACACTAGAGATGTTTGGGTTTCTATGAACGTTTTACTCTTTTTGTCTTGAAATTACACATAAATTACTCTCCATAGCATATGGTGAGGTTACTTTAGTAGAACTAGTCCAATTTTGCTAAAGAAGACAGCGAAGCTCTGGAAGATGAAGGAAATGTTGAAGATGAAGGGGAAGCAGGCTCTCACCCTGTAAACTTTGTGTACTTAGTATAAGAGTCCATAAAATGTGTTCCTCTCCTTTTCTGTTTCCAAAGTTACAAACATATTTCCATTAGAAGAAACCTCCCCAAATCTCTGTTATACTACCATTTTTTTTTTAAATTACATTTTTAAAAATGAGAATTGCTACTGGAAGTTACCTTGGGGTATGAATAACGTTGAGTTGATTAATTCTCTCTTGGTTGGAATGATTATTTGAGCATTCAGGCCTCAGCGCCATGACTATTAAGGTCCAGAAGCAAGAATTATTACATGATGATTCAAGTGACTTTCTGATTATACTGCTTAATAAAATTAACACTGAAGTCTGAAACGCTGTGTCCAGAAGTCAAATGGTGATTTTCCATGGGTCTATTAAAAAAAAGTTTCATTTCAAAGGATAAAATGTTGTAGTGCTTCCATTTCCAAGTGAGTAAGGATTAGTAAGTAGTTCAGTTAGTTCCCGCAAATTAGGGATTCAGTTATATGTTATTTATTCAATATGGGAGAAGTTTTTGTGAGTGTTGGGTGAGTCATTTCTTAAGATGAAAGCCAAGCTAAATTAGAGCAGTCCCTGGTTGAAGATATTTTTATTGCAATGAGTAGGTCTCTCTCTGGGTTTTGGATACACAGGTGTGGTCAAACTTTGGCATGGAAAGTACGTAGAATCATGAATTCTAAAGCAATGACTCCTAATGTCTTGAATATGTAGTGCTACAGAGACATCTACACACATTTGTTATGAGAAGCCAAAACCAAAAATGACAGAGGAAATTAGGTAGAAGCTGTTGAATTTGGTTTCCCTTTATCTTCTGCTCATTAATGACCTCAAGGACACAAATCCCTGCTTTTTACAAAAAGGACGTTATATGTATATAGTTTACAGAGAAATAACCTTCTAGAAAACTGTTCTTGTGAATTACTCTTCTGTGCCTACTGAGCTTTCTATTTTGTGGGTCATGGATTTAATAGGTTGTAATGCTGTTTAAACACCATAGATACTTAACGCACCATGAAAAGCCCCTGAGCTATGGGAAATTACAAAACTGTCTCAGTGCCATGGTCACAAATGTGAATGATATTCTCGACATGAACTTCAAAGGTAAAATAAAATTACATTTCCCATAGATTTCTGAGTGTTCATTGTCCAGTGACCATGGCCCCCCAGATTGCACCCATGTCACTCTTAAGATTCTGTTCCAGCCAGCCAGCCATCCGTCAGCTAGGGTGGCTCTGGAAACTCAGTTCTGGGTAATATTGGGAGCTTTTTCAAGGTTACAGCCGAGAGGTTGTAACCACAGCTCTCTTTTGGGCACATAAAATAATGACTTTGTGCAGGTCAGGGAATAGTTTCTTGGTGGTGTTAGTGCCCGTATAAGAGGCGTTTGAATCAGGAGTCTCCGGTCTAAAGAAAGTATCTATCAATAAAGCAATCACAGGGCAAGTGCTCATTTTCATAATCAGTTTTGGAAAACTCATAGAAATCAACAGATGTTTAAAAATTAGTATCTAAAGATTATGCTTACATAGATATCATATATAATTATATAGATATTCATTTCAGAATTTGAGAAACTCATAGAAGGGAATAAAATATTATGGTCTTAGCACACAGTATGGGGTGCACAAACATGATGAAGCAGGCTTCTGTGTTTACATTTCTTCTCATTTTTATACTTATTTTTTTTAAAAGAAGATTTATTTATTTATTTGAGAGAGAGAACATGAGTGGGAGGGACAGAGGGGGAGGGAGAGAGAATCTTTTTTTTTTTTTAATATTTTATTTATTTATTTGACACAGAGAGAGAGATCACAAGTAGGCAGAGAGGCAGGCAGAGGGAGAGGGGGAAGCAGGCTCCCCGCTGAACAGAGAGCCCGATGCGGGGCTGGATCCCAGGACCCTGAGCCAAAGGGTCCTGATCTGATTCAGATCCTGACCTGAGCCAAAGGCAGAGGCTTTAACCCACTGAACCACCCAGGCACCCCAGGAGAGAGAATTTTAAGCAGACTCTGCACTGAATCCGGAGCCCAACATGGGACTCGATCTCATGACCCTGAGATCATGACCTGTGCTGAAACCCAGAGTCAGATGCTCAACCTACTGCTTCACCCAGGCACCCCTCATTTTTATATTTACTAAAGGACAAGAGAAAGTTTATGAAATTTTATTTTTTAAGGGAGTAGAACTCTATGCTTTTCTTACTAAAAGGGAGAAGTCAGTATCTTCTCCAAATGAGTAACAACCTCTAGTTGATAAAGGGGATTGTGTGTCGGCTCAGTGAGTTCTTGGTGATCAGAGATCGAGTGTGCATCAAGTTCAACAAGTAATTTTTATTTTTTTAAAATTCTTTAAAGATTTATTTATTTATTAGAAAGAGAGAGTGCACACACGAGTGTGGTAGTGGAGCTGGGGGGTGGGAGGGAAAAGCAGAGGGAGAGGGAGAGAGAATCTCAAGCAGACTCCCTGCCCAACACAGAGCCTGGTGCGGGGTTCCATCTCGTGACCCTGAGACCATGACCTGAGCTAAAATCAAGAGTCGGATGCTTAGCAACTGAGCCACCCAGGTGCTAATTTTTAAACGTGGCAATACCTGTAAGCATTCTTGGAAACAGGGCAACCAGGTAGCAAGCTTTCTTGCATTAATTAGTTCTCTGGGAACCAGGGTGTTCTCTGCGTAGTGCCTGCCTCCCCCAGGTTCTCATCGTTCCGCACAGCCACACTCCCGGTCCCCCACCACCTGCAGGCTACACGCAAATAGAAAACTTTTTCTTTTTGTCTCTCTGTACTTTTTTTTAAAATTTCTCCCTCTTTCTCTTCCTCCTCAATGATTTGCAAGCCGGCAGTACGTAGTTTTGAAAGGTAGTATTGTGGTTTATAGAAAGGCTTGGTGTAAATAGCCCGGAGTTTGAATCTCAGGTCTGACACTTATTAACTGGGCCCCGTAGGCCCCACTTATTACACTTACTGTCAAGCTTCAGATTTTTCATCTGTAAAATGGGGCTATCAATAACTGCCTTCAGGGTTATTTTAGAGATGAGTCCGGATAATATCGTTAAAAGGCTGAATAGTGTACAGTATGCATGACTCAGAGTTCTTATTACTGAAAAAACTGAGAAATTGACTTGGAAAAAAACCTAGGGAAGCATTATAATTCTTCCACAGAAATAATATTTGTGAGGACCTAATAGGCCCACTAACTGCAAAATTTGCTCAAATTGACATTGATAGGGATAAAATGCAGACCTTTGTCACCCAACTCCAGGCGAGTTTCATTTCGTACAGACACAAAGAAAAGGCTGAGCTGAAAAAACATGGAAAGCTGCTAACTTGACACTTAAAATTGTAAATTTCTGCTCTTCACTCGGTCCAAGAAAGTGTATTAGAAAGTGTTTGGCCTAACAAGCTGACAATGTGCAGTATGGGTCAATTAAGGTTATAAAATAACACAAAGAACAGACCCTCATCAGAGTTGGGTGCTTTACAATAGAAGAAAGAGCAAAAGGAGATTTGATCAGCTTACATGGGCTTGGGCTTCTCTTCCTTACTCTTAGAAGAAGGAATCTTGCTTTATTCGGGCTATTTCCTGAGGAGAGTCCTCCTCCCTCCCTCAAGCATTCAGGCTAATTACAACTGGTGAGGTAGTTTCCAGGCTGAATAAGAAATCAAAAGGGAAGGGAGGGGAGGCGGTGTGGATTTCAGAGAAAAAATAACCTAAGAAAAAGTATGTTCTCAGAGGGGGAAAAATTAGAGAATCAGGTCACTGAGTTGCAGCCAGGAAAAATCCACATGAGTGGAAATTGGATCGATGCAAGTATTTTATATTAACACATCCAAAGGCTGAATGTGCCTTGCCCAGAGGATGTTCTTCCCCCTCCTGGAAAGTGGCTGGGGGCTGAAAGACCTCTAGGCTTTTCTATGTCATATTCATTCACTAATCAGCGCTATTCAGCCCAGTGCACACGTGGTCTCATATTAGGTGCCCTGGAAAACAGGAGGACCGCATAGCAATGATTATAATCAAAACCACCAGAGACTCCTATTTCAGCTTCTGAAATATGAAGGAAGCTTCAAAGCAGACATGCCTCCAATGAAAACCAGCACTCTTCACTTCTCTTTTCTTTTCTTTTTTTTTCCTGCTTCTGCTAAGTCTACAGTTTTAGATTCAAGTACTTGACAATTATATATCAATAGAGACAGAATGCATTTTGCCTAAAGCAAAGATATAAATGGTTTAAAGGGCAAGCAAAGTGTCATGTGTCAGTAGACATTAGTTGAGGTTAAACTCTGCCGATGTGACTAGAATGTCGACATCTCTGTTAGAGTCAATATCTTGAAATTGGTGATGTGGCTTGGCATACGTATTTCTTTAATGACTTTCCAGGGAAAGATGAAAATACCCAACAGTACTCTCCACACATCTGAGGGTCCTAAACTCATTTCTCTCATTTTCACCAAAAACTGTCAAACCTTTTTATTATCCAAATTTCAATTGAAGATCTGACGCGAAGCACAAAATGCAACCCCGAAGATCTTGGACCAAAAAAAAAAAAATCAGTATTTTCTTTTTGATTGTATGGCTAAGTATGTTGCAACCGAGGTAATACTGGGCCTGAATTTGGGGATGAGGACCTAATGGATCTGCCAACACACTGCAAAATCCACTCAAGGCGACATTAACAGGAATGAAATGCAGACCTTTGTCACCGAACTCCAGGCAAGTTTCATTTAGTACAAACACACAGAAAAGGCTGAGATAGAGAAAACAGAAAAAAAATCTTATGTGGCTCAGAAAACAAAAAAACAAAAAAACAAGAGGAGTTTTCTTGTATTTGCCAGTCTAGTCATACACCTCTAATTGCTATTTGCTATGTTCTTCTTTATTTGCCCCTCTCAACTTACCTGACCTAATGTGTCATATCGTAGATGACTAAGGAGGAGTTTTTGTTTTGTTTTGTTTTATCTGGCTAATCCCAGATTTTAATGACTTGCTGAAGTCTTATCCCTGTGTTGCAGCTCAGTTTAACTTTCTAAATTAGCATGGAGTACTTATGATCCCAGCTGGACCAGTGGTTCTGAATCACAGTTCTAGATGAGAGTCTCTGTGGGAGAGCTTTTGAAATATACCAGTCCCTGACCCATTGAATCAGATTAGCTGGAATTGGGGCCTGGGAGCTAACCAGTTCCTTTTAAACTAGAAATGGCAAAACTCTGTCCCATTACTATGTTCACATATCTACTGCTGTGTAATAAACTATCCCAACACCTAAAGCCTTAAAACAATGAGTTACTGTTTTTGATGATTCTGTGGGTCAGGAATTTGGGCAGGACTCAGCTGGAGAGCCCTTCAGCTCCTAATGTCACCTGGAGTCATTTAGCTGCAGTTAGAGCCCAAAGAACCAATAAGGCTTGACTCACGTGACTGACATCTCAGTGATCTTCTACAGGATGCCTCTCTCTCCACATGGCCAGCATGGGCTTCTTGACAATATGGTGGTCTTGTTAGGCAGACTTCTTGAATGCCATCTGGCTTTAAAAGAGAGGAAGCAAATCTATTAGTCCCTTTCAAGGCATCGCTTCTGAAATCCCAAATCACTTCTTCCAAATTCTGTTTGTGAAAGCAAGCTACAAGTCCAGCCCAGATTTAGGAGGAGGGAAATCAGCTTTACCTCTTGATCTGAGGAGCAGCACACACATACAGGGGCTGAGAAGTTGCTGGTGACCATATTTGAAAACTATACATTATATACCATCAGTTTCTGATCCTAAAGTCATGGCAGATATTTCTAGCCTATCATGGCGGCCTCTCCCACTATCAGAATTGTTCTCAATTCAATGGACCTCAGAGGTCAGAGGTCAATAGATCATAGCTACCATGCAGGCTGAAATGTGCTGACAAACCTCTTTATTGGGAGGAAAGGAAGTACTAAACTATCCCTTCTGTGGAACAGGAAGCAGAGGTATTGGTGTTCTCTGGGAAGACTAGGAAAGTGCCAGTGGCCTCATGGCCATGCCTGAGGTGAAGGTCAGGCTCAAGAGTTCTCACAACAATCATGTGAAGTAGAAATTGCAGGTTTTGTTATTCGTCTCTAGTTTATAAATGGGGAAACTGGGGCTGAGCAAACACGAGGTGCCATGTTTGGTGCGATAGAGGGCATAAAACTTCTTAGACAGTGTTACAATTCTTAGATCTTTCCGGCAGAGGAAAGGTACTTAAACAACTAATTCTAATACCTGTCTGAATGAAATGAAGATTATCAGAGAAGTAGGAACAAAATGGTCCTGGAAGTCAGAGGCAGGAAAGACCCACTGGAGGGATCTGCCTGGACTTCATGGGGCGCAAGGATGATAATAAGATAATTTCTTCAGAGGAGAATGATATGAACATCAGAGAATTAAGAGAATATTAAGAAACTTAAACAAGATAATATTAAGAAACTTAAATAAGTCACTTTTGTAAAAACATCCTCCTGAAGATCACACTATAAAGAAAAAGATGCCATTTCATGATATCATATATTTTGGTTGCAGAACTTTTACCAAAACAAATCTGAATTGGTTTGTTCCTTGTTAATTCTAAGAATTCCTGTATAATACGCATCCATACAATAAAATGTTTAAATGTCTATTTCACTAAAGTTAGTTTCATAATTTTAGTTTTCTTTTTCAAAATGGATAGGCAATCAAACCTATTTTTCCCACTACTTACTATGAAATTTTATCAACCTAATTTTTGGTTGATTTATTATACATCACGTTTTTCTGGTACCGGTTAATTTTGGGTTATAAAGTCAATGCATAAAAAGTATGTACCTATCGTATAATGAGTGCTTCGTAGATGTTAGTTGTTTATTTTATTTTCATTAAGTTTTTTATTTTATAACAGTTTTAGATTTGCAGAAAAGTTGTGAAGATAGTATGGAATTCCTATACGTCTGCATTCAGTTTCCCCTAATAGCATCTTGCATTTGTGTGGTACATTGTATGGTATGTTTTTAAACTAATGAACCACTGCTGATACGTTATATTATCTAAGGTCCATACTTCACTCAGATTTTAATAGCTTTTACCTAATGACTTTTTCTGTCCCTGGATCCCATTCAGGATACCACATTAAATTTAGAAGTCATGACTCTTTAGGCTATTCTTGGCTGGGACAGTTCCTCAGAGTTTCCTAGATTTTAATGACCTTTACAGTTTTGGGGGGCACTGGTCAGATGTTTTGTGCAATGTTTCTTCACTAGGACGTGCCTGATGTTTTTCTCATGATTCCACTGGGATTGTGGATTTTACAGAGGAAGACCACATGAGTAAAGTTCCATTTTATCACATTGTATCAAGAGTATATGTATCAACATGACTTATCACTGTTGATGTTAACCTTAGTTACCCATCTAAAGTAGTGTTTGTCAGTTTTTTCCACTATAAAGTTACTCTTCCCTCCTCCTTCCAAATTGTACTCCTTAGAAAGAAGTCAGTATGCACAGCACATGCTTAAAGGGAAGGAGCAAATGCTCTGCTTCCTATCTACATAAATTATTGAGAAATATGCATGGGAGTTTTGTCTATTTCCTTCCCCCTCCCCCCATTATTTTATTTATTCAATTCTTTAAATCAATATGGACTAATGGATTTTTTAAATATATATTTTGGCTTAGAATCCAATACTACTTTATTTTATTGTTCAAATTATTCCAGCTTTGGTCATTAGGAACTCTTTCAGTCAAGTCTTGGGTCTCTTTGAAATACTCCCACTGATGTGAACTTGTTTTTTGTTGTGGGAATGTTTTTGTTTTTGTTTGTTTTTCTGAGCAGTTCTTTACTTCTTGGCACTACAGGATGCTCCCATTTCAGCTTTTGTATTTCCTGCCTCAGTCCTGCAAGTAGCCATTTCTTCCAGGAATCCTGGGTCATTTTATGGGGAAATCGTGTTAGAAACCAAGATCTGGATGCTAGATATGTTCATTGTTACTGAGTGTTACCGCTTCTAGGCCTTCTCAACTGGCAGAGTAAGAAAATGTATACGTGTATACCAGCTTATGTATGGACACATATCTATAAATATTTCTATACATAACTGCCTGTATATTAAGCTTAACATTAGTTCATATGGATGTCTCCAACTCTAGTCCATTTCTACATCAATTATTCTAGCCTCTTCCCCTTGCTCCTCTGTAACCTCCTACTCCAATAGGTGAGAAACTTGATTCCAACACGGCCATCCATTTATTTAATTGTCCCATTCCTGTGTATAGATAGTTATCAGAGGTTCTAACCAATATTTAACTCTATCAACTACAGTACAGAGCTCACATGTAGTTTCTTTTGCCTTTAGTCCACTCTTTCCCAAAGTTGCTTAGGTTGGCCTCTTTCCCCCCATCATTTTCCCCCCCATCGTTTTC
>CM053611.1:86050985-86083994 GCA_028646535.1 Procyon lotor
TCCTTCCTTCCTTCCTTCCTTCCTTCCTTCCTTCCTTCCTTCCTTCCTTCCTTCCTTCCCTCCTTCCTTCCTTCCTTCTTTCTTTTCTTTCTTTCTTTCAAGATTTTATTTATTTATTTTGAGAGAGAGAGAAAGAGAACACAAGCAGAGGGAGCAGCAGAGGCAGAAGGCGAAGCAGACTCTCCACTGAGCAGACAGCCTGATGCAGGACTTTCTCCCAGAACCCTCAGATCATGACTTGAGATGAAGGCAGATGCTTAACTGACTGAGCTACCCAGGTATCCCTCCATGGGTTTCAACAAACGCATCATGTCAGGATTATTTTTATGCCATTATTATTTTTATTATACTATGCCATTATTATTTTTATTTAACAAAGATTTTTATGATGTTTTCTATGTGATAGCCACCAACTCATTTAATCCTTTTAGCCACGTTATTAGACAGATACCATTAGCACATCATCTCTGGTATGGGCAAGGAAGTTAAGAGAGCAATTAAAGTAATTTCCTTAAAAATCACAAAGCTAGGGGCACCTGAGTGGCTCAGGCGTTAAGCGTCTGCCTTCGGCTTGGGTCATGATCCCAGCGTCCTGGGATCGAGCCCCACATCGGGCTCCCTGCTCGGCAGGAAGCCTGCTTCTCCCACTACCATTCCCTCTGCTTGTGCTCCCTCTCTCGCTGTGTTTCTCTCTGTTAAATAAATAAAATCTTTAAAAAAAAAAATCACAAAGCTAACATGGGTAGATCTGGGTTAAGAAACTAGAACAGCTATGCTCCTAACTGCTGTACTATCCCATCTCCCTGGTGTCATAATCATTTCTTCCACTTTGCTTTTGTGGCTTTCTTCTCTCCTTTCTCTTCATCCTAAAACAATCTCCTTTTAATCACACACTGAATTTAACTCGGACCTGCTACATCTTTTTAGCAGCCCTTTCAAATATTTTTTATTTCAATATGTTTATTTTCCATATACAAGCTAATCATCATTCCAATGAAATTTTTTAAAGTAATTATGTTAAAATATCATTTATTCTGTAAGTTGAACAGTATAAGATAGACAGTAAAATACATTACTGGGGTGTTTTGGGATATAATCGATATACAACATTATATTAGTTTCAGCCATGAAACATAGAACATAAAGATTTGATATTTGTATACATTGTGAAATGGCCACCACAGTAAGTCTGATTAACATCCAGTCAGTTGTTCTTGATTTCAGAAATTTAAGGGGGGCAGACAGATAGGAGAACCATGTTAAAATCCTTGCACAAGAGCTGACACATTCTCTGACAGTTCCCTTGACGGTTACTCTAACAGTTACTCTGAAAGTTACTCAGAAAGTTACTCTGACAGAACTAACTTGCTGTCCGTGTGAGTCACAGTAGCTGACCAATCCTGCTTTGGAACCAAAGGTGCTCATGTATTAAACTTGAGATTTTCAAGGAAAGGCAGTCTGAAAAGTTAATATAACCTTTCAGTCACTTGTAAATGGCTTCTCTTTACCCGTCATTCTCCAAAAAATACAAAAGCAGCCTTTCTGTCACTTTAAGAAATTCTAAGAACCACTGAAAGAAAAGGAGTATGTTTTGGAGAAGTTGATTCCAATCACCTCTGTGCCTCTTCTTTGGGAAAAAAGGATAGCTGTATTGGAGATATTCATAAAACTTTTAAGGAGACACAAGACCTTGATCAAGGTGCTTTCCCTGTTCTCTCCTCACTGGATCTAGAATAAAATAGGTGGAAAGAGTGGGCAAATTTATTCAAGCAAATATCACATGGGTTTTAAGAAAGAAGGTCATCCAACTAACTAATTACTTCCCATCTATCGTCAGTGTAATAATCAAAATCAAGTGCTGTCAGAGATAGCTCAGAGAGAGTAGACACTCCACTGGATGTTCACATGGCTTTTACAATCTCAAAAGGCTATGTTTCCTGAAATTCTAAGATGTTTTGTTTTTCATTGTGCTTTGAACAAGTCCAAAATTCAGGCCAATGGCAGTGGAAACTATGCTGCCAGTCCCTGGATATTAGAGTTCTCCAGAGGTGCCTGGCAGACTCAGTCAGTAGAGCATGTGACTCTTGATCTCAGGAGGTCATGATTTCAAGCCCCATGCTGGGTTTTGGAAGAAAAGTTCACTTAAAAAAAATTTTTTAAGTATTTTTAAAAATTAAAAAATAAAGTTCTCCAGTGGACAGCAAGGGGAAGATAATAATGTCTGCTGAGTACCTACAAGGTACTAAACACTTCTTTTTTTTTTTTAAAGATTTTATTTATTTATTTGACAGAGAGAGAGAGATCACAAGTAGGCAGAGAGGCAGGCAGAGGGAGAGGGGGAAGCAGGCTCCCCGCTGAGCAGAGAGCCCGATGTGGGGCTCGATCCCAGGACCCTGAGATCATGACCTGAGCTGAAGGCAGAGGCTTTAACCTGCTGAGCCACTCAGGTGCCCCTAAACACTTCTAATATATATTCCATTTAAACCTAACAACAACCCCATGTGGCTCTTGTAGATCCATTATGGAATTCGATGTTGTTTTTAATGCAAAGGGAGCTCTGGAACGTGAGAAAAGAGACTGTGGGTGATGTTTAGACTCTCCCACACAAGCAAGTAGTGGAGGTCGCACCAGAACTCGAGTCTTGAGCCTCTGAGCTCCATGTTCCTTTGTACCACATCATCAGTCACTAGTTTCTGAGCCCCTGAGCTCGGGAGTAGGCTGGGGGAGATGAGAGTGAGCCGTGAGAAGACAGCCAGGCAGAGGAATGCCTGGGGAGGGAAGGGAGTGGGAGTGAGGTGATGAAGCATAAACAGAGCTGTGGCAGGCCAGTGAAGACTTGAAAAGAAGCCTTGCCTGGATGGGTTGGTTTCAAGTCCCCAGTGTGATCCCAGTCTCTCTTCACCTGTTAGATCTAGTTCATGGGCAGTTTCCAGCAGCCCCTTAGGAAGGACCTCCCTTTCATTGGTGACCCAGTGCTAACCAGAGAGCTGAGACATTATAGGCCTTCTTTAACATCACACTATTTCCCGTCATGAGCTTAATTTTCCTCAGGGCCTCGCTCCTGAGAGGTCTTGGTTTCTCAGTCAAAAGGACCTGGGATCATCGTGCAGTAATTCTCCGATTTAGTGCCCCTGTTCTACATTCCTGACCTATGAATATTTGCAGACACAGGGACCAGCTTTCCAAAGCCCAGCATAAGCTGTTTTAATTTTGTCATTGTCCTATAATTTCATGGAAATGGCTGCTGTGAAGCCAACAAATGACTAATAAAATCCCTCTGCCCACTCATTTTTAATGTCATTCTGGAACTCCAGAGCAGGGACCATCTGCTCACAGTGCTTACTTTAATATAAAAGAGTGCCTGAGTTGAAAATCATATTTCTGAGAGAAGGCTGGAACGAGTCTTCTGTTTGTGAACCCAGAGCACAGCAAATTTCGTTTGGGCAGTGATGAGATATGGCCGAGGGCTGCATATTCAGCTCTGCCTGTGGGCAAGCTAAATTTTTACACACATGTGATACACAGATATCAATCGGTACTACTTATAACCATCACATCTATCGAACACTCTCCACGTGCCAGTGGCAATGTGCAAAGCATGCAGATGATTTTGTAAAGGGGAGGAGTTGGTAGTGTACTCACTTCATATGGGAAGTGAAGAGAGACCTACAGAAGTGACGTAAACCGGCTCCAAGTCACACAGCTAGTAAATAAAAGAACCGGGCTTGGAAACCAGAATCCATCAGTTTCGACATATGTGCCCTGAGCAATTGCATCATTTGCAGGCAGGACTTTTTGAAGAAAAGCCATCCACAGCCATGACTAATCTTCCAACGAGGTAAATTGTAGAACCAGGAAGTTATGTGGAGATTTTTTGTTTTTACTTTAGCCTCTTTATTTCAGAATAAATTTAAATTTTAGAGAGAAGGCTCCAAGATAGGACAGAGTTCTCATCTACCCTCCGTCCCTCTTCATCTTACATAACCATGCTACATTTGTCGGAACTAAGAAACTATCTTTGGTACAGTACTATTTACTAAACTGCAGACTTTATTCAGATTGTGGTACAATTTTTCTTTGCAAGTTTTTCTTGTATCTTCCAATTTCATCATCCTTTTTAGGTTCTTTCTTTTCTTTCTTTCTTTCTTTTTTTTTCAGTGACTGACTTAAGAAAGGTTATTAAAGCTTTTTGTAAGAGCAGTTTTAGGTTCACGGTAAAACTGAAAGGAAGGTACACAGGTTTCCTCTACATCCTCTCCCACTGCCAACAATACCCCACCAGAGTGCTACCTTTGTTACCGTTGATGAAGCTACATGGATGCCTCATTATCACCCAACATCCACAATTTACATTAGGGTTCACTCTTGGTGGTGTCCATTCTGTGGGTTTAGATAAATCTATGATGACATGTATCCACCATTATAGTATTGAACAGCATAGTTTCACTGCCCTAATATTCCTCTGTGCTCCCCATCTTCATCCCCCAATACCCCCTGCCCATTCCTAGCAACCACTGAGCTTTTCTTACTTTTCTTACTTTTTTTTCTTTCTTTTTCTTAACTTTTCTTACTGTCTCCACAGGTTTGTGTTTTCCAGAATGTCATGTAGTTGGAATCAGATTGGCTTCTTTCACTTTTAAGAAAAGTGAATATGCATTTAAGGTTTCTCCGTGCCTTTTTATGGCTTGATAACTCATTTCCATTTAGCTCTGAATAAAATTCCCTTGTCTGGATGTACCGCAGCTTCCTTACTCATTGTCCTACTGAGAGACATCTTGGTTGCTTCCAAATTTTGGCAATTATGATTAAAGCTGTTGTCAACATCCATGTACAGATTTTGGTGTGAATGTTAAGTTTTCAACACCTCTGGGTTAACACCAAGGAGCATGACAGTTGGTATGGTAAGAGTGTGTTTAATTTTGTAAGGAACTGCCCAACTGTCTTCCAAAGTAGCTGAGCCATTTTGCATTCCTATCAACAATGGATGAGAGTTTCTGTTGTCAGTGTTTGCTGTTGTCAGTATCTTGGGTTTTGGCCATTCTGGTGTGTGTGGTGAAACTGTTGTTTAATGCCCCAGGGAGTTGAGTGTGGTTTTCAATTATAAGTTGTATATGCTTAACCAGCTCTGCCCTTGTCTGACATCAGGGGCTCTAAATATCCCTGGGTTTGGGGTGAGTATACACTCCCTGGTTGCTCACAAGCAGATGAGACCCATACACCCTCCCTTCAGCTAATGCTCTGTCTGTGTTTTCCATCACACCTGGCTTCTTCTGTATGCGAGTCTCAACCATGTGACTTGATTTAGTCTTCCTGGCTCTGGTCTCAGATGTTTCTTACCAAGATTTGGCAACCTGACTCAGAACTTGCAAGTTTCAATTCTGAAACGGAATTCAATTTCAGTTGTCTCTCCAGCCTGCATTTAGGTTTTGTGTCCTTTCATTGGACTGTACCCTAACTGCCATCTCAGTAATCACAGTTCATAAAGAAGGACCCAAAGTCCCGCGTTGACAATTAATTTGTCCAGTTTTATGAAGGAAATGTGAACTTAAAGAACTTAAAGAAATTGGTTCAGAATCGCATAGGACGTGATTAAATTAATAGAAAATTAGGAAATTTTCTATTAATTTTAGATTAATAATTAATAGAAAATTAGAATTAAATTTAGATTAATAATTAATAGAAAATTAGAAAATTTTCTATAGAAAATTATTTAATTTTCTATAAAACTAGAAAATTAAAAAACACAGGGAAGGAGAGGGAAGTTTCTAAGTGTTCGTAGTTGTTAGGACAAGTGGAGCTTAAAAGAAAAATTAAACAGAGATCAAACATTGCGGAAAGGTGTATTTGGGTAAAGAACTTAAAAGTCTTCTCCCTGACAAATGGCAGAAACATTTTAATCCAGTTTTGGAAAGGAATGCTGTTATAAGTCACAGTACTTCAACTTGGGCTTTAACCAGGCAAAACAAGTATTAAAATCATACTTAACGTGTCTGAAACACATTCATTTTTTAAAATTTTTTCTGGAGCCAGTCTCTCCTCTTGCCACTCCTGGTTTTATTCCTGGGTCTGCATGTTCCCAGACGCCAGGCTAGAGAGGTCAGTGTTATCTTTTATTCTGTCCACACTGACATGAAATCCACTGCCAGTTGCTGCCGATTTTGCCTCAGTCATTCTCATGTTTGCCTTGTTGTTCCATTTCATGGTCACTATCCCCTTGCTTAGGTCATTTTACAAAGCTCTTAATCTATGTGCCTCAAGTCCATGTGTGGGCAGACTCTTCTCTAATGTACGGTCACCACAGGTCATCAGTATGCTCCAAAACTTCAGTGACATTCCCATACCTGCTGGATTTAGAATAGATTCCTTACTCTAGCCTTTCAGTCCCTCTGTATTCTTGCCCCACTTTTCCAAATATATCTACTGTTATTCTCTTGCTTTGTACATCTTAAACCAGTCCTACCGGTTTCTGGTTTTCCCTGAACATATACTGCCACAGAACATTTACATAAGCTGTTTCTGTTGCTGGAAGGCCTTCTTTATTCCCGTTCCTCTTTTTTTTTTTTTTTTTTTTTTAAGATTTATTTATTTAGGGGCACCTGGATGGCTCAGTCAGTTAAATGTCTGCCTTTGGCTTGGGTTGTGATACCAGGGTCCTGGGATCGAACCCCATGTCGGGCTTCCTGCTCAGCGGGGTTCTTACTTCTCCCTCTCCCTCCACCAACTGCCCCTGCTTGGGACCTTTCTCTCTCTCTGTCTCAGAAGGAGAGAGAGAGAGAGAGAGTGCAGTGGTGGAGGTGGGAAGGGAAAGGGAGGGGCAGAGAGAGGGAGGGAGAAAATCTCAAGCAGTCTCCCCACTGAGCATGGAGTCCTACTTGGGGCTTGATCTCACAACTCTTGAGACCACGACCTGGACCAAAACCAAGAGTCAGACACTCAACTGATTGAGCCACCCAGGCACCCCTATTCCCACTTTTAATATCAATTTGTTGGCATACACTACATTAGGAGTTGGCAGACTACACCCTGAGGATCAAATCTGGCCCACCAGCCTACTTTTGTAGATAAATTTTTATTGGAACAGTGTCACACCCATTCAAGTATATTTTTTATGGCTGCTTTTGCCCTGAAACACGCATGAGTAATAGTGGCAGAGACCCTATGGTCTGCAAAGCCTAAAATATTTACTTTCTAGTCCTTTACAAAAATGTTTGCTGAGCCCTGCAATACATTCTTAGTGATTATTAATTCCCCTGACTGAACATCCAATTCAATGTGTTTTAAGGCAAACTTGTTGAAGCCCTACCATGTGCTAAATATACAAAAACAGAAAAGATAAGGACCATCCCTCAGGGAGCTATAACTACCTGAAA
The DNA here is from genome assembly GCA_028646535.1 of Procyon lotor. Taxonomy (NCBI): domain Eukaryota; kingdom Metazoa; phylum Chordata; class Mammalia; order Carnivora; family Procyonidae; genus Procyon; species Procyon lotor. The sequence goes on from CM053611.1 coordinate 86,058,356, forward strand.
GTGATAACAAAACTATAAATGAATTATTTCTCTACAACATGATTTGTAAACTAATAGCATATATAGGCAATACCTAGAAGCATCGAATAGGGAGTCATTAATCTTCTTGGTAGGGGAATGAAGTGGTGGGGAAAGGAGTTTAATAGATTAAAGCATTATAATGATGTACAGGAGTTTATCATGGAGACCAGGGGTCAAAGTCATTCCAGATAAGGAACAACATATATGAAGCTGGAGGAATGTAGCAGTGTGGTCTCTTTGGGGAACCTCAGCTAGGCCCTTATGGAAGTAAAATGGAAACAGAATGGACTTTGGAGTCAGATTAACCTGGGTTCAAATCTTGATTCTGCTACTCATTAGCCGTGTGATCTTGAGAAAGTACTGAGCTTCTATTAGTCCATTCTTTCATCTAGTAGTATTCACATGGATTAACTACTATGGTGTAGGTAAATGTTTCTGGCACAATGTTTGACACAGAATATATGTGCCCCCCCAAAATAAAATAAATGTAGCCTTTATTACAAAAAACAAAAAAATTTCATGTAAGTTAGCACGGGATAAGAAGAGTAAAGAAAGACTCTCATCAGCTCAAAATACAATATATCAGTCTCTATTCTTCCAATAAACTTTATTCTCCCCTGTGTAATATATGGTGGGTGTTGGATGTGTTGATCTAATCCTTCTTTTCAAATTGTGACCTCCTTGAGGGCAAGGATCTTTCCTTATTCTTTTCATGTCTCCCCAAGTGCCTAGAACTGTGTCATATCTAGAACAGGCCTCTGATGAATACTTGTTGAATTTCTAAGTCTTAGAATGTGAAGGTATTTTCACAATGATCAACCCCTTATTTTATATGAAACTGAGACCAGTGGGTTGTAAGAGGTTCAACTTGTTCAAGTTTGCCCAGGTAGATGATTGCAAGACTTACTTGTAGCTTCTGAGAAGATAGAATTCATTTCTGTTCTTCCTTCTCCTCTTCCTTCATACTCTCATTCTGGTGAACTTTTTCCTCTTAGAAATATTCTTCACTCCACCTTCCAGATATCCGCTGCCTCTTGTAGATATGGCCTATATTTGTTGTTACACTCACAATGAAATACTCAGGATTTGTATCATACCTCTTTCCAGTAGGCCGTGAGGAAAAATAGAATAACCAGGAGTGGATTACTTGAAGAGTTTTAGGCATCAGAAAAAAATCAGTACATCTTCAAATCCTTTCACAAAAGCAAATGCTAGCTCACCAGAGATAAAGGCAGTCTCACGGGTTCTAGAAATAACAGGACCTTTGATTATAGCAATATTAATAGCTATCATATAGTCAGAGCCTACCATGTGGTAGACACTTTGTATGAGTAGTGTCTACCCTTCTCAACACCCATACATGTTACTAGTCCACTTTCACATATGGGGAAACTGAGGCTCAGAAAAGTTAGGCAACTTTTACAAGGTCACACAGCTAAGAGGAAAATCCAGATCTGCCTACCTCATCAGAGTTCCTGACAATGCCCTTTGATTTCCCTGTGACTGGGAAGGAGGTTACATAATCTTTCAGCTTTCAGTTCCCTGCTGTGCATTCCTCCTTTCCAGAATTTTCCAAGAAGATGCTCCTTGGAATATTTGTCTGAGAGCAAGACTAGCTATTTTATATGCAGAGTTTGGTGCAAAATAAAGACATATTGGGGCACCTGGGTGGCTCAACGGGTTAAAGCCTCTGCTTTTGGCTCAGGTCATGGTCTCAGGGTCCTGGGATAGAGCCCTGCATCAGGCTCTCTGCTCAGCAGGGAGCCTGCTTCCCCCTCTCTCTGCCTGCCTCTCTGCCTACTTGTGATCTCTTTCTCTGTCAAATAAAATAATAATAATAATAAAATAAAATAAAATATAAAAACATACAACTCCCTGTTGAAAAAGCAGAAGTGAGGGTGAAGGGAGAGCCATTAAAGGTATTAAAAGATAACTTTTTCCTTTGTTCTGCAGTTTCTCTCTTAACTTGTCATAGTGTGTTTTGTTTATTATTAAATGTCATTCTCAAAAGACAAAAATTAAAATTTTAAGTCATTAGCATGAACTTCACTGTTCATTTTTACACTGTACAATGTCATTTTTTAATGTCAGTTTTAAATGTGAATATAAGAGCATATACTGAATCACCAAAATGGCACAAGTCATAGTCGGTAGCTCATACAGTCATATTTATTTTGTTCTTACCACAAGAGGGGAAATTGCTGTGAAATGTTATTTTCCTTCTTGATATACACACATTGCACCAACACTTTCTATCTCTGGCTTGCTGATGAGTAGGGAAGAACTGGAAGGAGAAGGAAATTTGAGTTGCCCTATTTCTCTCTCCCTTTCCTACTATGGCATCATTTTCTGCAAATGTGTTTGGTCAATAGTGGGGAAAAAACATCAGTAAAAAATAATAGGATTCCTAAATTGTTGATGTTCCTTAAAATCCCATTGCCCTCTTTCTCTGTTCAAAGCACATTTGGTTCAGATTGCAAGTGTAGACTCTTGGGGCCATCAATACCCCTGGATTACTCAGTTGTAAATGCCACCTTGTACTCACTCAGTCTTGCTGAACTTGCCCACGCCATGAGTCCACCAGAATTCTGTGCTTATGGGATCTCACCAACACTGTAAGCAAATGGGGAGGCAGGAAATGACAGACATGCATACGGGACATATCTTCTAGGCTCGAATGCATGCTCCACTGCCTCACGGAATCTCACTGACAAAACACAAGTTCTAAAATAAAATTCTTAAGAATTTCGAGATGGCAAGAACAGAGCATTAAATCAAGTGTGGAGTCCTTCTGACTACACAGGTTGTACGCCCACGAATCTGGCCCTGCCTGAGAGATGTTAATAGGCATGCCAAAGAAGGGAGGTTCTGCAAGCCAAACTGTTCATGAAAGCTTCCTAAATCTCTTCGTTTCTTTAACCACTTATCCACCTTCTTTGGCCCAGTGTTCAAATTCCACTCAAAATCTTCACCTCAACCAGTCCTTAAGAAGCTGAGAAAGAGAAACCTCAGGCCATTATCTTAGCTGCTCAGAATCTAATCAGCTCCTTTCTGATCTCAATAAATGTACTTGTCTTACCTGAGGCCAAGCTCCCATTCCACACTCCAGTTTCAGGCTCTGGTCTTATCCATATTTATCTCTCATACCCTGTCTGAGTCTATACTTTCAGTGTAGGTCTCTGCTGTAGTATAATATTCAAGAGAAAAACTTTAATGATAAAAAAAAAAAAAACAATTACTTAAAACTCTTCTATTCTTGTCTAGAGTGAGTTTTCTTTTCTTTTTTTTAAATTGTGTTATGTTAGTCACCATACAGTACATCATTCATTTCATTTTTGATATAGTGTTCCATGATTCATTGGTTGCATATAACACCCAGTGCTCCATGCAATCTGGGCCTCCCTAATACCCATCACGCGGCTCACCCATCCCCCACTCTCTCCCTTCTAAAACCCTCAGTTTGTTTCCCGAGTCCATAGTTTCTCATGGTTTGTCTCCCACTCCAATTTCTCCCCCTTCATTTTTCCCTTCCTTCTCCTAATGTCCTCCGTGCTATTCCTTATGTTCCACAAAAAAATGAAACCATATGATAATTGACTTTCTCTGTTTGACTTATTTCACTTAACTGAATTTCCTCCAGTCCCATCCAAGTTGATGCAAAAGTTGTATATTCATCCTTTCTGATGGCTGAGTAATATTCCATCATGTATGTGGACCATATCCTCTCTTTTTTTTTTGATTCAACCTTCAATAAACACTGACCAAATAGTTTCTTTCCTGAACAGAGCTCTTTTAGGAGTGGAAGGGTACAAGGGTAAAGAGGCCATGGCCACTGTCCTCAAAACAGTCATGCTCTAGTGCCTTCTGAGCCTAGAACATTATTACTGAATGTATCATTCAAATTAAGAAATGACTTAGGTGGCTCCCTCTTTTTCTCCTTTCTACAAAAGGAGAAGTGTGGTTTATAGAGATAAATAGAAGGGCAAGTGCACTGGGGTCATTTTCCCAGATTAGCCTTCCATGCTCTCTTTAAGGGGTGATGTTTCTAACACAAACTGTACCCTACATTCAAATAAATAAGGTACTATCCTTAATCCTGAATGCTTGGTCATAATTTTTGAAACCCTTTAACTATAGTTTTTTAACTGATTTCCAGACTTAAACTCAAAGAATTATACAAAGGTTTCCGGTATCTGTGGCTTCTCCAATTTCCCTCAATTCTTAGTCAACCACTTCATTACATTGAACTTCTCTTCTCTCTCATCTTGCATTTTTAACTTCTCTAAAGAGCATTCTTGATATCAATGCCAAGGGTACAGAGTGTTTCCAGTTCTAAATTTGAATGAGTGAAAGATCTGGCTCAATGAATGGTTATAGAACGGTAGACATACTTGAATATCATTACTGAGGTGATAGTTCAGGTCTAAAGGAGAATTGTAGTTAAAAGGACACTTCTCTGTAGTGGTGGCAGCCTGAGGGGTAGCAGAGGGAAGGATTTACCCTTTATTTAAAATCACTTTAGTTTGTGATTTAGGGGATTGGATTGTCATCAACAATTCTGCTTCATCATGACCAAAGTTCTGTGTTATACTAATTAGTCATTCATTTATTCAACAGTTTCTTACAGTTTTACCACATCTAACTTACTGGGCTAAATCCTGAGAATACAATGGACAACAAAACATAGCCCCTGCCCTCGGGGTAAGAAGCACAACAGAAGGGCAATCTGAAGAAAGAAGAATTTGGGAAAAGCTGGCAAATCCGGTTTTGAGGTGGATGGGACTGCTTTCTAAAACAAGGAACAGTTAAATATCTCAATCAGTGGTTTTCAAATTTTAAAGAACCCTCAGAATCTGTAGATCTGAGGCTAGTCAAGAATTTGCATTGTGGGTTTTTTCCAGCAGAGGGGCAGAGGAAGAGAGGGACCCCAAGCAGACTCCCCACTGAGCACGGAGCCCAAAGTGGGGTCGGTCCCAATACCCTGAGCCAAAATCAAGAGTCAGATGTTTGACGGACTGAACCACCCACGCTGGCCCTCCCCACCCAACAATTTGCATTTTAAACAAGTACCACAGGTGATTCTAATACAGAGGTCTTCAGGGTAAACGGTTCAAAAAATATTTCTCTAAGCTTCATTATATTTCCCATTGCCATTTGTATGACTCCTGAATGAAAAGCAGTATTACTATTTTTCACAAAAAGAGGCAAAATTGGATAACATGGTGCAGAAAAGACCCTCACTCACTTTTGTTTTCCTCCTATAGAAAGAGTTCCAAGTTTTTTTATGATGCCCAATAGACATTTGTTAAAACAGACTGATTGCTGCCATAGGGTTTGCCCCAAGACCTGCCATTTTGTAAAGATCTGAACCTGCTAACGATCAACAAATATTTTTGTAGAACAGAATCCTGGGTTTTTTTTTTTGACAATTTGAAAATGAGATGCAAATTGACAGTGTACATAAATATAATAAGACCACTTTCACTTTAATAGAATATTTCACTCAATTTCTTTAGCCTAGTAATTCTTTTTTTAAGATGTAGGTGTTTAGTAATAGTTTAAATACTTTCTTTTAAAAACTTCAATATTGACATTTTTGAATGAACATTTTATTAGAACACAATCTAATTCATAAATCCAGACTGTGAAAGACTCTGCTGATAATCATAGTTGTGAAGGGGCCACCAATCCACCTTAGTGGAATTATAGCAACCAACCAACCAGAGGCCAGACTTCAATTTTTAAACAGCCTATTAAATAATTAAACAGTATATCAAATTATGTTTTGGATAACTATCACAGCCTAATTTTTTAAGCACTCTTAAAAAGGAAACAAAACTGCAAATTGTTCATTAGAGGGAGTTTTGAGGCCAAAAATGCTAATGCAAGTCACGTGGAAATCATGAAAGGATCTTGGCTTGAAATAAGGTATGAAGTTGCTGCTGAAAATAACAATTGATGGGACTATACCCAAAACATATGTACACAGATGCAGTTTTTTTTACACAGATGCAGATTTTAATGGTAAACATGCTGATGACTTAACTGTCCCTCTTTACATCAATTTTACATGCTTTCATAAATGCTCCTGCTTAACTGATTTCATGAGTGATTCCACCATCTCTTGCTATGGCCACAAACGACGAGGGTACTTCACGGCTTTTAAAAGCCCCAGACCAGGGCCCCTGGGTGGGTCAGTTGTTAAGCATCTGCCTTCGCTCAGGTCATGATCCCAGGGTCGTGGGATCGAGCCCCGAATCAGGCTCTCTGCTCGGCAGGAAGCCTGCTTCTCCCTCTCCCACTTCCCCCTGCTTGTGTTCCCTCTCTCTCTGTCAGTAAATAAATAAAATCTTTAAAAAATAAGAATAAAAGCACCACACCAGGAGCTACAGAAGAAATATCAGTCATTACATCTAATTTCCCATTTTTTCTTGACACAAATCCCTTTGTCCTACAACTGAAAGAAAGCCGTTAGATATTTGATGATGGTTCCCAGTGCCTGTTAAATACAGCATTTTCACCTGGGATGTGCTGGAGGTACTTGAAGGTGGTGCTGGTTATTTCTTTCATGGGTTCCATTATTCTGTGCTCCAAATAACATTAAGTAGTAGTCAAAACCCAACGTTTATGCGATGTAGATGTTATCACATCTCTGCAGTGTTGTTCTTTCTTGGTGTTTTAAAAATAGTGTTTTCCATTTACATGACTTCCATTCAATTCGACATAATAAAATCATCTTTGGCTGAGAGGATATAAAGGCAAAATTCCTATAGTCACACAAGACTATACATTTCACAATGGCATACCTAATTGCATTTCTTACGGAATAAAATGTTCCGGAGTTCTTTATTTTGAGGTTGAGCCAGATGAGAGCACGGCCCAAGGAATCCAGAAAGAATTGAATCTGAAATGCTTCATCAGCTTTAAGTCTGCTCATCAGCTTTGTGGCTCAACTGAAAGACAAATCCTAGTTGCTGAAACTTGGATTTATTACGCCAGTTCAATCAAAACAACTGCTTAATTCAGTGACCATCTCCCTTAACTCATTAATTCGACTGGGCATGGAAGGCAGAGTGTGAAGCAAAGGGTGCTGGTCAACCCAGTCTGTAGTTCCAGTTGTCACTACTAGTTATGTGGCCTTGGGAAAAGCATGTCACCTCTCCGTGCCTTCATTTCCATAAAATGATGGAAATGGCATTTGATAATCCCTAACATCTCTCCTGGCTGGAAAATTCAATAAGTCGTTTAAAGCGCTCATTCCACCAGCCGCATTAAAAGGCAACTCAGAAAAGAGGGGGTTGATGAAGGATGTCAAAGACCTTGGCCTGCTGACATGCACTTACTCTTCTTTGTACAAAATTACCAACTCGTTCCAGACTACCCAGTGTACTCATTTGGGGTTGACATTGTCCCAATCTCTTTGGATAGGGAAGGAGATGAGGCCCCCTCCAACCTTTCCGATCCAGTTACTACACTAACCTAAATGCAGCTGGCTCAAAACATGAGTGATGACAAATTCGGACCTGGGAAAGTGCCAGAACAGCAGCCTCTTCTTCTTCCCTGTGAGTTCTGCAAAGATAACCCAAATCTACACAAGATAAATAGAAAATACTCGAGGCGGGAGCATGATGGGGGGGTGTGGGGGGGCTGGTGGAAAGAGGAGGGTCTAATTACCGTCTGCGAATGTGCCTTTATCTGCAGGTGTCAGGATCTGTGAATTCAGAATCTCCATAACCAATCAACCAAAAGGAGAACATTTTCACACTTAACATGTGAAAACTATATTACATTTACATTTCTTAGCCCGTCTGAAGATATATACGTATGGATTTAACAAAACAAGCCTCAGTCTTCGGAATGTGGCTGAGTATGGCTGCTTCGGTAAATGTTAAACATAGCAATTCTGGGGCCAGGCTGGGTTTACATTTCAGCCTTAATTCCATCCCGAAGGTTATTGATATTTTTTCTGTAGTGTGTTAGCATGGAGTTTAATTCTAAAGCATTTCTTTGTGTGAAATGAATATTTTAAAGATCCGGCCCATTCAATGCAGCCATTATTTCCATTATAGGTGGAATAATTGTCTGTCTAGATTGTAGATAGCTCTTGGATCCTTGGAGATATCACCGCACAGAGATTACATATTCAACATCTAGTAGACTTTAAAGTTGGATTCGAAAGCGTTAACATTTTGAAACCAGAAGCAAGTAAAAACACCATATTACTCATGGCAATGTGGTAAAGAGCAGAGGTCCTGGGATTTTTGTTTTACTTAACTTGGCCTGGACTGTACTCAGTTCTAGCATAAACTCTGTAGATTTGGGGAATTAACTAAAATGGCAAGGAGCTCAGCTCTGTCATCTGTAAAATGGGTCTAATAATACATTCCTCACCCACTCACGAAGGCAATGTTGAGATCAAAGGAACAATTTGATGTGGAATACGATGGTAAATTTATTATATAGGGGGGCACCTGGGTGGCTCAGTCGTTAAGCGGCTGCCTTCGGCTCAGGTCATGATCCCAGAGTCCTGGGATCGAGCCCCGCATCAGGCTCCCTGCTCTGTGGGAAGCCTGCTTCTCCCACTACCATTCCCTCTGCTTGTGTTCCCTCTCTCGCTGTGTTTCTCCCTGTCAAATAAATAAAATCTTAAAAAAAAAAAATTATTATATAGGATTAAACTTCATGAAAATACACTTTGCTAAAATGTAGTGGACTATCCATCCTAAAACTATTATCAATACTGTCAACTAGGGGTTCAGTTATATCAGGTGTCATTAACAACCAACAGGTTTTTTCTAATGAAAGAAGTCATTGAGAATGAATGAATATACTGCAGAATAAGAACTAGAAACAATTCACTCTAAGTTAATTCTGTAACAAACAATAATAGTGTGAGCCTGGTATTAACATCCAGTTCCTCCTCATTGGAGAGCTGGTAATTTCTCTGCCTTTATGATCTGGAACCCCTTATCTGTCCATCTCCTGATTTTGCATCTCTCTGTGTTTCCTGTAATTTTCCAGACTGGTTGGAATGGTTGGTTCCTTCTATCTTGTCATTTGCAGTTTAACCACAGATAATTTCTGTATTCCATGGAGTTTGCATTGGTGAGTTCAACATATCTGCCGTCCTTTGGGACACTCTGGGATGCTGGCTATTTCCTACAGGAAACAGTGTTTCTGTTAAATGTGCTTCCTGTTCTGCGTGGTTCTATTTACTGGATGTCTACTGTGTATGAAAGTTTGTTTTGTACCCATAGGAGGCAAATATGCATCAGCTGAGGTATTATTACCTGGGAGGGACACATAATCCACCTCTCTATCCTTTCCTGTCCAGGATTGCATTTTTCTGAGCTGGTGTTTTTTTGTTTTGTTTCTGTTTTTATTTTGTTTGTTTTGTTTTATGCATTTAATATACCATCATGAGGGCTCAACCCTCGTTGAGACTTAATTTAAAAAACAGACATAAAGCAAAAGTGACAGTACAGCTTAAGACACAGAATCCTAGACCGACCTGAAGGAAAAGACAGACCATCTAAAGAGAAAATAAAAAGACAATACAAGGGCAGAGGCTGGACCATCAGAGGTCTTGTCCAGAGACCTGCTTGGAACTGGTTTCTTGCAGATGCTTCTTCAGGGCCGTGGGGTTTCTCCAGAGCTCGGCAGCATGTGTGTTCAAAGGGCTGTCAATGTTTGGTTTTCTTAGCTGGCTCCTGATGGACAGCAGGATGGTCCTCATATCATAGGGGACCCCTTGTCCTTTGGGATGTCCGGGAAGATGGTACCCTGGGTGTCCGCACTGGGGTGGTAGCAGGGACTGAGGAATGTCACCATGGGCTCATTGGAAGGGTAGCCCACCCAGGGGGGCAGGGGGAAAGGGGTGAAGGCAGAGAGAGACAGGAACTCCAAGAGCGCAACTGAAACTCTCTGAGCTGGTTTGTGAGGTTAGGAGGAGTGGGATATGCCCAAGTTTGGGGCAAAATGGAGAATCATTTATGGCAAATGACTTGAAAAAGACCCCTCTGCTGTGTAGAACTCAAAGGTACTTCCTGGCCCTCTTTGGTCTCCTCCTACTCATTATCATAATAACTATCACTTACTGATAGTTATGTAACTATCCCACTAACTAACACTTACCCAGTACGTGCTGAGTACTTTATAGGTGTGCTCTCCTAGAATCCTTACAAAGATTCTTTAAGGTATCTTATTTTACAAATGCAGAGCCACGCATGTAAAGAGACCACATTACCCCTTTCCCAGGGTCATGGGGCTATGGGCTCATCGTCATGTTTTAATCCTAGTCCTATCCATCTGATGCCAAAGCTGATGATTTAATCACACATCTCCATCATGCCCCTTGCCCACCCCAATGGTGGTCCCCTGGGGATTCTAATGTGTAACTTTTTAATGTTATTTTTTAAGGCAATTATTTTTCATACTTAAAAAGTTTTGTTAAAAATAAGGTCTCGGGGCACCTGGGTGACTCAGTCGTTAGGCGTCTGCCTTTGGCTCAGGTCATGATCTCAGGGTCCTGGGATCGAGCCCCGCATCAGGCTCTCTGCTCAGCAGGAAGCCTGCTTCTCCCGCTACCTTCCCTCTGCTTGTGTTCCCTCTCTCGCTGTGTTTCTCACTGTCAAATAAATAAAAATCTTTAAAAAAAAAAATAAGGTCTCATTAAGTTTTATTTCCAAAAGGTAACTTAGCAATACAGTGATAGAGTCTTTCCTTCAGGCCCTTAAAAACGTGTTCTTAGCATCGTACATTCTCGATGAGACTCGGCACTAAACTACTAAACTGCTGTTTAATTTCCTCTGCAGCATCTTCACTAACAAGCTTTACCTCCAAACAAAGTGTTCCCACCATTTGATTGGGCTTCCCATCCTGGACAGTTGAGGCCATGAGACTGAATCTCTGGTCACTGAACCAAGAAAGGCTGGTATTAAACTGGGAAGGAGATGGCCAGGAAAGTCGTATGTAACATTTGGACACTGGATGTACTTGAGTCACTGGGATTTGTGTTTAGACATGTTTTGTCTTGCTCTCATTTATTGAGATTACTAGCCACTAAAATATAAGAATATGAGCCTGCAAAGGAGTTTACTATTCCACCCTATGCATTCTTGCCCCAAGGGGGACTCTACCTTGGACTGGTAGGATTCTGAGAAACTCTGCTTTATAACTACAACACACTGATGATTCTTTATCAATGATCAGTGATGATAGTGAGCTAACATTTCTTTATGCGTTATCAGGCATTGTGTTAAGCATTTAAGGCATTCTTTTATTTAATTCTCCCACGAAGGAGAATTACCACCTATGGATAAGATGAGGACTAAGTGAGATAAGACAGAAAAAGCACTTAAATCCATGCACCTGGGTGGCTCAGTGGGTTGAGCATCTGACTCTTGGTTTCAGCTTAGGTCATGATCTTGGGGTGGTGGGACCAAGACCTGCCTTCAGCTCTGCACGCAGAGTGGAGTCTGCTTGAGATCCCTCCACCTCCCTCTTTCTCTGCTCTTTGGCCCCACTTTTGCACGCATGCTCTCTCCCTCTCTCGCTCTCTCTAAAACAAATAAATAGACAAATAAACAAATAAACAAAATCTTTTAAAAAATAAAGCAAAGCAACAACAACAAAACACATGCCAATCTGGAGCTCTGTAAGCTGCAGTGAATGTAGCGCTGATTATGATCAATTACTTCCTTACTTTTATTTTTCTTTTATTTTTTTAAATTTAAATTTAGTTAATTAACATATAATGTATTAATTGTTTCAGTGGTACAGGTCTGTGATTCATTGGTTTTTTTGTAATAGCCAGTGCTCATTACAACACATACCTTCCCCAATGTCCATCATCCAGTTACCCCATCCCTCCACCAGCCTCCCCTCTAGCAAACCTCAGTTTGTTTCCTATGATTAAGTATCTCTTAAGGTTTGTCTCTCTCTCTGGTTTTGTCTTGTTTCATTTTTTACTCTCTTTCCCTGTGATCCTCTGTTTTGTTTCTTAAATTCCACATATCAGTGTGATCATATAATTGTCTTTCTCTAATTGATTTATTTTGCTTAGTATAATACTCTCTTGTTCTAGCCATGTCATTGCAAATGGCAAGGTTTCAATTTTTGATGACTGAATAGTATTCCATTGCATATGTATGTATATACCACATCTTCTTTATCCATTTATCTGTTGATGGACATCTGGGTTCTTTCCATAGTTCGGCTATTGTGAACATTGCTGCTATAAACATTGGGGTGCACGTGACCCTTCAGATCACTACATTTGTATCTTGGTGGTAAGTACCCAGTAGTGCAATTGCTCTGTGATAGGGTAGCTCTATTTTCAACCTTTTGAGGAACATCTATTCCGGTTTCCCGAGTGCACCAACTTGCATTCCCACCAATAGTGTAGGAGAGTTTCCCTTTCTCCAAATCCTCACCAACATCTGTTTTTTTCTTTACTTGTTAATTTTAGTCATTCTGACTGGTGTGAGGTAGTATCTCATTGTGGTTTTGATTAGTATTTCCCTGATGCATAGTGATGTGGAGCACTTTTTCATGCATCTGTTGGCTATTTGGATGACTTTTTTGCAGAAATGTATGTTAATGTCTTCTTCTCATTTCTTGACTGGATTGTTTGTCCTTTGGGTGTTGAGTTTGATAAATTCTTTATAGATTTTGGATACTAGCCCTTTATCTGATATGTCATTTGCAAATATCTTCTCTCAATTTGTTGGTTGTCTTTTGGGTTTGTCGACTGTTTCCTTTGCTGTGCAAAAGCTTTTTATCTTGATGAAGTCCCAATAGTTCATTTTTGCTTTTGTTTCCCTTGTCTTTGGAGACAAGCCTAGCAAGAAGTTGCTGAGGCCAAGGGCAAAGATGTCATTGCCTGTGTTCTCCTCTAGGATTTTGATGCATTCCTGCCTCACATTTAGGTCTTTCATCTATTTTGAGTCTACTTTTGTGTATGGTGTAAGGAAATGGTCCAGTTTTATTCTTCTGCATGTGGCTGTCCAATTTTCTGAACACCATTTGTTGAAGAGACTGTCTTTTTTCCATTGGATATTCTTTCCTGCTTTGTTGAAGATTAGTTGACCATGGAGTTGAGGGTCCATTTCCAGGCTCTTTATTCTGTTCCATTAATCTATGGGTCTGTTTTTGTGCCAGCATCACACTGTCTTGATGATGACAGCTCTGTAATAGAGCTTGAATTCTGGAATTGTGATGCCACCAGTTTCGGTTTTCTTTTTCAACATTCCTTTGGCTATTCGGGGTCTTTTCTGGTTCCATTCAAATTTTAGGATTATTTGTACTTCCTTACTTTTTTTTTTTTTAAAGATTTTATTTATTTGACAGAGAAATACAGCCAGAGAGGGAACACAAGCAGAGGGAATGGTAGCGGGAGAAGTAGGCTCCCTGCTGAGCAAAGAGCCCAATGTGGAGCTCGATCCCAGGACCTGGGATCATGACCTGAGCTGAAGGCAGACACTTAACGACTGAGCCACCCAGGCACCCCTGTACTTCCTTACTCTTAAAGGGAAGCCTGGAACAAGCTGGTAAAGGATAATTGCCCTCATTACTAATTCACATTTTCTTTTTACCCAATACCATTTTCATCCAGCTTTGAAACTCTCTCCAGAGCCTAAAGCGACCCTATACTAATGCCCTTGGCAATTTCTAAGTGGAATATTTTACCTCTCACTGCTGACCAAGTCTGTTCTGAACAGATGCTGATATGAGGTCTCAGTACAGTGAAAAAAGAAACCAGCTGCCAATAACAGAGTGAGCCTGGAGGGTCATGATCAGAGACTTGACCTCAAAGCATTGACACAATGGCTAGATGATTTGAACATCATGAATGAGCAAGTCACAACAGCACCTATGGGCCTCAAGACTAATATGCAGGCAATGACATGCAGTTCAATAATAGAGCCCAGGCGATGCATTGCAGGGAAACCCAAGGCCAGCCCTCAACATTCAGCACTCTTGACTTGTTTATCCAGAAACTAAAGGAAGGAAAAGTCAATGATGCATTTAAAAAAAAATATGCTTCATTAGTAAGATTCATTTGGGATGTAACTTCCTTTATTTGATCCCAGAATCTCCACCCACCATTGATCTTGATTTATAAGAATGCACTTATTGCTCTCATCTCTAGCATGGGAAACCAGAAGAGGTGGCCTCTGTTTTTTTCCCTTAACATGGTGAGGATATTTGGGAGAAGTATGTAATCTTTCAAACTGATTATAGTGTGTGATATTGGGAATGCTATATAAAAGTATAAAGCAGCTCATCAGATTTCCAGATTCCAATTATATTTGTGTTTTTTTTCCCAATCAATTATATTTGTAAAAATGCTTTGAGTTAGCAAAGTTTTGCATGGTGGAAGGATTGAAACTGAACTAACAGAAAACCCTTCCTAATGGTTTAGCAATTCCAAGATTATCTAGGTCAGTCTTCTGGCTTCCAGATCATAGTGAATTAGTAACTTCTTATGCCAAAATGGTCAGAAAACAGGAGGAAATCAGATTTATAAACAGAGGCTTGGGAAAACCGGAAATGGCAGGGAAAAGAAAACTGTATTTCTTACTGTGAGCAGGCACTTTATTTAAAAAATTAACCAATTTCCTTTTTAAAAGCCAACACGTGTTCAAAATTTTAAAACTCAAAAACAATAATATAAACCTTTAGTGCCAACCCTCCCCCCAATCTCAAGTCCGTTTGCATGGACTTGCACCAATTTAGATGTTTCTTCTGTTTTCTTCCATATTTACACCCAAGACATTTCTAGTGTTACTTCTTGATTACTTAAAAAACTTTTAGACTTTGCCTACTGAACTAATAACTTCTTCTTGGGAAAATGGGGATTAACTTTCTTATCTCAGTCCTTTCCCCCATAGGCCTAATGTGATTATATCCAAATTTCTAGTTAGATCAGTAGACACAAAGGCTGATTCGCACTGAAAAATCAAAGAAAATGATATATATTTTTTAATTTGGCTAGTTATTTTTACTTGAAGTTACTATCAAAGTAGCAAACAAGCAATGTAATGTATACATCACCGCATCAAGCTGCAATTATATGGACAATTAGTTCTGCCACCTCTCTTTGCTCCCCCCTAAGCTCAGGGCCTTGGCCGTCCACACTTTGTCCACTCTTCTAAGTCAGAGAGAGCAGGACTGTGAGGTCTCTGCTGTTGAGCTCATCTCCGGTGATGGTGGAAGGCACTGGGGCTATGCCAGCGCACCAAGCCTATGCTATACATTAGTTGGCCTATAAAATAATTCTTTTCAAAATATATTTTCAAAATGTTATCTAAAAGTTCAAAGTAATACATACTCATGTATTGTAAAGTAAAAAATTCCTTATTTATGATTACTGAAATATTAAAAATAATATGAGAATAATTATTCTTGGTTCTTATTTATATCATTTAATCATTTAAATGTATACCTGAATCTAATATCATGACACTGGAAATTTTCCGAAGAATGTATTTTTAGTGGTCTTATTGTTTTAAACTTTTCCCATTAAATTGCCAGTCTTCTTTAAAGTTGCATTCTTTAGTGGTTAATAAATTTGACATTTTGACAGCCTTAACTGACTTTTCTCTGTTGACCATAAATTTTTTACTGAAAATATTCTTTCTCTAAAACTGCTGAGATATTTTGTAATTGTGGAGTAAATTCTGTTCAATGAAGGATATTCTTAAGGGAGTTTACTGAATTGTATAAATATTTTATTCTAACTATTTTGAAGGTACTGTCTCACATTTTTCTCTGAGTGCTATTTTTTTTTCAAATATTTTTAGGAGACAAAACACATCAAATAGGCTTTCTCTATTTTTACAATTCTTTTAATTTTTTGCCAAATTTTGGTGCTGCAACCTTACGGGTCTTCTTAATTTTGTTCTATTCTAACTCAATAACATAAGTGATTAATGATTAATATAACATATAACAGGGATTAATGATTAATTTTATCCCATTCTAACTCTATAACAGAAATGGTCCATTTTAGAGGGGGAATCTGTGAAAACATATTTCTTAAAAGCTCAGATATTTCAAAACACAATAACAGAATTGCAAAATTAAATTTCCTGCCTGGGCAGTAAAATCTTGATGTCCAGCATCCTGAAATCTTATCAGGGAAGGAGGTTAGGGTTTTCACTCTCCAGTATGCCAACAATTACATAATGCTCTATTTTTAGTACAAGTTCTATGGAGCCCATCCTCCTCTGTGCTTGATCTTTCAGACTCCAGAGTATCTCTTAATGGACTCAGCAAATAAGCATCAAATCTCCTTCAGAGTGGGTAAGGGATGTTCACCGGGGTGTTTGGAGATAGGAGAAAGGTTTTGGTAACTAACTGCTTCTTAAGCAGACTTTTAACAAACCTTCTGTTTTGCCTGCATGGGCACCTGATGCCTTCAATGTCTGAGCCTTTCGGAGTTCTGCAGTGTGCATGGGCTGCTTCTTTTTTGATCCACCCTCAATTGCTTTGCTTGTTTAAATTAGTATCACTCTCTCTGGTTAAATCAATCACCAGTCTTTCAGTTTCTAGAATTAGGTATACCTTTAGAGTTTGCTGATGCCTCTCCACCTCTGCTCATTTCTCTCTTTATTTATGGCTTTATGTTATTTATTCTTAATTTAATTTTAGTGAGAATTTTAGAGGAAGCGAAGATAAATGCAGGTGGTATCTCTGCCTGGTTTAATAGAGAGTTTATCCCAGACCCACCGCATTTAATCATCATAGAGTTGCCAGATGTGGCAAATAAAAATACAGGATGCTCAATGCCATAGTTTCCTGTGGCTGCAGTAACAAATTTTTACAAACCCAGGGCTTTAAAAAGAACACAGATTTATTCTGTTGCCATTCTGGAGGTCAGAAGTCCGAAGGTAGTTTCACTGGACGCTAGTCCAGATGTTAACAATGCTGGTTTCTTTAGGCTCCGAGGGGACAATTTGTTGATTCACCTTTTTCATCCGCTAGAGGCCACCTGTATTCCTTGGCCTGTAGTCCCTTCCTCTAACTTCAGACTGCATCTCTCCCACCTCTGCTTCCGTCCTGACATTGTCTTCTCTAGTTCTTCCTGCATCATCCTTCTCCTAAGGACCCATGTGATTACTCTGGGCCCATGAGAAATCCAGGAGAATCTCCCACCTCAAGAACCCTTAATTTAATCACAGTTGCCATGTCCTTTTTGCCATGTAAGATGACATTTACAGCTTCTGAGCATTAGGACATAGACTCATCTAGGGACCATTACTGAGCCTACCACACTCAGTTAAACTTGAATTTCAGGTAACAAATAGACATAGGATACATTTAGGCTAAAAAAATTATGTTCTGTGTTCCTGAAGTTCAAATTTCCCTGGATATGATGTATTTTATATTTATCTTTTCTCTTATCTATCTTATCTCCCTAGGTTCAGCACAAATTTATAAAGTAGTTTATATTTACAGTTAAAGTGATAGAATTAATGCACGAGTGATTAAATACCATCTCCAAGGTAACACATACTTGGTGGTAGAACCAAGTTTTCAGCCTAAATCTGTTTGGTCTGAAAGTCTATGTTCATTCAAAGTCCTTTTTTTTTCTTTGTTTCTTCCTATATTTCTCCCTCTTTCCTTCCTTCTTCCTTCTTCCCTCTTTCCCTTCCTTCTCTCCTTATTTTTTTAATCATACTTATATGTAAATATATTCTCCCTGTAAGATACAAATAGTTGTCCCTACTCCTCTGATCACACAAGTTTGAACCTGAAACTTACACTTCAGATGTTATTTAGTTTCCATTAACTGATGAAACTTTAATTAAGTGAGAATTTCATATGGCTTAAAATATACATCATTTGGCATAGACAGAGAATGAAGTGTTCTATCTAACAAAATACTATGGTTAATAGATAATCAAATATAAATCGCCAGAGAACCCATTCCTAAATACCTAGACAAAAATACAATACATTTAATACATTTTTATATGGGGAATAATTTATCTTTTCTTGGTGATCCAGGAAATATTTTAAGATCATGGAGGATCTCCATATTTTCATTCTGAATATTAATATACTACAGATGTATCAATATTATAGTAAAAGTTAATAGAGCATTATATTGGATTCTAATGAACAGAATTTCCTATTGTAAAATTACTAAGGTCTCATGTATTTGGGTGATTTCTATCATTTATATCAGGGTCAGCAAATGTATTCTGTAAAAAGCTAGAGAGTAAATAATTTCAACTTCATAACAGTTTGTTGAAACTATTGAACTCTATTTATACTGCAAGGCAGCTATAGATAATAGGGAAAGAAATTAGAGCAGCTGTATTCCAATCAAACTGTACTTACAAAACAGGTGGAAGACCAGATTTGGCCTGAGGGCTGTAGTTTGTGGATCCCAGGTCTATATGCAGATAATTCCCAAATTTCTACTGCATTTTTAAACACTTCTCTTTAATTCTATAATTATATTTCTAACACTATCTGCTGATGCCCAAAGGGTCTAAAATATGACTCAGAATGTCTCTCTAAATCAGATGACTCTACCACCAAATCTGTTTCTTGGATAATTTTCTTCCGTTCTTGTTCTCCAAAATGCATTCTTCTTCCTCACCTTCCAGACCCTCCAATTGGTGTACTTCTCTTCTTTCTTCTTTCACAATGGATTTCACATCTGCCTTTTTGACAACGTCTCCTTCGTCACTCAGTGTCTTTCATGAACTCGTCTGGACCCTCACTCTAGTCTCCCTTGTGCATCTACTTCTCTGCTGGATCCTTTCTAGTTCTATACACCCCCTCACTGTCGGTTCAGTCTTCCCACAGCAGTGGGCTGGCTCAGGAGCCAGCATTAGCCCAAAGTGGAAATCTTTCACCATCTAGACCCAGTTAGCTTTACTGAATATGATTTCTCACTCACTCCCTTATCAGCTTGGTTCTACCTGAAAGAGATAACTTGCATCATCATTTATGCAAACCCTGTGCTTTCCATTCTTCCCATCCTCTGTATTTGCTTATGCTATTTACAAAGCTATTTCTCTAGAACTGCACTGGCCAAAACAGTAGACATTAGCCATAAAGTTATTGAACTAGCCATATTTCAAGTGCTTAATAGTCGTACATGGCCAGTATTTACCATGTTACCCAGGGAAGATATAGAATATGTTCATCATTGCAGAGAGTTCTGTCTGTCAGCACTGTCCTAAAATGTCCTATTCATATCGCCTCATATTTAGTCCTACATGATTGCCATTGCCTAGCTCAAATAATATCCTCCCTATCAGTCCACTCCTTTTTTGCACTAGTATTTTTTTTCTGTGTTTGTGTTACGGCACTTACCACTTTTTGTCTTGGAATATATAGTGACTTAAAAATACTTTATGCTCTAGACTGTTATTTCCATTTGTTTCCCTCTTTTATCTCCTTGTTAACAACTAATCCAATGCCATGTACATAGTAGATGTTCAAAAAAGATTCGTTGATCCGTCCCAGAATATGTTCTCCATAGCTTTGTAAATATGGAAATATTTCCATAACAAACAATGATAGTTCAGCTTTGAAAATTTACCAGATAGAATTAGCATAAAATTTAGGACTTGGAAACTATTTGTAGAAATGATCTATTTTAGAAAGCCTAATGATATATCAACATGATTTCCATAAATTGTGATTGATTTTATCAGCTTGGGGTAGCAGCATAGTGTAATGAGAAGAAAATGAATGTGAATACCAGATTGTCTTATATTAGAATCCTATTTCCGTCAATTACTGACTAGGCTTGGACAAGTCATTTAATTTCTCAGAGCCTCATAGAGATGGCAACAGCTACCTGCATTAGTTGATACTCTTTGATAGTAAATGACAGAAATAGAAATCAAACTAGCTTTTTAAGAAAAAGATATTAATGGACCCATGTATAAAAGAGTCCAGTGTGTTTCACATGACTGGCTCTGTGTTCTCAAATAATGTTGTTCCATTTTCAGACAAGCTCTTGACTCACAGCAGTGAGATGGCCACTAGAAGCTTGAAGGCTCACATGTTCCTTATAATCAGGATCCGAGAAGTAGAAAAGATCTTTCCCCTTTGCTCCAGGAAAGGTCTCACGGGTCCTCTCATTGGTCTGTTTTTGGTTAGGAACATTCTTGAATTCACTGTGGGTATGAGATGGAGAATCAGATGGACATAGCTTGGGTCAAATGACCAAAGTGAGGCAAGGAAGATAGGCCCACTGAACCATATAGATGATGCAAGATTGCTGTGGAATGGAGGCTGGTTCTGCAATGAAAGGCATGTTAGGTAAATAAAGCAAGTCATGCCTTCTAATTTAGGGGTGCTGCATTACAGTGGGCACTCTCTTCATTGTGTTTGATATGAATGGTACCTACTGGAGTCAGGCAATATTTGAATCTCCTGCCCTTATGGGTTTGTAGTGATGATTTCATGGTATAATATAAATAAAATGACCAGCAATTCATAGATACCTTCCTCTTTTTCTATTCTTTTGTACCTGTGTTTTCCTGCTTAAACTGGAAAAGGCATATTATTCAATACTGGTTAAGGTCTGTACTGGCACTTGCTCTGAAGTAACAGAAAAAGAAATTATAGTTCCCTCCAATATTTTTACCTCAAGGGCATCTTAAGTCAATACAGAGGGCCTGACTCTAATAAGATTAAATATTTTAGAGATGGTCTGCTATTTCATTATTAGGCCTCCAAAAATGCTACACTGACCCAACGTTGCTTGGTAAATAGCTTAAAATTCAAATATTATGGGAGGTGAAACTCTAGTCTTCGTTTACCTTTACTTCAACCAGGGAAGCATCCTATTTGTCAGTTTAACATTCGACAGGTTAACATTTAATAGTTTAACATTAAATTACCCTTTTTCTACTAATGCAGAAGCTTTTAAATAAGTAACAAGGAAATAAGTGACATAGAGAAGTTTTTTCTATAATAAGTCCACAAGTAGGAAGTTCAGGGGTTGGTGTGGTAGTTCCATGATATCTGTAGATACCCAAGTTCCTTATGGCTTTCTGTTCCTATTTCTTTGGGCTGTGGCCCATCTTCATGTTCTCAAGAAGGCTACATTATGTTCACAGCTCAGGCAGGCTAGAGGGAAAGGGAAAGAACAAAAAGTGCATGCCAAATGGTTTAGTCTTGTTTGATGGATTTTCTCGAACACTTCATATTGTATGTTCTTTTGGCTAGACCTGTGTCATGTAACCACCTTCAGATAAAATGAAAGCTGGGAAATCTGGGTTTTATTACTTTAAGCTGGGTATGTTGTTGCCCCAAATAAAAACTGGGGCTTCCTTAACAAGAAAGGAGAAAGTGTATATTGAGTTGCTAACTAGCAGGCTTTGTCTCACACAACTTAACATGTTTCTCTAAGACTTTGCTTGAATGAAAGGTTTCCATTCTTAAAGAAGAGAAAATCTAAGAACCATTGACATAATTCGGCTCTAAGAAGAGAACAGCCATGTATATGTAATTTAATGGAATGATGCTCAAAGAAGTCAGGACAGTTGTGACAGTCATACCTTAAAAACATTAAACCCAACTTTATTCATTGTGGACACTTTGAATAGTAAGTAAAACTGATGGACACTTTCACCACTTCCTTAAGAGGCCTTGAAATTTGTGTGGCCTGATGCATGTGGCATGTTCCCATTCGGCATTTCCTTCTCATTGGTGTCCCTGTGCTCAAATGGACCAAGAGAGTGGCTGAAAAGGTGGCCAACTAGGAAATGGGTGATGTGGGCAGCTCCACATTTTGGAACTGTCTTCAAAGCCCAAAGTGCCCTCTGGGGATTCCTTGAGTGGGTGGGAATGTGCTCTAGTCTCTCCACAGCCACAGGATGGTGATGGTGTCAGCAAGGCAAATGGCTCATTAATGCGGTGGGGAACCAAAGTGAACATTTGGAAAATACCCATGTATTTAAAGAGGCCAAAATGGATTTTCTGCTCAAGCTGCCAAGCTGGTTTGCCTGTAACGTTGGCTTGCTTAGAGGAGGGGAAATCATTTCTACAAGGACTTCTTCACATTGAAAAAAATTATATTTTGTTTTAATATTAGCAGTGTCTCAGGTGAAGGGTGGCTTGCATGATCTTCTTTTTTCACCACCTGTTTGAATTCTATATGTTCTTCAAGAGAGAACATTAGCCTCATCTTGGGGCAGTCTACCGATGGCTGAAGTCCTCGGCAACCTCTCTTCCTAAAACGTGGTGCCATTCCTGATGGCACAGCTCTTGTATTTGACATTCATCATGCACTCCTTTGTTGTGTTAGTTGTCTTTTTCTGTTTGTGTCTCCCGTCTCCCTAATAGAATTTAAGTCCTCTAAGGTCTAGGGAACCATATCATCTATTATCTAAATTGGGACACTTTTGAGAGTGAAAGAGATTATTATTAATAATTACATCAGGAAACCTGGCACAAACCTGAACTGTCCAAGCAAATTATGATGTGTGGTGCTCTATTAAGGTCAAAAGCCATTATTTACCGCTTCTCTTTCTTATCACCCATAGTACCTAGTGTAATTCACATACAAACAGACATGAAAGTTTTAAAAATAAATACCTTAGAGAGGCAGCAAACAGTTTCTCCTACAACAGCTGTGAAAAAGGTGGATGATGGAGATGGGTCCTTACCGGTGGAAGATTTAATAGTTCAATAGAGGAAGTAACCACAAAGTAGAAGGCTTTAAATCAGATAAAGAGTGTTCACAATAGAGACCAGCCTAGAATTTATATTCTTACCACCAAAAACTGTGAGGTTCAAATAGGCACTTTCCTTTCAAGAATAGAGCACGAGGGCAGCGGAAGGAAGTATTTTTAATGGGCATTTTTGTAGAGCTCATTCTTATTTCAGAAGCATCGCCCTTCCCTACAATCACACTGACATCTGCATTAGCCTGAGCAGGACGAAATAGAAACAGAATTAGACAGAAGTGTAGATTCACAGCCAAGATATTATGAGTTCTCTGCAGTTAGTGCCATCACTGATAGAAAGTTTCAGATTGTCTGGTGTGGCTCAAACAAAATAGATCAAAATAGATCTTCCTCAATGGAGAATGGCACCTGAACCATGGTTCTCAACACTAGCACATATTTTGCTTCTATTCCAACATTTTTGACATCTCATCATTGCTATGGAAAATGACCTGAAGTGATATTTCCTACTTCGTTAACCCCAATTAAATACATACTTCTAAACCCCCAATAACATTTGCTTGTTGGGAATATTCTGCTTGACTTTATACGTACAGGTATAATTTTCTTATATCTCCATCATATTATAATCTTGAGGACAGTTTCTGGATTGGTCTTGATTTTGTATCTATTCTAACTAGATTGACCACATAATTTTTAAGAATGAAGAGGTCAGTGGCTCTAAGCAGATAGGACATGACTGGCATGAATCAGGACCATTTTGGGCAAAACAAGATGTATGCTCCCCTGCCAACCTCAATATCTACACTATGTCCTGCTCGTCCTAGCGACCATGTGAATATGGGTTGATGTGACCATAAATTGCATCCTACTGGAAGTATTTTGAGCTTAATTTACAACCCCAATTCTGTTGCTTTGTCTACCACAACTGGTTGTCCTTAGTGACCTAAAATAAGACAAATTCTAAGTCAAGACCAGAATTAAAGGCATTTCTTATTTCTACATTTAAGAAGAAACCCAAAGCTAATAATAAATGCCATACCATTTCCCTGGTTCCCAGTAGTTCCCTCTTGACATCAGAAACACATGAGGTTCCTTCTAGAGAACTCCAGACTTAGAATCTGACTTATGCATGTGACACATTAAGAGAGAACTAACCTTGGCATTTTGGTATCAACAATCAGATTGGAAACACAATTCTGGCAAAGATTTATCCTAGCACACGCTAGATTTTAGAAATGTGATGTAGGAAAATACCTGGTTTTAGAAGCAAGACACCTATGCTTAAATCCCACCTCTGCCACTTCCGAAATAATATTTCATCTGAAAATCAGGGACAATAATCCTACCTCTACTGGTGGAAACTTTGGGAATACTTAATGCGATCATGTATGTAGAAGTTCTATGAAATTCCAAAAGTCTGTGAGGACGCAAAGTCTTCCTTTCAATGCCTGCTTGAATTAACTCTCAATTCTGTCTCTCTGAAGTAGCCTCAGGCTGGGTCACCAGAATACAAATGTACAGTTAGAAGGTCTAAAAAAAATCAGCAAAACAACTGGTTGTTACATGATCCCTGACAACAGTTGGATGGACCTTTCCCTCAATTAAATGAAGTATTTTGGCAGCCTATGAGTGTAGCCTGAAGTATAGTTAGAAAAGGGAATGATTTTCTCTGGGGAGAGTGTAATTTTAACAGAAGTTCAACTTCCACATTTTAAGATCTATACTTTGAATGTCTCTGTTTAGTGCAAAATGAATATAATTAGTTATGAAATATCTTGCCGTTGGCTACAATATCCGTTAAGCTACAGTGTAATATCACAATCTATTCGGGTTCTGCAGTGTATTATGGGACTTCCCGTGCTGTAGTCTCTTAAAGCAAATACTGTATATAAAGTTTCAGAACCTAACAGTTGTTCCTTCAAAAGGGTCAGGAGTCTAGCCAGACATATAAATTCCTGATGGACAGGATCTGTAGCTTTTCCCTAACATGGGTCCCTAACATGTAAACGAAATGGCACAGTGAAGGAAATGTGTGTAGAATAAATAGCAGAAGAGACTGATCTCAGATGAAATACTCCAATGATGTAGGACACACATAATGACCATTCTGAGCGACACCTGGGTGGCTCAAGTTAAGCATCGGTTAAGCGTCTGCCTTCAGCTCAGGTCATGGTCCTGGGGTCCTGGGGTCAAACATTGAGCTCCCTGCTCAGTGGGGAGTCTGCTTCTCCCTCTCCCTGTGCTTGCTGCTCCCCCTGCTCATGCTTTCTGTCAAATAAATAATAAAATCTTAAAAAAAAAAAAAAAGAAAATGACCCTTTTGAAGTGTCCAAGAGCCCCAAGTCCCCTAGAACCTCCATTTCCCCCATTTGTCCTCCAGGAGTGCTCACTTTGGCACAGCTGTGCTTACTGAAGGGCCACGGTATAGTCGTAAATGGACATGCCCTTCCTGCTACCTCCTAACTTGGTAACCATCATCCCAATGCATAAGGTTTAAAGGTCTGAAAGGTCACTAGAGAAAGGGTGATGGACATGTGGCCCAGAGCCTGCGTCAACAGGGAGCTCTTTCTTAATAATTCATATTATCAAGGATGTTTATGCACTGGAAGAAAAAAAAGAGAGAGTTGAGCTTCCTCTTACGTGGTTTTCCTGAGTTCCGCAACCTAAAGAGCTAATGTGAAAAAAAAAAATGAAGGGCACCATATATGCATCGCTTTCTGTTTGTAAAGCCTAACCCAGGAAGTGATGCTATGTTTGTCTCGAGAACATGGCTAGACTTCGGAGCCCAGAAGCAAGATCTGTAGCTTGATAATTATTCACATACTGGTCTGTAACGCAATTAGTCTGGGAGCTCCCTGAGGGTAGAGATGGGCTTACCCGCCCTCTGTCTAGCCCTTCTTCACATTTCCCGCAAAGCACATCTTGGACACAACGAGTGCTCAATA
>CM053611.1:86091266-86134841 GCA_028646535.1 Procyon lotor
GACTATTTTGGGCTCCAAGGGATCTGGGTTGCTACGAGATCTGAGATTAGTGGTTGGGTTGGTGCCGGATGTCGTCCTGCAGCTCATCGTGAAACCTCCATGAGTTCAAGTCAGTTCTCAGAAATCAGCTGTGCATTTGGGCTACGGAAGGAGGTGATTGGACTGTTCTGTTTGTTGGGGTTTCCCCACCCACAGCCCAGTTCAGCTAAAAGGATGAGTGGTCTGGGCTCTGTAAGGAATTTTTTTTTAGAGTCGTCATGTTAAAATGCTACAGGATCTCTCCTAGGGGGTCCCTGAAGTGCCACTAATTCCAAGTCTAGCACTTCCTGCTCATGACTTTGAAATGACACCCAAACACCATTTCAGCTTCTCACCAAACGCTAGGCTCATAGACAGTAAGCTGAACCACGATATGTCAGAGTCAGGTTAAAAGTGTCCACAAAAGGGTATGGGTGACATGTGGCCTGAGACTTGACTCTGGGACCCTAGCAGCTAAGCCCGCGGCCTCTGGGGGTGGCGAATGGCAGAGCCTTCGCTTCCTGGCAAAAGGGAGTCTGCCTGCTACAGTCAGTCACAGTGTGTATTTAACTAGTTCTGCCCCTCGGTGACCCTGGGCAAATTATTTAAATTTTCCCTGTCTCCATTTCCTCTTCTACATCATGTGGTTGCTAGTACCATGTAGAATGTTCCTTACACACAGTATGTGCAAGATCCGTATTAGTTATTAGTATTGTTGTTATGGCTGCCCAGTGCTTCAAATCATCATCAAAGATTGACTTGAGTAGAGAATACCAGAGTCTTGCTGGATTAGACACTGGGGCCAGGATCCCATAATAAAGAGGAGTAGTGATCACAGATGAAATATTAAGTAGAAAGAAAATCACTTTTGACTTGAAGAGAGAGTGCTTAGAACAAGAATTTCAAAATTTAGAATGTTCCCATTTCCCAGGTTGGTGCGCGTAGACTTCTGGAGCTGGAATCCACTTACTTATGGCACGGAGTCTTCGAATCCCAGGTTTGCAAGGAGGCTTCAGGGTCATCTAGTTCAGTCATGGCTTGGGTCCAACTCCTGCCTCAAATGGTGCCTGTAGTGTTCACCTGCTTTTCCACCACATCTTTTGTCTTCTTGTCCTCCCCCAACCCACATAAGGTGGCAACACGCACCCAGAAACTTCTGCCCACAAAGAAGAAAAGGCCAAAGAAATTCGGGTTGAAACAGCAAGTGGTGTGAGTCTCCATGCTAAGGGAGGATGTACTGGTGTTTTGTCTTTTTTTTTTTTCCCCAACTTTTCAAAAATAGGGAAAAAAATCCTGAACAGCAGCTTAGTAAATATCAGTGGTATTAGTAGATTTTTCTTGTGTACTCTGGGCCAAAAGAAATTTACGCTAATAGATAACTCTTAATCACTCTCTTTGTGGAGTAAACTCTATTAACCACTCTTAAGTAGCAGAGGAGCCCCAAGAGTGCAGTAACTCTTTCTTTTAGATTGAAAATACGAGATCGAAAAGAACATACTAAAAATCTGTAGGTATAAGAATCTTCTTTTGAAACCAAAAAGTCCTAGAGCAGTGAAAGAGACTTGGCATAGCAATCATATTTATATAAAAATATTTTTTATAGAAAAAATTAAAATTTTAATAGAAAACAAGGTCAGTATTATCAACTGGGTGGAGTGGTAGATGAAAAAGCTAACGTGATCTCTGGCTATGTAAGCACATGTATACAGCAATTCAGAATGAGGAAGTTCTAGTTTTGCTCCTCTCTGCCTTGCTCAGAACATACTAGAATCTTATACTCTGGTAAAAGTTCCACTCTTCAAAGGGCTATGGACACAATGGACCATAATCTGAGGAGACTGAACAGGGTAGAGAGGTAATGTTAATTGAGGTCATGTAAGAAATAGCTGAAAATTCTGGAAAAGACCCAGAATAGGGGCAGAGATACCTTCAAATGTCCATGGATAAGGATGTATTTCTGTGAAGACAAGGGTAGAACACAGACCAGTAACTGCGTAGGAACAACGACTGAGAAGTGATTATAAGTCAGGCACAAGCCAGGTGGTACATGGATGAACTTATGAGGAAATAGACTCAAAGTTCATAGTTGGGATACAAGCTCAAGCAGTCTGACTCCAAAGCCCATATTCTTAATTACTGTGCTATCTTGCCAATGCAACAAGATACATTTCAACTCAATGAAAGAAGAACTCTTTCTTCTTTCATTTAAAAGAATGAAACAATTTAAATTTAAGCATAATTTAAAGTTGTTATGTTATTTTACTAAAAAAATAATGAGCCCCCATCATTAGAAGAATCCTAGGGAGGGCATATAACCACTTGGAAGCTAAGGCAGCAAGCATATGGTCATATACTTCGATGTATGCTGGTCTCCTTTGCAGCTAGGTGTGGGCTGGTGGCTGAATTCTGGCTGGTGAAAGTGAGAGAAAGTGGTATATGCCACATCCAAGCTATGCTTGAACTCCCAACCCCCACCTGCCCATGTGTGATCCTCACTCACTCTCTTGCTCCATCTGCTGGCTGAAAGTGGAAAACCTGGGTTATCAAAAGGACAGAGCCACAAGACAGAAGGAGCTTGGGCTTCTGAATGACACAGCCCTCTCCTGATAATCTGCATTTGACTAAGACGCGAGTGGGAAATGAACTTCACTGTGATGAAGGAATGAAATTTTGAGGTTGTTTGTTAAAGCAGTTACTCTGCCCTGACTAATACAAAGAGTGTACTTTGAGGAGAATCCAATGACTAGATGAGTGGTTGAAACACTTATTATCTTTAAGGTCTACTCAAACTTGACATTCTCTGATTTTTAAATAAAAAATGCAAAGTGCATTTTGAGAATATCCCAGTAAAGAAACACATAACCTGGGGCGCCTGCATGGCTCAACTGGTTAAGTTTCTGCCTTCAGTTCAGGTCACAATCTCAGGGTCCTGGGATGGAGTCTCAAATTGGGCTCCCTACTCAGCATGGAGTCTATTTCTCCTTCTGCCCCTCCCCCTTGCTCATGTGTTCTCTTTCTCTCTCTCTCTCTCTTTCTCTCTCTGATACATACATACATACATACATACATACATACATACATAAATAAATAAATAAATCTTTTAAAATTAATAAATAAAACCACACACACAGCCCAATGATCAATATATTCCTGGACAAACAAAACAAAACAAAAGCTAGAACTTGAAAATAAACAGAGGCTTGGCTTACATGTATCTAACCAGCTAGGCTCAAGACCAACAAGTTAAAAAGTAAAAAGTATGAACAAGAATAAATTATAGGTGGGGCACCTGGGTGGCTCAGTTGGTTACACTACTGCCTTTGGCTCAGGTCATGATCTTGAGGTCCTGGGATCACACCCCGAGTTGGGCTCCCTGCTCAGTGGGGAGTCTACTTCTCCTTTTCCCTCTGCCCCTCCCCAACCCCCTGGTCATGCTTCTTCTCTCTCTTTCTCTGTCTCAAATAAGTAAATAAAATCTTTAAAAAAATAAAAGAGAGAATAAACTATAGGTTTGATCTTCTAAGTTGCTGCAAGCAGTGAATTTGGAAATGCATTTCTTCATTGAATCATAGCCAATCACATATCAATACTACCATGCCAGGCAATTTGTTACAGATTAGAAACAAACTTATGTGAAACCCTATGCTCTATATTTGAAGAGTTCATAATAAAAAGTCAGTGGTCTTCAAAGTTTTGAGAATATAAAATTAATCTGGGAACCTATTAAAAATGAGGATTTCTGGGCCCACTTCCAGAGACATGAAGTCGGACGGGGTGACAAAAACTCTTAATCAATATCTAATACAATGCTTGTCACATAGTACCTACCCAGCAAACAGCTTTGACAAATGAATGACTGAATTTAATAAACACGCCCAGTCATTCAAATGCAGAAAGTCTACGAACCACCTTCTCAAGAGAACTCGACCATCCAGGAAAAAACTGAACCAGCGATCAATTAAATAAGATGCTTTGGCTCTGTAGTTCAAAATACTCTGGAGAAAGAATCAACACCACTTCTCTATGAAGCTGACACTTATTTCCTTTTTAAAGAAGCTGAATTTAGTCTAAAAGTAAGTAAGAAAAAGTCTGGAACCAGAAGGGAAGTAGAGACATATCCAGGAATTTTAAGCAGAATGAGGTCATAGGAAGCTGTTCTTTTCCTGCATTTTTTTTCTTTTTTTTAAGCAGGAAAATTCCACCCAAGAAGCAGACCAGTTGATTTTGCACCTGTGCTCCAGTGTCTGGCACTTATCTGGGTCAAGTCCGGGAGAGCAGCCCCCAGGCCCTGGAAATAGACAACCCACCCTGTCACTGGGACACAACTGCACGTACAGCAGTTCTTACCGTGAGACATTCCTGTCCAGCATTCCATGGGAGCAGATTCCATGCCATTTAAGCATCATACCCGAATGACCAAATTACCCAGGGCTGGCTATCTGACCAAAGTTTCCTTCCCTTTGTATATCCATCTCCCCATCCCAGATCCAAGAGGCACCTTGAAGGTGCCCTTGCAAATGTATCTAGTGTGTTTGGCCTTTCAAAGCATCTAAGAGAGCAGCCTGTGGATTCAGACTGCCCAATGTCAGCTCTTACTGATAGTTTCCTAGGCTTGTGCCCTAGGACCAGCAACATAACCTCTCAGTTTACTCATCTGTAATTTGAAGATACTAGCAACACCTACCTCATGGGGTTCTTGGAGGGATTAAATGCAAGAAAGCACATTGCCTGGCACACAGGAAGTTTAGAGAAAAGGGTGAACCATGGCTGAATGTCACCTGGTGGGAATTCTAGACTTTTCTCTGGCCAGCCCACCACTCCAAGAGAGTCCTGACTTCAGAGCTGCATGTGCTGCGCCGAAGCTGTCTCGGGGAAGATTCTGGACCCCTGCTGCTCAGTGTGGGCCCTGTGCTTTCCACTAATCTTTCCCACATGTGGCACATGGGGGCTATTGGTGGCCCTCAGCCTGTCTCATTGTGGGCTTGTGTTCTAGGGCTATTATTTGTGGCCACTTTTTCATAGAAGAAGGTGCTACTGTTGGATGCCTTGATGGCAGAAACACAGAAAAGCACAATTTTTCAGACTAATTCATAGACAAATTCTTAACCTTTAAGTTACATCTCTTGATCTTAGAGCCTCACATTGTGAATTTTAATTATCTTTGTTCTGTAATGTCCATGCCAGTCTCTTCCTGTGTAATATGGGGTAACTGAGGTATGAATGACATCTTTCAAAAAGCACCTGCAATTCTTTTTTGCCACGCACTTATAGATTCTTCTCATTATTTCCAAATACCCATTGAAATGTTCTGTGTATTTTGCAAATGAGGAAATTAATGTCAAATGCATTAAGTATCTTGTCCAAGGTCTCACAGCCAGAAAGTAGAGAAATGGGATTTGACTGAAAGACTCTTACTGCACAGCATATGCTCTTTTCAAGGCACTGGAGAATGAATGCATGAAATAGATTCTTTTCATATGTTTCAGATGTTTACTGAATATCTGTTGTCTACTAGGATCTTGAACTCACTTTGTAAGATCACCTGAAGCCTGCAGATCGCTTGTCCATTGACCTTCACCACTGTCTGTGGGACTTCACTCTCCTTCGGTAATATACTCTTTTATTAAAAATGATTGACTATAGATGGATAAATCCCACAGCTCATGTTCACCAATACAGCTAATGTCAGGATGCAATGTCTGACATTATGCAAAAAGTCTTCATGTCAAACAGAACCGATGGGCAAATTAACTAGGTAAAGCATCTTTGTAAATTGACTAGCCACATTTTAAGTGGCTACTTCCTAGAGCTGAAACTTATACTGACTTTCAGATAGCTTCTCCAGTTAGTATTTGGGATCTTATGTGCTGGCAGATGGCTATTAACACTCAACTTGTCATGGTTAGTTGAAATACGATCATCTTCACTTTTCTTATATGAATAATATGAGTAAATTTGCTGAGTAAATTCAGCTAGTTATTTTTTTTATTCTTCGCTGGAATTAATAATATTCTTTAACACTTTGCCTCCCACATAATGAATAGCTTGATTGTGACTGCTAGTTCTTTTTTCTCCCTTATCCTATCAGAGGGGGGTGAAAATCAGCATGACTAGCCAAGAATAGCAAAAGAGATAGATCTGACTGGGAAAGTGGAGGAAAAACTTCAATGAGACTCAAAATATTATATAGCTATTGAACACTAGGTATGAACCCTGTTGGAAATTTAAAAAATAATATATGTTCTCTTTCTGGGTCTCAAACATCTAGGATCTAGTTGAAGGAACTGGACTGAAACATCAAATACAATCAAACAACACTCTGTTAGAATCTCCCTGAGCCAAAGCCTTTGGCACAGATACTTGGTAATATGAGAAGTCAGGAAAAGGAGAAATTTCTGCGGCTTAGTGTGGGTTGGGAACATGTGATGGGGAACTGACGTGTGACTGGAGAAAGGGCAAGATTCAGAGATGAACCAGAGAAAGAGAAAGAGGGAGAGGAAGAGAGAGAAAGACGTGAGGAAAAACACGTTTTCCTCATGAAAAGGAATTTCCTCATGAGAAATTCATGCTCTAGGGAAGGCAATGATGATCTTAACAGGGCACACTAAACACAATGCCCTCTGCCCTTATTGGTATGCTCAGAAATTCAAGAGTGGAAGTTTAGGCTTATATGACAGTAAATGTGGTTATAGAAAAAAAATAGCCGGTACACATTGCTTCAGTTTTTGTTTTTGTTTTTTTTTTTAAAGAGAAATCGATTCCACACTATGAAATATTTGTGAAAACCCTGGTTTCAAAATACTTGTTCTAATTCTCCAGGCCACATGAAGGAACACTTTTTTCCTGCCAAAATACTCTAACCTTATGGTAACCAGGTTCCCAATGTGTCCACTCTTAAGCTCTCTCTAGTGCCATGTGTCTCTGGTCTATAACTAAACCTCCTGGATGATATTCTTACAAAGATATTCATGTGATTTGGTATCTACTTCTTGGTAACTTTACCAAGAATAGCATTTCTGGGCGTTCCCATGAATCAAAATGGTCCTTCTCTCTCACACACACTTTCTCCCCAATTCCAGCTTCTGCTAAGGCCATTCCAACTGTGTAAAATACGTGAAGACTATAGACAGTATATGTTCTTTCCTTAATAGTCACAAAAATTTTCAAGGTACTTTTATTAGTATAAGGAGACTTAACTTGCTTCTGAGATATATTCAAATTTTATATGCATTCTATTAAGGTGAATTTCCTCTCATGTTCAGAAACCTCAGAAATTAGGGTCCTGCCTAATTCTGAAAAGTCACCAAGAAAGTAATAATACCATTAATGATAATTACATACTGTTAATTATTAGATGTGTATTTCATTTTGATGACATGAAGATTATCTGGGAACTTGTTAAAAATGAGGATTCCTGGGCCCATCGTCAGAGACTCTAATTCAGAAGGTGTAGGCCTCACAGTACCCATCACCAAGGCTTCATGATGTAAATATGAAGGGATTCTAGCTGTACCTACCTTGTAAGATTGTTGGGTGATATAAATGCAATTTTCCATGGAAAGAAGCCAGGAAGCCTTACATGCTTTACACAGAAACCAACCGACTTCAGTTATTAAGAGTCTTACTATTCAAATATTTTGAGTACTGGGCTCAGCTAAGAAACACCAGCAAAAGTAGACTATTTTGATAGGTCAAAAGCTTCTGGCTGTTTATGTCCAATGTTTAATGTCCCCAAATTAAACCCTTATATTAATTTTCCACTTTTGGATGACCTCCATTCAACAGTAATTGTGTCCCCAAACACTGGATGCATTTTTAACTGAGTTTCATACTACTTTTTGTCAACTTTCGTTTTAACTGTGAGTCAGCTTAAAACAAAAGAAAACAATGCATTTTCTCTCCACTCTTCATCAAGTTAGTAGAAAGCTGATTTTATGAGCAAAATCCTTATTTATGAAGGTTCTCATTTTACTCGCTAAAGACATTAGAACTTGACTATTTTGTAGTAAAGAATTAGAATGGTATGAAACTTTATTACAAATATCTTTAAGTAGTAGAATGTATTTTACTTCACCTAGCTGCCTTTTTTTAGTGAGTTATTTAACTTAATTTTTTTTTAAAAAAAACATTCTCCAGTTATGGAGTCTGTAAATGATCTTATGGTATTGCCACAGATTCTCACCAACATACAGGATTATAACCTTGGCTTAATATCTTTCATAAACTATAAGCTAAACAAAGACCTGTCTGGACAAGGGCAAGCACACAAAAGTGTTGCACATCTTAGAATATTCGAGGCCTCCCATGAGAAAATCAGTAACTGCTGAAGGACCTGACATTCCTGAAGTCACCACCACACTTTGCACTTATCTCCACGTGGAAATAGGTGGAAATTCACTGTTGAATTCTAGTGAGAATGACACCTCTGTCAGAGCTTCACAGCCCCTATCAAAGCTCTCAGAGAATCTTCTCACATGGCACCAAATAATAACTTTAGGAGGTGATGTTCCTAGAATGAACTGGTTTCTAAAATCAAAAAGCAAAACAATTATGGCGAGTGCAGAAGGGTGAGGTAATGTTTTACAGGAGGGAAAGTCTAATGCTACCAAAACCCAAAAAACAATATAACCTACCAGGATGGTCTAGAAACTCAGGAAAATACAGGAAAAGATAAATGATTTGCATTTGCACCAAGCTCTTTGACCTGGCCTTTATTATGATGATTGACTTGCATGTAGATTTCCTAGCAAAATTATTTGTGAATCAGATGGTGATGTTTTCAGTAGTGGGGGTGTGAGACAGGAAGAGCAGTCATTCCTCTGTGCCCTCCCAGGCTGAGGAGATTCTGGGGATGTGGGACATTTAGTGTTAAAACTGGAAATGTCTCAGGCACACCCGGATGCATTGGTCTCCTGCCAGGAGCCTCCCCATCTCAACGGCTGACAGAAGCTTTCCCAAGCTTTCCAAAAAGTTGCTCCACTGCTTACCAAAACTTCCCTACTCAGGTTGGGCAAAAGCTAAATTACAACAAAAGTGAATTCTTCGCTGATATTTCTTCAGTTCCCTTCTTTGGCATCTGTTCCTTCTTTTCAGTACCCCTGTTCGTTGAGGGACACAACGTCGTTTTCCTTCCCGAGATCTGTGCCAGACGACCTTTCTTTTAGCTCCTTCCCAAATCACTTCCATTATGTCAAAGTAAGACAGTCCTGTGTCACAATTGCTCATGGCCTTGTTTCCTGCCATGTGAAGATAGAAATCAGCTGCTCTTTCTAATGTTTGGCTAGACAAGAGGCACCCTCTCCTGAGTAATAAAAACTACATGGGACAACGTGACCCTTAAGGTCATCCTCGAGAAGAAAATATTTTGGTCGGATGACAGAGGTAGTGGGGGATGGGGAGAATATTTTGTCAGGTAGGACTCTGACCACCTGGGATAGACTGTCTACCTCTTACCTACATACCTTTCACAGCATGGCGCCACCCAACACACACAGTGGATGGATATGAGGTAAATGGCAAGCTTCACAATGGGTAGATTCATAAAAAAGGCATTGCATCAAACCTCTGAGAGAGTCTCCAGCTTCCTTCCATTCCAAATACGTGTCTGTTATAAATGGATCTCGAAAGCGTAAGTGCCAAGAAAGTCTTCGTCCATGAATATTTCAATGTCTCTCATGAAATATGTTCCCATCATTACCCGCACAATAGTATGGACAGTATTCTGCACAAACGAGGCACTCAATAATTATTGATTGGCCAATGAAGGGTCATTATCTAATGCACTATGATCACTTATGCAAGGGGCCCACAGGAATCAGCATGATCCCATAGGCGTCTCTCTCTCTCTCTCTCTCTCTCTCTTTTAACTTTGAAAAAGAAACAGATAGTGGCTTGTCTTGGGCTCCTTGTAGGGAGGGGATATAAAAAGAAATATGATAATAACATAAATAACATATCACAGGATAAGAAAGAATGAGAAAAAAGAAAGAGAACATAAGATCAGAGGCAAGCAAATCAAACCTATTAAAAACTGATTTTTTTTTTTACATAAAAATGCACATTCACTTAAAGAAAAGGATTCCAAACAGCAAGACTTCTCTACTCTTGGCAGCAAAAAATTCCCTGCCATAGCTAAACTGCCTTAGGAGATGCAGAGTAGAGTCAAAGCTGGAGCACCTGAAAGGTAAAACAAAAGCCAATTTACATTTCATTTAAGAGAAGCAAACAGATGGGCCAAATAATTTCAAAGTCTAGTTTACAATGAGAAAAAGAAATCTGGAACCCGAAGTCAAATGAGCTGGAAATAAAAAATAAAGCAATAAGAAGAAATAAACACATACAGAAACTAATGACCACCTCCCTCGGCCGAGGTAAGTTTGGAATTTCTTGTTCTCCCCAGCTTCCTCTCATGCCAGGGAGCAGGGGCAGGCTGAACACTTTAGGGACTGTCACTTCCTCAGACGGCTCCAAATTCATAGATCACAAAACTCCAGGAGGATGCAGAAATCTTAGTACCGGCCAAAGTTCCCCTTCGTCTCCAATATGGACTTGAAAACAAACCCCCAAAATGAGCTTTAGAATATCTTTGCATCCATTAATTCGAATCATGTGAAATGGCAGTTTTCACAGGTTAAAAAATGAATGCATGTTCAAATGCTTGAACCTAATACATTCTGGTTTTGATTACAGAAATAGTAAGATCCCAAATGTATGTAGTTAAATATAAAATCAGGTACATTCCTACTTCTGGGTTTCTAGCAGATAGTTCCCTTTGGTCACTAATTACTTCGGACTCAGGGTGTGGACTTAAGTTCAGGAGCCAACAAGGTCCAGGTCTGGGCTGTTTCTCCGCCTCTCACTTGTTCAGCTGCTTTCATCCATCACCATGTGCTGAGTTTTCACATGAAACATCTGTGTGGTTCCACTTTCTCTTGTTGGGATGGTTTCCATTCTTCGGGCTTCATTGGCTTTGTTTGTATACTTTATACACTGGTTCTAGTTTCCAAATGAGTATTGCTGTTGTCATGAGTATTGGCGCTTGCCTAGAGTTCACATCTCTCTCCTGCTCTCTCTCTCTCTGGGACACATCTTCCATGTCCTCCCACGCTGCCATCTCACTGCAGGCCCTACGTGAGCATGTCCCTCTTTCTTCTCCTCGGTACATTTCTATTGCTTGCTGTCCTGTACAAAGAGGTGGCCCTTTTTTTCCCACCTGAAATCTCAGTTTGGGAGGCCAACTTTTTAGCAAGACTACCGAGGAAAGAATTTCCCCATAAGCGAAGCAAAGTCACTGTCGTTCTCACTTCCTAGTTTTGCAGAACAAGACCCAAAGAACCCATGTCCTCAGCACTTGTAGCTGAAGTTCAAGTTCAGGCTGAGCTGGGTTGATCAGACTGAACTTCTGAGTGCTGATGGTGACCCTTGGGTAGCTATAAAATTATAAAAACAGACCACCTACAAGTCTTCACATCAATTACATCAAGAACTAAGGGGACCCTAATCAGTCTATGTTATATATTCCTATCAACTGTTGCTCAAAATTCAGCATTTGATTATGTGGAGTTGCGGGATGGGCAGGTGAAGGGGGATAATGTCTTGCTCGTGGGGGATGGGGCATCATTTGGGACAACCCCAGGCCATTATCCTGTGGGTATCAAGGGCTCAACAAAAGTATTTTATCACAAGTCACTCTCAGGATCCCTCAGAAGTTGTGAAAAAAACTTCCAATATCCATTTCTTTATTAAAGATGACATTTGATGAATAAAATTGGTCATTTTAAATTATTTAAATACTTTCAAACACTGACTCTCATTTCTTCCTGGCAGTGCGGCTCCAAGGTCAAAGCCATGGGGAAGTTCTGGTCTGGGCATGACGGGATCAAGTTGTCTGGAGAAAACCTGAAACTAATAATAATCCAGTCTGTTATCATGATTGCTTTGCATCATGATTCTAAGTGATACTGGTGGTACATTTACTCCGCCTTGAAAAAAATATCTTTCTTTGGTCTACCTTTTAAATAATTTTTGGGGTTCCGTATATTGCATAATACACGGATAAGCTTCAAATGAGCACATTTTCATCACTTGCCCTTTAAAAAACATTGAATCCGACATGAAAATTCTTTTGGAAAAAGTTCAGCTATACAGTCAGTCTCTAACTCACATGGACTCCGGGACCTGCTGGGGGCAAGTTCATGATCCTCGTCTGTGTGATAATACTGTGGCACCATGCATTCCTGCTTTCAAATCACAGATTCAAAATCCTCGAGAACAATACGGTAATTATAAAGACAAAGAAACCGAACTAGAGTTGCTTCAATTCTGTCATTCTGTGAGAGGGCTTGGAATTTTTTGTGTCGAAAATACCGAACCGTGAAACCGTAGGAACTGCAGGTTGGAATATTTTCGTGTTTTAAACACAAAAGTTTAATACATGAACTATTTTTCCAAGCTTCAATGGTATCATTAAAAGTATAATTTTTCTTCTTTTCAAACTTGGCATCAGGAAAAGGATCATTATTGTGGCTGTGACAGGAGTTTTACTGAAAATAAATTTGTGGAGCAGAGGAGGAGGGCGCTCGGAATTCTCCAGCTTGGGCATCACATACAGCGCATGCTGCCGCTTCTCTGGAACGCTTACGATGGAGCTGGGACCTCGCTTTCATTTTCGCCCTTCTCGGAGGCTCTGTGACAGGTGTCTGAGTCTGGGCCACCAGAGACTCGGGAGAGGAACCCCCCACTCTAAGCAGAGACCTGAACAAAACCCTGGACATTGACCCCCACGGCGGGAGTTCCTTCAGTTATCAGCACATCCTTCAGAAGCCGCAGTGGAAAGACTTGGAGTTCAACCTCGGATTTAAAAAATATACACATTGTGTTCATTTGTACTATTAAACTCTATAGAAAAATAATTTTTAAATGTACTATGAAAAATACATTATCTTTGGAAATTATCAGCCCGTAGACTTAAACATGGTGCAGGGGAAAATGAGTCTGGGTGTACCCATGTAGACATTTGAAAGACCAGAAGACAGAGGAGCACTGTGCGAAGGGCAAAGGGCCTCCCTTCTGCTCGATTTCATGTGGCCCACTCGAGGGGGGCCTGAGTCTGCTCCTCAGACCCAAATCATTCCTGCCTCACCTCGAGATGAGGTGAATAAAGAGCAATGCCTGTCGGGGTGCCTGGGTGGCTCAGTTGGTTAAGCAGCCGCCTTTGGCTCAGGTCATGATCCCAGGGTCCTGGGATCGAGCCCCACATTGGGTTCCTTGCTCAGCAGGGAACCTGCCTCACCCTCTCTTCCCCACTCATGCTCTCTCTTGCTATATCTGTCTCTCTCAAATAAATAAAGAAAATCGTTAAAAAAAACAACAAAAAAAAAAGAGCAATGCCTGTCTCACAGGAGCTCCATGAGGTGGCCAGCTGTATACACAGCAAAAAAAAGAAAGCCATCTAGAATGCTCTCGTTTTCTAAAGATGATTGAAGGCAGAAGGCAGATGTGAAAAATCCCGTAAGGAAAGAACCGGGCGCACTGACTGAGGAAGGGGTGTCCACAGGTCCTGATCTGTCTGGAACCGCCCTGATCACCCATCGTGATCATGGCCACCCACCACACCCCCTTTATTCTCAGAAGGGTCCCCATCTGGAAAACACTACAATTGCTGTGAGGATTAAGTGGTAGAACTTTCCCCCAGTCATTCCACGAGAAAAATAAGCTCAGAAAGCTTAAAATACCTTATTGATGATCCCATGTATTAAGTTGTAGAAACTCTGTCTTGTCCTAAAATCTTTTGATGGATCCAATAGCTGATAGGGATGGCAAGAATCTCCCAAGAATTCTAATTTTTCTTATTTTGCTCTGGTCAAGACTAGATTGTACATACCTCTGTAGATTTTCTCTCCAGCTACACTTGGGTTCTAGAAGGACATCTGTAATCTCAGAGCCACTGATGAGGCAGAAAACAAGAGGCCAGAGGGCAAGCAGCCCCCACGCTAGGCTCAGAATCAGGCGGGTGTTTTTGTTCCTGGTCTGATCACCTGATGATACACAGCTGTGTGATTGCCAAGCCATTGGTTATCTGGGTCTTTCTGTTCCATTCGGCTCTGACTGATTTCTTGACTACTATGCTGTGGTCTTCCCTGACTGTCTCATTGGGAATCTTTCAGCTGCAAGTGACCTAAACCCAGATCAAATGGCAAGAAATTATGAGCTCAGAGTACTGAGAGGTCCCTGTTGGATCCAAGAACAAGGCAATGTTACAGATCTTGGCACCTCCTTCCCTACCTCTTCAACATGCTTCCCGTTCTACCAGATTCCTTTTCAGATGGGTTCTCCCCAGTGAGGTGGCAAAACAGCTGCTGGCAGCCCCGGGCTCAAAACAACATCTT
Source organism: Procyon lotor (assembly GCA_028646535.1). NCBI lineage: Eukaryota > Metazoa > Chordata > Mammalia > Carnivora > Procyonidae > Procyon > Procyon lotor. Next base: position 86,105,672 of record CM053611.1, read on the forward strand.
AGTATTTCCTCTCCTCACCGTGCGGCCCAAAGCTGTGTTTGGTTTTACCGGACTGCCCTGGGTCAGGGGCCCATCCCTGAGGAAAAAAGAGCCAGCGCCATGATGGCTACAGAAACTGGGCCTGGGTAGAAGACAAAGTTTGGGACCCTTCACCCAATTTTACAAATGACTAGTTTTTAAGGTGAGTGTTAAGACATAACATATATATATATGTTAATACATATATAGTACATATAGGCCATACATATGATAATATTTTTATCATTAATTCTGATGCCACGCTAATTTTACTTGTCTTAAAAAGCAAGATATGGGTCAATGCAGCTTCTTCCTGAAAACCATGAGAGAAAAACCCAGTCTCCTTTCAGAGAGTGGATCCCATACAAATACTTGGAAAAGGAAAAATATCAAATGTTGCATCAAAGTACCTTGGAATTTTGGCAATATTTGTAAAATGAAAAGGAATTCACAAATATTTGGTTCAATTGTGTTTCTTTTTCCAGATGTGGACAATAAAATAACTATACATTAAAAAAAAAAGTCAACCTCTCACAAAGCAACCATTAACTCAAACTCTGAGTGGAGTTTTAAAAGAACAACATGGGGGAGGAGGAGGAGGAAGAATAAAAATGAGATACCCACATTCAAACCTTAAAAATGTACAGAAAAGGCTCTTCTGTGCCTCATACTAAGTGTCCCACAAATCTTTTATATTGATTCTCTGACGTCCCCAGAGAAGCCCCTTGAATGTCACTGATTTCACTGATACCGATCTCCGTCCCTTTTTACAGCTTTATTTTTTTCTACGTTGAATTTACTACTTCCTAATGCTATAGTACATATTTATTTTTAATTTGTTCACTTGTCCTTTTCCGTCCGTGGCAGAGACTCTCTGAGCGCTGGTTTTCTGGTCAGTTTACCATCGTAAACTGGGGGTCTCCCGCCGTGGGGGTCTTGGGGGCTGAGCAGAGAGTGGCACATAGGAGATGTCAACAGCCGTCTGTCAAAAGGATTAATTGTAGAATGGACATCTGGAAACAGTACTGATAACTAAATTTAATAATGAAAAAGGATAAGATCTGTAATCACTTTTTATCACTTTAAGTTTAAATTTTAAAAATTGGGGCTGGTGGAAATTTCTACCAGTTTCTCAACCTACAAAACTCTTGACTTCAAGCTGCTGAATATGACCCTGAACACAAGTGTTTTTGGTAAAGAAAACAGCTGTTAGTGTCTGTTTTCCCCAGTGGTTATCTCATTGTTGGCCCATTCTTTAGATATTTTCAACAAAAAGCAAAAACAAACAAAAAAAATCCAAACCTCCCAACTTTTAGGCACCAGGAGGAAACCTAATTTCATTTTGAATAGATGGAAAATTATATCTTGGGAGAAACCTTTTCAACAGTTCAACAACTAGGTCAGTCATTCTCTGTTGCTTTATTATCTCACGGAAAATAGTAGCTAAATAGAATTTTAATCATTTTTTCCATTCCCTTTCGTGTTCTTTGGTAGTTACCACATAATACAATGCAATAAAATAGAAAGATTAAGAAATCAGACCTCCTGGGTTATAATTCTGGAGCCATTATTGATAGCTGTGTGAGTTTAGACAAGTTACCTATCCTTTGAAATTCTGTTTCTTCATCCGGAAAATAGGGAAAGAAACAAAAATTGGAGCACCAAAGTCATGAGAGAAAATAAAAGAATGTAAAACTGACAAATCGCAACAACAAAAATCTCCTTTAAGCATCTTTTAAAATAAGGCCTGGCCTTGAGTAAGTACTTGCTAAATATTTTTTTTATTACTATTACTCCTTTATTTATTCTAGGGTTTTTTTTTTTTCCAAGAGTTTAAAATTTCAGGGTTTTTTGGGGTTTTTTTTGGTGTTGGTAACTTGAAACAAATTCAACACAGTTCTCTGACTTAAAAATCCAAGCCATTATACTTAAAACATAAACCTTGAAACAATTAGGTTACATGAAAACCAAATTTACATGAGATACTGTAGACTAGAATAGAACAAAACAATGTTCACCACAAGAAAATGAAACGCATTTCAACAACTCTGTGTGTGCGTGTGTGTGTGCATCTGTGTGTGTGTGTGTGTGTGTGAGAGAGAGAGAGAGAGATACTCTTTGGTTATCTATAGAAACTGGCTGCTATGATTAAGACTAAGTTTTCTAAAGAAAATGAGATAATAACAAAAGGCCTCTTTATGCTTAACTTTTATCAGGGGCAAAAAAAAAAAAAGAAAGAGACAAAACAGCATGAAATGATGAGAGCAAGTGATGAAAATTCATTCACAATGATTACTTTCAAGAGTAATTTCTCTAGGGTAATTCAGCGGCCTGTTACTATGGCTCTCCAGAGTGATAGCTAATGTAAATGAGGCTACTAAAAGTGGATTACCATGGTAAGAATATTCTCAACCAATAATGCAACATAAACCTATCCAAAGCATTCGGGGAAAATTCAAAAGAAATGTCCTCCTTTATTTTATTTTATTTTATTATTTTTTTTTAATTTAAGTTAATAGCCTAAGATACACTTCTTCCCTGACTAATAACCAGCAGGCACTTAAAAGTATCCAGCCAGGAAAAAGAAAAACAAACTCATTTGGATGAAATAGGAACCCACCTGGCTTGTCAGTATCTGTTTTTGATCCCAAGACTCAGATTCTGAGCCAGATTTTTTTTTTTTTTTGGCGAGATTGTGGCAAATGTCTCAAATTATTTTTACCCACTTTTCTTTATCTTAGGAAAAGTAATGTTTCATGGAGGGGTGTCAAGAAATCCAAAATTTATTGATTTCAAAAACCTTTCTTGCAGATGTGTACGGTTCTCCCGAGATTTGGTTGAAAAAACAATTAAGCACCGTGTAGTGTGAAAAATGTTTAAAGGACATCCTCTTTCACAAGCTCAGGCAAATAGTCTTTGGAATGCTGGTGTCGAGTAGCTATTGTTCTTGCTTTCCAGATGCTTACACATTGGCTATTACAACTGGATTGGTTTTAAAATAGCTATGACCCCTGTTCTGCAGGGAAATATTCATTGAGTTAACTGGTTTACTAGTTTAAGTAATGGCTCTATGGGCAGGACTGGTGGGGCAGAGCCACCAGATGGAAGAGTGGTTGCAAGTGGTGCTTAGAATGCCCAGGGAGGGTCATGCAAAAGAAGAGAAAGTTTAAGGGAGACTTTGCATGAACACAAGAAGTAGGTAATTCTATGTAGGACACAGCCTCTTGTTTTGAACATCAGAAGCAAAGCAGGGGATGCAGGAGGGATTATAAATTCTGTAGACCAAATCTGCAGGCAGTAGGACTGGTTAAGAGAAAGGAAGTCACCTTGGCTGAGGCTCATTGGCAGAGAACTCTGAACCCAGTAAACCAGTAAACTAGTAAAGAAAATGGACTAATCTCATTAATGACAGAATGAGGAGTCATGAGCAATAATCCAGAAATCACTGGGGTTTGATGTTAAAGTTATTTTGAGATTATTTCATTTGAAAGGAGAAGGCACATGACATACTTGAATGAGCTGACTCAGAAAAACTTTAAAAGTGTTAGGACCCTATTCGAACTTTTATCTAACTTCTCTTACTTCTCATTCCATGTTGAAATAGAGGGTTGTTTTATTTCTACATGTCATAGCAAGGGACTGGATAATTGAAGGCAGCCTTCAAATGGCCCCACATGAGTGAGCTTTTCTATATTCCCAACTTCCTCATCCTCTTTCTTCTCCCCTTTGTCATTGTCAGTGATGACAATATCTCTCTGCTCAGCCCTATGAGGTCTTCCATTTCTTAAAAGTTGTTTTTAGGGAAAATTTTTGAAAACTTGTCAAACAAAGCCTGATTGGCTTCCTCTCCTAGAGAATAGTCTTGTACCAGCAGAAGGAAGCTAAACTGTGGACTTCAGGCACCAGTGAACCAGAAAGCTACAAATTAGTAGCAAGATTTGTCACTTACTGACTGACTAGTACATGCAGGTTCCACCTTTTTATATGGGCAGTGGGAGTTCCAGGACCAGTGGGATCCATACCTTTTGAGGAGGTGCTGTCTCACCCTATATAAGCATGAAATTCAAGAGTCAGACATCATCTTTGGTTGTATACAGTGGATTAGAGTACACAGCAGAAGACCCCCAGAGTCAGACAAAAATGTGCTAAACATTTTAGGGTAAGGGGTACCAATATAAGGAAAAAAATAGAGCCAAGACAAAAATTTAAGCTAGCCAAATATTGGCAGCATAGCCTGCTAGTTAAGAACCTAGATTCAAAACCCAACCGCTGGGTTTAATTCCTGTCCTTGTTGCTTACCAGCTGGGTGGTCTTGGGCATTCCTTAAACCCTTCGTGCCTTTATTTGCTCATCTGAAGAAGAGGGATGATGATGATGATTATGATGATGATGATGATGATGATGATATCTACCTTATAGGCTTATTAAGAGTATCGTATAAGTTAATATACAAAAAATGCTTAAAACTCTGCTCCAGGAAAATTTGTTAATAAATAAACATCTCAGAAACCAACTCACTCTCATCTAAACTAACAGCTCTTGATCACTGCATATGTCCAAGCGCAGGTCCTAGAATATAAGCAGATTCTATGAAGGCAAAGATATTTGTTTCTTTTGTTCAGCCCTTTGCCTAGATCAATACCTGGTGTAGATAATGCTAAAAAAAAAAAATGTTGGGTGAATAAATGAGCCTTAGTAGTTACACAGAGGAGTTCTGCATGAGTCCAAATTTGGACAAAGTATCTCTAAGAACTTTCCATCTTTAGGTTCTGTGATTTCTTTAATGAATTAATGCATTGAAATTATACAAAACTAAAAATGTGCCCAAAGGATTTGAGGAAAAATTCTTCCCTTTTCCTTTCCCTTTCCTTCCCTTTCCCTTTTTTCCTTTCCCTTTCCTTCTTCTATCTCTCTTCTTCCCTCCTTCCTTTCTTCCTTCTTTCCTTCCTTCTTTCTCTCTTTCTCTTTTCTTTTTTCTAGCAGACGTTTCTATTCAGTTACCACATTTCTCTAGTTAAAAGGTTAAACAGGAACATAAAATTATGCTATCAAGAGCCTCCAGTCAGCTCCACATGTGTCTCTTCATTATCTTCTTTTAGAGTTTCATATCTCCAGCCCTTTCAGTTGGGTCAGGTTGGCATTTCATTGCCCTTTATGTGTGTGACAAGTGAAAACAGGGAAAGAGAAGAGACCCAAGTAAAGAAAACCAGAATCTGCACAGCAGTTGGAAGAGGTGTCCAGCTGACTCCCATTCAACCTACCTCATCAAGTCCCAGCCTCATCTCATACCTGTGACAGGCCCACAATTCCTTTCTCGGGAAGAGCCCCGCCCACATTTCCGGTTGTCAGCTCCCTATAGGCAGCTACACCATCAATACCTGCAAAGCTGACCTGCCTCCCCTGGGAGCTGAGGTGTCCTGTGACTCTGCAGTTCTTGCACTGGGGACAGGTCTCCTGGCAACAACACTAAAAGGAAATAGATCCCTCTAAAAGACGTTCTCATGCTTCCCTAAGAAGTGGGACTGCTCACCTCTCTGAGGAACTGAAACAGACAGTTCAGCTACTTAGATCAATTTTTAAAATCCCGACCCCCACAATATTAAATCTTTGTGGCTGGAATGATGAAATCACTAACTTGCTGACAGTTGCTTAGACTATCTGTAGACATGAGAAAATAGTATTTTTAATCAGATCAAATCGCTCTGCCTTTGGAATTCTGAATTTACTCATATTCTCAAAGAAAAATATTAAGCTACAGTGTGGAAAAATATGATTATTCCTTTAGCTCAAGAGGCAACCAAGAGTTCTTTCTTCAAATTTTGGCATCTAATCGATCAGAAATTGGTTTTGGAAAGCTGTTTCTTGTGAAGCCATCCCTGCCTCTAGGATTTTTCTTAAGAAATCCTGCCTAAAGAAGGAAATTCACAACCTGAACTTTCAATGGATTCCCACTTGTGTCTCACACCTAACAGCAGCTGCTACTGTTTTCTTTTCATGTGCCCTGTTATGAATGTTTGTTAAAATATTTGGCATCTTTTGTTTCCTCTGCCTCTAACTATATGATCCCCTCAACTTGGCTCTAATTTTAAAACATTGGTAAAACTTCACATATTAATCGTTTTTTGTTTATGTGTCAATATCTTAGCATGTATCAGTTAAAACAGAGGTCTTAACTACCCTCTCAAGTTTTTGTCACACTTAAGATTCAGAAAAGTTAAGAGAATCTCCAAAGATCACACCTAAGTAATAAGATGGGTTTTAGTTTATATCTGTCTGTCATAATTCCTATTTATGATATACTATGAGTTCAGTAAGAAAAGGATCTTCAGTGATCTAAGTCAGGAGTCAGCAAACATTTTCTGTAAAGGACGAGACAGCAATATTTTATGCTTTGTGAGCCATACGATCTCTGTCATAACTACTCAGCTCTATTGTGTAGAACAAAAGCAATCATGGCAAAACAGAAATGAATGAGTGTGTCTCCGTCTTAAAAGAAGAACAAAAAAAACAAAACAAAACGAACAAATAAATAAATAAAACCACAAAAAAACCACAAAAAACAAAACAAACAAAAGTTCATTTATAATAGCAGGTGGCTAGGGCCTTGGTTCATTTGCATTTGGGACTGTCCATTTGGCCTGAGCTTTCTCATCCCATGGTGGAGATTACAAGGATGAGTGTTCAAGAGGGAGCCAGGATGAAGTTGTATTATCTTTTAAGACCTGGGCTTAAAATTAATGTAGCATCAGCTCCATTCTATATTTTAAAAATGAGTTAGTAATTCAAGGGTAGAGGAATTAGATTTTATATATATATATATATTTTTTTTTAAATTTTACTTATTTATTTGACAGAGAGAGACACAGCAGGAGAGGGAATATAACCAGGGGGAGTGGGAGAGGGAGAAGGAGGCTTCTTACCAAGCAGGGAGCCAGAGGCCAGGCTCAATTCCAGGACTCTGGGATCTTGACTGGAGCCCAAGGCAGATGCCTAATGACTGAGCCACCCAGGCACCTGGGAGGAGTGTCAAAAAAAATTGCAAACATGGTTTAAAATTCCAAGTGTACTTACTGGCCACAAATTATTTACATTTCTCCCACATGCAAAACACATCCATAAATTTACTCCTTCCCGGACTCCCCAGTGTCTCATTAGGCTTAGGTTCAAGGTTTAGAATCTTATTATCTAAATGAGATCTAGATACAAATGAAGCCCTTTGCATGAGTTTTCACCACTTTCTCAATTTGGTATCTCCATGTGGTCATTTCAAGTGGTGGACACAGGGAAGGTGAACCTCTAACAGGAGACAAAACTCTCAGAATGACTATCTCAGGGGACACAGGCAGAGGCTGCATGGACTTTTTCTAGCTAGAATTGGAGGTCACCAAGGATTTTCTTTCCAGAATTCTATTGTCAAGGTAGTCACAAAAACCCACCAGGTTTAAGGGGTGGTAGGATATGGACTCTACCTCTTGATTTCTTCCTCTGATACAGAATTTACAGACATGTTACTACCACTTGAGAATGTTTTAAGGATAGTTAATTTACTCAGGAAAGGCAATCCAAAATTCTAATGATGGATCTAGTTTCTGCCAATGATGTGAGAAACATCCCATGTGTGAGGCAGTTGATCCGTGTGGACAGTCAGGAGAAAGAGATAGCACCTTTTTTAAAATAAAGGGATGACATCAACCACTTGAGGATGTGATTAGGAAAGAAAGGTGGAGGGGACCTAGAGAAAGTGAAGATATCAAATTCTTAACACATACAGTAGATCCATCTTTTTAGGGACGTTAGACTAAGTTATTTAAAATAAGGAAGGTTGAAAGCGATACTCTCTTTTCAGATTCAGGGAAACTCCAAGGTGTAATGCTCTGTTTCTGGAATATCAGCCTTGCACAATGTGCTCTGTTGGAGGCAGGCAGGAAATTCCCTGCTGCACAGCGATCAATATCTTCATGTCCTGACCTACAAATGCAAATAGGGAGCTGGCTCTAAATTCTTGTTGCCGTTCAGAAAGTTACTGGGCATGATCTTTATGTCTTCTTTAGTTCTGTTCTGGATACCAGCCAACCAAGGATTCGGTTATTACCATAACTTAATATTTATTTATCTTTCCTCTGAAAATCCCATAACTTTGGCAAAGGAACAGCCAAGTTGAAAGTCATCACAAAGATTAGGGAGGCCATACAGAGTCAAGACACCTAAATTTTGCTATTCTACTCTTGAGTCACCTTAATGGGGTCTCTGAGCTACATTTTCTTCTTATGTGTATAAGGGCTAGTGGCTATGCCTTCTACTTGATTCATTGCTATAAACAGTGCTATATGGGTCTTGGATTAAAAAGTAAATAGAAAACAGAAAACATATTTGAACTAATTCTTCTAAACCCTCTCATGGTGCTACCTTTGTGGGATTAGGCGGGTGAAATTTTTTTCTTTCTCCCTTCCCTTCCTTTCCTCCTTTCCCTTCCCTTCCTTTTCTTTTTCTTTCTTTCCTTCTTTCTTCCTTTCTTTCTTTCTTTCTTTCTTTCTTTCTTTCTTTCTTTCTTTCTTTCTTTCTTTCTTTCTTTCTCTCTCTCTCTCTCTCTCTCCCTCCCTCCCTCCCTCCCTCCCTCCCTCCCTCCCTCCCTCCCTCTCTTTCTTTCTTTCTTTCTTTCTTTCTTTCTTTCTTTCTTTCTTTCTTTCTTTCTTTCTTTCTTTCTTTCTTTCTTTCTTTCTTTCTTTCTTTCTCTTCCTTCCCTCCCTTCCTTCCTCCCTTCCTTCCTTCCTTCCTTCCTTCCTTCCTTCCTTCCTTCCCTCCCTCCCTCCCTCCCTCCCTCCTTCTTTTGTTCTTTCTTTCTTTCTTTAGAGAGGGCTAGTTTTGTTTTGTTTTGTTTTTATGTCTAAACCATCATTAGATTTAGCTCAATCTCAGAAAACCACATTATCTGGCACATTCCACTTTTAAGGAAGTTGTCATTTCTCTGGGCATAAGTGTCTGGTCCACAGCTCTCAGAGCCATCCTATGGCGTCAGTTGTGGCTTCATACATATTGGCTCTTGGCCTCTTCCTCTTTTTGTACTTAATGTGGACCACTTTGCATTGCTGTTTATTTTTCAGTGGCTTCGTCCTGCTTCTCCATCTGTATAGCACATGCCACGCAATGCCTTATGTGTTTGTAGGTATTCACTAAATACATGAAAAATGAATGTATTTGTTTTCCCATCACCTTCTCAAGTGCCTATCTATACACATTAGGTCTGGGTTAGAAGTTGGAGCCTGTGATGTTTCTAAACTGGGTACAAACACAGCAGCTCTTGTTTTGCCATTTCAAGAAAGTCATGTGAATGCTGGGGATCCGATGAGACGGGCTGGCTGGTGCTTCAAGACCAGTCTGCTCTACAGGACTCCAGGGAGCGCCCTGGCGCCCTTCACCCCACACAGCTGCAACAGGAGTGGTCAGCCTTGTCTACCAAGCCTGATTCATTTCCTATCTCTGACACTGCCTCTCCTAATCCACTGATATCACATCACAATATACTTTAATGTCACCTAGTTTCCAGGAAGAGACCTGCCGTCATAATCAATGCTCAGCTAATGGGATGCCAAGGTGGCTCAGTTGGTTAAGCATCTACCTTTGGCTCTGCATCAGGGTCCCTGCTCAGCGGGGAGTCTGCTTCTTCCTTCTCCTTTCTCCCATCTTCCTCTGCCGCTCCCACTGCTTATGTTTTCTCTCTCTCTCTCTCAAATAGATAAATAAAATTTAAAAAAAAAATCAACTCTCAGCTAAGGAGTGAAAGCCATGATATGAAAGTCTAGCATCCTGTGACAAACAAACTTGGATTAGGCCAATATTGCTTAAATGTCATTGTGAAATCCAAGGGCAGTTATTTACATACAGTTCCTTAATGATGACCTGCTAGATTTGGCTTCTTTAAGCTACAATCAACTGTAAACATTCCATTGTTGGGAATCTTTTATCTGCCGATCAATCTAGCTTGGCAGATCCTGTTATCCCTTATTATTTTTGAAGCTATTCAAGTAAACAATAAGTGATCTTTCAGGGAAATGCTGTAAGGGAGGCAGCTTTGGGGGAGGGCTTCTTTATAGTTCTATTTCTGATATCTAATCAGTTCTGTTCCCTCTAAATAATTAGCAAGATTGTTCTATTGTTCAAATGACCTCATTTGGGACAGGGATTTTCCCCTTTGGCTTCTTCCTCTTTAATTTCTATTTTTAATGAATGTAAGTACAGCAAAAACTTACAGCACTGATCTCCCCTATATTTGTTACCATCAGTTGTGGACATTCTGTATTCACAAAAGTGATTCTCACAACTTCTTCAAGTTACCATATAGAAGCACAGACCCAGCGGGAGGAGGGAGAACAGGACTCCTTGAGTTGCATTCTTCCCTGTAGTGCAGATGCCCTCCTGAGTAGTCAATAGCAGCAATTTGCTTTAGATACGATAGACTTGGATCCAATCCTCCCAAGTCATGCCACTTGGGTAAGTAACACCTCTCTATAATTCTCAGTGCATGTGTCTATGTAGGAGAGTAATCACCATCTCCTGGGGCATTGTCTAGGTAAATAAGCAAGGTAAATTAGGAATTTGGCACAGACTCAGGAGCATAATGAGATCCATCAGTAGTATCCACGAGTATTACATCCAAATTTATGTCCATCTTCTGTGACTGTACTGGGGAAAAGGATTCAAAACCCACTTGACATAGGAGTGTCAAATCTTTCCATAGTCATTTCCAGATTCACGAGGTCCCTTTCTGAAGCTTTGAACTACAGAATTCACCATTTTGGCAGGGTGGCTTCAGCGGTGCTGGTCAATTAAGGGTTTTCTCCACATGCCAGAACAGTTTTCTCTTTACCTACTCTTGGCCAAGACCATGCTAATAAATTAACACAGGTTTTGTTATCCAGAGACCTGGGTGACTGTGGGAAATTTATTAACATCACTGAGCCTCCATGCTCTCAGCCGTAAAAGAAGTGTAAGACTTGCTCTGAAGGGTGGCCATGAGTGTAAAAGAGAAGAAATGAGATCACTATGTGGAATCTTCTAGTTAACACTGAGAAATATATAAGTGCAATAAAGAGAATCTACTATGTCTCATTTACTCCTACTCATAAATGTTACTTTGCTTCTCATGACACAAGTCTCTAGGATTTGGAGTGCCTAAAATGTAGTTGGTAATTCTCCCTTAGCAGAAGACATTAACGATGCTGTGTTGGTCTCAGCCACAGTAAACCTTTGCCCAGAGAGAAAAATAAAGTCTGCTAGCAAAGAACTGGCACCCTCCCTTACCAGCCTTTAGCAAAGACCAAATTCCCATGGGCAAAATGAGTAATTGCTACAGGAAAATAGGCCATGTGCATTTATATAGTGAGAAGTGTTTTATGGGATTAGGTGGGTGATGAAAAAGTAATCACTATAATAATTTTATAACCTAGACATAAAAGAGAGAGAGAGTTGAGAAAGACCAGTTCTCTTGTTAAATATTTTCCATTTAATGTCTTTTTATCTTTGGGCAAGTCAATGTGTTTTCTTATAAATCAGCAAGAAGTAGAGACTCAGCTATCTGAGAGGAGGAATGGACTTGAAATGCCATGGGGCACAATCTGCCCTTCACAGAGAGGAACCAACCCAAGACCAGAGGGGATGAGTGAACGTGCCTCAGGTCAGGGACTGCCATTTGCTTTGACTACCGCTCTGTGAGAGATCTCACACGGACACGCACTGCCTCTCTCTGGCAAGTGAGGTAAGAATTGCCCAAGTGAATCCTGAAATAAGGTCAGTTATAAATGCCGGTGACAGTCACCTTCTCTTTTATTATTGAGAAAATGCGCATCTGAACTCGTTAATCGGGACACACAGACGGAGCAAGAAGGAATATATTTTTTTCACACATCAGAAAGCCAGGGGTAATAGAAAGTCCACATTCTGGAGAAAGGTGAATAATAAATTGCCATGAAATATAGACTGCTCATGAGTTGTTTGTGAAGTCCTGGCCTCTTGAAAACAAACCAAGGGCAGCAGAGAGTAAAATCTGTAATCGTGTGCTTCTTGTGTGGGTGTGATTGACTGAACGTACATATGATTGCATCACAGAAATGATCCGCTGGAAAGAAGAGTGCACTGTGTCTCAACAAATGGAGACTAGGAAAGAAACCAACATTTGTTGAGACCTTCTTGGCCCTGGAAGTGTTTGAAAATAGCAGAACAAGGATTTGAACCAAGATTCAACTAAGCTTTAAACCCGGGTTATTTCCCAATGAGTCAAGGAAATGTCCCAACTCCATCTTACTCCTGGCATACAGCCAAGCAAGCATCTCTTCCAGTGGGGTGATTATAGTTTCCACAGACAGGAATTGCATATAGGTTTGGGGGAAAGGCCAGTAGCTCCAACGTGCTTGGCATGAAGGCTGTGACTACAGGAACTAATTCAGACAGACTAGTCATCACAGTTGATTGATCAGGGAAGTTGATTTTAGTGAACACAAATCTGCAGGCATCATCATCACACCATAACACAGACAGACTAACCTGGTTGGTGAGACTAATTGTTAAGGTCAGACCTTGTTTTAGAAACTAAATCTTTATTAAGATAAGAGAGAAGCTTGCCTGAACACAGGCTGTCAACAGTTAAAAGGGAGATTCAGAAGAGGGGAATTCCCTTAAAATGGCAAACTAAATATTTCAAAACTAAAATTTTGATGACATATTATATGGAGCATAACCAATTCCCATATTATGAAAGTAATACATTGATAACTCATTAAAGAAAAAAAACACATACACACAGTCCAAACTTTTTTTTTAGAGGGGGGAGGGGTGAAGAGAGGAGAGAGAGAATCTTAAGCAGACTTCATGCCCAGGGCTTGAGCACACGTGGGGCTTGATCTCACAACCCCACGATCATGACCTGAACTGAAATCAAGAGTCAGACATTTAACTGATGGAACCACCCAGGTGCCCCCACAGTCCAAACTTTATACCCAAGCCCTCTTCCATCTTGTACAATTGTTGAATTCTAAGTGTTCTTGTCCATTGTCCCTCCTCTGAGAAAGAGCATGTGCCTCCAGAAAATATATTCACTAGGAATCCAGAAGTGAAGAGCTTTGTGGACTCACCTTTCAAGGCTACTTAGTGGTCCTGGGCCTAAACAAGTTAGAGCTTTCTAAAATCAGAATGCTTGAGGCAATCATCAATAAGCAGTTCCTTCACCTGCTGTCTTCTAGCCCCCTGGCAGGACTTCATGAGGAAAGCCCCCTTCTTGGATTGAGAACCTGGAATTCCAGCCCATCCTTCCATTTTCTCCAATCTCTCTTCCATAGGGGAGGGGTCATCAGGTCAGTGATACTCATGGGCCATTTAGAAGGTGACATTTACCATTTACATTACAGGTAGTTTGGGACTCTTACCAGACTGCCCTAAACCTCAGTGTTTTCATCTGTAAAGCTGATGATAATGAAGCCTACTTCATATGCTTACGTCCGCACATTAGATGGGTTAACATGTAAAGCACTTAGCACATACTAAGACCCACAAAATATAGATTTGTAGAACAATATTTACAGTATAACATATTCTAGTGATGCTCAAACTTGACTCCCACTCAACTGATTCCCTCTCCGGCTGCTAGGACACCTTGACTAAGGCCTTGGATTCTGAGTCTTAAGGGAAAGCTAAGTGTCTTCTGAACAGTCTCCACCTACCTTGTATTTCTATCCTGTGTAGGTAGAAGTTAATCCCTTCCCAATCTCCTGATTTCCAGCCCCCAAATCTCTTGCATTAGTTTCTCTCAAAGTTCCTGCCTGAGTCAGACTTCATGGTTCTGTTTTTCTCATAGCTACTCTTAATTAATTCAAAATTTGCCAGGTTTTCTGTTAGGCCTTATCTTGTTTTCTCAGACACTTCTCTTAAACTACATCCTTTGTCACCAAACACCTGGGATCCACATTGATTCTCCTGTTTTCTACATATCTTATGCTATACAATTGCATGTGCATTAGTGAGCTTCTCAACAAAGGTGGGTAGAAAGTTGGGATGTGTATGTGTTATTCACTCATTCATTCCTCATATACTACTTAGGGAATACTGCCAGTATTTGATGTTTTTTAAATTTCAGAGGCTATTCATACCACTATAAAATAATTCCAGTCCCCAAGAAACTTAATCTGGAGGGAGTTCAACAAAACTTTTAATACATGTCATAATGTTTACAATAAATCAGTGGTTCGCAACATTGGCTGCACATTACAATTGCCTGATTACACTAAATAGAGAAGCCTGAACCCAACTCAGGCCGATGTGGTCAAGCTCCCTGAACAGGGCTGGTGTATTGGCTTATTTGATAGCTTTTGTGGTGATTCCGTTGTGCAGCCAGATTTGAGAAACCCTTGGATAGAGAGGGACACATGGGACAAGAGACCACAAGGAAGAGGCTCTTATCCTAACTGATGAGCTACCAGAAGGTTCCATGGGGAAATGAGACCCGAGCTAAATCTTAGCAGGTAGGTTGTCCAGGTGAACATATGGAAAAGCCATTCCAAGCACAAAGGAACAAGTTGAGTTCATAGAACTGCAAATAATTCTGAGATTAGACAGTGCTGAAGGGTTTGGATTTTATCTGGCAAGGAAACAGGAGCCTTAGAAAGATGGTAGCAGGGAAATTGTATGATTAGTCTCCTGCACATGTGCAGTACTAAGACATCAACTGGGGAAGGAATTTTACTTTCATCACAATTTTACTTCTGCAAGAACTATCTCCCCTTTAATAAAATCTTCCGAATGTTGGCACCTCCCTTGGTTTCAGACATTACAAACAGGAAACTCTACCCATGAGCTAACCTTTGCCCCATCCTTTCCTGAAACAAAGAACAGCTGTTCTCCCACTTGGATATGCCGGGAGCAAAGGAAGGCCCCTTCGTATTCTCAGCTGACTGCAAAGAAATGACTTGGCTTTACACAGATTAGTCACCGGTACATGCAGATGATTGCAGAATCAGATGCATTGGGACATTTTAGTGTTTAAAAGTGTTTTGTCTCTGATAGGGTGCTGTCATCAAGGGTAGGGGGGACACAGGGATTACAGCCGCTAGAGAGAAAATACAATGCATTTCCTGGAAGAGGGCCTGAACCTTAAAGAAATGAAGCAGTAATGATACTTTGAGTGCTCTTTCTCTATTTTCAGCGCACAAGTCCATTCACACATCAACTAAGCCTTTGGAATCGCTTCAGCTATTGTTTGTGGTGGTGGATGTTATGTTTTTTTGGTTTGAGTTTTAGTTTTTGCCTTAAATCTAAGATAAACTGTTAGTTCAGTGACAGTATTTCAGGGAAGAAGGAGAAGGAAAGGAAGGAAAGGAAGGAGGAGTGGGGCAAGAGGAAGAAGAAAAAGACAAAGAGGAGGGAAAAAAGGGGAAGGGGAATAAAAAAGATTAAATTTAATGTGTGTTTTAATTATAAAATCCTCTGATTCTAGAAAGGTCAAAATAGATGTGTGGGGGATGGGGAAAGGTATGCCCTGTAATAAAAATTCCCAAGAGGAAAACCAAAGATCGTTAAAGGTATAGGAATTTTACAATCAATGGCTTCCAAAGCTCTGCTTTTAGACAGAGAAATTGGAATCCCAGGAAGCCTGGGAGATTTGCTTTAGATTCTAGAGGGAGTAATGATAATGAAGTCAGACCCAGAAACCTTATCTTTCAACCTCAAGTTTGGTTTGCTTTCCATGACACCAGAATGTTCCAAGCATTTTGGAGAAGAGAAAAATAATCTCATCATTTCTCCTCATGTTTAGAGCTGAGGAAACTATTCAGAGATAAAGAATGTAAGTAAAAGATATCATAACTAAGTATGTTTTAGTGAAGAAACAAGCAAAAGATCAAGGCGCTCCAGTTCCCAACAAGCACTTTTGCTAATTTATTCAATGGCTGTTATCCTGAGAGCATGACACTCGCATATCAAATTGCATTTGGTGTGTCAAGATGACTGGTTTTACTTGTTCTTTAGTTCCTAAGGCTAATTATTATTTTTAACACCTTTTGATATGCTAAATGGGGCTAATAAGAGCTGGATTTCTCATGTGTTTATTAGTCATCACCATCATCTCACATACTTTTTTCCTACCTTCAAAGTGTCAATAAATGATTATATTTGAGCCCTGTAAGAACAAGAACATCATAAAGCAGTTTTTACCTAAGTGTGGCTCCCAGGAAAAATACACTTCATTGGCAGAATGCTGGTGAAAGATGTGGTATCACACCATATAGTTTCAAATCTTTCCTCTGTCACTCACCAGTTGTGTGACCTTGAGTGAGTTAGTCAACCCTTCTGTGCCTCAGTGCCTCATCTATAATATAGGGCAACAGGAGTAGCTCTGTCATGGGCTTGTTTTTAGAACTGCATGGGGTAATCCACGCAAAGTGCTTAAGTTACCTGGTATATTCTAACTACCCTGTATTGTTAGCTAGACTAACCATTCATAAATGATGTACAGTTGGCCTCTAATAACTAGTCCTTCATGAATGCATATCATGTACGAAGTATCATTCTAACAACTTCCCAAGTGATAACTCACTTAATTTTCATAATGATGGTTTGAGGTAAGAGTTGTTATTATTATTACTATCTCTGTTCTACAAATGAGAAGATTGAGACACAGAGAGGAAAATCACTTGTCCAAAGTCTTGCAGCTGAGGGACTGTAGAGCCAAGACTCAAACTCAGAAAGTCTGATTCTGGGCTCAGCTTTGCTGCCTCCTGGGACGGGCTGTGTGCTAGGCTCAGGTCCTGAAAACCAAAGCAGTGTGATGACTGTAAGACAGGTAGGCCTGCTGCACAATGGTGGCACGGGAGAGAAAGTTCTGCACTCTTCCTGGGAGTTTGGGAAAGTGTCAACTACTCCCAACCCTCCTGTTGTTCAGATCTCCTTTCTGTGCTCCTTACGGGCCACACATATACACCAGGCTAAGAATCACAGTGTTACCAGACCTCAGTTTCCTCCCCATGACACTTGCTACTCTATGCTGAAAGTCACACCCACCCAGACTCCACGTTCCTGACCATCTTTATAGACAAGTTCACTCATTTCCATGATAACCTTCCTAATGTCCTCAATTTCCTTTCCCTGGGTTGTCAAGCAAATACATTCTTGGCACTCAGCGAGAACTCCCTGTTCAAAATGCCACACGTTACAAAGTCGATGAGTCAACGCACATTTCTTCAGTGCACCCAATCTATAAGCTGCAGTGCTAGAAATGAATTCACACTCCTTTTATACTACTGTGCCATCTTTCCCGAGAGTGAGGCCTGTGTCTCTTCCGTGTCTAGTTTCTCATAGTATATTATGATTTCTGCTTTTGCAAAACAGGACGTTGTTTAACCAAGTTCTTATGGGAGGAAGCACGGCCCAGCAAGCAGAACAATGATTTGAAAGTCCTGGGTTCTATTTTCAGCTCCAGTGTTGACTAGCTGTGCATTCAGCCCTAGGAAGGTCAAAGGCAGAATGGCCTTGTGTCGGTGACTTTTTCTGTATGTACAGCTCTGGATGGAAAACAAATCAGGCATCTGGCTCTCAGCCTCAAAGAGCTATGGTCTTTGGAGAATAGATGTGTAGTCACACTTTGTTTTCCTTTTTAAAGCAAAAGAACAGAACAAACTCTCTGGGGGAGAATGGGCTGGCAGAGAACGGAAGAGAGAAATCAAATAAGCTTTTAAACAATCTGGGGGTTAAGGGATTGTTTGAGCCATTCAGATCAAAGAAGGCTCTTTGGGGTAAGTTGGAGTTGCCTGCCTTTGAAAGTGCAAGGGGCTAATATTTGAAAGATTTTCACAAGCATGGACAATAGTAGGAGCCTACAACTCTGTCTGTAGGGGCCAGGCAAGAACACCGGTGGCCGAGGCTTGTGGGCCAACTGAGAAGTGCAGGTTTGCTCTAAAGCGGTCTGCTGCTCCCCAGGCCCAGTTGCCTGCCATGGAGGGACACAGATCATTATTGCCTGAATAGCCGAGCTTGCAAAAGAAATGAAACAGTTAGAATTATGTCCTTAAAGCTCTTGCTTTTTAAATAATGGAACCTAATCAACTTATAAAGAGGCACTGAGTAGGTAAAACCAACCATACCCGCAGTCTGGGCAATGTCCTTTCCATGTCTCTTCTACCTGAAGATGAGACGGCCAAATGTGGGTCAGAGAGGGACATTCCACACGAACCGTCTTTTCTTTTTTTTAACTGGGACTCCTCACTCGAGTAGCATTTCTGGTGGCCTTAATAGCTTTGGGCTCACTTGCAACCACTGTTGACAACAGGAGATGGCTAGGCAAACAAAGGTATTGTTAGAAATGTCAAACACAAATAAAAACCAGAGGACAAGAGCAAGCCCAGCATAGGTAAGTATTTACAGGGGAAATTAATTTGTTGCCTGATGGTCATGAACTGAGCAGCAGAGCAAAGTGAGCCTTTTACAAGTGAAATTCAATCTCTGTCAACATTGTAATGGCTGTAAAACTCACCATATGAAGCTCATAATTGGTGCATAAAATTAATACCTTCCATTTTTTTCTTTCTTATTTTATAGGCTTCATGCATTATATATATATATATACCTGATGAAGTCTCCTGGCTGGTTCTTATTTCAGCTTTAGTTCCTCTTGCTTATTTCTCATAAGAGATATTAGTGTGGATTGAGTATATTAAGTCATCTGCAATGGGAAGATGGGGCCTTTATTAAATGGGGCTTTTTTTTTTGTCTAGGTGTTTCAGAAGAGGCCCACTAAAGTTGGTGCCAAGGAGCCTCACAAAGCTAGGTGGTAACTTACATATGAAGGGACCTGCTAAGAGGTTATGGAAGTGGTTCTACCCATGTTATCACATTGGCGATCTCCAACCTATCAAGTGCAACTTTAAAGAAGCTGATACTGAAGTTTATTTGGAAGCCATAATCAATTTAGTAAGTGTCCCCATCCTCATTCTCAATGCCAGTAGATGTGTTTCTTCCTTAACACAAACCAAAAAAGAGAGATGTCAATGGAATCACTCGGAGAGCTTGATATATGTCTTTGGGACTTTATGGGACATAGGAACTGATGTCTGACTCATATTTGAAAACACAGGGACTATGACCTGAACTACTCTTTTCTGTGCTCCAGGACCAAGATACATTGGGAATAATTAGCACTTCCAGAATTTGGTGGGAGCCTATGTAAGAATGGTAGATTGGGTGGTCTTAGAAGAAATTGTCTGGAAGGGTGATATGACCCCATTAGTGGGGATGTACACTAGAAGCCAAGAGAATGAAGAGGTCATAACTGGCTAGGTTGAGAGATGCCCTACAATGTAGACAAAGGGAGCTATCTTCAAAAAAGAGACTCACCAAATGTCCCATGAGAGCAAAGCCAATTGGAATGTCCACAATTCAGAGGATCATGACAGATTATAATAACACGAAAGAAGTTTATTCCACCTTTCCGTCTTCACCTTACTTGACCAACATTCCCTGACTCTGGAGAGAACAGAAATCACAGCTAGGAAAGACAGCAACCATATAAAGAGAAGAAAGTAAGAAAATCAACCTGGTCCCTTCTCCTAGTCCCAGACTTCCAACATGAGTGATAACAGGGCTGTGAGAGGAGATAGCTAACGTTCATGTGGATTAGACTTTCTACTGCACCAGATTTTTTACTACCTTGGAAAAAAGTGAGGTTTGGGGGGTTCATTTTGTTTTAATTTATTACCTCTTGGTAACCAGAAAAGCCAACGGAGAACTTTCCAGAGTTATATTGATTAGTGGTACCTGGGGGTTGGAGGTAAATATAAGTAAGGTTCAAAGGGGCAGAAGCAAAATAAAAATTGCTTTCTACTTGTTACCTACCAAGTCCAGCTCAGATAATAAGCCAGTTTAACTTGAATACATAAAGTATTTTTGTGGTTTGGATTCAGTGTAGCAAGGGTGCAATGTGATGTCACGGTTATCTCTTCAAATTCTCACCTTTACAATCAGCTTTGCCTCCTCAAAGATATATTGGATTACAGCAGAATTTCTGCAGGATTCTAACAGATATTCCCTAGAACAACAGTTCCATAGTCAAAGATGTTGGTGAAAAACTAGTTTACTCAATAAATAAATAAATAAATAAATAAGGTTTTTTACTGTAGGTCTTTTAGGAATCTTTACCAGGTTAATATGTGAATTTACAAAAAAGGGGTTATTGGATATAACATTTCTAAATTCATCTGTCTAGGCAATGTTTTTATTTCCCCAAATTCAGCTTTTATTCAATACATATTTTCTGAACACCTACTACGTGCAGGCATGAGGGATGGGTGTTGGCAATTAGTTGAATATATCAGACACGTTCCCTTACCTGAAAGATCTTATATTCTTTTTTTTCCCCAAATATGTTTATTTTATTTTTTCAGTGTTACAAGATTTATTGTTCCTGCACCACACCGAGTGCTCCATGCAATACGTGCCCTCCTCAATACCCACCACCAGGCTCGCCCAACCCCCCACCCCCACCCCTCCTAAACCCTCAGTTTGTTGCTCAGAGTCCACAGTCTCTCATGGTTCATCTCCCCCTCTGATTTCCCCCCATTCACCTTTCCCTTCATTCTTACAATGCCCTCCATGTTTTTCTTTATGCTCAGCATGTAAGTGAGACCATAAGGTAATTGGCTCTCTGTGCTTGACTTATTTCACTCTACATAATCTCTTCCAGTCCCATCCATGTTGATACAAAAGTTGGATATTCGTCCTTTCTGATGGAGGCATAATATTCCATTGTATATATGTACCATATCTTCTTTATCCATTCATCTGTTGAAGGGCATCTTGGTTCTTTCCACAGTTTGGCAATTGTGGCCATTGCTGCTTTGAACATTGGGGTACATCTTATATTCTAATGGTTTGCTTATTTCAGTCCCTTGTTCTCTAGGATTTTCTTTGGAGAGACGTGTTCTATGCCATTTTTCCAGAGTTCTGCCACTGAAAAGCTATTTGTTAACACAAATATATGAATCACCAGCTCACAAAGTTGCCTTATAAGAGAGATTTATTTTTATAAAACATAATAAAAATATGCATTCACAACCAAGCATGACAAAAATGTTTTGGTCACCTTTTTTCTCTCTCTTTGGTCAGTTTCAGCTGAGGATGAAAACCCCTGATAAACTCACCTCTTATCTCTTTCCTCCCTTGATTTGACTTCTTTCCTGTGTCAGACATCAAATCCCCTGATTTTTTCCTCTGCTCACTCAGGAAAGATCTGACATCAGCCAGTTGAATTTGGCCTTCCCATGAGGCATTTCCACAGAGGTTAGAGTTACATGTAATCTTGTGTTATCCCAAGAGATATTCCCATATGGGTTTTTCTTAGGCTATGGCTCTTCTCTGTTCCCAAAAAGTCAGTCTGCATTCAGTTAATTAGAGCATCTGAGTCTTGATGAAGTATGTGAAAGAAAACATAAAGGGTGTAAATAATTTTTTTTCCTGGATCCTGAGTAAAGTTTGATGATGTCCAGCTTTCTGCATAAAGATTAGCAGGGACTTTGTGCCTGAGTAGCTGTGAACATATCAGATGCAAAGGACATGGCCCACTGGGCCTAAACACATAAGTTTAGGTCACTGGTCACTACAAACTTGATGGGAATTTTCATTCCAGGGAGAGATCCAAATATCCCCGCCACTATGCCCTGAAACGCAACCTCTTACTCTACATCCTCTATGAATTACTGACTCCTTCCTGCCAAGTTTCTCATCAACTACCAGATTCTCTGCCCAATGAGCATGGGTCCTGGATCTAGGGATCTTATCCATCAACCCTTTGGGCAAGATCCAAGAATATATGCTGAATCACAGTAATTGGTTTCATAATTATTTGGAATATCAAAGTAAGTTTAGAAAAAGTATTTCATCAATTGTTTTAGAACCTTGTCCTGTTCAACATATTTCTCAAATATATCTCAACTCCTTCCACCTATGACCATCAATATATATCACCATTTGTGTCCAGGCCATCATCATCTAAGACCACAATAATATAGGTCTCAACTGGTCTCCCTAATTTTATTTTTGTCCTCTCTAATTCTTCACATAAAAGAATAAATGAATCCAAAATAAATCAGGGTTTCCTCTTCTAACCAAAACAGAGCAACAGGAACAACTTGAAATAATTAGAATATTGAAATGTGTGTCTGTGTCCCACAGTTTTCAGATATTGACCCAAAGTTAGTACAGGACTGTGATCCCCCAAAGTGACTAGGAGTGACCAACCATCTCTTTGCCTAGAACTTAGAGGTTTCCCAGAACATTCAACTTTCAGTACTAAAACTGGAATAGTCCCGACTAAACCAGGAAAGTTGTTCATCCTAAAAGCCCTGTGATTTCACCAGCTGACTGGTCTCCAGATGTAGCACAGGAAAGAGAGGACCCAAATGTAGCCCATCAGACTTGATAAGTTGAGGAGATAGAGATAGAAGTTTAGAGAGACAAGGAGGCTAGACTCTGAGGGGTGAGTAGCAAAAAGAAGAAAGTTGTGCACAGGAAAGTTGCACTCTAGAGATACAGAGTAGGGTTTCCTCACATTAAAGGCTGAGTTATGGTCTGCAACTTCAGGGGAGGCAACTCCCTGAGACTAGGGAAGTAAATACCAGAAAGGATAGGTGGCAAAACCCTTATGCTCACACAGGGCTGGGATTAGTTTGTTATTCTAACAGCAAGAATGAAAATACTTCATAATTCAGTGAACATTGGGTAGAATACTCAGGGGGACACTCTTTCAGTAATGGGGCAAATTAGCCCTAGCTTAAAGACTGCTCTAGACCCACTCTAACAAAGCTTACAGGTAACTTAACTGCTTCCAAGTAATTTAACCATGTTCCAGGAAAAAAAAATCTAATATTAATTCAAAACTACAACACAATTCATAAATCCAGGAACAAATCAAAGCATACAAAAACACCCCAAAATGACAAAGATGCTGGAACCATCAGGCAAGTATGTAAAAATGTCTAGAACAAATATTCTTTAGATGTTAAATAAAGTAGAGGAAAAGATGAACATGATAGAAATTTCAAAGATACAAAAATGCCCAAATGGAACTCCTGGAAAACAAAAATATAATATCAAATGTAAAAAATATAGCAGATTTATAGCAGATTAAACATTATAAAAGAAAATATCAGTAAATCTGAACATAGAGCAAAAAAAAAATAGAGAGAGAAATAAAGACTGACGGAAATAAACAAGAAATCCATGAGATATGGGAAAATATTGTTTGTATAAAATACATGAAATTAAAATTCCAGGAGGAGAAGAGGGGAGCAGAATATTTGAAATAATAATGGCTGAAAATTAAAAGTTTAAATTCCTTTTAAACTACGAACAATATACCCAAAGATCCAAAAAGTTCAATGAATCTTCAGCAGAAAAAACAAACTTTAGGGGTGCCTGCATGGCTCAGTGGGTTAAAGCCTCTGCCTTTGGCTCAGGTCATGATCTCAGGGTCCTGGGATCGAGCCCCAAGTTGGCCTCTCTGTTCAGCAGGGAGCCTGCTTCCCCCTCTCTCCCCACCTGCCTCTCTGCCTACTTGTGATCTCTCTCTCTCTCTCTCTGACAAACAAATAAATAAAATCTTTAAAAAAAAAAAAAGAAAAAGAAAAAACAAACTACAAAAAAGTTAAAAATATATCATAATGAGCTTGGGGAAAAAACAATAGTCATAAAGACAAAATCTTGAAAAGATTCCAAGAGGAAAAGATAAATTACATAGAAAAAAAACAAAAGAATGAAGGTATCCTTCTCATCAGAAACTATTCAAGTCAAAAGATGCCAGAGAAACATCTAAAATACGGAAAGATCAAAACAAAAAAAACCAAAACGCCAATCAAGAATTCTTTTAAAAGTGAAAATATCTCTTCAAATTTAAGTCAAAAAAATTTTCAGGCAAACAAAAGGGGAGAGGATTCATTACCAGCAAATGTTCACTTAGACAAATGCTAAAGAAAATTCTCCAGATAGATAAAAAATGACAACAGGTGGAAATTTGGGTTTACATAAAGGAATAGAAAGTACCAGAAATAGATAAAATTTGGGTCAATATAGAACAGATTTTTTTCTGCCATTTTCCAATTGCTTTAGAAGACAGGCAGCTTTTCAGAAAAAAAAAAGTCAGTGAATTCTGAATTTTATGTCATAAATAGAAGTGAAAAGTATGGCAACAAAACAGAAAGCATCAAACAGGAATTGCACATATATAATGTCATAAGGTTATTATATTATGTGTAAAGTGATATAATGTTACTTAATGGTAAATTGTGAGAAGTTAAAAATATATAATGTAAACCTTACAGCAACTGCTAAAAAATTAAAAACGTTATAGCTAATCAGCCAATAGTAAAAATGAAACACTAATGAAAATACTTACCTAATACAAAAAAAAATAATGGAGAAAAGAATAAAGAAGAAAAGATAAATAAATAGCAAATAGTAATATGGAAGATTTAAAACCAATAATATCAATAACTATATTAAATGTAAAAGGTCTAGACACTTAAATTAAATGATATTATCAGATTGGATAAAAAGGCAATACTCAACTGTATGATGCCTGAAAGATATCACTTAACAAATAGATTTTAATAATTAAAAACAAAAGAATGGCAAAAAGATATACCATGCAAACTCCAATCAAAGAAATTCTGGGGCAACTGTATTAATATCTGATATTTTATGGTTCCAATAATTATAGTTGGAAATGTCAACTCTTTATTCTCGGTAGTAGCAAAAGTAGACAGTAAATCAGTGAGAATACAGAATGCTTGGCCATTAGAACAACAGCTGACCTAATTAGCATTTATAGAGTACTCCATACAACAATATCAGAATACATGTTATTCTCAAGGGCACATAGAACACTCAATAAAATAAAGTAGACACTATTATGAGCCATAAAACAATTCTCAATAAATTTAAGGGGATTAATATTATACGAATTATGTTCTCTGGCCATAGGAGAATTAAGCTAGAACTCAATACCAGAGGGGCACCTGGGTGGTCCAGTGGGTTAAAGCTTCTGCCTTCTGCTCACATCATGATCTCAGGGTCCTGGGATCAAGTCCCCCATCGGGCTCTCTGCTCAGCGGGGAGCCTGCTTCCCCCTCTCTCTCTGCCTGCCTCTCTGCCTACTTGTGATTTCTCTATCAAATAAATAAATAAAATCTTTAAAAAAATTTTTTTTAAATTAAAAAAAAAAAAGAACCAGAAATATATACCTGTAAAACTCTCCAAGTATTTGGAAATTGACCCATGGACCAAAGAGAAAAATCACAAAAAATACTAGAAAGTGCTTTGATCCGAATGAAAATAAAAACAATATATCAAATTTGTGGAATGGAACTAATGGGACCAGTGCTTAGGGAAAAGTTTATAGCATCGAATGTCTACATTAGAAAAGAAGAAAGATTGAATCAATGATCTTACCTTCCACCTTAGGAAACTAGAAAAAGAAGAGGCAATTAAACCCATGGTAAGCAGAAGGGGAAAAAAATTTAATGAAAATAAGCTACCCTAATTGAACACTTACTGTGACCTAGGCATTGTCTTAAGAGACTTATGCCGAGTACCTGCTCTAATCTGGTCACGACTCTATGAGCTAGTCATGATTATTATCCTATTTTTCAGATGAGGAAATCAAACCTTGATGAAGTTCAGTAATGCTTCCAAGTTCATGTAGTTAGTTAAGAACTAGAATTAGGATCTAAACTCAGATCTCTACACGACATCCTTCAGACTTAATTAAGCATATTTATACTGTTAAGCATATTTTATTATCTCTAAGTTTGAAATTTCTCTATTGCATATAGAAATATATAACATATATAGTACATATATGATAGAGTATATACATATATATGTACATGCTCTATATGTATTACATAAATTGCATATGTTGTGTATGTATACATGTACACATACACAAAATCTTTATTAATGTAAAATCAGAATTCCTTATTGTCCTAGCATGTTGGAGAACAGTTTAGAGATCAGCCATTGCTACTGTCATCTCTGAAAATTGTTCTATCAATGAAATGATCCACCATGAAGGACATCTGTGGAAACACAGTCTGTGACTAGAGCCCATGAATAATTTCCACTTGCTCCTGCCAGTCTTTTAAGCCATGTGTCCTTGAGTCACAGAGACATGGATGGGCAGCTGAGGGTATCACAGAATATTCATGGCTACCATAACTCACTCAAGTGTTAATATCTGCTCACACAAATACATCCAACCTCCCCAAGATATTACGCAATCGAACTTGCATTCTTTACTTTGGGAGCCAAATGCATCTCTCTCCAAGCACAAAGTAGTAAAGAGCACGGGATGCCTGATTCTTATTCTAGGATAACTGCATAATTACTCTGTCTTCTTGGGCAGGTCACTTTGGATCTCATTTTTTTGCCATTGTTAAATGGAAGGAAGGAAGTATCCCCAATGTTCTTCTCTCCCACACAGTTGACAACGTTGGATGCCTTATCAGTGTGACTCCTGCATTGTCAGTTCCCTGCCTCCACAAAGGTAAAAATCGGATGATAATATTCACCTGCTCCAAATCCCCCAATGGCTTCCCATTTCACTGGAATGGAAACTTAACTCCTTAGGATGACCTACAAGGTTCCACAACATAATTTTCCCCCACGCTCCTATTATTTTGCTGACTAGATCTACCACTTTTCCCCTCTGTGTTAATTTGCTGGGGTGCTGTGACAGAGTACCACAGAACGGGTGACTGAAACAACAGAAATTTATTTTCTCACAGTTCTGGAAGCTGAAAATCCAAGGTCAAAGTTTCACTGGGTTTTCTTTCTTCTAAGATGTTTCTCCTTGGCTTGTAGGTGACCACCTTTTTGCAGTATTCCTCACGTGATTTTTCCTCTCGTGTCTTGTTGTATGTCCAAATTTTCTCTTCTTGTCAGGATGCCAGTCAGGATTAGAGCCCATTTAATGGTCTCATTTAATCATCTCTTAAAAGGCCCTATCTCCAGATGCAGGGACATTCTGATGTGCTGAAGGTGAGGGTTGAAATTTGAGGGGACACAATTCAGTGCCCAACACCGTCACTCACTCTGCTCCAACCAAACTGGCCTTCTGATGTTCTTTAAGCACTCTTGCCTTTGCATTGACTATTCCTTTTCTCTCAAATAATGCAAAATACCATAGTGTCCACTGCAATTTTATAACTTTGAGGGTGCTCCCATAACCTAATGGACATGTCAACTCTTGGCTAGAACACTCTTTTTGTAAGATTTATCCTGAACTATTTTGGTCTCCTTCTTTTTCCATTTGTTCCCTTTTGCCTCCTTAAGTTGTCACCCCAACACCTTCACAGGAAATGCCTTGAGTTTGGCTCCCCTTGTCTCACTCCACCCAGTCAGAGTATGACTTTTCTCTTCTGACATGGCCACCATATTGGATGTGCTGATTCATCCATTCAGAAGAAGTTGAATTAGTGAATACCAAGTTATGTGCCCATCACTATTATAGAACCTAGAGATACACAGGATAACATCAAGATTAGGATTAATTGGGATTTATGAATATAGTAACAATGTACACAGTCATTCTCAGAGCCCAGGGAAGTTTCATTAAAATGAATAGACATCAAGAAGTCTTTTAGAAAGAGATGGCAATAGAGCTAAAGTTTGAAGACTAAACAATGGTTAGCCAGGCATATAAGTGAAGAAAGAATTTTCCAGGTTATCAGGTTATGCTAGTATCATGTGTGAAAGGGTGGAAGCATGAAACAGTATGATATGGACAGAGCAAAAGACATGTGACAAGGCACAAACATTATAGTGATCATAGAGTAATCGCTTGATCTCTAATTAAAAAAAATATAAAAATATATATATAATGATGAATGCAAAAGTATAGTGCTTCACAGATAACCAGATGTTCTCTTTTGACTGAAAAACTCTTAGTCAAGTAGACAAAAGAGGAAATATATTCTGGCTTCATTTTACTGGTGAGGAAGCTGACAAAGAGATCAAGTGACTTTCCAAAGTCATATTTAAACTGTGATGAGCAGATTAAGTCTTCTGACTCTTCATCTTGCTCTTTCCAAGACACCATCATGTTCCCCGAGAATAGCATGCTTACAAATGACATATAATCTACTCCCCATAACAGCTTTGCAATAATAGCAATTTAATCTTCTAAGAAATCAATCCAGGCTTTCCATTTACCAGTGAAATTGCAGGTGGAAACTATAGAACTTGAAACTCTACCTTTCCCATTTCTGTTTTGATCCTATTTGATGGTGAGCAATATTAACGGGATATATGCAGTCATCTCATATTTCACAACCAAGCCCTTCAAAGCCAAGTAACTCATAATGCAGAAGGTGCCAGGTTCCTTCCCTGGCTCTAAAGCGTCATTAATCCTGACCTCTCTGTTCTGTCCAGTTGCATAGGGATAGTTGGCTTTCATTCTAATAATTAACATCATCATAATTTTATCACTATTCAGAATCCTCTAAATTGCAATGTGGTCTGCGATACCTGCTGAGATCATATTTTTATATGTAGTGATAGTGTCATAAATTATCATCTTCAAAACCCTAATATCTCAGAAGTTGTAATTCCCTGTCAAGTTCACTATGATGGCATGATAAATTGCAACACTATGTGTGGCTTTGCAACAAGTTAAATATAACACACATATAGATGAATCCTGCATTAATTACTTTCTTTTGATTCTGGTGGTTTCTGAGGAATGCAATTTGAGGGATTTACATAAAAGTTTTTATTTAGTGTGATAAACTGAGACATGAATCTTTTGTAAAAGGGAGGAAAGAGAGTAATCTGATTCTCTGCAGAGATGGCAATGTATTAGAGACAGCTTGAAATGTTTTATCTTCATCTACTAAAAATTCCACGCTGAAAAGAGTGAAATTACCTCCTCTCTAAATGCTTTTACCCTAGTGGCATTATATAATTATCCTCAAAAAGGTGTGTCATATTACACAATCACTACCTTTCCCTTAGCTGGAGATTTCAATGATAAATAGATGAGAAATAATGTCGCTTAGAAGAGGCTTCAAAAGTTCATCCAGACAAGCTTTCTTGTATCAGTCTCTCTTGTAGTAAGTGAAGCAACATT